>OX393549.1:130652573-131252573 GCA_947650365.1 Chamaelirium japonicum
GGGCTTGGTGAGAAAATCAGCAGTCTGCTCTGTCGAGGGAATGAACGGCAAGGAGATAATGTTGGCAAGAAACTCCTGCCGAACATAATGACAGTCGACCTCGATGTGTTTGGTCCGTTCATGAAAAACCGGATTGCTAGCAATTTGAATGGCACTCCGGTTGTCACAGAATAGAGGTGTGGCCCTAGAAATTCGGACTCCCAAGTCGAGTAGAAGACGTCGAAGCCAGACAATCTCTGCAGTGGTGGAAGCCATAGCTCGGTATTCGGCTTCGGTGCTGGAGCGTGCAACAGACTCCTGTTTCTTGCTCCGCCAAGAAATGAGGGAATCACCAAGGAACACGCAGTAGCCGGTGGTGGATCGACGAGTAGCAATATCTCTAGCCCAATCTGCATCGGAGTAAGCACGCAGAACCAGTGGAGATGTGGAGGGAAACAACAGCGATCGAGTGATAGTGCCACGGAGATACCGAATAATCAGAAGGACTGCTGCATAGTGAACCGAGCGAGGAGACTGAACGAACTGACTGACAATACCAACGGCATGGGCAATGTCAGGCCTCGTCATGGTGAGATAAACGAGCATCCTAACCAGCCGCTAATAACGAGAGATATCCTGGAGAGGCTCACCATCGGTAGAGAGGAGCTTCAAGTTGAGCACCATAGGCGTGTCAGCAGTACGAGAATCAGTAAGAGCAGCCTCGGCAAAAATATCAGAGATGTACTTCTGCTGGGAGATCAACAATCCTCGAGCTGACCGGGCAATTTCAAGGCCAAGAAAGTACCGGAGAGGGCCTAGATCCTTCATCTCAAACTGGCTCTGAAGGTGACGCTGAAGGGAAGCTATGGTAGCACTGTTATCCCCGGTGATGATCATATCATCCACATACAGAAGTAGCACAGCAATACCCTGACTGGAGGAGCGGGTGAACAGAGCGTAGTCAAAGTATCTCTCGACAAACCTAGCTGCCAGAATTGCACTGCGAAAATGCTCAAACCATGCCCGAGGTGCTTGTTTGAGCCCGTAGATAGCACGGCGTAAACGACAAACGTGCCCTGGAGGAACTGAAATGCCCGGAGGAGGAGCCATATATACTTTCTCGGAGAGGTCACCATGAAGGAACACATTGGTGACATCCATCTGATGGAGAGGCCACCCTCGAGCAGCTACCACAGCTAAGAGGGTGCGCACAGTAGTCATCCGAGCAACTGGAGCAAATGTCTCCTCATAATCAATCCCATACTCCTGGGAGAAGCCACGAGCAACGAGACGGGCCTTGTGTCGCTCAATGGATCCGTCAGGGCGAGTCTTGACCTTGAAGATCCACTTGCAGCTAACAGGCACCATGTCTGAGGGACAAGGCACCAAATCCCATGTCTGGGTCCGCTGAAAAGCCTCAAGCTCTACTGACATGGCCTGCCGCCACTCTGGGTGTAAAGCTGCCACACGGTACGACTGGGGCTCCCGGTGGGTGTGAAGTGTGGTAAGAAAAGCCTGATAAGCTGGAGAATATGAGGCAATGGCAGAGTAGCCAGAGGAGTCAGGAGAGTCAGAGGTTAAGGCAGAGTAGCCAAACCTGTCCGGAGAGTATTCATATCTGTCAGGAGGGTGATGTTCGCGCGCTGGGTAGCGCCGAACAGGAGCAGGATCCGCGACCGGTGAGGAAGGAGCAACAGCATCAGGCGAGGGAGTACCAGTGTGAACCGACTCTGGAGGAGGAGCTGTAGACCGACAAACATAGACACGAGTAATAGGTGGTGGTGGTGGAGGTGACGGGGGAGAGGAAGGTGGCGGGGGAGGTGGTGGAGACGAGGGAGGTTGAGGTGCTGGAGGAGGCTCAACCGGAAAGGTAGGCGTAGGAGCAGGATACGGAGGTAGGAAGGGGATGTTGAGAGGGGGTGACAACATAGAAGATGACGTAAGTGGTGAGGGAAGATCCTGGGACTCAGTGGAAAAGTACGGGACATCCTCTACAAAGGAGACGTGGCGAGAGACACGGATCCGGCGAGCCAAGGGATCGTAGCACCGATAGCCCTTGTGCTCCCGACTGAGTCCTAAGTGAACACACCTAACAGACCTAGCAGAGAGTTTGGTGCGCTCATGGGGAGGGAGGAGGATGAAACACGTGCACCCAAAGGTACGAAGAAGAGAGTAGTCAGGAGATGTGGAGTAAACCTGCTCATACGGGGAAACACCAGAGAGGGATGAGGACGGAGTGATGTTGATAAGGTGAACAGCGGTCAAGACAGCTTCAGCCCAGTAGGAATGTGGAACAGAAGCAGACAGAAGTAGAGCTCGTGCTGTCTCAAGGACATGGCGATGTTTGCGCTCGATGACTCCGTTTTGTTCATGGGTGTGGGGACACGACTGTTGGTGAAGAGTGCCGTGAGTCTGAAGGATCTCGCGCATCTCAGAGGAGAGATACTCCTGGGCACAATCAGACCGAAAAGTCTTAATACGCCGACCAAACTGGGTGTGAAGCATAGTAGTGAAGGTCCTGTAAATATGAGGAATCTCGGAGCGGCGACGCATGAGATAGACCCAGGTGCAGCGAGAGTAATCATCTATGAAGCTCACATAATACAAAAAACCAGTAAAAGAGGCAACTGGAGCAGGACCCCACACGTCAGAGTGCACGAGATCAAAAGGGGCGCTGGAACGGAAAACACTAGTCGAAAAAGGAAGAGCAAGGTGCTTTGCTAATTGACACCCAGTGCAGACAGAGAGAGGGGAGAAGGACACCTGACCCAAAGCGCCAGAGCGAAAAACGTTTTGGAGTCGATCACTGGATATGTGACCTAACCTTCTGTGCCACAAATCGGCATCAGAGGTAACAGACAGAGTCGACGGAGTGGAAGTGGGAACCTGAAGGTGATCCAACTGATATAGTCCCCTTGCTCGACGACCCAGCCCAACTCTCTAACCCGTTCGCAGATCCTGCACAGAACAAGAAGAAGAAGTAAATGTAACGATCAGGCCTGAGTCACAAAGAGAACTAACAGATATTAAGTTAATGTTTAAGCGGGGAGCAAGGTGAACACGAGGTAAGGTTAGGCGACCAGTGGGATCGGAGGCAGGGGTGATGGATCCACACTGCGAAATGGGTAGCCGAGTCCCGTCAGCAGTGTGGATCCCCATGTGGGTAGGAGCAGAGCTACAGTCCGTGAGAGCAGAAGGATCGGAGGTAAGGTGGCAGGAGGCACCCGAGTCGAAGATCCATGGAGCAGTAGTACCCGGAGTGGCAGAGATACTGTGAGCTGTCGAAGAGCTGGTGGAGGCGAGGTATCGAAACAGTAACTCCTCAAAGCATTGGAGGCAGTCGGAATAGGACTGAGACTAAGCAGAAGTACCCGGAGTGGCAGAGAGACTGTGATCTGTCGAAAAGCTGGTGGAGGCGAGGTATCGCAACAGTAACTCCTCAAAGCGCTGGAGGCGGTCGGAGTAAGACCGAGACGGAGCAGGAGTGGTGGCAGGCGGTGCTGGAGTAGGGAGATCAGCAGCAGCAGCAGTCTCGCCATCATGGCGGAGGGGATCCTGACGACGTCCACAGTCGACTGACGTGGTAGAGGGACGTGGCCCGAGAATACCATCAAAACGAGGAGACGGAGGGACTCGACGAGCAGCGACTGTGTGCAGGCAGTATGGGAGCCGAGAGATGCTGTAGGAAGCCATACCCCTGAAGTACGGGGGCGAGCCGGCACAAGGGAGGTCCCGGGCAGTCCGGTATAGAGGAGACGGACCGAAGGAGGAGGGCCAGGGGAGGAGCGGTGGGGCGATGGGGGGCAGTAGGGGGTGCAGGAGGGGGGCGGTGTGGGCTGCAGGAGGTGCAGAAGGGGGGCGGCGGGGTGTCAGGGGGTGCAGGAGGGGGCGGCGGGTGCATCAGGGGATGGCGGGGGGGTCGGAGGGGCTGCAGGGGGGGTTCTGTTGGAGGAGGAGGGGCGCGGGGTGCTGCAGGAGGTGCAGAAGGGGGGCGGCGGGGCTTCAGGAGGTGCAGAAGGGGGGTGGCGGTGGTTGCAGGAGGTGCAGGAGGGGGCGGCGGGGGCTGCAGGAGGTGCAGGAGGGGCTGCCGAAGGGGGGAATCGGGTGTAGGAGGGTGCTGGAGGGGCTACCGGAGGGAGAATCGAGTGCAGGAGGGGGTTGGAGGGGCTGCCGGAGTGCTGGAGGGGCTGCCGGAGTGGGGAATCGGGTGCTGGAGGGGCGGCGGGGGATGCAGGAGGTGCAGGAGAGGGCGACGGGGGCTTCCGGAGTGCTGGAGGGGCTGCCGGAAGGGGGAATCGGGTACAGGAGGGTGCTGGAGGGGCTGCCGGAGGGGGTAATCGGGTGCTGGAGGGGCTGCCGGAGGGGATAATCGGGTGCTGGAGGGGCTGCCGAAGTGCTGGAGGGGCTGCCGAGTGCTGGAGGGGCTACCGGAGGGGGGAATCGAGTGTAGAAGGGTGCTGGAGGGGCTGCCGGAGGAGTCGCCTTCACCGCGGAGAAACCCTAGAGCTCTGATACCATGTTAGAGGATGACGGCTAGGGTTTGGAGAGTTCTCATTGAGGGACTAAAGCCCAATATATAAGTACATGTATACACATAGAATCCGACCCGACTGTATATAGAACCCGACCCGGTATGTACATTAACAATATATTTTATTTTTTAATAATATTTTGAAAAAAAAACCTATATATAAGAAATACTGAAGGTGATTGGATGGTGATGGGGGTACATAAGGAATCCTTGAGATGCTGAAGTCATTGTCAATCCGTCGTCACCTGCTTAGCTATAAGCATAGAATTCTTGATTACATAGCTGAGACAAAGACAGAACACCAACTGTGGGCACGAGGAACACAGCCGCACAATCCAACAGTCGCATTAGTGTATGTATAAATATAATGGGTCTTTTGCATATTAACCCCTAAAACTAATCCAATTGAGTATTAACCCATGACAACCTTATATTTACTTATCAACCGTTCAAAACATATAAAGTTGTACATATTCACCTCTCCTTTACTATCCGTCAACAGAAAGTGAGTTAATCACAATTAGATTCTCATTTAAGGTCCAAATGACCATTTTCCATATGGTCAAAGCGTGACCTATCACCATGATCGACTAAATCTAATTATTTTCAGATCGAGTACCCTAACCCGAACGCCACTCTGATCTTCCCTACATGTTTGTCCAAACCTCCATGGTCGTCCGACAATCCTCCACGCTCATTCGGTAGGTTTGATAGCCCTCCACGTTTAGACCTTACAGTCAACAGGGGAATATCTTGGGTGTATTTATCCCTTTAAAGACGGTAGCTAACTGGAGGGGTGAATTTTCATAATTTTATATGTTTCGAAGGTCGATATACAATTATAAGATTTTGAGGGGTTAATACATAATTAGACTAGTTTGTAGGGGTTGATTTATGACAAACTCTATAAATTAATGGGGCTATTAGTTTACGGCCCCTCTAACTAACCCTGTAGCTTGATAAACCCCACTTAACTGTTTTGTAGTGCATTAAGTCCCTCCCACTTCTTTTTATTGTCATTTTTCTCCTAAGTATCCGATGTATAGTTTTTTTTAGATACGTCATACAGTAAAATACCCAATAATAGATCCAAAACATTGTAGTTGCTACAGTGATTTTACTGTATTAGTAATATTTCATTTCAGGGTATAAAATTAATTACTACTATGAAATTATTGTAGTTACTACAGTGATTGCATTGTAGCAATAATATTCTGGAGTATAAATTTGATTGCTACAATAAAATCACTATAGCTATTATAATGATTTTACTATAACAACCGAATTTATACTCCAAATACACCTGAATATATACTCCATTACCCCCGAATTGAAGTAACTGTAGCTATAGCACCTGGAGTATAAATTCGAGTTAGTGGAATATAAATTCGATTGCTACAGTAATTTCAACGCAGCATCCGAATTTACAATCCAAATATCACTGCTATAGTGAAATCACTGTAGCAACTATGGGCCTGAGTAACACAGCTGCACAATCCAACACCGGCATCAGTGTGGAGAGTTACATATATATAAGTGAATCCAGGACAGGACTCATAGCTAAGCATGCAGCAGGATGGAGAGTAATGATACAAGACTGGGAGCAGACTAGGTGGCTCAGATTAAGAAGAGGGTGAAAGGAGCAGAAATAAGAGTGCGTTTGGCATTGGTTTTGAAATTTTAGGTTTTGATTTTGGAATATCAAGAACTAGTTTTGTGCAAAACCAGTTTTAGCTTATCAAAACCAGTTCTAGAATTATCAACATTTGAGCATTTGGCAATAAAACCAGTTTTGAGCCTAAAACTAGTTTTGCAGTTATTTTTCTAAAATGTTCTCTCCAATATTTTCTATCTACGATATTTTCTCTTTGTATAATATTTTCTCTCCAACATTACCTCTATGATATTTTCTCTCTATAATATTTTCTCTTCTCACTACATCATTTTTTATCTAAAATACTCTCCTTCTATAATATTTTCTCTCTACAATATACCCATTCTATAATATTTTCTCTCTTTAAAATATTCTCTTGCTACAAGATTTTCTCTCTCTAAAAATATTCTCTCTATAACACTTTCTCTAATATTTTCTCTCTACAATATTATTTCTTCTCTCTCTACCTCATTTTTTCTCTCTATGATATTTTCTCTCTATAATATTTTCTCTCATTCAGTTTCTCTTTAAATATTTGCTCATTAAAATATTTTATCTTTACAATATTTTCTCTCTCTAAAATATTTTTTTTGTACAATATTTTTTCTCTCTCTATAATATTCTCTTTCTACAATATTTTCTCTTTACAATATTTTCTCTTTATAAAATATTATCTTTCTATAATATTTTTTCTATCTGCAATATCTTCAATCTCTTTCAACAATATTTTTTTTCTATCCCATTTTTTTGTCTATGATATTTCCTCTGTATAATATTTTTTCCTCTTTATCTCATTTTCTCTCACTACAATATTTCCTCTTTCTAAAATATTCTCTCTATAATATTTTCTCTCTCTAAAATATTCCCTTTCTATAAAATTTTCTCCCTTAAATATTATATTTTACAATGTTTTCTCTCTACAATATTTCTCTCTCTAAAATGTTCTCTTTGTATATTATTTTCTCTCTCTAAAATATTCTTTCTATAATATTTTATATCTTGAACATTTTCTTACTCTATGATATCTTCTCTCTCTATAATTAATATTTTTCTCCCCTCTATGTTATTTTCTCTCTCTATAATATTTTTTTTCTAAATTTTACTCTTTATAATATATTCTCTCTCTAAAATATTCTCTTTCTATAATATTTTATCTCTATAAAATATTCTCTTTCTATAATATTTTCTCTCTCTATAATATTTTTTTTTTCTAAAATATTCTCTTTCTATAACATTTTATCTCTCTAAAATATCCTATTTCTACTAAGTTTCTGCTCTATAACATTTCTCTCTCTAAAATATTTCCTTTTTATAATATTTTTCTCTCTCTAAAATATTCTATTTCAATTATATTTTCTCTCTCTATGATATCTTCTCTCTCTATTATTAATATTTTTCTTCTCTCTTTGTTTTTTTCTCTCTCTACAATATTTTCTATCTAAACTACTCTCTATAACATATTCTTTCTCTAAAATATTATCTTTCTATAATATTTTCTCTCTCTAAAATATTCTCTTTCTATAAAATTTTCTCTCTAAAATATCATATTCTACAATGTTTTCTCTCTACAATATTTCTCTCTCTAAAATATTCTCTTTGTATACTATTTTCTCTCTCTAAAATATTCTTTCTATAATATTTTATCTCTTGAATACTTTCTCTCTCTATGATATCTTCTCTCTCTATAATTAATATTTTTCTCCCCTCTACGTTATTTTCTCTCTATAATATTTCTTTTCAAAATTTCTCTCTATAATATATTCTCTCTCTAAAATATTCTCTTTCTATAATATTTTATCTCTATAAAATATTCTCTTTCTATAATATTCTCTCTCTATAATATTTTTTCTTTCTAAATATTCTCTTTCTGTAATATTCTCTCTCTAAAATATCCTATTTCTATAAAGTTTCTGCTCTATAACATTTCTCTCTCTAAAATATTCTCTTTTTATAATATATTCTCTCAAAAATATTATATTTCTATTATATTTTCTCTCTCTATTATTATTATTTTTCTCCTATATGTTTTTTTCTCTCTCTAAAATATTTTCTATCTAAGCTACTCTCTATAACATATTCTTTCTCTAAAATATTATCTTTCTATAATATTTTCTCTCTAAAATATTCTCTTTCTATAATATTTTCTCTCTCTACAATATTTTCTTTTTCTATAATATTTTCTCTCTACAATATTTTCTCTCTTTATAATATTTTTTATCTTCAATATTTTATCTCACTACATATTTATTTATTTAATACTCTATCTATATTTTTCTCTTTAGAATTTTCTCTCTCTATAATATTTTTATATCTATCATATATTTTCTCTAAAGTATTCTCTCTATAATAATTTTCTCTCTCTACAATATGATATGTATATATTCTCCTGGTTTTAATTTTTTCTCTTTACAATAGTTTCTCTCTACAACATATATGTTATTCACAATAATTTTTTTTAATTATTGTTTTGCCTTCTTGCCTCAAGAACCAAAAAGAAGAACCCAAAAGCAAAAAATTTCTGCTTTTGGGTTTTGATGATTTTCTGGTTTTAGTTTTGGAAAACCAATTTTCTAATTGAATCCCAAACGCACTAAAATCTTATACCAAAGCCAGTTTGGCAAGTGGAACTAGTTTTGACGCAAAACTAGGCCTCCAAAACCAATGCCAAACACACCCTAAATATAAGACACGAGATCTGGACCAGAGACCGAACCTGGACGCAGACCTGTGAGGTAAAGCCCAGAGGGGCAGATGGCCGAACACCAATGCAAAAGAGCACGTACATTAGCTGTTGATCCAGCAGTCTTTTGGCCATTATCTATAATACTTGGATATCATAAATATTTTCAAATAGAGAAACAGTCTGCAGGCTATTTAGATATATTTAGTACATCTTTAGCATTTGTTTTTTTTTTTCGGAAGGGACCAAGTGGTCAGTACATCACCTATTAGTGCGCTAACACAAGATAGACCAAGGATCTAAACTCACCACAAGAGGAGAGAGCAAGAGAAATTTTTGTAAAATGGTGTCAATGGAGTACTTATATAAACCTTTAAACTTAATCGAGCCCCACATGAGTGCCACCAATGGAGAACTTGTTTAATTTCCTGGTTGGGCAGTGTTTCCTTGTAATAATGAATAGTATGATCTTACCTATCAAAGAGGCCACAGCCACTCGGACTCATCAAATATCATCCAATGGAAGAGCGACGAAATGCATCACGGGAACAAAGGACATTAAAATATCAAGCTCTCCAGCTTGCTCTGAAACCTAATACTTCGTTAATCTAAAATAATAACCTTTGCCTTGTCCACAAGTATCTTTATCCTCTCCAAGCATAACAGATAATATGCCGAACCAAGGAAACCTTGGCAATAGCCATAATGATAACTCCCGTGCTCATAAAAATCATCACATGCCCACTCAGATTGCCTAATTCATGCCCTAGGGTTTCTTCTGTTAACTGCAGCGGCAGCCTTTGTGATGGGGACATCGAGCAGCGCCCATGGCGCGTGTACCAGCGCAGGAGGTGCCACCTAAGCCTATGGCTCTGATCAGACAGTCAGCACCATCTTGGATGTTTTCATTTGTTTTTATTTTTTTTTTTATTGTGTTATTTAGTCCCACCTCGACTTCCAGGGACTTTCGTTTGTTATCGCAGGCCTTTATATAGGCCTGCCCATGGATCATGTAATGGTACTGAATAATGAAATAAAAATTATGTTTCTCCACTATTGTGTTGAGTGACAACAGGGTGAGGTGTGTGAAACCCCAATCCCAAACCCTAAGCGTGTGAAACCCTAGGTGGGTACTAGGCGTGTGAAACCCTAGCCCAACCCTTACCTCATCCCCTCCTCTCTCTTGCGCCCAACCCCGCCTCCCCTTCCTTCCCCTCCGCCGGCCACCAGCCCGTGCCCCTTCCCCCTCCCCTCCCCTCCCTTCCGTCCCTTCCTCTCGGCCACCAGCCCCAGCACCACCCCGGCCCCGGCCCCGCCCCCTGCAAACGCCACGCCACCACCCGCCACCCTCTGCTCGGCGGTGACCCGCGCGACAGCCGGCCCGAACCCCCGCCCCCTGCTTCACCGCCCGATCCCCTCCTCCCGATCCCGTGCGCCCCTCGACCCCAACCCTACTCCGCCCGACCCTTCCCTCTCTCTTCTGCTGCGCCTAAACAGCCGATCCCCCCCCCCCCTTGTCTTCTCCCCGTGATCCAACCCCAAGCCAACCCGATCCCACCCAACCCGACCCGGTTCCTCCTGCTTTCCCCCCCCCTACCCATACCATCTCTCACCCGATCCCCTCACACCCCTTTCGGCGTCGCACCTCCGGCACCCTCGGCATGCGTGCAGGGCCGGACCCGATGGGGATCACGGCATGATCCCGGACACGGACGGATACCTCGACATCAACTCCCCCTTCCTCGGACGAAGGAGAGAGCGTGGAGGAGCGCGTGGCTTGTGACGTTGGCGTTCCCGCACCGCCATCACTTCCCCAGTAAGGACTTCCCTACCGGCAAGGTACCTTTATGTTCCATCAGTCAAATCTCCAGTATATTATCTGTGCCGACTGCTGTCCATCTTCATGAGGTTGTGCGTCCCTACCTGCCTGTTAAGTTCATTAGCATTTGATATTGCGGGACGGACTCGTGCCGTTTAATTTAAGCATTATTCATTGTAATCCTTAGAACTGAGATCGAACTGCCTGATGCGAGTAGTTTCTTTATAACCCATTATTCCCTGCTGATGGCTTGAATAAAACTTCCTACCTGAAACTTTTAATTCATAGCGAAACACGGCTAGTACAATTAGACCACTGATTTCCTGTCCACCTGCATTTGTTTCGCATCATTTTTGGTATCAAAGCATGGTTGTAGGTAGAAACTGTCAGTTGTATTGCATATTTGCATCGAGGAAAATTTTCTTTTAGTTATTACATTTGATTGCCATTTTTTAAAAAAAAAAAAAAAATCAGCATGCATCATGTTGTGAGTTTGTCTTTGCATACCAACCCTTAGAGGTAGGTCCTATCTGTTAGAAGAGTCGAGTGAGTCGGACAATATGGATCCCGAGGTCTTAACTAGGGCACTTGCCGAGTTAGCCCAAGGAATAGCAACTATGAACCAGAACCTCACCGCTTGTCAGCGTGACACCAATGCCCGTTTTGACCGTCTGAACCAAGCTCCACCTCTAGCTCCACCACCCCTAGACCCTCAAGATTTTCGGCCACCTTGGCAGAACAATCAAGACCCGGATGAACAGTATCTTCGGAGCATCAGGTTAGAGGTGCCCTCTTTCGATGGCAGGCACGATCCTCAATTCTTTTTTGACTAGCTCCAGTCCATGGACCGATACTTTGCCTGGTATCCTTTAACCGAACCGCGAAAAGTGCAATTCGCTGCCATAAAGCTTAGTGGACCTGCCAGCCAATACTGGACTAATGTAGAAGCCTTGAGAGCCGCCAAAACTCAGGACCCCATTGATACTTGGGTCGCCATGAAGAATGAGCTAAAGGGCAAGTATGTGCCCCCATCATATCGAGCCCACCTATTGGACCAATGGCACCAATTCACCCAAGGTAACAAATCAGCCAGGGACTATGTCACCAAATTCGACGAGTTCCTAAATCGCTGCAAGGTCCTCGGAACAGAAACCCTTGCCCAGGTCCTGGCACATTTTCGATCAGGTTTAAGAGAAGACCTGAGGAGTGAGCTCCTTACCCGAGATGTTACAGAGTTGGAAAGAGCCTATGCCTTAGTTCAGAACCTCGATAGCATTAGGTCCAACCATTTCCATCGGGATCAAGATTCCCAAAGCAAAGTCCCTCGGCCCTTCTCGGACAACTACCTAAGTCGGCCCTACCCCAACGAATGCCAACCAAGAGCCGACTCCACCAGTCGAAGTAATGAGAGAGACAACCATGACAAGGGCCCTGAGAAAGACTTCTCCAAAGTAAGTCCCCTCATCATGTGTTGTAAATGCCAAGACTACGGACATGTGGCCGCAAACTGTGCAAGCCATGTCAAAGTCAACATTATTGATGGCAATCTCATTGAAGTGATAGAGGCCAGAGAGACAGAATTCGTCTATCAAGCTGAAGAAGAAGATGGACACTTTGATGATGATGACGAAGTCATCTTGAGTTCCCTTAGACAGATGTCATCTCCCTCCATGTCAGTTGTTAGGTGCACCCTGTCTCAACCCAAGGATCAAGATAACTAGAGACGTACTGACATGTCCCACACGTTCATAAAGATTGGGGATAAGAACTGTAAGGTCATCGTTGATTGCGGTAGTTGCACCAATACTGTGTCATCAACCGTGATCTCTAAGACTTGCCTCAAGGTCGTCCCCCACCCTCGACCCTATCAGGTCCCCTGGATCAATTCGACCACCATGGAAATCAAGCAACGAAGCCTTCTCCCCATAAACTTTGATATCTACCTGGACAAAATATGGTGTGATATTCTGACCATGGATGCGGATCAAGTCATTCTGGGACGACCTTGTCTGTTTGACAATAATGTTCTTATTTATGGTCGTCCAAATATGTGCCTATTTGAGCATGAGGACAAGAAGGTCAAACTGGGTCCCTCCCAACCAAAGAGTAATCCGGCCAAACAACAATCAACCATAGCTAAGAAGATTTTCAAGGAACATGATTCGGTCCTAATCTTCGTAGACCGATTCGCTGAGGTGACCCATCTCCTCCCTTGTTCCAAGACGTCCGATGGCGTCATGAAGTTACACGGATTGCCTGAAATTATGCCCAACAAGGATGTCAAGATCACCAGTTTCTGTTGGAAAATCTCATGGCACAAGCTGGGCACCAAGCTCCAGTTCTTCACTACCTTCCAGTCCCAGACCGATGACCAGACTGAAGTTGTCAATAGGAATCCGGGAAACCTTGTACGTACCTTGATGGGTGAACACGTTAAGACTTGGGATCGGAAACTGTCAGTAGCCGAGTTTGCATATAATACATCTGTCAATAGGTCCACCGGTATGAGTCCTCATGAAGTCGTGCATGGGTTCAAACCTAGGCAACCAGTCGATCTTATTCCCATATCTGAGCATCATAGAATTTCTGAGTCGGCATCTGCTTTTGCATCTCATGTGCATGAACTACATAAGGAAATCAGTAAAAAAATTGAACAGAGCAATGCGAGCTATAACTTAAGGGCCGATGCCCGGAAGCGAGTTCAGACTTTCAGTATGGGAGATTATGTGATGGTCCGGATTCGTCTGGAACGGCTTCCTTCGGGAGCCGTTAAGAAACTACATACGCGCAGTGCGGGTCCTTTTCGGGTTCTAAAAGATATAAATGATAATGCTTATTTTATTGTATTACCCGAGGGTTTTGGCATCAGTCCCACCTTCAATATTAAAGATCTAGTGGCTTATAATGGCCCATATTTTAACCCTGGAAATCCGCTGATAGTTGAGCCTACCCTGGACCCTGCCCCTGAGTGCCCCCCTACCCCCACTCCCACAAATATCCCCACCATATACAGCAAAAGGCATTGATAATATTCTGGATGACGAGATTGTCTCGGCAAGACGACAGTGGAATCCAGCGATACCTGGTTCGCTGGAAATGAAGGCCCCATTCTAAGGACGCTTGGAGTGAGCATCAGGGACCCCAGCAGATGGACCCAGACCTGCTGGAGCTATACGAGAGCCGCACCGAGCCTTACTCGACGGAGTCGAGCTCTCTCCCACCCCAGGAGAATGATGGGGACATCGAGCAGCGCCCATGGCGCGTGTACCAGCGCAGGAGGCGCCACCTAAGCCTATGGCTCTGATCAGACAGTCAGCACCATCTTGGATGTTTTCATTTGTTTTCATTTTTTTTTTATTGTGTTATTTAGTCCCACCTCGACTTCCAGTGACTTTCGTTTGTTATCGCAGGCCTTTATATAGGCCTGCTCATGGATCATGTAATGGTACTGAATAATGAAATAAAAATTATGTTTCTCCACTATTGTGTTGAGTGACAACAGAGTGAGGTGTGTGAAACCCCAATCCCAAACCCTAGGCGTGTGAAACCCTAGGTGGGTACTAGGCATGTGAAACCCTAGCCCAACCCTTACCTCATCCCCTCCTCTCCCTTGCGCCCAGCCCCGCCTCCCCTTCCTTCCCCTCCGTCGGCCACCAGCCCGTGCCCCTTCCCCCTCCCCTCCCCTCCCTTCCGTCCCTTCCTCTCAGCCACCAACCCCAGCACCACCCCGGCCCCGGCCCCTGCAAACGCCACGCCACCACCCGCCACCCCCTGCTCGGCGGTGACCCGCGCGACAGCCGGCCCGAACCCCCGCCCCCTGCTTCACCGCCCGATCCCCTCCTCCCGATCCCGTGCGCCCCTCGACCCCAACCCTACTCCGCCCGACCCTTCCCTCTCTCTTCTGCTGCGCCTAAACAGCCGATCCCCCCCTTGTCTTCTCCCCGTGATCCAACCCCAAGCCAACCCGATCCCACCCAACCCGACCCGGTTCCTCCTGCTTCCCCCCCCCCCCCCCCCCCCCTACCCATACCATCTCTCACCCGATCCCCTCACACCCCTTTCGGCGTCGCACCTCCAGCACCCTCGGCATGCGTGCAGGGCCGGACCCGATGGGGATCACGGCATGATCCCGGACACGGACGGATACCTCGACATCAACTCCCCCTTCCTCAGACGAAGGAGAGAGCGTGGAGGAGCGCGTGGCTTGTGACGTTGGCGTTCCCGCACCGCCATCACTTCCCCAGTAAGGACTTCCCTACCGGCAAGGTACCTTTATGTTCCATCAGTCAAATCTCCAGTATATTATCTGTGCCGACTGTTGTCCATCTTCGTGAGGTTGTGCGTCCCTATCTGCCTGTTAAGTTCATTAGCATTTGATATTGCGGGACGGACTCGTGCCGTTTAATTTAAGCATTATTCATTGTAATCCTTAGAACTGAGATCGAACTGCCTGATGCGAGTAATTTCTTTTAAAACCCATTATTCCCTACTGATGGCTTGAATAAAACTTCCTACCTGAAACTTTTAATTCATAGCGAAACACGGCTAGTACAATTAGACCACTAATTTTCTGTCCACCTGCATTTGTTTCGCATCACTTTGCCATCGACGCAGGGTCCTGATGATGTTTCACCCGTTTCCACCACGATCAAATCACGAATACTCATCGTAATGATTCTCTCTCTAATACATACTTGATGCACACGAGCCTCTGGTGATGTTTGACTGGCCAAGTAAATTACTGAATACGTCGGTGCTACTATTCTGCAAGCCGCTCCTGAGCCAAGCAACGTTGCTCAAATCTCTAGCTATTAAAGCAAATTCATGGCGTGAAACGGGCGGAGAGTCCACAAGCTCAATAAACTCAGGGCCCAACAAAGAGCTTTTTGGATGATCCTTGCTCTGAATCCGGCAGCAACCATGCCCGCATTGGGATGGAACCTGAGGTTCACAGCACATACTGTCAAGAATTTTGCTACATGGCCCACCACCATGTTGGGAGGCTTGAGACAGTGTCTCATGGAGTGGATCCCGTCTCGACAACAAACAGGAGTTTGATCGGCCAGGTGCAGGATTATACCAACTGAAGGCACTTATTCTTGCGGCTGGTCGAAACAGGTTAGTTGGGTCTTCAACTTCCGTCTTGGATGAGTCAACTATTATATGGACCTTGTCTTCAGACTGATCGAATATGTTCTCTCTTGAGCTAATAACATCTTGCCCTTCCAAGGATTTAAACGAACAGACATCCCCAAAAGATGGCGCTTCTTCTAATAATCCGGTGAACATCAACGAATCCACGCCTCAGAGTAGAATTCCAGTGGTTTTTTATTGCATTGTCTGTTCTTCCTTCTAGGAGCCTCGAAATTGATGCCCATTTGTTACCATGGACAGCATGAGCTGCGATTATGATACGGTCCTCTTCCTCTACAGTAAATAGATGCATTATGGGTGTTAGTCATGAAGTCGCAGTAGTACATCGAATAAAAAGCAAGGTAGAAAGATTAGAACAGATATATTTTTAAAAAAATCCACCAAGAATCCGTATACAGCTTTCTTGGGTTCTAGATTTATCATGAAAGAAAAAAATAAACGTGAGTTGAACAACCAAAGGGTACGTGTAGCAAGGCCAGATATAGAAGCACCATTAAATGACACCAAACTGCCTCTATTGCCAAATCTTCAAAACTAATCGTACCCAACAACGTTAACAATAAAGTCGACGCCCAGTAAGCCTAACAACCAAGACAAGTCATGAATTCCTAATTTCAGCAGAGGCTGCAAATGTAAGCTTCTGCCTATTCGTCCACCAATGTAAAATGCTCACGAGCATGTATACAGGTTTCCAGTGTTTTAAACAACAGACATGTCCAGTTGGAACAGGTTTACGAGTCCACTGCTGGGACTAGGGATGCACACTTGGTACCCATTATATCTGCCCTGAGCCCAGGGACTTTATCCAAGTGCTTGTGTTTGCCTAATCGAATGAGAGTGTTTGGATGCCCCGAGATGCTATGTAACAAGAACTTTGCCGGAGGATCAGAAGGAAGAATACAAAAGTGATCTCGTCTGTGGGCAGTAGTTTAGTTGCCACCATTGAGTTTTGAACCCAGGCCAAACTGCCAGTGATAAGCCAGAGGAACATGAGTATAACGTCAAGTCATCATACACAGAATATTCACTAGGCAGTTGGAAGAGGGCATATAAGCCATTTATTTGGGTCAGGACTCTCAAACTGATCCATATGCATGGTAGTGTGATCAATTTAGTACTATCTACTTAAATTCAACAACCAACTCTTATTAACTATAAGAACCCTGCTGCTTAGTTTAGATTAAAAAAAAATGCCTGATGGCCCCACATGCTATCCTTGTACAGCATGTTGGAAACACCCTGTGGTGCTCTCATGATGTCTACGGAAGCCCATCTTACCGCATAGTTATTCGTTCTGATTTAGTCAAACTTAATCTATAATTCTGTGTAAGGTCTCTAAATGGAAGCTCGAATCTCTTTGGGGAAATTTTTTTGCACCCACCAACTTACCAAAATTAAATAGGGGAAGCAGTGTTCAGAAAGGATCAAGGCGCACATGAGGCACAAAGATCTCCTACAGCCTAGGCGCATGGCGCGCGTCTGATTGAAGTAAGACGCATAACTAGACTAAGAAAATGAATCTTAGCACAATAGATAAATTGGATAGATCGTTGTTGCAACAACACAAATATTGTATCCTTGTAAGTTTGAATTACGGCTCTAAATAAACTATTTAAAATATATTAATTCTTCAAATATGTATAGTTCAAAATTCAAATTCAATAACCAGTTATAAGATATCAAATGTGATATTATAGTAAAAAAAAAAAAAATAGTAAATGATTGAATGTGTTATTTCATCCGTGTGCATGTGCAAATGCTTCTAAATCAGTATGAAATGTGCAAATCGAGAAAGAGAAGGAAACTTATTGAATCTTGTCATAGTTGAAATAATATCAAAGTCATCAAATCCAATCCACAATTGCTCATAAGGTCCTAACTAAGAATTATAACAAATAGTTTTGAATGTAAATAATATTCAATCAATGTGCCAATATTCAAACTATTGCAATCATGAATCAAATCTACTTAATAACTTAATCATATTGCCAAAAATATCAAGTGCAAACACATAATTGCACATGGTTCAACCAGGCGCGCCTTTTTTGCGCCTGCAGCCTGGAGCCTAGGCGCGCGCCTTTCTAACAGAGTTTCGCCATGTGCTTTTTGAGGCGCAGGGGGTGAGCCTAGTTGAGCCTGAACCTAGGCGCACACCTTTAATAACACTGAGGGGAAGTGCACAAAAAAATGGTTAAAGGTTTTAGCAATATATTAGAAGCATGGTTCAAACCCCGGCCGCTACAGAATCGTACCAGCCAGTTTGTATATGTTTTCTACAAATCACGGCGGATACAAAGACCGATACTAATATGGGTCCTGACTCAATCGAGACCGATATGACTCGGGTCATACTGGGCCTATAGGCCAATACAACCGAGGTAGACCTGATAGGTCCGAGTTGTATCGCTTTGGCCCATAGCCACAACCATTAACGCCAATATTGTTGCCTTGTTGCACATGAATTGTCATATGGACTATACATATTCTGCAACAAAAACATTTTCAAAGCTCGATCTCTTACATATATGCCTTATTCCCTTTTTTTTGGCTGAGTCATAACGATCAATACCAAGTCGTATCACCAACTCGTATCAATTTTTGGACATCTGATACAAACACCGATACCGAGTTTTCGAACCTCTAGAAGTAGTGGACAAAAAGAACATGGTTGTAAACAAAGATGTTTTTTTGCTCCACTTCTAAAGCAGGACTTTGAACCTTATCACTCTTCTGGTCCGAAATCAATATGTCTGGTTCATTGGTTCGAGTGCTTTCTTTGGTCATTATTTTGATCCAAACTCCAAAAGGATTAGTTGAGTATTTCCATATCAAAAGCCAACTATAGTGCCCTCCAAAACAATGATATCAACATACATTTCAAAATTCCGAAGAACCCTTCCAAATAATTGCTTGCTTGGTAATTGGTGTTGGACTCAACAGTTACCAATCTATGTACACATTTACACATCCCTTAAATCTTCCTGAGGTTCTGATGCATACTAATAATATTCTATTTCAATGGTACTTTTACATTTGTCGGTGGTCAAGGGTAACTATCGTTAATATCTTTGTGGTAGACGTTGTACTGGCAAACATTTATGAGACAAAACAACATTCTATAGTCGTCACATATTCTTATTGTTTATTTTAGTTGACTACTTTGTGATGACATGAGGAGTCTGCTTATCCGTTCTATATGTTCAAACTCTTGCATCACTGCATACACATTTGTATATATACTTGCTCTTTTCAGTATTGATTTATGTTTAGTTTATTCTTTGTTTCAGAACTAACAATCTACAGGGAAGGAAAGGTATTTGACGATTCTTCTTTAAGTGTGCAAGATAAGATATCAAAGTTTTAGACTTTTAGTGCTTTCAGAGTACAGTTCTTTAGAGCCTAGATCTTCTTTTGTATATTGTGAATTTGGTTACATTGAGTTATGTAATACTGAATGTATCGATGCGGAGAACGCATTGGAATGTCACCTGTATGAGTGTTGAATGTAATGTTTTGGCCCAAAATTATGCTAAAGGGAGAGATTATTAACATCAAGAGCGTATCATCCTTGTTGGAATAATTTGTATGCACAAAACACTCTCGGTGAGATCTAATTGTAAGTATGAGCCCGATCTGCTGACAGTATCGACGAACCATGACCCATAAAGACATCTCAGAGCAACACATTCAGTTGAAGACTAAGAGCAAAAATCACACCAACCCACCGTATAAATCCTATTATGACTTTTGGGTGGCTAGGACTATAGGAATTTGCTCAAGACTATGGTGCGGCATTGTTTTCGAAACAACTAGAGGCTTTTCCTAGTTTAAACTAATGTCAAAAAAGCTACAAAATTCATCATTTTGATAATTTGGTCGAGTCTAGAGAAAAAAGTGGTGTAATAAATTTTTTATAGACTAAAAATATTTTACCAGTCTTTGAGATTTAAGTCGGTCTTATACTTCCAAATCTTGTTAAATTTTCTAAATAATGAATTTAGATCAGAGCACAGTGGAGAGATCAGGTCCAAAGCTTCGTGCTTCAGTATCTACTGTTGGATTTTCTCAGTATTTGGTTTTTGTCGTTGGATCAAAAGGATCATGAGTTTGCACCATTGGATCGCTAGTTTGAGAGTTGGGCCACCAAATATGGAGCTAGATCCACACATGCACACTTATCGGAGTAAATCCTTTGAACGGATCCCATAATTGGATTATATTATTCTTTTAATATTTTTCAAAATTAATTTTAGGCTTATTTTATAAGTCATATTTAGATAAGCATGAAGTTTAGATTGTCTTTATCTTTTGGCTTGTATATCTATATATTTATTAGGATATTTATTGCATGTTTGGATACGCTTCGGATCCGGGATTCTAGGAGCCTAGAATCCCTAAAAAAGGTGGAGAGCCTATTTGGATATAACCAGATCCCAAAAGACGTTTCTTCGGAGAGCCCTAAAGATGCTCTTGGGAGCCATGCATTTTTTAGGGCCCAAAACCGAGGCTACGAGCTCCGAAGCTCTTTTTTTTAATCTTGGGATTCTAAGCTCTAAGAATCCCATAATCAGAATCCTATCCAAACATGGCCTTATCTTGTTAAGGTTTTTTTTAACATTATCATGTTGCATCGTTATCTCGTGCAAGCCAATTTAAAGGCCTTAGATCTCATTAGGTTTATTATCATATATGCTAATATTGAATAAAAAAGGGATTGCTACATTTTTCCCTTTCTTCGTCTTTCTTGCAAATTTGAGAATCTCTGGGGAGCAAGTCTATGAGTCAGAGTAGTATCTTACTTATCCCGTTAATCTAGTAATGTTGGTCCATTCTTTCTCTTGTGTTTTGGATCTAAAATCTGAATTGTTTGCATAGAGAAAGCATCCATCTATTTATTTTCATCACATCCAAAAAGCCATTATGAGCCCTACAGACATCACGTTCACACTAGTGGATTTGCAAAAAACCTAAAATCCGAGTCTAAAAACCTAAATCTCATATATAAGCTTCCAAAACTGACAAAATCTTAGCCATACATCCATCCCCTATCCTAAATCCTGAAACCACAGAAGTCCTAATTTTTATCCACAGAAGTCCCAATTTTTATCCATGGATACCTAAGGGTCTATTTGGACCTAACATATTTCGACGACGAAATTATGGTGGTTCCAAAACAATTGATCTACTTCGAAGGGCTGGAGGTGGTGTCTCTACAGGACCATCCTCATTCGCTTTGGCTTGTGTTTCAGCCTTTCAGGAACTGTTTCAAGAATGTGCTCAATTTCAGGATCTGTGGTGGTGCCCATATGCACTAATTGGGTCGAATAAAGGTGCATTATCTTGGGAAGGAGTGAATGCTAGATCACCTATAGCCCCCAAAAATAATATCCAACTTGTTTGCAAATTATAGGCCCTTCTCTCAGCACGTCTCATCTTTCGAGTATTTCTATAAGAAATTTATGTTACACATGGGTTTATAAACTTAAATTCTTCTAACCATAATAAAAAGGACTAATAAATACGTTATACATGTAACCAAGTAGCCCACCACCATCATCAGCCACCACAGCCTCTCTCTCTCCATATCCCAACCTAAGCTACTATTGCTAACCAACTTCCTCTACCTGGACCACTCTCCTTTAGTCTTGTCCCAATAATTTGCCTAGAGAAAGCATCCATCTATTTATTTTTAATCACATGCAAAATGCCATTCCGAGCTCTGCAGGCATCACGTTCACACTAGACAATTTGCTGAAACCTAAAACCAGAGCCTAAAAACCTAGATCTCATCATATAGGCTTCCAAAACCTACAAACTCCGAAGGGTAAGACGAGGAAGGCAAACAGGCATAACTCAACTCATCCTGACTCCCAAGCAAGCAATGGCTTGAAAATATATCAACTCGCCCCAAAAGCCGAAGCATGACTGCCTGAGCTACAACCTTGACCCATTAGGAAGCTCCGGGAGCAGAATAGATAGTCTAAGTAGAAGGTAACATGTGGCAGCTTTCTCTGCAGAGGGAACCAACCCGCTCCAAATTACTTAAAGGATGACTCTCGGACGGAACCATATGTAAGCCCCATCACCGACCTACAAGAAACAACTGTCAGAGAGGGATACGTTGGATGTGCATCCAATAAGAACGCACCACGTGGGAGACAGTACCATGTAACGAGAAGCCCTCTCCCTTCAGCCTCCTCTATAAAAGAAGGGGTGAGAGCACAAAGAAAGGGGATGATTCTTTCTAAACCTAAGGGTTAAAGTTTCATTCAATTTATATGAGCAAATTATCAAGTTATTACTCCTGAACTCCTCACTCTCTCTCTCACTTAAACCCTCATCCACAAAGAACATCAAGATCCATCTGGGGGCATCCACTTTAGGGGTCTCAGATCTTCTTGCTTTGCTCGAACCGGAGGATTTTTGTCATGTCTCCAAACTCCACAGAGTCGAAACCCTCGACACGCCAACCTCGTCTCGATCCACTTGTGCAAGATAGAAAAGAGAAGTGGGAGGAGGTAATGCAACATTTCGTAGACAGGAAGAGATGGGAAAGGGAGGGATTCCCTCCCTTAAGTGATTTGGACGTGTTTGGTATCTGGAAAAGTGAACAGGAATCCGAATAATTTTATACCTAAATTACCCCCATGTTATAATCAAGGGGAAAATGAGGGGTTTCTCTTTCCTCTCACTCCCGGGTGTAAACTCTTTCTCCTCAGTAGGGGAAAGACTTTCCTTTCCTTTAATGAAATTTTCCGACTACCAAACGAGATCTAAATTTGCCGCTTCTAATGAAGAAGGCGACCTTGCTTGCGGGTGGGGTCCCCTATAAAAATTGCTCCCGTATCTCCCACATGGGAGATAGGAAGTACCACTCGGGCAAGAGCCCACTGTTAATCTTACGGTACTCAATCAAGAAAATGCATAATGCAATGAAACACTACTTTGTTGGCTCCAAAATTCTCCGCCCACAACTTCACAGTATCCATAAGATCATGTAAACCAGTAACATTCGGACATATCCCAACTCAAATGGTTCACCATCATCCCCAACTAAAAGGGTTCATCAGCATCGCATCAATAACACAAAATATCAAGGAAAAACAAATACATTTTCAAACCAGGACTAAACCTAAAAATTCACAGAAACAGCACATTCCAATGTCTAACATCTGTGCAAGTTATTAAATAAATAAATAAAAAATCCACAGTCAAAGGGTTTTTATTGACCCCAATTCCTTCAACTCCAGCAGTTAAATTTGACACAAATATCATAATAAAAAGATAAATATGGTACCTGTGAAGGGCCTGCGTTTGACGCAAGGGTTGAGTTGGTTACACCATCGGAGGCAGCATGATTTCCCGGAGCGTCAGGCGATCCCCCGTGCGATCAGGCTCCAATTCCTGGCTCCGAACTTGCTCACCAGCCTGCTCAGAACCGTATCATCCTCCGGGAACCATGGCCCCTTCACACAGTCCTCTGCCGACCCCCCACCGCCGCCACTGCCCAATCCTTCCATTGCTACCACTCCCGTGATGCGCCCTCCTCCCGCTGCAGCCGCGGATCCACAAGTAGATTGCATTACAGCAGTAGTAGAAGGCAGACGATGGTGAGGCGGCGGAGAGACGGCGCCGGAATCAACCGTCGTCTCATCCCTTGACTCCATTGTCTCGGTGCGTCAGGTCTCTCACACTCTTTTTCTATCTCTAATTACACCGACCCGCCTAATCCTTTTCCCGTTTTCGGCTTGAGAGCATCTCCAGCCATTACTTAAATTTTTACTTAAGTCTGAGTAAAAATTTAAATAAAAACTCAATCTTACCCTGAATACTCCACTCCTTATTTAAATTTAAGTAAAACTCAATAGGATACAAACACTCCAACTCTTTTATTTATATTTTTTATTACTCTAATCCTTACTTAAATTTGACTAAAATCCAATATGATATAAGCACGCCAACCCTTTTATTCATATTTTTTATTCAAATATGAGTAAAACTCAAAATTGAATAGCACATTTATAAATAGAAAGGCCCTGGGAGATGACCATTAGAATTTGGTATGGGATTTGTATCTCTACCGATTTGGTAAAAAAATTGAGTAAAACTTATATTGATATAAGTCTGAGTAAGGGTTGGGAGCAGTTTTTTTAGATGAATTTACTCAGTTTAAAATCTGAGTTGCAATTTGAGTAAGGGCTGGAGATTATAGGTGAAAGATGAGGGGGTGCAGCTATTCGCATCACCTGTAATACTAATAACTGCTAATTTGGATTACGTCCTTAACTAGTTTCGAATAATAGTCGCAGGACACCATAGTTTGCATTGTCAGGCAAAGTCCTTAATTTTTGTTGCTATCCGATTGAAGATATCTTTTCAGCAACGATTGTGTTTAATGAAATTGTTAACGCCAGTTTTAATACAGTAAGTCCGAGAATACCCTTATTTGTTATGTCGCTTTTGATGAAGGCAGCTAAACAGAGCTTTCTATTTTTGTCGCTCGCTTCTTTTTTACATTTTCAATCTAGGATTTTAGAACAATGAAAAACCATCATTGCTATCAAATTCAAATGTTTGATTAGTTTTTGCTGGTATATTTTATTTATTTTTTATTTTTTAGATCATCTCTTTTATAATTTGTTTGTTTAGTTCGTTTCAAATTAATATATTTGATCATTGAATTCGTTACTCATTAGAATAGTAGATTACTGACATCTGACATATGTAATCAATGGTTTCTAATGTTGATATATATTAGAGGAATTCAGCAATATATATTATATATAAGAGAATGTTTAGATAAACACATATACGATATTATTTGATATTTTATTAATATTATAACTAATATTTTAATATAATGAGATTGTTACTGTATTTTAGAAGGCACATATGTTTGTCAAATCATGTTTATGTATGAATTTGATAAATATTCTATTATATTGTAACTGTTACTTTTGTACAATAGACAGTATAGATCATGTAAGTAATATAGTATTAATTGGATCTTAATAATTGATTATCTATATAATATACTATATTTACAACTAGTTATTCATATTAAAAGTTAGAATTAATATATAATATTAGTTTTATCATTTTACAAATAAAAAATAAATTTGTACAATTATAAACATAGAGAATTAATTTACAATATTAGTATCATTCTCATATTTTGATTAGAATGATTCAATATTTTATTTTTTTTTGTGTTTATATTATGATTTTATAGGATCTATTTTTTATCATTTAAAAGTATATGTTATCAATGTTTAAGCCATTTATATTCAAATGTTTAACATAAATGATTTATAATTAAGTTTGATGTTAATTCTATATTATTGTTTATATTTAGGATCTTGTGGTAATTCTATTTAGTTTTCGATGGATCGAGGGTCTATCATAGCTTTTTGTATATTTGATGACTATACAGCTGTGATCCATCTTCCGAGGGGCTGCAAGTTGGATATTCTTTTGGGATTTTTATTGGAAAAGTGATCGTATTTGAATTTTGAATGCGTAAGCTTGATGTATATTGCTTTCGATCATTGTCGTATACTTTTGGAGAGTGACATTAATATGGATAATATGACCAACCATCATTTTGCTATCAATGCGGATCGAATTGACATTTCTATTTCAATGAAGAAGCAAAAAGTTAACGATGCTTATGGGAATATAGACGATGGATTGCAATTATTGATGAATAGTTTGAATATTGACAATGCTTCCTCATCTATTGTTGCTAGTTCATCGAACAATGAAACACACTTGCTTTGTGATAGTTGGAGTTATGCAATAAGTCATGTTGGTCAGATTTTTAAAGGTGGTGTTGTGGAATTCAGATTACAGCTTTTAAAATATGCAATTGACCATGGGTTCAATTTTGTGTATAAAAAGAATGATTTATCTAGGGTTACTGAAGGATGTGATATTCATGGATATACATGACGTGTTCATGCTTCATCTGTATTGAAAGGTTATGTATTTTGTATTAAGAAGTTCAACAATGTGCATTCGTGTGGTAGAAAGATTAAAAGTGTGAAGCATCGGAGAATAAATTCTAAGATTATATCTAGCTTGGTGAGTGGGCACATTCGTGACAAGCCACTCACGAGGTTGATTGACATTAAAAATCAGATTAAGTAAAATTACGGATTAGATATTTCATACTTCCAAGCTTTGAACAGTAAGGAAAAGATACTTTAATTCGATGAAGTAGTATTCTGGTTTTGTAAGAATATATAATAATTAGATGGGCAACTTGTTCCAACTTTCTGAATGTTGTAACTTGTTTCTTCATGAGTCGTGTTGATATTTGTCACTTTATGGGTTATTTTATTCAAATTATGCTCAAATATAGGTTGTTTCTCGTGAACTTCCCCATCAACATCGACATCAGGTGCAATATGATGTAATTCAGAGTTTTCTTCTCTATTTGGTAAAACTTCTGGTATTTTTGTGCTTCTGGCATTGATTAATACCTATATATATATATATATATATATATATATATATATATATATATATATATATATATATATATATATATATATATATATATATATATATATATATATATATATATATATATATATATATATATATATATATATATATATATATATATATATATATATATATATATATATATATATATATATATATATATATATATATATCCTACATGTGCTTAGCAAATAGGCTAAAGGGGAAGAAGATGAATATAATTAAGTGCGTATTGACATACGGCATGAAAGCAAGTATTTTACCTTATCAACAAGCAATCGTTTCAAAGAATTTTTTTTACTGTTTTTCTTAACTGGTACAAATCTCATCTCAAGAATGTTGGATATGTTATAGTATCTTGAGGATTAATCAATGTAGTATGCTCAGCTGGTCAAAACTTTCAAACAAACAATAAAGGACAACAATATTAGGTAATTACAGTGTACTAAATATTATTTCAGGAATCTTTGTATAGTACAAATCAAAATTGTTTTGAATTGAGAGTACTTACCAGAAGCAAAATGATACATCCTATGACTTTTTGAATTTTCGTATGGTACTTGTAAATTGAGCCCTTAAGTTTTTTTGTCACTGCTTGTGTCGATCCATATGCTTTCAAATGGTCAAAATGCCTCACATATCGTAAGATTGCCTAACTGATTCCATCACTTTGTGTTCGAAAAAATATCATGATGCAATAGAGTATTGATACCAATCATGCAAAGTCTTCACACAACTGTTGTGTGTTTGCATATGAAGCCAATTGCAATACTTATTCAACTATAGTTTTTGTCATAATTTTTTTGCCTTTAAATATCCTTGTTCGGAAAGCAAGATCGTCATCTTCGATTTTTGTTTACTTCAATGCAAGTTCAATATCATCAGCAGGAATTTTAAATAGTCTTGTCACTTCAGAAGTCTTGAATGCGAGTTATTTGCCTCCAATTCTAAACTTCTTTGTTGTTGTGTCGTATTGCTTGATTATGACTTGCACTATGAACACGTTTTCTTGAAAATACTCTTGTTTCACAAGATATTTTTTATATGCGTTGAATAGAGGTCAAAATGGTGTCCTCTTCATAGCTTGAATGTGACCAACTATAATTAAGTACTTGATCTTGTCATACATCCTAATGAGTACTATTAAGTTGCATTGATACTCCGATGGTCGCTGAAATTCAATAATTTCATCATCAGATTCAGTTTTGTCCTCCTCCAACTCATCTCCTTCCATGAATATTTCTTCCATATCAATGCTTGTATCACTACTAGATGCTAGCTTCCTTGACCTCTGAGTTTTCTGGTGATCGCCATGTGAATATGTAAGGGCCGAAATCAATAAAGAAAACAAGCTGTTATAATATTCCTAAAAATTAAACAGGTGACTATTGTATTATTCAGTAATTATGGAAAATAATATAAATCATAAAAATAGTATAAATTTATATATTAAACCTTTAAATGCAAATATGTATATACTTTTGAAATTAAAATATATTCAACATAATTTGTGCTATTGATTCTAGTACACATAGCTAGTGATTTTATAATATTAAATATATGATTTGAACAATATATATTGAGTATATATTATACCTTTTATGTTTCTATATATAAAAAGATGAATATATACTCAGAATAATTTATCCAACATACTTTTTTGTATACATTGAACAATATATTTTGAGTACATATTAATCTTTTTTATAATTATATATAGAAAATGGTAAATATATACTCAGTATATTTTTGTTCAATAGAATATTTTGTATGAAGTGAATATAATATTATAAGTATATATTCATCATTATGTGTTCTTATGTACAGAATATTTGATATATACTCAGATTATTTTGTCCATCATATTTATTGAATGAGGTGAACAAAATATTCTGAGTATATATTCATCATTATGTGTTCTTATGTACATAATGTTTTATATATACATAGCATATTTTGTTCATCCTGTTTATTGAATGAAGTAAACAAAATATTCTATTTATATATTTATTATTGTATATTCTTATGTACATAATGTTTAATATATACTCAGTATATTTTGTTCATCCCGTTTATTGAATAAGGTGAAGAAAATATTACTCATCATTATGTACAGAATGTTTGATATATACTTAGTATATTTTGTTCATCCCGTTTACTGTACGAATTAAACAGCATATACTCACTATACTATTAATTTTTATTAAAAATTAAAAGATACAAATATCATATGGACGGAAACCCTAGTACGTAATGTTCATATTACAGTGTTAAATGGTTAAAATCAACCTATGATTTCGAATAAATATTTTATAGTAATGATTTCACATCCCATAATTTCTTTGGATATGAAAGATAAACTTCTTCTTCTTCAATTTCTTCTTTACTTGAAAATCTCCTTCTTCTTCAACTTCTTCTTCTTATTTACTTGAAAATCTCCTTCATTTTCAAATCCTATAATTTCTTTCAAAGACATTTCAATCTCATCCAAAATCAGAACCTAACTACAAGATAATAAACAATACATAAGGCACCAATACTCAATACAAAAGACGTCGGCGCCCAATACACAGGGGGCCGGTGCTTAATGAACAAGGCGCCGGTGCCCAATACACCAGGTGTTGGCACCCGACGCCCAATACACAAGGAGCCGGTGTCTTGTTCATTAACAAGAACTCAATACACAAGACTCTCCAATACTCAATAATATTTTAAAGATATTTAATAATATTATAATAACACAAATGGGGTTAAATACTTACATCCTTATTGCTGAAAAAATTGACAACTTTGTCATATGTAACACTCGCACAATTGTACCAATTATATATCCTTGGAAATAATCCTTCGATCTCTTTAGTTGCGCAAAGGTTTTTCAATTCTGGAATTCTCTTAAAATACCAAGCCTACAAGAGTATATGGAATTATTTAACTATATAAATATAAAAAAAATATTATTGTTTAAGAATTTTGCATACCTACAAAGTTGCAGTGTAATCAAACAAATTGTACTTTTATAACCTCCTTTGTCCAACTTTTGTTATATTCACCGCATGCTTCAACGCTTCATATGCAATGTCTCCCCATGGGCGATTGTTGAAAGCCTCAATGTCATTAACAAGTGTGACGTAGGACATAGTGATGCTGCTAAAGGGGTTTGTCCCAAGAATATAGCTATTCAATATAAGTATGAGAGAAAGCTTCATAGCATCAAAATCTGAATTGCATCCGGTTATATATTGCAGACATAATCTCTTTATGAGTCACCTTGTTCACCCTGGAAATATAGATTTATATCAGCCGGCCACCACTAAAATCATCAATTTCAGTAGGATATTCCTTGCGGTTGTGTCATAAACCAAGGATTGCATAGAATTCCTTCTTAGAAAAAAAAATTTATTTTACTCTCAATTTTGAAGTTAAGATCTGCAGTATGTTTTTGAAACATATAATGATTAACTTGTGGAACGAACATCACTGATGCATTTTTTAAATCCAACATATGGCCAAAGCAAGATTCCCTAAGCATCTCCATCCTTTTAGGGAATGTTCAAAAAATATCCAATATCTTTAGGATGAAATGATTTGTAGAACGTTTCACAGGCTGAGCCTTCCAATTACCTTCCTTAGATTTTCTCTCTGATTTTCCCTTACATTTCAATTCTGGAGGACTCTCGGATGATGAAACAAATTCTGAGTGATCTTTCATAATGGGTTTTTGGGATCTGTCACTTTTTTTTGGTGTCATCTACATATTACAATACGAACAAACAAAGCCATGGAATGTATACTTTGAATGAACTGGTTAAATATATGGCACAATATGTAATGGACGCCGACGCCTTATAAAAAGGGCAGAGGTGCTTTTGTGAACGGGGCGTTGGCGTTTTGTGAATGGGGCGTCGATGTCATATTTTATTGGGCACCTTGTGAAAGAGTATTGGTGCCTTGTGAAAGGGTGAAAGGGTGTTTTGTGAAAGAGATGCCTTGGGTGCCTTGTGTTACATGGTGCCTTGTGAAATGGTGATGGCGCCTTGTAAAAGAGGCGTCAGTGCCTTTTAAGAGGGGCGTCAGTGAAATGGTGCTAGTTCCTTGTGAGAAAGGAGTACCTATATGATTTTTTAGGGTTTCTAGGCACCGTAGAACCCTAGAAATCCTATAGTTATGGGGACTAGGGTTTCAAATAAATAACGACACAATATGAGGAGGAGTACTTATATAATTTTCTTCAACTTAGGCTTTAAAGCAACGCCCGAACTTCTTTGTCTTTGGTATCTGGAAGCACGATCTCCAACGATGAGTATAAGTTAACAGATCTCTCGCAACGAGTAAAGAGGAAAAATGGAGAACCGTTTAGACTTTTATTAGTTTATCTACCAACGGTTACTTTGTAAGGGTAAATTGGTCACAAAAGAGCAACTGTTCGGATATGACACTTCACACGTGTGGAGGGCTAGAAAAGTAATGCAAAAAGCAACCGGGACTATTCCTAGCAATACGACAGAGTTAGGGGTCATTCTGAAAAAAACCTTTATTTTATAACATTTATTACCGACGACATACAACTATTAGGTCGTTATAAGTAGTTTTAATGACGGAATATTTTTATTTTGTGGTAATTAATGCTATAAAAAAAAGTAATATACTGGTGATGTTTTAAATGTTGGCCGCACCGGTATAAAAGATTTTATACTGACAGAACTAATAATTTTCGTCGGCAAAAAAATGTTTCCTATCTTGTAGTGGAATAAGAAATCTCTTTCTCATCTAAATGTAGGCATCAATGTACCTTATTTGGATATGTAACTATATATAGAGGGAGGGCCACCCTCATTGCAGTTAGCATGAATAAGAAATTGGTCTTTCTCTTCCTAGCTTCAATGGTTGCAAGCATCTATGCCGAATCATGAAGGGTGTGTTTTGTTGCCTCCAATTTAAATATTAAGGATTTTTTTTCAAAATATTAATAAAATAAAATATTCAACTAATTAGTGGTTGATCAAATCTATTTATCGTTGTAGCGCTCTGACCACCACGTGACAATTGCACCATAAAACGAGCCGCAAATTTTTTTTTTCTTTTTTCTGATCCATGTAGAACTCGGTAACCGGGTCACCAGATTTAAACTCGGATACCCAGTATCCATAATATCCATAATACAACGTTCCCACACTAGTTGTTTTTTTGTTGGACTTCGGGTAAACCCGGTATCCATAATAGCGGGTTTAGAACCGGTAACACAGATGCCGAGTTCTACCTTGACTCAAAGAAAAAAAAAAATTGTTGCAGCTCATTTTACAGTGCTAACCTACCATGTAGCGGTCAGAGCGCTAGAACGATAAATAGTGTTGGTCAACCACTATTTAGTTGAATATTTTATTTTATAATAATATTAAAAAAAATCTAAATATTAAAGAGGAAAAAATGTTATCATTTTTCTTTCTGAAGGAAATACCATATTCTATAATTATAATAGAGCAATACTCCGCATCAACTGATGTTGGAGTATATGGTGCCAATCCTGTCCGAGAACCATGGGATGAATGTCACTGGTGACATTCAGTCGTACTATGACATTCACACGGGCTGATGTGAATGTCACTGGGACATTGATCCAACGGTTCATGGAGGGTCCAACCCCAGGTTGGTGTGAAGTTTTTTATTTGGCGATTAAAAAATAAAGGGGACTGAGTCGATCCTCTTTCCCCAGCATGCATAGACTGAGACCACACAACTTCAAGAGTTTGATTGCACATCCAAGACGCGAATGCAAGTAGATGCAACCAACCAAATCCCCCGAGAGAGAGAGAGAGAGAGAGAGAGAGAGAGAGAGAGAGAGAGAGAGAGAGAGAGAGAGAGAGAGAGAGAGAGGATTAGTGGAACCCATCCAGGTTGAAGCCATACCATCCGCACAATCCCACAACTCTGCAAAACCCAATCCAGTTCCAGACCGCCACGATTCAGCCCGAACGAAAGGTAGGCCAACAAAGAAAAGGAGGCCGGGGGACGACCAAATGAACCCACCCCCGCTATCTAATCTTGAATCCATGGCTGCTGCAGCTGCTGCTGCTTCAACAATCCCAACACCCTCCCAGCTCCCTCTCTCCAGAGGACCATCCCGCTCTGTTTCCCGGCGGCTACTGCCGAACGCTGCCTCGGTTTTATTTCCTGCCAAGAATTGCAGATGGAGGACCGCGACGGTGGTGCGGTGCACCGCCCTGGAGACCGCAACAACGTCCGAGGCTGAGAGCATCAAGAAGAGGGGCAGCTTCGACCTCCAAACACTGACGACCTGGTTACTGAAGCAAGAGCAGGTCGGGACCATCGACGCCGAGCTCACCATCGTGCTCTCCAGCATCTCCATAGCCTGCAAGCAGATCGCGTCGCTGGTGCAGAGGGCCGGCATCACCAACCTCACCGGTGTCCAGGGCGCCGTCAACGTGCAGGGGGAAGACCAGAAGAAGCTCGACGTCGTCTCTAATGAGGTCCAATTAACTTCTACGCTTACTAATAAACGTACCCATGGATCACCATTATCCGGCCATTAATTACTGACAGGGTTTGCAAAGCTGTTAGTAGGTGTTCTCCAACTGCTTGAGGTCCAGCGGGCGGACGGGGATCATCGCATCGGAGGAGGAGGACGTGCCAGTTGCCGTGGAGGAGAGCTACTCCGGCAACTACATCGTCGTCTTCGACCCCCTTGATGGGTCCTCAAACATCGACGCCGCCGTCTCCACTGGATCCATCTTCGGCATCTACAGCCCCAACGACGAGTGCCTCGCCGACATCGGAGACGAAGAGGACGCCACCGTATGTAACTCGCTAGCTACCTCATGCCTCCCTTGACGAACTGATCGATCGATCGATCGACACTTACACTTAATCGCACATACACGTGTACGTGTGGATTGCAGCTGGGTCAAGCGCAGCAGCGGTGCGTGGTGAGCGTGTGCCAGCCGGGGAGCAACCTGCTGGCGGCGGGGTACTGCATGTACTCCAGCTCGGTGATCTTCGTGGTGACGGTGGGGAAGGGGGTGTACTCGTTCACGCTGGATCCCATGTATGGGGAGTTCGTGCTGACGCAGCAGAGGGTGAGGATACCGGCGGCCGGGAAGATCTACGCGTTCAACGAGGGGAACTACTTGCTGTGGGACGAGAATCTGCGGCGGTACATGGACCAGCTGAAGGACCCCGGGGAGGCCAACGGCGGGAAGCCGTACTCGGCGCGGTACATTGGTAGCCTGGTGGGGGACTTCCACCGGACGCTGCTGTACGGTGGGATCTACGGGTACCCGCGGGACAAGAAGAGCAAGAACGGGAAGCTGCGGCTGCTGTACGAGTGCGCACCCATGAGCTTCATCGTCGAGCAGGCCGGCGGGAAGGGATCCGACGGCCACCAGAGGATCCTCGACATCAAGCCCCTTGAGGTAATTTAATTACACCATTTTGGATTAAAATATAAGGACGAAATTGAATCACAACCGTCCGTTACACCCAATCCAACCGGTGAAACACACTCAGTGCTAATGAACGGCTGTGGATAGCTTTAAGCTATCTGATCATGATCATGAGGTTATAAGAGCATCCAATATTAATGGCCTCCCTAGCTCAAAGCTAAATGTGGGAGTCATTTTATCAAGTCAGCATATTTGGTGATTGGGTTTTACTTATACATCAATGGCCTCCCTACTCACTCTATACAATATAGTAATTACAAAATAATTCAAGGACCTATAGTACGTTTTGACTAGCTAAACAGTGGAATCAAACGGCCCATCTTCATTTGATCCAAAATAGGATCGACATCATAGCTAACCAACTAGCAATCGGTGAGCGACCCAACAAAAGGGACGAGCCTGTTCAATGGTTTTTAAATTAAATTGCGATAGGTAAGCGAGGCCGTTGGAGGACTTTTGTTGTGATTGTTGCCAGGTCTACTAAGTCAACGACCTCAAGTGAGGCCGTTGGAGATGCTCTTACCTCAAAGGATCTGCTCCCAATGCATCAAGGCCCAATCGGGCCACATTTATTGGACCCTTAGCAAGTGCAGCAAATCAATCATTTTGTTTGTTACTAGATCGGCCAAATGGATAAAGGACAAAGCGGTAGAGCCAAGACTCAAAGAGGTCCGCAGATCGAAACGAAGGAGGCAACAACTACTATATATTAATTCTATAATCCCGTGAATATTACATCAATGATCAAGATTCGCACACGCAAACAAGGCACAACAGCCCCGAGGAAGAGTTCACTCCACAGTCACTACATCAATACTGTTGAAAAAGAACGGACAATAATCATCGTTTTTCAGTCTATCGTTTTTCAATGCTTGTCGTTTTTTACCACTAGAAAATATGAATTAACTTTCGTTTATTAAAAGACAAATATCGCCCATCGTTTATTTATGAAGCTTATATATCCCTTAAATTGGTGTAGTGGGTATCCATAACAAGAGTCAAACAAAGAACCTCTCCAACATAAAAGAGAGGGAAACCACCAAGCCAAGAGCCCTTCGGTGTGCAGCAAATCAATCGGGTAGCAAAAATGCTATCCACCCCACCCCCCTCTTCAATTCTTTTCCTTTCTTTCTCCTTTCCAATTTTAAACCCATAACCCTAGCCTCTCCCAAGCCCTCTCTTACCACCAAAATAAACTATAGTGGGCCACTAGTTGTGATTTTGTAGGCGATGAACATGTGCGTCACACTCGACCCAAACTTTATGTGCGATCTAACGGTGGGGACTCTCCACTGATGTTTTGCTCCCTAGCTCCCCCCATCACTTTCCTCCCACTGTCCCATATCCTTCGTAGCTTCTGAACCCTCCCCCCTCCCAAACACCTTAGGATTGTAGGTGTGGTTTTTTGAGCTTAACACGCCCACAGAAAAGGCCAACTTCTTCCTTGAAAGTGACGACTTTGAACTCTTCCTCCTCATGTCCTTTGCTTCGGGCTAGTGGGTTGAGGCGAGAACGATGTGTTGAGAGCTTCGACTCTATGGAGTTAATTGGGTATCCAGCAAGCTACCTTGGACTCAAGCGAGGGTACGGATGGTCTAAGGAGCCTAGAATGGGTGCCCCCATGTGGCTTTCCTATTTTAGGTGGAGGGGTATTTGGAGGATAAGGAGGACATTAGATAAGAAATGATGTGAACTGGGTGATTTATTCACATAAGTGCGCTAAAACTTTTACCCTTTCTAGTGGATCATTTGCACCTTCAGGATCACGATCCCGGTATGGGTTTTTCCATCAAGATTTTTACGTAAAAACCGACTGCGTGCTTTACTTACTGCATAGCTTTGTATGTTTATTAACTTGCATGTAGTCAGCTCCTAACTCCTCACCGTTTATTGAACCTTGTGAGGAGAGTAACGAATTGCCCCACAGCATGCTAACATAAAATCCTTAATGTGCGCAATTTAGTGAGTGAACTAAGCAAGATCTAAAATCAGTAACACATCGACTCTATCAATTGTGACGTCAAGATAGGTGAACATGTGCGCAAATTTTATTTGGTGAAGTGTTCCCACCATGCTCTGGGAACCTCCCTATTGAACCCCAAGGGAATTACACCCGATGTCGTCTTTCACGAGTGCGCTTCGCATGCTGAACGTCTTCCGTATTCCCCAGGTATGTTTAGTACACCAAAAGCCAGACGATATATTCCTCGGGTGCACTCAGCGTCAAGAGCCCTCCCTCTCTCTCGTTGTATTCCCCAGGTGTGATCAGCACCTTGGAAGCCTGACCCTCTTGCGTGTTCTCTGATGGCTTCCCCGGGAGCACTCCGCACGCCGACGTCCGCCGTATTCCCCGGGTGCATTCAACATGTTAATTGGGAGCCTAACCCTCTCTTGCGCCGTATTCCCTGGGTCAACACGCTGGGAGCCCGGTACTCTCTCGAGTCGTGCAATCATGCCACTTTCTCCAAGTGCGCTTAGCACACTAGGAGCCCAATCTGCCCTCTTATGCAACCTCTAATATCCTCCACAGGTGTGCTTCACATGCCAGGTGCCATCGTACTCACAGGGTGCATTTGTTGAGAGCTCGGCTTTTTCTTACACTGTATTCCTCTGGTGTGCTCAGCACGCTGGAAGTCCAACCATTTTCTCTATTCTCTATCCTCCTCCAGCTTCGCCCCGATCTCCTTTGCGTCGACTTCTACCATTGGTGGTTGCCCATCATCGCTCTATCAGTTTGACATCGGCCTCAGCAACATTTGAATATTCCCCAGTTGATCTAATTGCAAGTTGGCCGGGTTACCCGATTGTCATGCTTGCAAATCAATCGGTTTATCTTTTCTTTACAAAAGGGAATACTAGAAGAAAAAAAATTTGTATTTTTTCTTTTTCATGTTAGGCAAACTGATGTTGATTTATACCTTATATTAATTTGAGGGGGGGTGCAAGATGTAGTAGATTTTAGTCCCAAATCGACTATAGAATTGTAATGGTGTTATTCTCTCCCTACATAAGGAGAGATATCGCTAGTGTTATGAAACATCAATACATAGAACATTCTCTCCAAATCTCTTCGTTTCTCTTTTATAACAAATCCCAATTGTGGAACAGTACTAACCAACGGTCAAACTTTATCCTACTAGCACTTTCCAATTTTAAAATAGGACACAAATTACTAGCATTCTATAAATTCAATTAATACATAGAGGTAATGGTAGGGGTATTTAAGTCATTTGATAGGAGTTGATCAGGTCCACAAGTGCTTAACATACAAGTGTATTTTCGAGCTGGGTCTTAGCTCAAATGAAACGATTGTCAGGACTGATGCTTAAAAGCATCCTCTATAAAGGGCTTATCACCAACTCCCCCTAGAAAAATTCATATCAAATTTTTGTGGAGCCTTCATAATTAGTCATCTCAATGTTTAAATCTCATACTAGCACATCAAGCTAACAAGGTATTTCATGAATTTGGTAAGGCATTTAATGTTCCTCCATAAATACTTTAGATTAAGATTTGATTCAGACTTCAACATCACATCTAGCTGCTAACAAGGGGCTTCTAGCGCTACTGTTTCATTATTTCTTTTCTCAAATGTACAATCACTCTTGCAGATTCATCAAAGGGTTCCGCTCTTCATTGGAAGTGTGGAAGAAGTGGAGAAGTTGGAGAAGTTCCTCGCATGACCACTCATCCATTACAGAGCTTCCATCCAACAAAGCCAAACCCGGAGTTCAAAAAATATCAGCTTGTTAAGAAGCAGCTTCTCACCACAAAGGCATAACTATCACATTTCAAATATTGTTTTGAAGTACGTACAATTATTTTTGAATGCTTTGATCCGTGTTAGGATTCTAATCAAACCATGGTCTTAATATTTTGTGATCACCATGCATCTTCTTCATCATTGTCATCATCATCCAAATCCTTGTCGCACCAAAATGGGGTCAACTATCAGGCAGATTGACAGATCCATGAACAGTAGTGAATTGAGAGGGGCAACATCAATAACAAGCAGAAATGCCAAGCACACAGCATGAGACCATTCCTCTATCCGAATCCGAATCAAAGACCTAGATACGGAACTTTAAAGGTTGATGAAATGTTTGAAACCCCAGCCTTCATAGAAGCATTGAAAAGGAAAAGAAACAGTGACCGGATTCTCAAAAAATCAAATACAAAAGAGAAGTGGCAGTAGCTCCAAGAGCTAAACCAATGCATTGGTGGCAAAAATAATTGGGTTAGCACTTTGACGAGATGTATCATCTCACAGAGTTTACTTAGTGTTGTCAACTAAAGAAGACTCGCTATGCCTTTGCCGGTGAATTTGTATGTTCCAATGAACAGCTGCTTCTGTATCCAGCTGCATATAGATTTTGATAGATATCCCACTTTAATTAGGTACACATCACCAAAGAAGAAAAGAGAGTGATAGATATGACTTACAAGGACTTAAGATTTTGATGCACTTTGTTATAGACCTCAAAGAGGTGACCGAATCAGGACCTAGTTGGTTGACATACAAAGCAAAGAGGCGAGGTAAGAATCTGAGGTCCCTTGCTGAGCATTTAGCAACAAAAGGTTTTGATGAATAATAAAATTTCCAGATGAAGATTATGAGAGTTTTTTTTTTCTAACCTTGAATGTTCATGTCCTCTGAAAGAACCCTTGCTATTGTTGACATATAGGAACCAAGTCCATCATCCCTGTCGTGCTCTGACCTATGTTCATTTCACAGAGTGAACCCAAATTAGCATTGAAAAATAGGACACGAGAGTCATAAAGAAATAGTACAAAGCATGAAATCAAATGTCGACAAATTTCCTACAAAATCACCTAAATATGTTTTTTTTTAAGGGTCCGATATATAAAATGACTGAATTTTTAATTGTACCAAATTTCCATCCGACATAACAAAATGTCTGCCTAAATGACCGACATTTGACCAAAATCTAACATTGTCTTTTTTCCAGACAATTTCACCAAAAAAATTTATTTTTTTAGTAAAACAAAACTCATCTTTATCAGTGAGAAATTACATTTTTTTTTCTCAATTTTGATTTTTTTCATAATTGACAATATTTTGCTGATATTTGAACTAATATTGATCAAAATTTGACCAAAACCTGATGAATTTCCACCAAAATCATTCATTAAAAAATACAAAATTTCCACCAACATTTAACCAAAATCCGACAAATTTTCTTTTTTTGACTAATCGAAACTGACAGGAAATCGACATTTAAAACTTTGCTACAAAGTCGTACCCTTGAATGAAATCAGCAGGAGAAGGTGTTGGTTGAAAAGTAGGGGGTATTCCTTCACAACTGAGATCAATGTCTGCAAGAAACTCGGAGAAGGAGAAATCCCCATTAAAGATGTCTAAATCAGGAAGATCAAAGTCGAAGGTCTCCTGTGTTGAAGAGGTACAACTGCCGGTAGCAACTGGTTCTTCTAAGTCCATCAACACATCAGGTTCGTCAAAATATAGCCTCCCTTTCACATGATCTCTTTTACCCAGCTTCTTTGGACTAGGTTTAAAAGGTGAAGAAGTAACATGGTAGCACCTTTCAATGGCATAATAATCAGTTTGCTTCAGAGGGCTGACTATGATCGTCTCGGAAGAGAGAATTGAGCAATTGGCCGAGGTGATATCCCGTGATGTAGCCGCACTAGCAGTACAAAGGGATGAATCTTCTGGAGGAGAAACTGATTTCTCAGCTTGAGAGGGAAATGGTTGAGGAGGGGTTTTAGGAGAGGAAGAAATTGCCGGCCGAGACTCAGGTGGCTGCACAAATAAGCTCTTTGCAACTGAAGATCCTTGAACAGCTGAAAGGTTCTCTATGTTTTGCTCGGTGTTGTTGATGCGTTTAACTTGTGAGCGTGCTGGTTTACCTGGAAGAACAAGCTATTGTAATTAGAAGAACAGGCGAGTTAATAAATATATCGTTAGAACCATCAGTATTATTACCTCCTGTCATGGATAGGCCTATTGGTTGTAAAGTGCGGGGTTTCTTTGGAGCTGGAGGAACTTTGGGAGCAGACATTAAAGATTTTCTTTTGTTAGCAGATGAAGGTATTGGAGTTGAAACATTGTTAGGTTCCGCAGCTTTGAGGGGAAGCACAGGTGATGATGCACAAATCTTTAGAGTGGTTCCGTGCATTGTTAGACCTGCAAATAGAGCATGAGGAAATAATTAATCCCATTCCTGTTCAGAATATAGGATGCATTTTTTTTCAGAATTACAACAAGCCAAGATCAACTAGTATGCAGCGGTAAGTTGAATCCTTTTAACTCTCTACACAATTCTACTCTTATTCAAGTCTCGTCTTTGTTCTCGAGTTATTCTGTTATTGAATTCATTTGTAACAAGTCCTTGTATGGCCCTTCAAGAGAAAAACAGTCAAGTTTGCTCTTTCGATTCAGTGGCATTTTTTTCTATCTAAATTTCTTTGATTGGAATTCATCATTACTCGGCGTCTTCCTTATACTTCAGGAAAAATTGCAGTGGACATAGTTTTAAAAGTAGACTTCATGTAGCCGAGATTTAGCCCTTTGCTTGGAATTTGGTAATACTTGTCCTTTCAACTTATTTTTAGACAAATTACAGTGACCTTTTTATAGGCCCCTTTATCAAGATTAGCTACATTGTTCTTGTAGAATAGAAAGGAAGCAAGAAAACCAGGAGACATTGCCCTTTACCACCACCTTCATGCCCATGCTCCGCAAATGATCAACGACCATGTGGAAAAAATGAAGATACGCAAGCATATTTACACCCACGCTGTTGAGTTTGTGGCTCAATAGCATAAGGGGGACCTTTCCAAAGGCGTTTTGGGGGGCATTTCTGTAATTTTCCCAAATCTGCACGACCATATGTATATAAAGGGTGTTTCGGGGCCGGGTGGGATGTGTGAGATTTTGACGAGTTTCTTGAGAGGAGAAACCCCAAAGCAAATAGGGTTTTTTCGTTGAGGGAGTGATTGCTTGTACCTTCTGTTAATCCTCAGTTTCTAGTGAATTTCAATCATCGTCGCTCGTGGTTTCTTCCGATTTGGGTTCTCAAACATAAATCATTGTCTCGTGTGTTTTCTCTCTCTTCCTCACTTTCTGTTTTTCATGAATATGTAATTGTTCTGTATGTGTTTGCAATTCGCCCTTGTGGCTGTGCTTCTGCTTCCACGGTGCAACACACCCACCTTCATATGCAAGGTGTACAATGATTTTAATTGGTACAAGATTGTGGTCGCAGAAAAAGATTCGGGTCGTCTTTATTGCGGATCACACGAGATTACAAATTTTCTTTGATCAGGAGATTGTGGGAGAGATCCTCTGGAGGGTCCCTTTGATCCGCGTCTCCACGTGGTATTCGTGCGAGAGCTCTGAAGGGGTTGCCCAGGACAGAGGTCTTTACAGGGTGAGGGTTTTTGAGAGGCTAAGGAGTTTCCGCCGTTGATTTTGTCCCGTCCGTGCTTCGCGCTTTCTCGGCTAGGGAGGCTTTGGGCTTCGTTCCTCGGTCTTCGTGTCTTCCTCGATCCTTGCTCGACCTCGGCGTCCTTGATCGTCGGTTCGCGGCGTCGATCGTGTTTTTGGCGTCAGCTTTGGCTTTAGCTTTCGGCTTTGGCGTAGCTTTGGCGTGGCTCTGGCTTTTGCTTTGCTTTGGCGCTTGCGCTTGAACGTAGACGGGTAGAGACTTGCGATGCTTTAGTTCTTCCGGACTTCGCGTCGTATCGGCTAGAACGTGCGGTGCTTTGCTCGTGACCGTCGTAGTTGCTTGGCTTTGGCACGTGCGTTGCTTTAGCACGGGCTTTACCGGTGCGTTTGCTTTGGCTTCTTGCGTCGGCTTTGACTTTAGCTTCGACTCGATCTTCTTCTCGAACGACTGGTGTTACCTCTTCAAGGCTTCTTTACTCTTCCGGCTTCCTCGACGGTTGTGGCGTTGGTTTTGGCTTTTCGGCGGGGGTAGCACCGATGCTTGTACGACGGTTGTGGCGTCGACTTTCGTTGATGAAGACGGCGGGTGTAGCACCGATCTTCGTGCGACGGTTGTAGCGTCGGCTTTTGTTGATGAAGACGGCGGGTGTGGCACCGGCTTTAGCACGACGGTTGTAGCGTCGGCTTTTGGTTGACGAAGGCGGCAGGGGTAGCACCGGCTTCAGGCCTTCTTCTCCCGGCTTTCTTCTTCGTGCGAGGAGTCGATGCCTTGATTGAAGACGACGAGTGTTGTCGGCTTCGATCTTCTTCTCCGGCCTTTGCTTATGGCGTCTTCGGAGCTGATGAAGATCGTTGGAGCAATCGGGTGATGACGGCTCCGGGTCTTCTTCTCCACGCTTTCTTCTTCGTGCGAGGAGTCGAAGCTTTGATCTCCGAGTGCAAGGTCTTCACGTTGATGAGGACTTGAAGGGCCAAGGACTCCCGTAGGATATGCTTGCCGTGCCTCGTGAAGCCTTCGGTCTTCGAGCGTTGGAGCTTCTCTTGCGAAGCTCTTTCGTCTTCGGCTTTCGGACCTGGCGACGGTTGTGACGTCGGCTTCTTCTCCGGGCGTGTTTGGCTTGATTGGAGTTGAAGGCTTCTTTTGGAGATGGCGGGTGTAGCACCGATCTCTATGCGACGGTTGTGACGTCGGCTTCTTCTCCGGGCGTGTTTGGCTTGATTGGAGTTGAAGGCTTCTTTTGGAGATGGCGGGTGTAGCACCGATCTCTATGCGACGGTTGTAGCGTCGGCTTTTGTTGATGAAGACGGCGGTGGTAGCATCGATCTCCGTGCGACGGTTGTAGCGTCGGCTTTGTTGGTGGAGACGACGGGGGTAGCACCGATCTCCGCACGACGGTTGTAGCGTCGGCTTTGTTGATGAAGACTGCGGGGTAGCACCGATCTCCGCACGACAGTTGTAGCGTCGGCTTTGTTGGTGAAGACGGTGGGGGTAGCACCGATCTCCGCACGACGGTTGTAGCGTCGGCTTTTGTTGACGAAGACGGCAGGGGTAGCACCGGCTTCAGGCCTTCTTCTCCAAGCTTTCTTCTTCGTGCGAGGAGTCGACGCCTTTGTTGAAGACGACGGGTGTTGTCGGCTTCGATCTTCTTCTCCGGCCTTTGCTTATGGCTTCTTCGGAGTTGATGAAGATCGTTGGAGAAGTCGGGATGACGACGACTCCGGGTCTTCTTCTCCAAGCTTTCTTCTTCGTGCGAGGAGTCGAAGCTTTGATCTTCGAGTGCAAGGTCTTCACGTTGATGAGGACTTGAAGGGCCAAGGACTCCCGTAGGATATGCTTGCCGTGCCTCGTGAAGCCTTCGGTCTTCAAGCGTTGGAGCTCGTCTTTGCAGAGTCTTTTCCTCTTCAGCTTTCGACCTTTGATGCCTTCCCCCACCCCCTCTATTTATAGGCAAAGGTGGGTGGTTGGGGGAGATATTGCTGAAATCTTTTTGTTTCATCCAATATCTCCCCCCATAACCATCAAGATTTTGTTCCTTGATTCGGGGAAACAAACTCAACCCCCTCCCTTTTAGTTGGGGTGGTTATGGGCTAGATGTGACTCGATCTTTTAAAGATTGAGTTGTTATTCTTGTTGCACTTTTGGATCGGATGGCGACACAACGTCATCTTGTCCGTTGGATCGAGGGATCGTCGTGGATCTACGGCTACGTAGACGTCCACGCCACCTCCCCCCGCATCGAGGCGGTTTTGATTTCTTTTTCCTTTCTTTTCTTTTTCTTTTCTTTTTCTTTTTCTTTTCTTTTTCTTTTTCTTTTTCTTTTCTTTTTTTTTTTTTTCTTTTAGGGCCGGCCCCACCTCTCCATGAAGAGGGGGGCACGGTTTTCTAGGAGGGGGGCCGGTGGGCCCCCCCCCCTCTTTGTGTCCGAGTTGCGGGTCCGGTGGGACCCGTTTGCTTTGGGTCGGGCCATGGCGCGCGAATTGAGTTCGCACGTGGGCCTAGTTCGCACGCGGGCCGTTGTGTGCGGGCCGAGTTTCGCATACGGGCCGTTGTGTGCGGGCCGAGTTTCGCATGCGGGCCGTTGTGTGCGGACCGAGTTTCGCATGCGGGCCGTTGTGTGCGGGCCGGGTTTCGCATACGGGCCATTGTGTGCGGGCCGGGTTTCGCATGCGGGCCGTTGTGTGCGGGCCCAAGTTTGCATGCGGGCCGTTGTGTGCGGGCCCAAGTTTGCATGCGGGCCGTTGTGTGCGGGCCCAAGTTGCATGTGGGCCGTTGTGTGCGGGCCGGGTTTCGCATACGGGCCATTGTGTGTGGGCCAGGTTTCGCATGCGGGTCGGGTCCAATCCGTGGGCTAATTTCGATGCCCACAAAGATATTAGGCAAATGGCATTTCCAAAAAAATAGTTTAGCTTTCCCAGTTACACCGTTCGATTGTCTTATACATGTCCACCAGATGCAACCACCATCAGTCGCTTCTGCCAAGAGGTCACTTGGGTTATCAAAGAGAGGAGATCCTTGACATGATTTGGACCATCGATCTAATCCAACGGCTTCAGCAGACCCAACCCAACAGGGGGGGTCGAGTTGGTATTATGGGTTAAGGCAATTTTCGATGCCTATAGATTGTTCTACATATCCTTTGCTACTTATGCAGAACGATCACTCCCTCCTTCCTCTCTTCTGTCTCTTCTGCTCTGGTGCTTCGTGACTATGGGGATGCTAACTGAGTTGGTGATCCTACTGACTGTCGAGTTACTATCGAGTTATGCGTCTTTCTGGACGACTCTTTGATTTTTTTTGAAAAAGCAGGAAGCAAGAGATGGTCTCTCGTTCTAGTACAAAGGTTGATTATCATGCAATGTCCCAGACTACTACAGAGGTTGTTTGGCTGTGTTGTTCACTCTTTGATCTGGCGTTGCATTCACTACTACTACTCCATTTTAATACGACAACGATGGTGATATTTAGATTACCATCAATCCAGTCTTCCAAGAAAAGAATGAAGCACATAGAAATTGGTTGCCATTTCGTCCAACTCTTCTGCCTTGCTACTCTACCCCTTCCCTATGTCTCCTTAACTATGCAGCTCACCGAGTTCTTGAGCATGACTCATGCATTTACAAGCTTTCAGTATTTACTTTGCAAACTTTCGGTGATTGATCATTTGAGTTTTTTTTGGGGGGAGGGGGTTACACTTATTTATGGTGGACTTGCACCATATTTGTGTACATATATTGGACTATTCCCCCCATGGAATACAATCCATTCTTCCCATTCCAAACCCTAACACTAACTATAGGTTCAATTTTAAATGTACTGGAAGTCTGGAAGGAATACAAATGGTTTTTCTTGAAATCATGTCTCTAACGAAAACAGTTCAACAAGATTGGGTAAAATGAGACCAGGATAGATTGGCTGAAAATTGAAACATTTCAGGCAAGAAATTCCTTAGAAATTCTACATATTTCCCAGAATCCCTCATGGAGCAGTATAACAAACAAGGTCATGGCCTCTTGGATAAATTTAAACAATTACCAAACTTGTGAATTGATCATGAGCGAAATCATACCTGAAGGAGGAGACCCGTTAGTAGTAGGGTTTGATGCTGGGTGAAATGGGGCCGTTGGTGTTGCCCCGAGCTGAAGAGGAGGAGGAAGAAGGGCGGCGGCGGCAGCAGAATGGTAAGCCTGCATCACCTGTTGGATACCCTGCAGGGCCATCTCCACCCTTCGCTTCTCCCCATCCACAATCACCCGCTGCTCCTTCAAGCATATGTACTCGTCGAGTATATCCCCCAACCCAAGCAGCCCTTTTGGCACCTGCCCACCCATTTATAATTTTTCTCCCAAGAGATGAGGACTGAGGATTCCTAATACCCAACCAAAACAGCAAGCTTGATCGAAGAGAGGTACGTACCTCTTTGCCCTTGGTTTTGGAGAAGAGATGGTCGGCTTCGGATCGAAAGGCCGAGAGGGTGTTGCTGTAGTTTTTTTCGGCGAGATAGCGCTCGACAATGAAGGCGATCTGGACCGGGGTCACCTTCCCCTTGCCCACCACCTTTTGTGCCTGCTTCCCTTTGTTCGGCCTCGCCATGGCCCCCCAACAACAACAAGAAGAGGTAGCAGCGGAGAAGGAAGAAATGTAGGTCGAGAGAGAGAGAGAGAAGGGGAGGAGGGGAAGAGAGGGAGAGTCGAGGAGGTAAAAAGAAAATGTGGCGGGAGTTTTGTAACCAAATGTTGGAGCGGGGTTTGAGTGTAATTCAAGTAAAAAACAGTCGATTCGCCCGGGACTGAGGTGGCGTCAGCTCCTTCGTTCGGACCTGTTACTGTCCCAATTTTTAATTTTTAGTCTGCAGTAGTAGTGTGTACGATACCAAAATTGAATCGTTTCAGGCCAAAAATCCTTTAGCTTTCCTACCTACACCATTTGATGATCTGAAGACTTTGCCGGGCCACAAGTATAACCAGGTCCCATATTGGAATCCTCCAAAACCGCCAAAGAGCCAAGAACAGCTGCCTCCTCACGAACCATACCTGATTGTCTACGTACGCACGTGCTTGCCCATGTAGTTCGACTAATCTTAGAAGATCAACATGTACTTGACTGTAGGGGTGGGACTTGGGCGGGTTGCTCGGGTTGCCCAATTTGCAAAATAATAAGCGGGTTGGGCAGGTTGCCCAATTAGAAATACTTGTGCACATAAATAGATGGAAAAAAAATCAACAGATTTTTGAATTGAATAAAAAAATTCTTTGATTTGTATAACAAAAACATAAAGTCCAACCCATATCCTCACATATTTCAAACGAATTCTTAGCATTCAAACATAAAATAGGCGGTCTTTGATTTCTATACAAAACAAAATATCAAAGCATTCAACCTTAGTGTGTCACTTCCTCGGGTTCCTCGGGTTGGGGAGATCGGTGCCCAAACCCATCCAAATTGAAATCGGGTTGATCTTTTTTTGTCCAAACCCGTCCAAGTTTTTAACCAGCTTTGTCCATGTTTGTTTTTTTTTTTTTTTTTGAGAACCCCTCTAGAATGAGGGAGGGTTAGGCAGCCCCCGACCAGTTGTCCATGTTTGTCCATTGTTCGGTTGGGCGGGTCGGGTTTGGGTCAGACCCGCCCAAGTCCCACCCCTACCTGACTGTCTACGTGCGCACGTGCTTGCCCTTGTGCAATTTACTCGGCCTTGTTGTCTTTCTAGCCAGGTGGCCGTGATTTTTGGGCAAGTAGCCTTGTGACCAGGATAAGTCTTGGAATTCTAAGGACACTTCCAGATAGCTTACCCTGACTGCCGCAACCAAATCGCCAGCAGAAAAGGCTGCCTATGGCTGGTGCTCACAGCCCGCCCGGAGCTGACCCTGGCCGCATGCGGAAGAGGTCGCCCCGCGATTGGTGCTCGTAGCCCGCCCGGAGCTTACAGTAGCAGTTCGTGACTCACAGTCTGCCCGGGGCTGACCCTGGCCGCATGCGACCAGCTCGCACGCGGAAGAAATCGCCCCGCGGCTGGTGCTCGTAGCCCACCCGGAGCTTACAAGTAGCGGTTCGTGGCTCACAGCCCGCGTCGGGGTTGACCCTGGCCGCATGCAACCAGCGCGCACGCGAAAGAGGTCGTGCCCGCAGCTGGTGCTCGTAACCCGCCCGGAGCTTACAGTAGCAGTTCGTGGCTCACGGCCCGCTCGGGGCTAACCCCTGGCCGCATGCGACCAGCTCGCACGCGGAAGAGGTCGCACGCCCGCGGCTGGTGCTCGTAGCTTGCCCGGAGCTTACAGTAGCGGTTCGTGGCTCACAGCCCACCCGGGGCTGACCTTGACCGTATGCAACCAACTCACACGCGGAAGAGGTCACCCCGCGGCTGGTGCTCGTAACCCGCCCGAAGCGTAGTAGCGGATCGTTACGTCCCTTGAACAGAGCAGCTTCTTCCTCGAGGCCTCATTCATGAGGTATTGCGAGTCAAAGTTCTTAACACAGCTCGCCAAGAAGCTCGCTTTGTCCGCACACGATCGGCTCGCTCGCAGAAGAGATCACTTCTGGCAGAATCAAAATAATATTTTCGAAAGGCCCAACATCCACAGCTCACTCATGAGCTCGCCTAATCATGTAAACAACCAAAGAGCTAGCCCACTTGTCCACCGAGGTCGCCTACAGTAAGGCGATACCAAATCAACAGGTCTCGTCACCCCCATGGAGCTACGTGGACAACTGCGGGCCACGGAAGCTGGTCAAAGTCGGTCTAGGATCTCCCAGACTGGAGCCTTCCAGAATCTCCACCTGGTAAATACAAGACCAGTGCATCCCCCCCTGACCACCGCTTGGCAAGCTAAACGACAAGTGCCGTCAGAGACCCATGTGGGCTGGCACATGGGGACGTAGAAGGTGCGGGAAGACGTCGCCACGTGTCAACCTCTGGCGGTCTACAGAAAGCCTATAAAAGGTACAACCCCCGGCTTTAAAGTATAGGTTCGAAACTCAAAAACCCTAACACTTTCCGACTACTTCAACTCTCCCTTGTCCGAACCTTCACTGACTTCAGCGTCGGAGGGCCTGCGCTACTTAGGGAGCCAGCCGTTCTCATGTTTCCTTTGCCTTACAGGAGGATTGCACGAGCCAACGAAAAATATTCCCCAACATCGACAACAAACTAGTGACTATTTTTATACCATCATTAACCCCCTCCTGAATAGACAAGTTCTCCCTAGATTTATTCAGAGCCCGGCAGGGCTCGTCCGCCATCCCGGAATCAAGGTCGCGGAATGTATTCCGTGTGAGGTGAATAACATCTTTTGCTTAAGAAATGTTATGTCAGATACATGTCGAATGGTGATTGGCTCTTCGCCAGCGGCATCATGTCGCTTTTTTTCACTTGGCCTGATCCACCTGTGACACATGTCATCACACGATTAACTGTAGTCAAATTGTCGGCTCCTACAGGCACAGGAGGTCATGTGTTCGAACGGGCTTGGAAGCGAACGAAGCATCAGGTCGAGTGGTCGACCATTATGGCAGTGTCTCGTCATTTGCCTCCGTTTCAGTAAAGAACTCTCCTTTCCATATCGTCCGACTTCTAGTGTGAAGACAGAGCGGTCTCCACACTTGAAGGGTGTCAGGAGATGACGGCCCAAATATATGTACATGTAACCGACCCGACTGTACAGTAAACCCGACCCATTATATGTACATTAACACTCCCCCTCAAACTCACGGTGGATCATGAACCGAGAGTTTGCCTAGAAAATGCCAGAAGCGAGCTGTCGTCAGGGGCTTCGTCAGAAAATCAGCAGTCTGCTCCGATGAGGGAATGAAGGGCGGGGAGATGGTGTGATCAATAAATGCCTGGCGAACATAATGACAATCAACTTCAATATGCTTTGTTCGCTCATGGAAGACCGGATTGCTAGCAATCTGAATAGCACTCCGGTTGTCACAGAAGAGAGGAGTGGGCCAGGATATCACCACTCCCAAGTCAAGCAGAAGACGGCGAAGCCAGACAATCTCGGCGGTGGTGGAAGCCACAGCCCTGTATTCAGCTTCGGTGCTGGAGCGAGCAACAGACTCCTGCTTCTTGCTGCGCCAGGAAATCAGTGAGTCACCCAGAAACACACAGTATCCCGTAGTAGAGCGATGAGTGTCTGCATCTCCTGCCCAATCTGCATCTGAGTAGGCACGCAGCACCAACGGAGAGGTGGAGGAAAACAGTAATGAACGTGTGATGGTGCCCCGGAGGTAGCGGATAATCCGAAGAACAGCTGCATAGTGTACTGACCGTGGAGCCTAAACAAACTGACTGACAATGCCAACAGCATGGGCAATGTCTGGCCGGGTCATGGTGAGATAGACAAGCATCCCAACCAACCTCTGGTAGCGGGAGACATCCTGAAGCGGCTCACCATCAGTAGCGAGAATCTTCAAATTGAGCTCCATGGGTGTATCAGCAGTACGTGTGTCAGTAAGAGCAGCATCAGCAAGGATGTCGGAGATGTACTTCTGCTGTGAGACCAACAGACCACGAGCTGACCTGGCAATCTCAAGGCCCAGAAAGTAGCGAAGAGAGCCCAGGTCTTTCATCTCAAACTGACTCTGGAGGTACCGCTGGAGAGAGGCGATGGTGGCACTGTCAACCCCAGTGATGATCATATCATCCACATAGAGGAGAAGGACTGCAATGCCCTGACTGGAGGAGCACGTGAACAAGGCATAGTCGGAGTGACGCTCAACAAACCCGGCGGCCAGAACTGCACTGCGAAATCGCTCAAACCAGGCACGAGGGGCCTGCTTGAGCCCATAGATGGCTCGGCACAACCGACACACGTGTCCTGGAGGAACTGAAGTGCCCGGAGGAGGAGCCATATAGACTTTCTCGGAGAGATCACCGTGGAGAAACGCATTGGTGACATCCATCTGATGGAGAGGCCACCCTCGAGCAGCTGCCACAGCTAAGAGGGTGCGCACAGTGGTCATCCGAGCAACTGGAGCAAACGTCTCCTCGTAGTCAATCCCATACTCCTGGGAGAAGCCACGAGCAACGAGGCGAGCCTTGTGCCGCTCAATGGATCCGTCAGGTCGAGTCTTGACCTTGAAGATCCACTTGCAGCTAACAGGCACCACCCCGGGGGGACAAGGCACTAACTCCCAGGTCTGGGTCCGCTGAAAAGCCTCAAGCTCAACTGACATTGCCTGCCGCCACTCTGGATGTAATGCTGCCTCACGGTACGATTGGGGCTCCCGATGGGTGTGTATAGCAGTAAGAAAGGCCTGAAAGGATGGTGAATAGAAGACACTGACAGAGTAGCCAGAAGAGTCAGGAGAGTCAGAGGGAAAAGCAGAGTAACCAAACCTGTCAGGGGAGTAGTCATATCTGGCAGGAGGGTGATGTTCGCGTGTTGGGTAACACCGAACAGGAGCAGGATCCACGACCGGGGAGGAGAGAGCAGCAGCATCAGGCGAGGGAGTACCAGTATGGACCGACTCTGGAGGAGGAGCTGTAGATCGACGAACATAAACACGAGTAACAGGTGGTGGTGGAGGTGGCGAGGGAGACGGAGGTGGTGGTGGTGGTGGTGGTGGTGATGGAGGTAGCAGGGAAGATGGAGGTGGAGTATGCGTGGATGGGGCAATAGAAAATGGGGGTAGAACAGGAATGTGGAGATGTGAGGAGGGCGAGGAGGATGACTCAGGAGACAAGGAAAGATCCCGAGACTCAGGTGAAAAGTATGGGACATCCTCAACAAAGGAGACGTGACGGGAGACACGGATCCGATGAGCTACGGGATCATAGCAGCGATATCCCTTGTGCTCCCGACTGAGCCCCAAGTGAACACACCTAACAGACCTCACAGAGAGTTTGGTGCGCTCATGGGGAGGAAGAAGAACGAAACACGTGCAGCCAAACGTGCGAAGAAGAGAGTAGTCAGGAGGGCTGGAGTGAAGGCGCTCATAAGGGGTGGCACCGGACAGAGCAGACGACAGAGTGATATTGATGAGGTGGACAGCCGTCATGACAGCTTCAGCCCAGTAGGAGTGAGGAACAGATGCAGAGAGAAGCAGGGCTCGTGCAGTCTCAAGGACATGACGATGCTTGCGTTCGGCAACACCGTTCTGCTCATGGGTGTGAGGACAGGACTGCTGGTGAAGAGTACCGTGAGACTGAAGGATCTCACGCATCTCAGAAGAGAGATACTCCTTGGCACAATCAGACCGAAAGGTCTTGATGCACCGACCAAACTGAGTGTGGATCATAATAGTAGTAAATCTCCTAAAGATGTGGGGTACTTCAGATCGATGACGCATAAGATAGACCCAGGTGCACCGAGAAAAATCATCGATAAAACACACATAATACATATAACCCGATAGAGATGCAACAGGAGCAGGACCCCAAATATCCGAATGAACTAAGTCAAATAAAGCATCAGACTGGGAAGTACTAGCAGAAAAAGGAAGAGCTAGATGCTTTGGCAGTCTACAACCCGTACAAACAGAGAGGGGGGAGAAAGACGCTCGACCCAAAGCGCCCGAACGTAATACGCTTTTGAGTCGAACACTCGATATATGACCTAACCTTCTGTGCCACAGGTCGGCATCAGAGGTGACAGACATGACAGACGCAACTGAAGGCACATGGAGATGGTCCAACTGGTAGAGTCCTCCTGCCCTACGGCCCAGCCCAATCCTCTGACCCGTCAGCGAATCCTGCACAACACAAACAGAAGGGGTGAAGGTGACAGTCAGGCCAGAGTCGCAAAGAGAACTGATAGAAATCAAATTAATATTAAGACGGGGGGCATGATGGACATGGGATAGGGTCAGACGACCAGAAGGGTCAGAGGTGGTGGTGATGGAGCCACATTGCGGAATAGGGACGAGAGTCTCATCCGCAGTGCGAACCTCCTGGTGGGTGGTAGTGGGAGAGCAGTCCGTGAGGACAGTAGAGTCAAAAGTAAGGTGACAGGAGGCACCCGAATCGAAGATCCATGGAGCAGTAGTACCAGAGGTGGCAGACAAGCCGTGCGCAGTCGCGGAGCCGGTGGAGGCTATGTGGCGAAGAAGGAGCTCCTCGAGGCGCTGAAGACGGTCCGGCGCAGGCGGCGAAGGAGCGGTGGGAGCAGTGGGGAGCGTCGAGGCCTCTGCAGTAGCCGTTGTACCACCAAAGTGGCGGAAAGAAGACGAACCACGTCCACGGCTCCGTCCACCACGACCGCCGCGTCGATCATCGCGTGAAGACGAAGTCCAGCGTGATGCTCTCTCATCCGGACCCCAGCGGGGGTTGCTTGGAGGACGAGTAGGGCATTCACGCTTCATGTGACCGGGCTCCTTGCAGTAGTGACAGAAGACAGCCTCATCGGAGAACCCGGCTGCCAGGACAGTGTCGGAACTAGGAGCAAGTGGAGGAGGACGAGCGCCCTGGGTCTGAAGGCGGGTCTCCTCGTCGACCAAAGCAAGTAGAGCATCCTCCAGCCGGGGGAGTGGCTCACGGTGCAGGAGCTGGGCAGCTATGAGAGCAAATTCCGACCGAAGCGCTGCCAGGAACTGGTGTAGGTGGCCCTCGTCAAGGTAGCGCTGGAAATCCCGGGAGCGGGGGCAGGCACACCTCTCCAGGATCAGTGAGTCCAACTCATGCCAATAGGCACTCATCTGACTGAAGAAATCCTGAATGGTGCGCTCCCCCTGACGGGCAGACTGTGAGTCACAGATGAGCTGATGCCGGCGTGCGCCTCCGCGCGGGAGAAAACGGTCCCGGAGATACTCCCACATCGTGCGCGCTGTCGGAAGGCGGCCGATGGGAGCAAGGAGTGGACGAGCAACAGAGGCCAGAAGGTACACCCGGATGGCCTGATCGTGGCGGCGCCACGTAAGGGCAGCAACGGTGGTGGCCGTGGTAGCAGTCGCAGCAGAAGAGGCTGCACTGCTGGAGACAAATGAGGAACCGGAGTAGTCAGTGGGAGGAGTATCCTCGCCGGTGATGTGACGCCACAGATCACGACTGGAGAGATCGGCCTCGACGGTGAGGGACCAGTCAGGCCAGTCGCCGGCCGATGACAACTGAAAGGCGACCGCCTTCAGCGGTGGAGAGATCGCAACGACGGACGGTACTGCTGGAGGGGCCATTGAAGCGGCTCAATAGATGGGGGAATCCGGGAAAGGTGGGAGGGCTGAAGGGGGGCTTGGCGGGGGCTGTAGGGTGGTCGGGAGGGGGCGGGGGTGCTGTAGGTGGGCGGAGGAGGGGGGGGGGGGGGCGGTGTGTGTAGAGGGTGGTCGGGGGCAGTAGGTGGGCGGAGGAGGGAGGCGGGGGCTGTAGGGGGCTCGGGAGGGGGACGGGGGTGCTGTAGGGGGTTCGGGAGGGGGGGCGGGGGCTGTAGGGGGTCCGGGAGGGGGGCTGTAGGTGAGCAGATAAGGGGGGCGGGGGCTGTAGGGTGGTCGAGAAGGGGGGGCGGTGGTGCTGTAGGTGATCGGAGAAGGGGGCGGGGGCTGTAGATGATCGGAGAAGGGGGCGGTGGGTCGGGAGGGGGTCGGGGAGAGCAGTAGGTGGGCGGAGGAGAGGGGCGGAAGCTGTAGGGGGATTCGGGAGGGGATCGGAGGAGGTGCAGCCGGCGGGAAGGGGTAGCCGGAGAAGGAGGGAGGCTGGAGGAGGTGCAGCCGGAGGACCGTCGTCGTCGTCGGGAGAACCCTAGAGCTCTGATACCATATCAGTAGATGACGGCTAGGGTTTGGAGAGGAATAGAATGATTCCATTGAGGGACTCAAGCCCAAATATATGTACATGTAACCGACCCGACTGTACAGTAAACCCGACCCATTATATGTACATTAACAAAGGGCTTGTGCAAGACATCGAAACATCATCGAGTGAGGAGTTCCTGAGTTTGTCGCGCAAGACCGCGGTGGTCTAGTTTAAAGATTCCAGGGCTGCTCTAGTCGGGTCTCCGGCTCCCCTTGAGCCACCTGGCCGACGAGCTCTTGAAGATGGTGGGGTTGTGCCTGGCGCAGCTGACTTCCCTACCTGCCGACTTCGGAGCTTTCCGATTTCTCCTGCCATATAGCCATGGTCAGGTTTGTGAGAGGGTTAACGTCAGGTTAACAGCCAATCGATGATGATGATGATGATGATGATCACCCTGTGTCAGATAGATCACCTCGATCTCTAAACAATGGATGCAACCTAACTTACAAGGCCAAAAATTGAGCTCAGGCTCAGCCCACAACAAGCTCAGGCTAGCGCGACCCATTGACAGCACCACACAAACATTCAAAACCAAATCTTCAATCCTCCGAATTTGACAGGAACACCAACAGAAAAGAGGGCTAATCATCAACAACTAAGTTATGATAGAAATCAAAAATAGAGAAAAAAAAAATGTAAGACCCCATTAGCAAAACCAGATTCAGTTCATGCGCTTTTCAAAACAGCCATTGTTTTACAAACAGGGCAAGGCTGTAACTGTCACTATAACAAAAAAAATATGACCATCCATTGTAAAGTACACCGCCACAATCCGGGTTAAATTCATCGGCATATCACCGAGCTTAGTGCTACAATTAATCCGGACCAATTCTCTTGATATGCGGAAGTCAGTACTTGTGCACAGCGTTCATCACGGCACTTCGTATCAGCTCAGGTCCTCAGATAAGATCGGCCACATTCATTGGCATCTCATCGATCTGAGTACTATAATACTGTTCGATATCTCTCAGTATTCTGATGTCATCCCTGCGCACAAAGTTTATCGCCACACCCTGCAAATAAAACACCAAAACAGCCATTAATTTAAAATCACTAGATAAATCAGCATCATGGTCATAAGGAACAACTGGGGTTCCGCAAATAGTGCAGCAGGGAAGGGCTCAATGACTGATGATAACAACAATAATAATAATAACAGCATCCTCATATTGAAGAGCCAAAGCTTCTTATCTAAAATAGGAATAGTGCCGAAGCTTCCATCTAAAACAGGAGACATTGGAAAGGAATCATTCATACCTTACGCCCGAAACGTCCCGAGCGACCGATGCGATGTATGTATAGTTCTCGATTGTTAGGAAGGTCATAGTTTATCACCAGAGAAACCTGATATATCAGAATCAAGGGAACACATTATCGTAACAAAGCCCAGCAGAAAAGGAATAAGAATTTGGTAAAAGAAGCAAAATATCAGATAAGTAACAGCAAGGTGATTTGTAATTCACACACACACAGACACACACACACACACACACACACACACAGAGAGAGAGAGAGAGAGAGAGAGAGAGTGCCTGCTGAACATCAATCCCTCGAGCCCATACATCCGTTGTGATTAACACACGGGTTGCACTTGACCTGAACTCTGCCATAATTGCATCTCGCTCCTTCTGCGGCATGTCCCCATGCATGGAAGAAACCGTGAAGTTATTGTTACGCATTTTTTCAGTTAGCCAATCGACCTGCAAAAAGAATTGTAAGTTGTTCTGAGTTAAATGGTAGTTCCAAAAGGTATGCAATGAAGTATATGTAAATTCAACTTTAAATAACAATTTGAAGTAGATTTATAATGACAATTTGCTAAAACTAAACTGAAACACATCATTGTACTACATAGGTTGCAGGCATAACAATGACAAATAAGCCCTAAACGAGCAATTTTGGAAGGTCAGCATTATAATTATAGAATCAGAACCCATAGGATGTGGCAGTAATCGACCGAGGAGGGTTTGGTCCCACTGTAGATAAGGCTGCCACGTGTCGCCTTACACTTAGACTGTGGGCTCTGATGGGGAAACTTCTGAGTGGAGTCTTCTGGTGGGTTGAGGGTTTGGCCCGATAGGCCACGCCTCGACCTTTCAGGTGAGTCGGCTTGCTTCCAAGTCATAGCTTGCTCGAGAGTCCTGGGACGAGTTTTGGCTGTGGTCAGGGTACTTTCCCTCCTGATGCATCTTCTCGTTGGGTCATTCGAGTAACATCAAGGAACTCTTGGTAGTGCTACATTGTTGAGTCAAAATAAGGAATGACTCTGGGATGGCTATGATTGAGTCTGGAAGAATCAAGTCATGCCTGCCTACCTCCCTCACCCTACCTCTCGGAGTCATCTCTTCTAGAAGTTTTTGACTTGGTGCCGAACGAGGGGGTGGATAATTTATATACCCACAAGAATCAATGTCAATCTTAAATCAACTCCACAACTAGGATTTTTCATCCCCTTTTATAGAATAGATGGCAACCAACTATAGAAAGATAGAACAATAAACAAGTAGGTAAGAGAGAGGGGTTGTGTGAACAAAGAGGACGTGCAAAAAAGGGATACGAACCAGGGGAGGGCATGCCTCGGTTTCCGCACGTGGCAGTGAAGGATAAGACCTTATGTGGTCTCTCTCACGGAAAAATCCAACATGGGATTTCTTGTACAGAAGAGAACACTAAAAGGGGCAGCGATTTTATTTGATAAGGGCACCCCCTATGGTGAATAAAAAAAGGGTAAGTGTGATAGGTCCCTCTAACAGATCGTATTTAGAGATAAAGACAGACAACAAAGTTAATTAACATTAAATCCCCCCGATAGATAAATGTCCTTTTTACCCCTTCGGCCAGCTGTACACGTGAGCAGCAAACCGTAGCACGTGAGTAGCTGTACATGTGGGCACTGGTCCTGTAGCAAAAAGAGTAACAATCTTCAGAAATTGTTACTCTTTTGCTACAATGAAATCACTAGCATTTTTTTTTTGTAAAATCTTGCCATTTCTTTTGCTACAGTGAAATCATTAGCATTTATTTTTTTAAGAAATCTTGTCGGGGAAAAATTGCTATAGTGAAATCACTGTAGCAAAAGAGTAACAATCTTTGCAGATTGAGTAACAATCTTTGTAGAGTAACAATCTGTGCAAATTGTAACTATTTTGCTACAGTGAAATCACTGTAGCAAATTTCACTGTAGCAAAAAAGTAACAATCTTTTCAGATTAAGTAACAATCTTTGCAGATTGAGTAACAATCTACGCAGATTGTTACTCTTTTGCTACAGTGAAATTACTGTAGCAATATATTTTTTTGTGAAATCATGTTAAAAAAAATTGCTACAGTTAAATCGCTGTAGCAAATTCGCAAGTTGGAGTCCTATAGCGGGAAGGATGGAGCAAAGGGCAATTTGGTCATTAAAAAGGGATAATAGTCACGTGAGGGACTTGCTCTAGCTAGATCCTTTTTGGGTGGGACCTGCTGCAACACCATCTTTTGGGCTGTCCTTACCCCTAAAGCGATCTCTTGTCAAGGACCTCTCACTAAGTCCCCCATAAAAAAATAAAGCCCGAGGAGGCATTAATGATTTGATACGGCACCCCTATGGCTTGTGTAGATTTATTTCACAGTTGGATGCATCATCTGATGCTCTCCTTGATCTTGCATGGCAACATGATATTAATTCACTTAAAGAAACAAACAGGTTATCTCGATAGTTGAGTCGGGTGCGACAACCAAGCACCGTAGGCTAGCAAACATGAAAAAGTTTAACTAAATAACCGACTGTCCGATCTTTACCCGGAGACAAGAAATGGAATTGTAAAATCAAATACATACAAACTAAAGCAATAAAATAAAGATAAGTTGTTGTTTGTAGTGAAATCCAGCTACATCGGTATATGAATTCAACTAGTTTTATTGCTGTTCTATTCAGAATGTGTATCCCAAGTTGCTGCGACGTTGCTTGTGGATTACACACATTATTCAAAAAGAAATGTGTTTCAAAAGATAGATTTAACCTTTCTTTTTGTATTGCAGAAGATAACAGCTTGGGTGATTGTAAGGGTATCATATAGATCACACAAAGTATCAAACTTCCACTCTTCTCTCTCAACAGCAACAAAGAATTGCTTGATCCCCTGCACGAAGCAAAAAAGAAAATAGGATATACATTCATAATCAAAACGTCTCAGGAGAGCATTTATGATAAAGCCCAGCAATTCAGTTACCTCGAGTGTCAACTCATCACGCTTAACTAGTATCCTAACAGGATCAGTCATAAACTTGCTGGTAATCTCCAATATTTCGTTAGGAAGGGTTGCAGAAATCAAAACAACCTACAAAAGAATTCTTGATATTACAAAGAGCCACATGGACAAATGACCACGAGAAACATTTACGGAAAAAAAAAAACCGGCATGCACAATAAGATGCATATAATATATTCTACATTTACATGTTTTCAGCATATTACTCGAAGAGCTGGCTTATTGTGAAAGGAAGATGTGTACTAGATGTGATTCTGGTGGAAAGTAAGTATGTACATTGTAGACATGTGCAACAGAAAAATGAAAATAAGGTATCAGCATGTGCTACAGTTCAATGGAACTTGCTTCTAAAATAGGATCTCCAAGAGAGGTGGTAGGTGGGTCCCTCCCTCCCTCTGTGGGTGGGTGTGTTGACGGGGGGGGGGGGGGGGGGGGGGGGGGGGGGGGGGGGGGGGTTTACACTCCTCTAAAAATACCCATGATTCATCACATAATCCCCACTAATTTCAATTTATCCAGAAATTCATTGCTTGTTCATTAAGGAAACTACCTGCATTATTCACAAGTCTAGGGCATCAGAGAACTCAAATATAAGGTCTGGTTCAAGGTAAAAAAACAGACCAAGAAATGTTTGTCACTTCAGAACATGGCATTAGGGAGACAAAACTGTAAAATATTCACTTATAGATATTGAATCCAATAATGTAAATCCGAACCAAAACATGAATCGATACTTTAAGAGCGTGCTTTCCAATAAGCTTTCTAGCTAAAATTTAGGGATTTGTGTTGAACTTTAGTTCAACTATCCTTACCACAAATATTAGCTAAAAAATGGGGACATTCACATTAAGGTTATGCAGCTTATGCTCCACATAATTGTGCACAATATTTGCATATAGCTTCCGCTCACGCTCTGAAAACCGATTCAGCGCTTTCTTGATAGAAACATCGAGGGAACACGGTCCTAATGAGATGGGAAAACGCTCCAATCTTGGTCTCACAATTGCTCATATTCGGTAATCGGTACCATGAAGCTATAAACAAAACATTGATATAGATTTTTTTCACAAGATACACGAGTACATGTGAAAACACTACAATATAATCCAAGATGTAGTAAGACAATTACTTGTTAGTTGTTACACTACTCGTGTGCATTGGGATCACTTTATACTATTCTTAACTGGAACAAGAGGTAGTTGATTATATCATAAATTTGAATGTTACAAAATTTCTATTGATACTAGCCAGTGAGCACGTGCAATGTTCGCTGCAGAACCCTGTTCTATGATGTGCTCTAAGCACCACTCACTGCAGAACCCTGTTCTATGATATGCTCTAAGCACCAACAGGTGATGGACTGACTGTGTGGTACTTTCTTACAAAAAACATGAGAAAACAACATGATGAAGACAAGTACAAGACAAATGTATACCATAAATCTTATGTGGTTTGAACTGTTAAGAAACAATTTCAATTGAATATCATTGTTTATGGCTGAGTGTTTTAAAACTCGCTGAGTCGACTCGAAACTTGGCCGAGTCGACTCGACTTGGCTAAGTTTCGATCCAACTCGGTCCAAAACTCGATTTAGTAACTACTCGGACCAAAACTTGAGTGACTCGGGCGAGTCGACTCGAGTTTTTGGGGTGTGTGACTCGGTTTGAGTCTTGATCGTTGTATTTTTAGAGGTAAAATCGGGATCCGGTAGAACAATTCATGTTTTGTAATGACATGTTATTTGGTGATAAGCATAGTTGTTAGTATCGTACGATACACAATACGTATCATACGATACGATACGATACAGGAGGAAAACGATACGTATCGTGTTTACGTATCGTTTTTCTCCTGTATCGTATGATACACGATACGATACGCTACAATATGATACGATACACGATACAGTCCGATACGGTGAAAACATGTTTTTTTGTTTGTTTTTTTTTTTAACTTTTAAAATGATTTTTTTTCTCTTAATTTTCCAAAGGATTATATAGGTCTCTTAGAGCTTAAAAAATACTTAGGAATATTTTCTAACCTAGAGTGAAGTGATACTAATTGTTTTTTAGAAGTTTATAGGTGTTTTATAAATCTTTCTCTAGAGTTGTCGGAGCCCAATGCCATTTGTTTTTAAAAAATTTCTAGAACTTGGAGCACCAAATATCTGCAACTTCGCTAATTTCAATAATTATAGGATTCCATTTCTACCTATATATATATATATATATATATATATATATATATATATATATATATATGTGTGTGTGTGTGTGTGTGTGTGTGTGTGTGTGTGTGGTACTTCTTAGTAGAGGGCTAATGGATCTATGTTCACAAAGGAAGGCGAAAGGAAAGAAGTAGATGACTTTGAATAAGACAATGAGGATGAGAATGAATATGAATAAGAGGTGCAACTGTGCAAGAGACATTAGAGGAAGATAAAGAAACAAGTGGTGATAAATTATCTATTGGTGATGATCAAATTGATGATGTAGATGCGGTGGAGATGAAAAATAATTCATTCCTACTTTTTGAGTTTTTGTTTTGTCTTCATTAACCATTCGAATATTTTGAGAACAATATATTGATAGATCATTGATAATACTTATACATGATTTCTTTTTTATAGAAATATATACATCGTACTTTTTGCATAGGTCAATGTTATGTTTGATGTGAAATTATAGGGAATGTCTTACTCTTCTACTTGACTTTTCATATTTAATATTCTAGTATGTACTTTCTATATTATATATATATATATATATATATATATAAGTATATATAATTATATATATAATATAAATTTAATCGTATCTTACGATACACGATACACAAAATAGGGAAAATGATACATGATACGATACACGATATGACAACCTTGGTAATAAGCTTTAAGGTCATCAAAACTTGATAGATATCCATTTTTAAATTTATTTTTATGCTTTAGTTACTTCATATTTATCATTTTTAAATGGAGCTATATATATTAATAAAAATAAATATTAAAATTACATTATATTTTTCGAGTTTTGAGTGTAACTACTCGACCGAGTTTTGACCGAGTTTTCGAGTAGACTCTACTCAGGAAGGTTCCAAGTCGAGCCGAGTTTTCGGCTTTTAAAACACTGTGGCTGACCCAAATAAACCAACAAATTATGAAGTCATGTTCGATTACTTCCATAAAGATAGTTTCAAATGCTATATTCGAGAAGTTAGTCAATGATATTATTCCTTTCCCACTTTTTTGTAATGTGTCGTATGGTCCTATGTTTGATCTGTTAGCACCAAGAGCATATCACACCGCGTTATCATAATTTTCGAACATAAAACATACTCGGTCGTATCCAGTTGAATAGGGCTTAGTGTTCTGGTCAGTGCAGCACAGTTCAGTAAGATATCAGTGCAACGCAAGTTCTATCATAAATCAAACACAGTTCACCGCAACCAAGATATGATTCCTACTGTTAGATACCCTCACGCCCCAAAACCCGGGTCGTAAGGGAAGGTCCACAGGGGGTATATTAAGTGGGTGATGAGTGCCTCCCACACCGATGTGGGACTACTCGTCAACACTCCCCCTCACACGGAGCACGCGTGGCAATGATACTCTCATGCGGAGCACGCGTGGCAATGATACTCTCATGCGGAGCACGCGTGGCAAGGCACGATCGATGGGGAGCACCCAGAGCAAGAGCGGAAGATGGGTCAGTTCTGATACCATGTTAGATACCCTTACACCCCATAACCCGAATTGTAATGGGAGATCCACAGCGGGTATATTAAGCGGGTGATGGGTGCCTCCCTCACCGATGTAGGACTATCCGTTAACATTCCCCCTCACACGGAGCACACGTAGCAAGGCACGATCGGTCGAGAGCACCTAGAGCGGGAGCAGGAGGAGGAGACGGTGAACCCAGCTCTAAAACCATATTAGATACCCTCACACCCCAAAATCCGGGTCGTAAATCCATGTAGCAGTAGTATCAGGAGTGGCAGATAGGTTGTGATCTGTCGAAGAGCTGGTGGAGGTGAGGTACCAAAAAAGTAACTTCTCAAGGCGCTGAATACGGTTGAAGTAAGACCGAGGCTGAGCAAGAGTGATGACAGGCAATTCCGAAATAGGGAGATCAGCGGCAACAGAAGCCCCGCCATCATGGTGGAGGGAACCCTGACTATGTCCAAGGTCGACTATCGTGGTGGAGGGACGTGGTTCGAGAACACCGTCAAAACAAAAAGACAGAGGGACTCGACGATCAGCCACTGTGTGCAGGCAGTACGGGAGCCGAGAGATGCTGCAGGAAGTCATATAAACAGTTCCAAATCTATTCCGCTGGGAGAGAGAGGAGGGTGCGAGGTCCACAGGTGCGAGGTCGGTGTATTGCAATCTAGGCGATTTGGCACAGGGGAGGGCCTGGGCAGTCCGACACAGAGGAGACGGGCTTGAGGGAGGTCTGTAGGTAAAGGGAGGAGGGCCGGAGGGGGGTCTGCAGGTGAAGAGAGAGGTTCAAGTGGAGGAGGGCTGGGGAGGGGGTTGCGAGGGCCGGAGGTAGTGGCTGCGGGTGAAGGGAGAAGGTCGGAGGGGCTGCGAGTAGAGGTAGGGCTGGCAATTTCGGACCCGACACGGCAGACCCGACACGAAGTTAGTGGGTCTGGGTCAGGGCTAAACGGGTTCGGGATATAAACGGGTCAACACGATAGACCTGTTTAATAAACGGGTCGGGTCCGGATTTAGGGCCTGGACACGATAGAACCGGGAAGACCTGTTTGATATTCAACAGGTCATGTCGGGTGGGGTCTACCCGCAATCTGATACTTTAATATATAGTATCAGCGGGTCAATCCGGTTAGGTCGGGTCAAATCAGATCGAGTCGGATCAGGTCAACTGAATAAACCCGTGTGGTAAACGGGTCTACCCATTTATAAACGGGGTCGGGTATGGGTTTAGGATCTAGACACGATTAGTTAAACGAGTCGGGTCCAGGTCTAGGGGTTTTGGACACGACCCGAAACTAGACACGACACAAACCCGACCCGACACGACCCATTGCCACCCCTAGGTAGAGGAGGGTCGGGAGGGCTGTGGGGGGTGCGGAGGGGGCCTAAGGGGGGCTGCATGTGCAGGGGGGTGCAAGTGGAGGAGGAGGGCCGTGGAAGGGCTGTGGGGGCCGGAGGAGGGGAGGTCCACAGGGGGTATATTAAGTGGGTGATAAGTGCCTCCCACACCGATGTGGAACTATTCGTCAACACTCCCCCTCACACGGAGCACACGTGGCAAGAATCCTCCCACGCGGAGCACGTGTGGCAAGGCACGATAGGTGGGAAGCACCCGGAGCGGGAGCAGAAGATGGGACAGCTCTGATACCATGTTAGATACCCTCACACCCCAAAACCCAGGTTGTAAGGAGAGTTCCACAGCGGATATATTAAGCAAGTGATGGGTGCCTCCCTCACCGATGTGGGACTATCCGTTAACACCTACTAGTCCTTAGGGTGTAGGATCTAACTCACTGTGTCACGTGTTGGCATATCGGGTTATGCGCTATTGGATTTTTATCGAGTATTTTACTTTTGATTCTCTTTCCGGACACGAAGTATTTATTGGTTCGTTTTTTGGTTCGGATTCCTGAGTGTGGCCATTTCAATACATGGAGTAGCTGGAGTGTAAATGCACACATGTTGATGCACTATTGCTCTCGCCATTATTCCACTAGATAGGCCCGGCTTTAGTGGACATTGTGCATGTGTGGCGTCTCAGGTTTACATGGCTCAACACTTACAAATCATCTAAGTATAGGAAGGTTGCCGAAATGGCTTGAACCAGTGTTCGGACGGCGGTCATATCCAGTCTGAAAACTCGTTCGGACGGATAAGATCATCTAAACACTCGTTCAGAAGTTAACATCTCAATTCGAATGGCCCATCTTGGTCCCTTTGGCCAACTCAGTCTTCAACTGAGTCTGAACACTCGTTTGGATCCCTTTGGCTAACTCAGGTTTCAACTGAGTCTGGCATCTGGACAATTGTTCGGATAAGTCGTATGAATAGTCGTATTAACCCCTTCTTTTTAACTCTTATCACCCCTCTCTTCCACCACTTCATCCATCGTCAAGGCATCACCGACAAACATCCGAGGAGCGCTCGAGAGATACACATTACTTTTTAGATTGGTCCTCTTCACTTCGATGTATATTTTCCAATGTATTTGGACATCGATTGTCATCTTCTAGCCTTTAGATCCAGATACTTCTTTTATTTGAGCCATATGCTTCATTGTAAGAGTATCAAGAGCATTTAGTTTCTAACCTTTCTTTCATTTAGTTTCCAATCTCTTGGTGTCATTCTAATGGAATATGTTTTCTTATTCATGCGCAATTATCATGCTCAAATGATTAATAACAAATCCTAACGAGCAGAGCAGTAACTAAAATCTGGAAGTACCTTGGCATCGAAGAAGACTTCTGAGAGTGAAAGCACCCATATTTCATATGCTGCCTTGTTTTGGACAGCAAGCAAATAATTGGTGTTTGCACTCCAAAAGTGCACGCTAAGGTAACCAAACTTGCTAGGCATAAACACTTTCATTTGCCAACAACTTTCACACCTACTTATTCATCCATTAAATAACTGGTAAGCCGTAAAAACTGAATATATCTTAAAAACCAGCATAACACTCGATTCTTCTGAACAGTTTACCCTATTTGCTACCAGAGCACTGAAGTATCAACCCATAGAAGAACAAAATACCTACCTAGCAATTCTTGATCTTCCCCAACCCCTTTATGGTACATCAATTTGGTATAAGAGCTTTGCCCAACCCCTCTATGGTACATCAATTTTGGTATAAGAGCTTCTAAGTGGTAACCCATGCAAGATTGAAACATCAACTCCTTTAAAATAGAATCCTATACAAGCTCTGTTGCATCAATATGGTATCTGAGCCTAGGTTGCCATGTTGGGTAAAAAGTTAAAAACCAAAATCTGGTTTTCAACTGTTGATGTCCTTACCTTGCAGAATGAAAACAATCTGAAAATACAAGACTAGAAAAAGCTAAATTGATTTTGTACAGAAAGGAGTGGCAATAATAACAAGGAGAAATTCCAATAACTCGAGAACCAACTAAACAAGTCTAAGAAAATTATTGAATGTGTTAGGGACAAAAACTGTAATCCCCATACTGACGAAGTTGTATAATAGTCTCACATCAAAAATGATGAAGACCTTTACATGTGGAATTGAAGAACAAATATGAATATACCTCTCAAAAAAAAAAAAAAGAACAAATATGAATAGAACTAAATGAAGATATAAGTGAAAGCAAAGAAGGATCTCTAAATGATATTATTAAATCCGTTAGGAGAGATGAGATTGACGATAAAAAAAAAATAACTTTGAAAGTAAAGAATAATCTTTGATAAGCTAAATGACTCACAAACATTTGTAATGGAAGACCAAGTAAACAAAAATGAAAAAATATAACCTTGCAGAAAAAAGAAAAGTCTATTGATGAATCTCAAAAAACAGAACTTGAAGGTGAAGAAGATAGAGAGGACAAACTTGAAAAGAACAATGTTTCCAATTATATGTTTAATCTAGTATATGATTAATTAAAATAAGATGCATTGAAAAAAGAATCCAACATCAATTGAAAGAACCCAAGAAATCCAACCTCGGCTTAAGGGTGTTCTAATTGGATTCCTAAGGAATATCCTGAAAGATCACCTACTCTTCAAAGCAATCAAACTCGGAACTAAATACTATCGACGCATGATATTGGAATTCAAAGTATAATTAATTCCACAACTCTTTCCTTGGAACATCCCCCTTTAAGAATCCACTTCCTTGTTTCTTCGAAATCCCCTCCGATCCCTTTGTGCCAATTTTTTTAACCTTTCTTCCCCTCTATTTGCAGATCACATTTTCCCCCTTCTACGCTGATGCAGAAAGCATACATGGTTTTCTCCGAGACATTCATCAGCAGGTCCTAGGAGAGCTGATGATGACCAATGCTCATTCTCATTTATATGCAGGCCAATACAGGGTTATCGATTTTAATTTTACGGGAGTTCAACATGAGTTATCACTTGGTTCATCTTCAGATCCATCGGATTCACCACAAGTTTCACAAACTCTGTCACCGGATCCACCAGATCTGCCAGGTCCACCGAATCCTACTGATCATGAATCTAAGAAATGCCTGAAAGTACAACATTGTTTTCAGCATCGTCATCACATACAGTATACCCTCCCTCATATACTTGCGCCCATTTCATCACTTTGCACCTATCAAAATCAGATCTGACCTGTTTTACGATTGAGCCATATATACCTACTATTTGAACAAACCAAGAGCAGCTAGGTTTAATCTTTGGATCCACTTTGTTACTTTATCAGTTTACGCTCTTTTTGGATTGATTTTGCTTGCTTTGTGCATATGTTTCATATTTTAATTGTTTGGTAGTAAGACCCTAATAAATAAGCATAAATTTCGAAATTCACTTGCATCAAAAGCTCCAAGTTGATAGCGAAAGCTGCAAAACCACGCTTGATTCGCTTGCTGCCCTGTTCAGGCCAGCAAGCAAACACTTGTTCACTCTCAAAAATTACACACCAAGGACTAGAACTTGCTAGAACAAGTCCCTTCGTTTACTCGAATAATCCATCATCGCTGATAAATTTATAGGTTTTCAATCTAAGACTAAACATTTAAAATCAGCAAACACACAACTCTTAAGAAACTACCCAACCCCCAGTTTACAACATTTAGTATCAGAGCTCCAAAGTTGCAACACATACAACAATAAAGTAACAACTCCACTTTAAAAGGAATCCTACCCAACCTTTGTTGTGTCACAAAAAAAGGAGGAGGGTGAAGAATACGCTTGAATCCAGAAACAATTATGTTCAAAAATGTTGCCTTAAAGGTTATTGTATTGGTAGGAATTGAATGAAAAAATTTTGGATATCAATGGGGAATGAAGACCTACTAAAACTAACAATAAAGGAAAGAAAAAAACAAGATAAATAATGATATCTAATTTAAGTAGAGCATTGTTATTAAACAATCCAAGGAACTAAAATCTGTTGTATCTAATTTCTCAAATAATATTTCAAACAATCAACCTTGATAGATTATAAAAGTTTATAATTTCAAAAATTGAGCATTGGTGAAGGATTGCAAGAGATGAGGGCCAAGACAAGGTTAAACATGAAAAGGAAATATACACAACAGCAACAAAGGACATGAGAGGTAATAACTCAAGAGCATACCTGAAGTTCTGGTGGAAGATATCTGTATACATCATATATCTGGTCCTTAAAACCTCTGCTTAACATCTCGTCGGATTCATCCTATTCACATCACAGAATTAGTCCCAATAAGACCTACTATAAAATATATTTATAGAAGATAGGAATCAATGAATCATTAACTAACAAGGACTAAGAGTTTGATTGCTCTTGTGCGTAAGGTTCTTCTCTTGATCATGTCGCAGACTCTGCCTGGTGTACCCGACACGACATGAACTCCATACTCTAGCTTTCTAATATCCTCGCCTATACTCTTTCCGCCGATGCATGCGTGGGCTTGAACGTTTATGTAATCACCGATCGCCAAGATTACTTTCTCGGTCTGAGCAGCAAGTTCTCTTGTGGGTGACAGAATCAATGCCTGCACTCTGCATCAAATCAAACGAAAAAAAAAAGGGAACCAAGTTTAAAGTTAAGCAGCCAAAGATTATCAAGAAAATGAAATATTTGGTAGTTTACACGTTGGCATGAACCAAAGGTGGAAGAAATAAGAAAAGAGATCAAATGAAAAATGGAAATCAGAATTTAGACATGTCATATCTAAAATTTTACTATCTTTTGAGCTTAAGACAGGGTCTTCTGATTCATTAACATAAATGGCACATCGTTTAGTTACATGCTTCTATACGCAGACACCCATGCCCATGCACACAGAATTGAACTTAAAGGAAAATACATTCATTATGCTTGAATGTTCAAATTCAAACCAATCTGCGATGACAATTAACAGGAAAAACATAGAAACTACATCTCTGACACTGATAAAACAACAACCTCAAGTTCATATAAAAAACAGCTACAGCATATATCATTGTCATAATGAGATATTAATATTTGACCTACATTTAAGGAATGCATCATGATACATCTCCCACACCATCTCTCTCTTGACTCTATCCAAACGTTTTTAGCTCACCCCAACATTACCCCCTTGTTTGGTTGTTGCTAAGCATTTTTTGATATCAAATGGACCTCCACATACGATAATCTTAATACGGATGGTTTGCCAATCAGTTTCATTAAAATGCATGCTGCTCTAGCTGATTGTTTAACCTTTCCAAGTACGATTTGTGTTAAGTTTGGTCGTGCCTAAGGGCATGTCTTCATATCTATATACAAACATACACGTTTAGTATCGAAGGTGGATCTAGGGTTTGAGGTTAGTACTTGAGAAGTTGGTCAGTATGATAAAAATTTTAATTTAATAGAAACAAGGGATGCCATCATCCATGCCTAGCAAATTCTTCTCAAATCGAGGATCAATCTTATTATCAGATAGCGAGATAAAACCATGTTCGTCTCAACCACTTTCCAAAAGTTAAAATCATGTAAACTTCATGAAGCACCTACACTCCAGTGATGGCATAATTATGGTATCGCATAGTGATGAGATAAAGGAACCCTTTATTCTTCTCTCTTGTCCATGTGATAATCTTCACAACATGAAAAGGAGCATGATCAAACCTATCTTGCTCGTGATAAAGATATTAAAGAGTATAATCTCACTGAGGAAGAAGTATTAGCTGATACATGTGAGATCGTTGAGATTGTTGAGGATCCACAAACCCAAGATGAGATCATGTCAAGTTAGCCTATGAGATTTAATTTTGTATTATAAAGATCCCATTTTTTCAAGCGATGTTTAATGGCAGACGATTTTTCAAGCGACGTTTAAAGGCAGTTATTGTTATGGGCCATGTACGGCGAATGAAGCATTTTTACCATCCATTTCAAGCAAATATGGGTTGTTATGTTCTAGTTTGAGCCTTGAAAGAGTTAAAAGATCTAGTCACCATTCGTTTCCATATTCTTTATTTATTATATACCAGTTTTTGTTTAGTAAATCAGATACATATGGAAAGTAAATTGGATGGAAATAATACTAGGAGGTATCAATTGAAATTAATGAAGTGCCTAAAAGCAACTATTCCCCAAACGGTTAAAGCTTTGATCATTTATACGACAATATGGAAATATTTATGAAGATGTTCCAGTAAGATTAAAATTGGTTGAATGGAGATGAAAAGACCTATTGGAGCGTTATGTGGCATGGTACGCCGATGAAAATAGGGAACATATGAAACACCTATTAATCAGCTTTGTTGTATGGATATGGGTGATGGGTAATAAGGTGTTGGACCTACAAGTACACCTGTCAATAGGGTCGGGCTGGGTCGATCATGGAATGCCCATATCCGGTCCAAACTCTAGGTGGTTCTCCCAAGCCCAAGTCAGTCCAAAGCTTTGCCACCATGCCTAGCCCAAACTTGGCCTATTTTCCTTCTTCGGGCCGAGTTCAGGCCAGGTCAGATAAGAACCATAGTATTAAAAAAGAAATATAGAAGATTTATTCTCTATACTCAAACAAAATATTCCTCTAACAACTGAGTAAGTTTACTACACGTCAATGCAAATATCTCTTTATTATAACAAGTAGCATTTATAACGCTTCTTTACTGCATTCACGCACATTTAGATATCGAAGCACATGCCAATATAAAACAGGCCATCAATAAAGCAACTCTTGCGTCGAATGCTTCGGTCTTACAATCTTACTTATACATATGAATGGAATGTCTAAAATACACTCACTAATTCGGATTCGGGCCTAAATCGGCTCGAGCTTAACATGACCCGAGCTCAGCCCAAACTCAAGTTAGAGCATGATACTATGACCAAGCCCAACCCATCCCAAGCCCAATTAAAGCTCAACCCATATTTTTTCGGATCAAATAGGCGGGTATAGGACTAGCCCGGCCCAATTGATGATCCTACGGTGCTATTCTATTATTAGTAATTTTGAATTTATGGTTTGAATTGTACTAAAATCATGGATATTATGATATTATCTCATAACATCATGCTTGCTTCTTTTTTTTTTATTAATCTTGAGTTTATAGTTATGTAAATGATACATGCTCTTTAAAATAATAGTTGCAATAATCATGGATTTATAATAAATTTAAAACAAATATATTATATGTTTTAATATCAAAATAATAAATAAAATAATTTTAAAAAGTCAAAAAAGCCTAGGCACTAGAAGGCCTCCTACCGCCCGACTAGCGCTAAGAGCTTTTTAGAACATTGACCCTACCAACAAGTGGAGAACAATGAGATGAAAGGTACACCGAAAATTACTTGAATGGAGATGATAAAAAGAGTTTATACCACATAGATGAATGTAGTTTCATAGAACAAATTATGCCTTCTTCTATCCTCTTCATCCAGAAACCTTTCTAGTTGAGGGGTAGCTTGCAGGGCTACTGCTTAGTTAGCCCTTCTACGTTTCTTAGCAAGCATCTCTACTGTGGATATAATTCCAGTTAGGGTTGACAACAGGTTGATAGTCGATCAGAAAATTCTCATCAATCTTTATCTGCTTATAGAGAGCTGTGCTCCATAGTTAATCCCACATTGATAGCACAAGACTTCCACGATAATGATGACAATTAATGTGTTGTGCTGTATTCTTCGATTGTGGAGCATGAACAAGATACTCCATTTATCACTTAGGGTAAGCTATCTCAATTTCCATACAATGGTAGGGACGAAGCAAATTCATGAAAAAGTAGGCAAGGAGTGAGGTTGAGGAATTGGACTTACTCCCGGGAGGCAGTATCAACCATCTGGCAGAGGGAGAGGGCGATCATGGAGGTCTTCCCGGTGCCGGACTGGGCCTGGGCGATGACGTCACGGCCGGCGACGATGGGCATCACGGCACGCTGCTGGATGGCGGAGGGTTTCTCGAATCCATATGCGTAGATCCCACGGAGCAGGTCATCCCGGATCCCCATCTGGTCGAAGCTCGTGATGACCTCCACCCCGGGGCTCGTCTCGAACACCAAGTTCTCGTCGTCGACACCCCGGTTCTGCTGATGACGGCCCCGAGGAGGAGGAGCCGCCGTCATAGCTACCGTTGCCATAGCAACAAGAAGGGCAAGGGAGCAGGAACCCTCGGGACCAGGGTGATGGGAAGCACGCAGAGGTTGAGAAATAGGGGTTTATCAGGATTTTGCACGAACCCCATTGGCAAATAGGGGTTTATCAGGTAATTGCGTATTAACCTGGGAGGGTTTAGGAGGCATAAACAAAGGTCGTGATTTGTCTTTGAAGAGGGAATAAAAAAGAAGGGTCACGATCTATCCAGGAGGCTAGGGTGAGTATGATGCACCTGGGGGGCGATACGGGCATTTAATGCGCTCCTCATCTAATCCGAACCGTACGTCGGGATCTAATGGACGGCCCGGATCATAGGTAACTATATGAGTAAGAGGCCATGAATAAAAGTATCCCTCCCCTATATAATATATTGGAAAGGCTAAATATCTCCCTCTTTCCACAAAACACCTAGGATATATATATATATGGGGACGGGGAGCTTGGACCTCAGGTGCAGCGTGGAGGCTGCACCCGCGTCTGCGATGTCGCCATGTGTCCCGCAAGATCTGAAGCGGCGAGACATCTCGGACGGGAGAAAGGCGCGGATTATTTCAGTCGTCCGATTGGCCGTTCCAACGGGAGGGATTCCCCTGGACGGGATCTCGGGGTTATTGTGGCGGCCACAGTAACAGCGACATCTTGGTCCAGCGGAATCCCATCCGTTGGATCGGTCAATCGGGCGGCTGAAACAAATTTCGGATTCAATCGATTGTTCGGGTTAATCTAATCCGTTGGATCTATTAGATCGGACGGCTGACAGCATTATCGCGGTTACTGTAGCCGCTACAGTAACCGCGATAATGCTGTCAGCCGTTGGATCCATCTGATCAGACGGCTGAAAGCATTATCACAGTTACTGTAGCGGCTACAGTAATCGCGAAATTTTTTTCAGCCATCCGATTTTTCGATCCAACGGATGGGATTCCGCTGGACCAAGATGTCGTTGTTACTGTGGCCGCCATAGTAACCGCGAGATCCCGTCCAGGGGAATCCCTCCCATTGGATCGGCTAATCGGATGGCTGAAATAATCCGCGCCTTTCTCCCGTCAGAGATGTCCCGCCGCTTCAGATCTTGCGAGACACGTGGCGACATCGCAGACGTGGGTGCAGCCTCCACGCTGCACCGGAGCCCCAGCGCGTGCCAAGTGTCCCAATCCCGCTCAAATCCCGTGCGGCGCGGCCCAAAATCCCGTTCAAATCCCGCTCAAAACCTCAGTCGTCTGATCCCGTAGACTTCAGCCGCCTGATCCCGTGCACGCAATCCGTCTGATCCCGTAAACTTCAGCCGCCTGATCCTGTAAACTTCAGCCGCCTGATCCCGTGCACGCAGCCCGCTCGGTTCGGTTCGATTCCCATCCGTCCGATCGATGGGAATCGAACGGACAAGAAGCTTTTTCGTTGTTACTGTAGCGGCTACAATAACAGCGAAAAAGATTTCGGGTCGTCCGATTCCCATCGATCGGTCGATCGATGGGAATCGGACGACCCGAAATCTTTTTCGCTGTTATTGTAGCCGCTACAGTAACAACGAAAAAGCTTCTTGTCCGTTCGATTCCCATCGATCGGACGGATGGGAATCGAACCGAACCGAGCGGGCTGCGTGCACGAGATCAGGCGGTTGAGGTCTAGTCGATCAGACGGGATCAGACGGCTGAGGCTTTGAGTGGGATTTTGGGCAGGCCGTGCGGGATTTGACGGGGATTGGGACACTTGGCGGGCGCTGGGGCTCCGGTGCAGCATTAACGCTGCACCTGAGGTCCAGGCTCCCCGTCCCCATATATATATATATATATATATAGGGGTAGGGGTAGGGTCCGATCCGAAACCGATCCATTGCCCCCCCCTATAAAAAAAAAGGAAGACGCGTTAAGTCCTTTTAGCAAATGCTATATGAGCTCAAAAACATGTCACATTTCAATATTGCACCAAGTCCCTCCCGAACTTTGCATGCTACAGCAAGTCCCTTACCCCCTTACGTCTCCAGAAAGAGTATCCATTCGTCTCCAGAAAGAGTATCCATTCACTAGTTTGACATTGTGCAATTAGCGGTTGCTACAGTGATTTCGTTATAGCTGCTATAGTGATTTCGTTGTAGCTGCTATAGTAAAATCATTGTAGCAAGAGTATCAATTTGATTTGGTAAGAGTATCAATTTAGTGAATTGATCATTGCTATAGTGATTTCACTGTAGCTGCTACAATGATTTCACTGTAGCAAGAGTATCAATTAACCGAATGGATACTTTTTCTGAAGACAAATGGATACTCTTACTATAGTGAAAATCACTGTAGCAATCGCAACATGCATAGTGCCATCCGGTGAATAGATAGTCTTGTTGATGACGAATGGATCTCTTTCCGGAGACGAATGTATACTCTTGCTACAGTATTTTCGCTGTAGTTGCTATAGTGAAATCATTGTAGCAATCGCTACATGTATAGTGTTAATCAGCGAATAGATACGCATGCCAAAGACGAATGGATACTCTTACTGGAAACAAATGGATACTCTTGCTGGAGTAGCAATTTTGTAATTTAAAGAATAAAAAAAGTTAATATTTTCGGTTTAGGACTTGCTGTACAAACGTGTCCTTTGGGAGGAACTTTAGCTAATATCGAAACAAGTTGTATCGTTTAGGGTCCGTTCTTTTAGTTTCCTAGGAAATAAAATAAAGGAAACAATTTATGCAGAAAATTCTTTCCGTGCCGCCTAATTTCCTTTGTTCTTTTAGCAGGAAAATAAAAGGAAGAAATCAAACACAGTAGAAATCTATTAGATTTCCATTGTTCTTTATAGCAGGAAAATGAAGGAAAGAAATCAAACAGTCTGCACAAAATAATGGAACAACAACAACAAATATAATGAATCCGAGACTAGGGCTGGCTTTTTTGGACCCAACACGGTAGACCCGACACGAAGTTAGTTGGTCTAGGTTATGGTTAAACGGGTTCAGGTCGTAAATGGGTCGACACGGTAGACTCGTTTAATAAACGGGTCGGGTCCGGGTTTAGGGTTTGGACACGATAGACCCGGAAAGACTCGATCAAAATTCAACGGGTCGTGTTGTCACGCCCCAGAAATCCGAAACCGATCCCTGGGGTGTGAGGTGAGGAAAAACAAAGGGATTTAGGGTTTGGTGGCCTAATTACACCAATTAGGGTTTCTCACAAGACTGTGATTCTCTCATAAATAAAGGAATATTTTAAAACTTGATTTTTTTTTTTGAAAACATTTTTATTTAAAGAAAAGTAGAGATAAAATTTTGTCATGCTCAGAGAGATGATCACGCTCGACCTTCAACCGGATTATCCTCTCAGCATGTTTGGCCTATCGGCGCTACCACCTGCTGACAGTAATCCCTCTAAGGGAGCACGGGACTCGAGCCACTAACGGCGAGCTAGGAGTTTTACCCACTCCCTGACATTCAGTACACTGGTCTAGATGTTCTATCTACAGGGCTAGTCAATTAGGCCATTTAGATACTTATATTTTCACTGTGAGCTATCATAGGCTTGTGGCCTTGAGGAGGGGCCTATCCAAAATAACTTCAGCTGTATCAATGCTTCTAACAATTTAAACACTAAACTTTATACTAAATAATTCTCATACAAAATCCACCAATTACATTGCCACCAAAATGAAATACACCCGTAACCCTAAACTGCCTCTGGCCTCCCACTGCTACTCCTGAACCTCCGGACCTGCAGGAGAGTCTACTCGTGGGAAAGAGTAGCCCCCAATGAAAAATTGGAAGATTAGCTAAATTAATGGCTAGTGACATCCTAATAGTCTTTAATAATATGAGATGACATATTTAATTGAATTAAATTACACTAATAGTCTAAGTATTAATGAGGTTTACAGAAGGTTAGCATAAGCCTACCAGTACGTCGGTAAAAACAAAGGGCAAACAAACATAAGGCTTGGCTCATGCAAATGAAAAGAACGAGGGGGCAGTCGAGTTACCTCTGGTGGTTGGCATTTCTTGGCCAAATGGCCGACGTCGGTACAACGGAAGGAAAGGAAAAGGGGCAGCTGCTACGACGGTTGCTGCCAACCATCATGCTCTCTGGCCGACGATAGCCACGAGAGAAAAAGATCGAAAGGGAGGGGGTTTGTCGGCTGGTTATCAGCCCATGGGGGGTCAGGCTCCTTTGATTACACAGTCGCCGACAATATAGCCGGAGATCGTGGCCACAACAAAAGAAAAGGGCAAAGAGGGGGTCGGTCAAACAGAGAACAAAGCGGAGAGGGGGTGCTGACCTAGTCAGGGTCCTCGGGTCTGACCGTGGGCTCCTCCCCTCCAAGCTCCGGCCGGTCGGCCTTCTTCGGTGCCAGCGCGGCTCTCCTCCGACCGCGCGCGCAGTACACGACAAAGAGGGGGAGAGAGGGGCAGATCTGGATGTGGGAGGGGGGGATTGGAGGGGCTTAAGGGGGTCGGGTCCGGGTTTTAAAAAGGGGGAAGGGGGCGGCGGTCGACGGGATTTGGGGCTGCGGCCGGCTACTCGGCGGGAATCCGGGATGAGGGGGCGGCGGCCGGCGGGATTCGTGGGCTCGGGAAAAGGGGAGGGGCGGCTCGGACGGTGGTTTTGGGGGGAGGGCCGGGTCGGATCGGGTTCGATTTTGGAGAGAGAGAGAGAGAGGGGGGTCGGGTGAGAGGGGGGAGCTGAGATCCGGGAGAGGGGAAGGAGATCCGAAGAGAGGGAGAGAGATACGAGGGAAGTGAGTTCGGATGAGAGAGAGAGAGAGAGACAGAGAGAGAGAGAGAGAGGAGAGAGAGAGAGAGAGAGAGAGAGAGAGAGAGAGAGAGAGAGGGTCGGGCTGGGGTTTGGGGCTTGGGCTGGGTTCGGGTGAGGGTTGGGTTGGGTAGTGAGTGGTGGGTTGGGTTTTAATTTTTAAGTTTTAGTTGTTTTTTTTTTTCTTCCTCTTTTTTTTTTCTCTTAATCCTGGTTGAGCTCTACTCATGCTCGACTCGCATCGCACCGAGGCGCGCCGGCACGCGAACCTTGCCGGGTCTGATAGACTTGCCACCATATTTATTTTATTATTATATTACAAAAATATCATTCGTGCCATGCCTCGATGCACGTGCTCACGTGCTCGTGTAGCTACACCTCCAATGTAGCCTCGCGACTCGTACTCGGAACCCACTGGCTGGTCCCGTTCAAGCACAACCAAACATCATCACGACCAAATATATTAAAATAATATTATAATAACTGGGTTGTTCTGGGCGAAAACACCCTGGAATGCCGATCATTACACGTGTCGGGTCGGGTGTACCCGCAATCTGATTATGTAGTATGTAGTACCAGCAGTCTGATCGGGCCAAGTCGGGTCGAATCGGATTGGGTCAGATCGGGTCAACTGAATAGACCCGTGTGGTAAACGGATCTAACGGGTCTACTCGTTTATAAACGGGTCGGGTACGGGTTTAGATACGATTAGTTAAACGAGACAGGTTCGGGTCTAGGGGTTTTGGACACGGCCCGAAACTAGACACGACACGAACCCGACCCGACACGACCCATTGCCACCCCTATCCGAGACCGAATCACACAAACAATCTTTAGATCTTGCACCAATATGAGCAGGAAACTTCTTGATGGCAGATCCAAGACTGAATCGCAATGGGTGTACAAATAGAATGAATCCAATTAAGTTAATCTTGATGAGCATTTTGAGCGCCTCGTTTATGTACAGCATATAAAGTACATGTGTACAAACCAAGTGTTTTCAGGCTACAAACCACCCCTACAAACAGCATATAAAGCACATGTGTACAATATAAACTCTTAGCTCAAAAGGAGGAAAGAAGAAAAATAATTAAAGAACTAGCAGTTACATGATATGTTTTCATATACTGTTCTTGAAAACCACTGAAGGATTCAAAGTGAAACAATCTAGACCCCCAAAACATCCAAGCTATCAAAAACCATTAAGATGTACAAACCAAGTGTCTTGATCTCTCAACATGTTACCCTTCCAAAGCTAGCATGATGTTGATGGCTACTTGAGCAACGACTCTCTCTCTCTCTCTCTCTCTCTCTCTCTCTCTCTCTCTCTCTCTCTCTCTCTCTCTCTCTCTCTCTCTCTCTCTCTCTCTCTCTCGCTCTCTCTCTCTCTCTCTCTTAATCCTCCTAATACCAAGATAATATGGAAAAACTTCGACATCCAAGGATCTAAATGATTTCTAGTGAAACTGGTAGTGTACAAGGACACCACTTTGAACTCCAATCTTAGTCAAAATAACCATCAACAACTGCCATTTTGGATAAGATGTCATTAAATTCCTTGCGAGCCTTCAAAATATGAAGCAGGAATCACAGAGGGAGAAAGCAACATTGAGACACTTGAACTGTTCCAAAGAAGCAAGTAGAATTAAGAGGAATCAACATGACTTAACACCCCAAATGAACATATTATTCAGCATAACATAAGATCTTAGCTAGTGCTACTTGTATTTTTCTCGAACAGCCATTAAAGAGGATCCTTTTCTATTTAGTTGCAAATCATGTATTACACAAAAGAATCTAAGACCGTTTACAAAAACTAACAGAATCCGAATAAGAAAATGGATTACATCAAACAGGTCTTCATATGGTTGTAGAGCATATCAAATCAGGAGGCATCCATGGATCATATGCATTACAGAGGGTGAAATCCGGCAAGATCTGATCCTTTGCCATGCATATGATCTATGGATGTCTTCCGGTCTATATATCCAACATAGGAACAAAGTTCAGATTCGGTACTTATTCGATGGGGGGCCGGTTCGGTTCGATTCTGGTAAATTTGGGAATATTCGAAGAAAAAAATTCGGAGAAAATTCAGGGATGCTTTTAAGTAGTAAAATAGATGTGTATACTCCAAATATATCACAAGTTCACAATCATTCAACAAACAATATAAGTAAATAGTAAAGGTTGAAAACCCTGTCAAGCATCATGATTAGGGCTGGTTTTCGGATGGATTGGATCAGAATAGAGGTGTTCAAAAAAATTTCAAAAATTTTTGGAATCCCAAATGGTATGCCGATTCCGATTCCGAAATTTCAGAATTTCAAAATCCAATTCCGATTCGGAATTTTTCGGAATGTTACTTTTTTGGAATTTTTTGAAAAATTTCGGAATTCTCCAATTTTGGTAGATTTTTGGATTTTTTTTTTCAGAATTTTCATTTTTGGAAGAATTTTGGAATTTTCGGAATTGTACAGCACATGCTGCTTTAGATGAGTCTTGGTTGGGTCGAGTCGGGCAAAGGATGAAGATGGTATAATAGGATTTGGTTGGGAATTAGAGTTTTTAGGTTTTATATGCGGTGCATCGTGGGCTATTGCTTGCTGGTGTTGAGTTAGACCATTTTAAGTTTAAAAATATATATATGGTGCTCTGCCCTTGAGTAAGGCCCAAAGCAACGACTTTGTTGGCTTTGACCAAGGGCCGACAATGCACAACACCTACTGCTTCAGATGGGTCTGGGTCAGGTCGAAATAAAACATTAAAATTTTTTGGATTTTTTCAGATTGGATGGTTTTGGAATTTTCGGATCAGAAATCAGAATTTTCAGAATACTCAGCACCCTTCCAATTAAGATCCGATTTTTTTTGGAATTTTCAAAAATCAGAATTTTGGAATTCGGATTTAATTATATGGTGCCAAAATCAGAATTTTTCGAATCGGTTTTGGACAAAATTGGAATTAGTGTTCTAACTTGCACCCCTAATCATGATTCATAAATTTTTCACAAATCTATTTAATGGTAAAAAAAACCAACAATTTTTTACAAATCACAATACCTCCTGTGAGCCTGTGACCTTATAAAGAATCATGATATCATAAACTGCATTCCCCCAAATCACAAAGGTTTTTTTTTTCAAAATAACATTTTTATAAAAAAAAATATTATTTTAATAACCACCTGTCAAAAATAATTTCAAAAGTGGCCCGCCATTTGGCTATCATGTCAGCTATGTGCTGAAATTTTTTTGTCCAGTAAAATCGGTATGTGGAATACCAGTTCCCAATACCACTTTTAGCTTTAAAGTTTGCTTTTAAAAAGGGGGACCATCACATTCACATGTGACCTGTAGTGTAAATCGATAAATAAAATATCGATTTCAAAGTCAGTATCTCACTTACCGATTTTATTAAATAAAAAATTCACTAAAGTGATGATGTGGAGGCCACGTGGCAGATAAATGGTCACGTTTAAAATTAGTTTTGACAGATGACTATTAATATATATATATATATATATATATATATATATATATATATATATATATATATATATATATATATTAAAAATGTTAGTTTGAAAAAAAAACCCAATCACAAATAAGAAATAAAAATTCACAAATAATGAAGATCGATATCAACTGAATTAACAAATAATGAAGATTGAAGACATATACAACTCCATTGAACCCATTCCCCCAAATCACAACTTATCACAAATAATGACGATTGAAGACATGCACAACTTCGAGTAAAAAAAAAAAAGACAAGTACAACTCCATTGAACCCATTCCCGCAAATCACATATTCACAATTCACAAAACTAGAGAGAGAGAGAGAGAGAGAGAGAGAGAGAGAGAGAGAGAGATTTGATTTCACAAAAAAAAGACCTCAAATCAGAAAAGGCTGTCTGACATGGTATCAGAGCTAGCTCGTCTCCTACTGCTGCTCTTGCTCCGGGTGCTCCCCATCGATCATGTCTTGCCACGCGTGCTCCGTGTGAGGGGGAGTGTTGACGAATAGTCCCACATCGGTGAGGGAGACACTCATCACCCGCTTAATATACCCTCTGTGGACCTCTCCTTAAAACCCGAGTTTTGAGGTGTGAGGGTATCTAACACCCATCACCCGCTTAATATACCCGTTGTGGACCTCCCCTTACGACCCGGGTTTTGGGGTGTGAGGGTATCTAACATAGTATCAGAGCTAGCCCATCTCCTGCTTCTGCTCCCGCTTTGGGTGCACCCCACCGATCGTGCCTTGCCACGCGTGCTCCGTGTGGGAGGATCCTTGCCATGCGTGCTCCACGTGAGAGGGAATGTTAACGGATAGTCCCACATCGGTGAGGGCACCCATCACCCGCTTAATATACCCGTTGTGGACCTCCCCTTAGGACCCGGGTTTTGAGGTGTGAGGGTATCTAACATGGTATCAGAGCTAGCCCGTTTTCTGCTCCTGCTCCTACTCCGGGTGCTCCCTATCGATCATGCCTTGAGGATCCTTGGCACGCGTGCTCCACGTGAGTGGGAGTATTAACGGATAGGCCCATATCGGTACAGGAGACACCCATCACCGGCTTAAATATACCTGCCGTGGATCTCCCCTTACAACCCAGGTTCTGGGGCGTGAGGATATCTAACAAGAAGGAAGTGTACCTTAGAAGAAATCCGATGAAATCTTGCACTGAGGTCGTTGGAATGATGGCCGGAGCGGACGGAGGTTGTGGAGGGATCTCGGGGGAAGATAGCCTTTGGAGGTCAGGGGTTTTCTTGTGTTGGAGAGAAACATAATTTTTGCTAGTTTATCAAGGAGACTGTTTCTTTGCTGGGCAAGAAAATTATATCATCAGGGAACTGGTTTCCACGTCAACAAAGCCAAAAGAGCAGGGAAATTTTTGAGCCCACAACGTTCCACGAGCACTTTCCGCACAAAAGAACATATCCTTAACGACCTGTGGAGGGATTTAAGACTAATTAACCCCCCCCCCCCCCCCCCCCCCCCAAAAAAAAAAAAAAAAAAAAAAATTCCAGTTTTGCTCTGTTCCATAAAAGGCCTATTAATTGGACGGCTTAGATCAACTCCGTGTAGGAAATCTGAAAGGAAGTCTGTTAAAGTGGAAAAACAAATACAGGGCACTATCCGTTTGGGGGCGGAAGAGGGAAATGAAGCAAGGCCTGCTGCTGCTGCTTCCGCTGCCGTTGCAATGGAGCCCTCCGCTACCACCGCCGTTCCTTACAGTCTCTGTCCTCAGAACGAGACGGCCGTCCTTCGTCAGCATCGCATCATCAGCAGCTCTTGAAACTTCGAGCAGCAGCGGCGGAGATCAGCTCACCGGGAGGGAGAGGAGGCAGCTGAAGAATGAGAAGAGGGAGAGCAGGGCAGGTAGCAGAAACTGGAGGGAGGAGGTGGAGGATCGGCTCCTCCAGAAGCCCAAGAAGCGGCGGGGCTCCTGGACCGAAGAGCTCAACCTCGACAGACTCGCCCTGCTGGGACCCCAGTGGTGGGTCATCCGCGTTTCCAGGGTCACAGGTGACGAGATCACCGAGCGCCTCGCCCGCTCCCTCGTCCGGATTTTTCCCAACATCGAGTTCAAGGTATTCGACAACTTTTGGTTTTCTTGTACAAGCAAATCAGCCCTTTTGTGCTCATGCTTCGTATTGTTTGGACTTTTTTTAAAATTTTGACCCTAACCTCTTGTACTTTCCAAACTCTAAATAATTCAATTGATAGGTTGAGGGATAAACCTTTGATCATTGAGTCAATTAAAGGAAGTTTGATTCATGAATCCCTGTTGACAAGGTTAACATTCCTTTATTGATGAGTTCAAACATGCCTGGTAGCAAAGACTGAATCCTTTGCCTGTTGTTCGTCCGGCAGATCTTACGGGGAGGATGAAGAGCATGACTTGTAATTTCCGTAACCGCTCTATGAGGCTGGCCGCCAACTACGCTACAACCTTCTCCATGGGTTGCATATGCCGATCTTCTGTTTACCACACGTCCGACGGGGATTGGTGCATTTTGCCACTTATATTTGTTATTGCTAATGAATTTTGTAGAGATGATCACTTCTCTACACGTTACACTCAGCTCCCACTTTCACGATCGTTGGTTGCGACCGTACTCCACAATCGTTGAAATTGTTTAAGTGCAGTATAATGCTTCATGAAGACCAAAAAACCTGACTTGGCCGTCTACAAAGGTTTGTTGGAAACTTCGCGGAAATAAACATGCGATAGGGGAGACCGCTGTCTCATAGCCAAATATGATTTCTTTAACGTGATTCGCCCTATGTCAAGCGGGCTACACCACAGATAACAATTTTCTTTCTGGTGACCGTATACCACGCCCGACGCTCTGATCGGTAAGTCATCGCCACGCCCTTGCGCTCCGATCCAGCGCCCGTCGACGCCCTTCTGCTGCAACACAGTAGCTAGTGTCCAAGCAGTCTCCCGTCAGCCAACGCTTCTGCACTTGTCTCCTTCGAGATGCTCCTCCTCGATCTGGCACCCGCACAAGACAGTGCGCCATCGAATCCGCGAACCAGCCCTCAGGAAGACTAACACAAGTCGCCCAATTTGGACATCTTCCGCTGCAATCCATCCATCCGTCCGTCGGTGTTGCCGAACCGGCCTTCGGGGACTAACACAAGCCCCCTTTACAAGGCCTAATCATCGTCAACATCGATCCGAACACCAACCAAACCACCGGGGCGGAGAGGTACAAAACAACCTCCTTTCCCCCCGTCTCCAAGCTAGATTTCGCCCTAGGCGCCCAGATTGGCGCCCTGGGCGTCGGCTCTGCTGCCGTTCTCAGGCCGCCTGCCCTTCGCCCTAGACGCCTGCAGTGGCGCCTTGGGTATCGTCGGCACCCGCCGCCGATCCGATCGGGGGGGAGGCGCCCGAACCTACGGTCTCCCCCGAAGCAACCCTCGCCCTTGCTCCTCCTCTCCTTGCTTTACCCGGAGACTTCCCGAAGCCCTTAGAAGAGAGCCGCTTCGCAAGATTGATCCCCTCAACGAGTTGGATCTCTCTATGTTTTGTCAAGGCGGGGAGGGGAGACCCTTTTATAAACCAAAGGATAAAGCAAGCGTGTGTGCATGTGAGTCCCAATCCCATACGAGATTGACTTCCCATGCACCACCATATTATCCCCTTAACCAATCTCTATCCATCCAAACCAACTTGGCCAACCCAATCCAACCGCCCATCTCTATCCGATCTCTTCAATCCAATGGGCTTGGGTAAATGGGCCGAACCTCATGGGCTGCCAAAATCCAATAATTCCCTCTCAGTCCATGAGGGAGGCCTCCTGCTCCATGGCCCTGACTGCTCTCTCTTTACCTCACATAGCTACTACCTGGATTAGAACCCGGAGCTCTGATACCAATTGTTGGAAACTTCGCGGAAATAAACATGCGATAGGGGAGACCACGGTCTCATTACCAAACATGATTCTTTAACGTGATTCGTCCGTTGGCAAGTGGGCTACACCACGGATAACAATTTTCTTTCTGGTGACTGTACACCACGCCCAACACTCTGATCGGTAGATCATCGTCATGCTTTTGCGCTCCAATCCAGCGCCCGTCAACTCCCTTCCGCCGCAACACAACAGCTAGTGCCCAAGCAGTCGCCTGTCTGCCAACGCTTCTGCACTTGTCTCTATCAAGATGCTCCCTCTCGATCTGACAACCGCACAAGACAGTGCGCCTCGTATCCACGAACCAGCTCTCAGGGAGACTAACACAAGTTGCCCAACTCGGATATTTTCTGCTGCGATCGATCCGTTCGACCGTTGGTGTTGCCGAACCGGCCTTCAGGGACTAACACAAGCACCCCCTGCAAGGCCTAATCATCGTCAACATCAACTCGAACACCAGCCAAACCACCGGGGCGGAGAGGTGCAAAACAACCTCCTTTCCCCTGGCCTCCAAGCTAGATTCTGCCCTGGCATTCGGATTGGTGCCATGGGCGTCGGCTCTGCTGCCGTTCTCAGGCCACCTGCCCTTCGCCTGGGTGCCCCAGGGCGTTGTCGGAAGCAGCCGTCGATCCGCTCGGGGGGGGGGGGGGGGGGGGGGAGGCGCCCGAACCTGTGGCCTCCCCCCGAGCAACCCTCGCCCTAGCTCCTCCTCTCCTTGCCTTACCCGAGGACTTCCCGAAACCCTTAGAAGAGAGCCGCTCCGTGAGATCGATCCCCTCAACGAGTTGGAACTCTCTATGTTCTGTTAAGGTGGGGAGTGGAGACCCTTTTATAAACCAATGGATAAAGCAAGCGTGTGTGTATGGGAGTCCCAATCCCATCCGAGATCGACTTCCCATGCACTACCACATTATACCCTCAATCAACCTCTATCCATCCAAACCAACTTGGCCAACCCAATCCAACTGCCCATCTCTATCCGATCTCTTCAATCCGATGGGCTTGGGTAAGTGAGCCGAACCTTATGGGTTGCCAAAATCCAACAAGGTTCACATCGTTTTTGGGTCGGTGAGATAGGTAGGATATTGAAAATTAGGTTTTTTGCGAATCCGTTCTGAATTACGTGCGATTTTAAGAATTCAATCGTTCTACGTTTTTCGGAGTTCGATTGGATTTTAGAATTATTTACATCAAAAAATTATATTTTATATTGATTTAATGCTTCACGGGGATTTCAGGCCGTATCAAACTTTATTGGATTTTCGAAATTGACTCCGTCATTGCCAAACAGTTAGAAATATGCTGATTCACTCCATAAGCCAAATAAACTCTTATTTTGAGCCGAACCAAACTCCCCCTTAATAATTTCTAAAAGTGTTGGGACACCTATTGTCACTATGAGGTCCAGACCGCATGTGATGGTTGGTTCCCGAGGGTGTTTTCGTTGGGTCTGCAGTCCCCTCAAGGGTTTGGACTGCAGGTCTCGGGTGTCCGGACCGTCTACATGATGGAGCTGAAATTTGCCTTCATTGCAGATTTCAACCGTTGGATGACCAGATCTGATCGTTGTCCTTCGCTGGGCGAGACACATATATAAAACATAGCTTTCACCACTAGGGGAAAGTTTGGAGAGAGATTTGTGCCTCCATTGAAAATACCCAAATTGAGAAATATCATTCTTTTCATCAAGTGCCGGTTTGAATTGATTCTAGAGCCTTTGAGGACATTTTGCACTTCATCGAGATGACGACCTTCGATTTGGTCCAACTAGTTTTCCATTTGGACTAATTTGTTTCTTGTGATGGATGTTGCTTGAGTTTGGATATTGACCCTTTTTAGCTTTTGTTTGAATCAATTCAGAAAAGCAAGCCCTATTTGAGTAAGGTCGGCGTTTTGCATTCATATTAATGTCGCTGTGTGCATAAACTCTCACTAATCAAGTAGAAGATTTGTTCGATGCTTAATTTCATTGATTACCATTGGGGAGGGATCCAAGGGTGGGTAGACGTCTCCTTATCTAAGGGCTGAATAATGATTGATTCGTTCGCCAAATCTTGTTCAATTCCATTACCTCACTTTGCATCGGCAAAGCTTCGCTACTTCCTTGACCCTTATTCGCTAACAAGGCATCCCTTATTTCACTTACAGGGCAATCAAGTATTAGAAACTACCATCCTAGGGGTTGGATTGGTTATCTCTCTACCCAGCTCCTCGTCTAGCAGTCAAGAACAAGAAAGCTATTCTTTTAAATCCCATGGATTTGGGTCACTCCTAGTGCTGGGTAGAAATTCCCTCATAGAGAGTCCTCCCACAGGGAATTGGGAGAGAGAAATCCTTTTAGAGTTCTTATCATTGTGTATTCGGTAGGGTAGAATCCTAGGGTCCACCCTTAGGGCGTAGGGTAGTGGCGACGAGTGCTTTGCGCGTGCGCGTGGGAGCTGGGTGTGGAAGCTAGCAGTGCTTAGTAGGCCAAGGCAGAATGACAACTTGTTTAAACTTGAAGCAAAGGAGATTGTGCGGGATTGTGAGTGACGGTTGTGGAGCGTCGGGGCGAGCAATGCAGTAAAACGTTTGTTCGTATATTCGTCGGGGTTGGGTTGTGAATCATTATAGATCTGCCGGGGTAACTCTCTGGACACTTCTTGTACTTTTACCTTTCTAGTGGATCACTTGCACGACCGGGATCATGGTCTTGGCATGGTTTTTCCCTTCGGGGTTTCCACACAAAAATATCACTGCGTGCTTTATTTTACTACTTAGCATTGAATGATTAAACCCTTAGGCACCTAGTTTGCCTCCTCGGTCATCACCCTTGCTTGAGCCTTGAGAGGAGAGGAGCGCACTACCCCTTGCATGCAAAGATAAAATAAAAAAAGAAACGTTAGTTAGCGAGCGAACATAATCAAGCTTAAAAAAGTAATCCAACGAACTGCTTGCATTGTGCTGCTGAGGCAGGTGATCGCGCAGAAATTTTATTAGGTCGAGTGTTCATTTCACTAGGTTCCCTTATATCCTTGATAAAGAAGTAGGGACTTAGTGTTTTCCTTTTTGTACTCTGATTTTCTCCATTTGATTTTATTTCTGTTGCTGTTTTTTAACATTTAACATAGGATATGCATTTAAGAAAGTATAGCACATAAAGCACTTTAGAAAGAGCAGTTATCTGGATAGACGAGCCTTCAAAGTACATTGATCTATTGTGAAAAATATTGTGCATGGCATCTTCTGAGACACAATATTTTATGTAAGCACCTTAAACAAATGGAGCTAGTAAGAGAGCATTAAAGCATTTTCACATGGTGCATTCTTTAATATTGCTGTATTCTGAGCACCTTTTTGACCATCACCCTTCCTGTGAGGTACTTTGTAGGTTGTTCTATGATCCTAGGAAGTTAAAGTGCGATGAGGAGATTGTTAGGGACTGCTTTTCTTGAGATTTGTTCCCATTGTGGACATATGCCCGTCTTGTGTGTTCCGATATGTATTGAGCAGTTCTATTTTCAGAATCACATTGAGGTTATGGGTAATTCTTAGTGCAATAACAAAGCTAAAGTAGAGGCAAATTGCAAGCTTGGAATGTGTTGTAAGTTGTAACCAATGTTTTCAGAGGCAGGGGCGTAAGGCGGGGCGTTTTGCCTGATGTGGGGCGGGGCGTAAGCCCCACGAATTTTTTATTTTTTAATTTAAAAAATATATAGAAATAAAAAATATTATATAAATAGTGAAAATAGATTAAAAACAAACAAAATAAAAAATATTATGAACAAACAAAGCATTTAAGCCTACAAAATTGGTTGATAAATCACAAATATATACAAAACGATAATAAAAATGAACTTATCATTGTCTTTCAAGATCATTTAAACTATCTATGTTTATATTCCATAGATTCTATCATTCTATACATGATATATAACCAATTTAAAACAACTTTAGTTCCCAAGAATGTCATAATCGCCATCCAAGGGAGTAAGACGCATATAAAAGATCACACGGTAGCAATTAAATCATTTTTTTTCAACTATGTAGACAAACTCCAGTGGGGCGTAAGCCCAGGCCATTGGGGCGTAAAAGGCGTGCACGGGTGTTCGGGGCGTACGCCCCAGTGGTTCGGGCGTAAGCCCCACAGGAAAAAAGTCCCAAATTGATCCGCCCCGGGCGTTTTGGGACCGCCCCGCCCCGGGGCGAGTTTTTTAAAACACTGGTTGTAACTTGTAAGTTTTCATTGTTACCAAAATTGTGTTCTTTCAAGAGGATTTGTTATATTTGATGATATTGCAGAAATATGAAAATCTTATATGGTGCTGATACAACAATATTAAATGAAGATGTATTAGTTTCATACTTGGTAGTTGGTACTTATTCTCAGGTTTATTTTCCATCTGTACGGGAGGAAAGGAAATTAAAGAATGGTTCATACAGCACAAAGTTGAAGCCCCTTTTTCCAGGTTGTGTCTTCCTGCATTGTGTAATGAACAAGGAGATACATGACTTTATTAGAGAATATGATGGCGTTGGAGGTTTTCTTGGATCTAAAGTTGGAAACACGTAGGTGACGACCATCCTCTGCAGATGCCTCGTAATTTTACATTACTTATCATGACCATCTATGATTGCTTTCCATATTTGATTGCATTTATACCCTAGTTCAAGGCATGATAGAGGTTAATTTATGGTATTTTGGAATGGTTGTACCTAGTTGTCCTAGTGTAACTGTGTTTATTTACTATATTGTTTGAGTTACAAGGATTTGTTTTGAGTTACAAGGAAATGGTTCTAGGAAATGATATAAACTTTGGAATAAATAATAGTAACAAGGATTTGATATCTTGTTTCTCTAATATTTACATCTATGTGATGCTGAGCCCACCATAATTGTCTCCTAGAATAAGTTCATGTATCATAATATATTAATAATAGAGCTTCTACAAAAATACTCGTCAGCAACATACTTGAGAATTAATTTTTGAAAAAAGGGTTTGATTATTTTGTTTTCTAATAACTACCTCATTCTGCGATCTTGAGCAACCATAATTGTTATGAACTCCTTTGGAACGATGATGTTTCCTCAGAACCTCTTGTGAAATTGGAAGACATACATAAGTTGGAATTTTTTTTCTCTCATAAGGGGATGTATTAATGTAAAAGGGGATCATATTTCACAACAGTTTTTTCACTTTTAAATTTGTTTTGGAGATGAATGCACCTCCTTCCATAAGACTTACCCTCTTCCATCTTTGTTTAGAGCTTTTCAAAGTTGTCAGGGTTGCTTCATAGGTGGGCTTATGCTACATCAATAAAGTAGGTTTTCCTATCTATCAACGGACATTCTGAGTTATCGCAAGTCCCTCGTCCAAATGTGCATTAACCAATTCAGCACCAATTCACATAAGATTGTTGATAAGTTGGCAGCCTTTATTAGTCCTCAAACATTTGTAAATCATACTTACATCCATATTTCTAACCTTGTATATGGGGGAAGGTTTACTCACTGGTTGGTGTAATGCTAATGATATTTCAAGGATAATAGTATTGCAATTATAATTGTATGATGTATGAAACAAGGATGAAAATGGGGCAATCAAAAGCCATAATCTGCATCTGTTGATGATTCATTACTTTAGTTTGAAGTAATTCGATTCCCACAATATATATCCTATAGCCTTAATTAGCTAGGTTTGGATTCTTCGATTTACTTTTTTTTTTGGGTGAAATATTCTTCAATTTACCTGAGAAGTTGATGTTGAACATGTTACCAATGCTTGTAAGATTCTCTTGCATTATTTAGAGCAGACTTCCAGAATCCTACTGTTAGAAGGTGACGGATAGGGTTTGGAGAGAACGGAATGTCATTTCATTAAGAGACAGCCCAATATATATGCACAACCTTGCACAACGAACCTGATCCGTCTGTACATAAAACCCGACCCATCTCTATATACAGTAACACTCCCCCTCAAACTCACGGTGGATCATATACCAAGAGTTTACTGATAAAATGCCGGAAGTGAACAATGGTAAGAGGCTTCGTGAGGAAGTCAGTAGTCTGTTTCGTCAAGTGAATGAATAGTAAGGAGAAGGTGTGGGCGAGAAACTCTTGGCGAACATAGTGACAGTCAACCTCGATATGTTTCATCCGCTCGTGAAAAACCGGTTTGCTTGCAATCTGACTAGCATTTCGGCTGTCACAAAAAAGAGGTGTGGGCTCGGATATCATGACTCCCAGGTCTAGTAGAAGGCGATGAACCCAGACAATCTCTACGGTAATGGAAGCCATAGCTTTGTATTCGGCTTCGGTGCTGGAGTGAGCAATGGACTTATGTTTTTTACTGCGCCAAAAATGAGGGAGTCACCAAGGAACACATAATAGCCGGTGGTAGAACGACGAGTAGCAACATCTCCTGCCCAATCTTCATCGGAGTAGGCGCGCAGCACTAGAGGAGAGGTGGAAGGTAGAAGTAACGAACAGGTGATGGTGCTCCGGAGATAGAGGAGGATCCGTAGTACCGCTGCATAGTGAACAGAGCGGGAAGCCTGAACAAACTGGCTGACAATGTCTACAGCATAGGCAATGTCTGGTTTAATCATAGTGAGATAGACTAGCATCCCAACCAACTTCTCGTATTTTGAGACATCCCAGAGAGGCTCACTATCAGTAGGGAGGAGCTTCAAGTGAGCTCCATCGGTGTGTCAGCAGTACCAGAGTCAGTGAGAGCAACATCGATTAGGATATTGGAAATGTATTTCTGCTAGGAGAACAACAGACCACGAGTTAAACGGACGATCTCAAGTCCAAGGAAGTAGCGAAGAGGGCTCAGATCGTTCATCTCGAACTGACTTGAAGGTGACGCTGAAGGGATGCTATGGTGGCACTGTCATCCCCGATGAATGATGATGATTATATCGTCCACATACAGGAGCAAAACAACAAGACCCTGACTGGAGGAGCGGATGAACAGGGCGTAGTTGGAGTGTTGCGTTACAAACACAACGGCAAGAACTGCACTGCGAAATCGCTCAAACCAGGCACGAGGGGCCTGCTTGAGCCCATAGATGGCCCGACGCAAACGACAGACTTGCCCTGAAGGAGCAGAGAGGCCCGGTGGAGGAGCCATGTACACCTCCTTTGAGAGGTCACCGTGAAGGAAGGCATTCATCACGTTCATCTGATGGAGAGACCACCCTCGAGCAGCTGTCACAACTAAGAGGGTGCGCACAGTGGTCATCTGAGCAAGTAAAGCAAATGTCTTTTTGTAGTCAATCCCATACTCCCGAGAGAAGTCACAAGCAACAAGACGAGCCTTGTGTCGCTTAATGGATCCGTCAGGTCGAGTCTTAACCTTGAAAATCCATTTGCAGTTGACAAGCATCACGCTTGAGGGACAAGGAATTAGATTCCAAGTCTGGGTCCATTGAAAAGCGTCAAGCTCCTCAGTCATGACTTGTCGCCACACTGGATGCAAAACTGCCTCACGGTACTACTGGGGCTCCCGATGGGTGTGGAGAACAATAAAAAAGGCCTGGTACGAGGGAAAGTATGAGGCAATGACAGAGTATCTAGAGGTGTCAGGAGAGTCAGTGGTAAAAGCAGAGTAGCCAAACCTGTCAGGAGAGTAGTCGTATCTGTTAGGAGGGTGATGTTCGCGTGTAGGATAATGCCGAACGAAGCCAAGATCCACGTCCAGAGAGGAGGGAGCAACTGCAGGTGAGGGAGCACCAGTGGAGTCAGCCTTGGTGGGATTAACTGTGGAGCGACAAACGTAAACACGAGTGACATGTAGTGGTGGTGGGGGGAGGTGGAGGAGCTAGGGGGCATGGTAGGTGGGGGTGGGGGAGGCGGGGGAAGTGGAGGCGAGGAGGGTCCTGACGATAGTAGGGCAGGTTCAACCGGGGAAGGCACGACCGTGGGTGTGGGAGAAGAATACAGAGGTAGGAAGGGGATGGTGAGAGGTGGTGGAGGCTTAGAGGGGGACGCAGGCGGTGAGGGAAGATCCCGGAACTCAATGGAAAAGTACGGAACATCTTCAATCAAGGAGACGTGACGAAAGATACAGATCCGGCGAGCCAAAGGATCGTAGCACCGATTGTCCATGTGCTCCCGATTGAGCCCCAAGTTGATATACCTAACAGACCTAGCAGAGAGTTTGGTGCACTCATGGGAAGGGAGGAGGACAAAACACGTGCACCCAAAGGTACGAAAAAAGGGAGTAGTCGGGGGATATGGAGTAAAGCCTCTCATAAGGGGTAACACCAAAGAAAGTAGAGGACGGAGTGATGTTAATAAGGTGAACGACGGTCAGAACAGTCTCGGCCCAGTAAGAATATGGAACAAAAGCAGGCATAAGTAGAGCTTGCGTTGTCTCAAGGATATGACGATGCTTGTACTTGGCGACTCCATTTTGTTCATGGGTGTGGGGGCATGACTGTTGGTGAATAGTGTCGTGAGTCTGAAGGATTTCACACATCTCAGAGGAGAGATACTCCTGGGCATAGTCAAATCGAAAGGTCTTAATGCGTCGACCAAACTGGGTGTGTAGCATAGTAGTAAAGGTCTTGTAAATATGAGGAATCTCGGAGCGGCAACACATGAGATAGACCCAGATGCAGCGGGAGTAATCATCTATGAAGCTCACATAATATAGAAAACCAGTAAATGAAGCAACTGGAGCAGAACCCCACACGTCAGAATGCACTAGATCAAAATGGGCGTTGGATCGGGAAGCACTAGCAGAAAAAGGAAGAGTTAGATGCTTTGCTAATTGATAACTAGTGCAGACAAAGAGGGGAGAAAGACACTCGACGCAAAGCGCTAGAGTGAAAAAACGCTTTGCAGTCAATCACTTGATATGTGACCTAACCTTCTGTGCCACAGGTCGGTATCAAAGGTGACAGACAGAGCTGACAGAACGAAAGGAGTGGAAGTGGGAATCTGAAGGTGATCCAATTGATAGAGTCCCCATGATCTAAACCCAGTTCAACTCTCTGACCCGTCCGCGGATCCTGAATAGAACAAGAAATAAAGGTAACGGTCAGGCTCGAGTCACAAAGAAAACTAACAGATATTAAATTAAAATTTAAGAAGGGAGCATGGTGAACACAGGCAATGCTAGGCGACCAATGGGATCGGAAGTAGAGGTGATAGATCCACATTGCAAAATAGGTACGAGAGCTTCATCAGCAGTGCGAACCTCTAAGTGGGTGGGAGTAGGGGTATAATCGGTGAGTACAGTAGTGTCACAAGTGAAGTTGCAGGAGGCACCAGAGTCGAAGATCCATGGAGCAGCAATACCAAGAGTGATGGATAGGTTATAAGCCGTCGAAGAGCTGGTAGAGGCGAGGTGCCGAAGGAGTAGCTACTCAAGTCGCTGAAGATAGTCGGAGTCAGATGGGGGAGGTGCCGATGTAGCAAGACTAGCAGCAGTAGTAGTGTCGCCTTCATGGCGGAGGGGACCCCTGACCACGGCCATACTCGGCTGAATCGGCGGAAGGACTAGCCCGAGAACACCCTCAAAACAGAGGGAATGAGGGACTCGGCGAGTAGCCACTGTGTGCAGGTGGTACGAGAGCCGAGAATTATTACAGAAGTCAATAGAAGGAGTATCCACAACAGATGTCAGACCTGGTCTGAAAGAGGAGGGAGGCAAACATCCCCGCAGTAGTGGTACAACACAGTGGGAGAGGCTGTAGGGAGGTCTGCAAGAAGGTGAGCTGTATGGAGGTCTGCAGGGAGGTGGGCTGTGGGGAGGTCTGCAGGAAGGTGGGCTGTGGGGAGGTATGTAGGAAAGGAGGTTGTATGGAGGGTCTGTAAGGAGGTCTGTATGAAGGTCTGCAGAAAGGTCAAGTCTGAGATCAGATCTAGAGTCAAAACTGGGGTTAGATCTAGGATCTAGGTCACCAGGGAAGGTCATGAGAAGGCTGTCGGTAAGGGGTAGTCGGAGGAGGAGGAGTCGGGTGAGGGGCTCCCGGTGAGGGTGGTCGGGTGAGGGGGTACAAGGGGTGCTCGAAGGGCGGTCGATGGCTGGGGGTGGCGCAGGAGATCGTTCACAGATCGAGTGAGGGGCTACCGGTGAGGAGCTGTCGGAGGTCGGGTGATAGTGAGAGGCCGCCAGTGAGGGGGGGGGGGGGGGGGGAGGATCAGAGGAGAGGGAGGGTGGTCAGGTGAGAGGCTGTTGGAGGAGGGGGAGGGTGGTCTGGTGAGGTGCTGCCGGTGAGTGATCGGAGGCGGGGTTGATGCATGCGGGGTCGCCGGTGAGAGATCGGAGGTGGGTCTGATGCGGGGTCGCCGGTGATGGTGAACGAAGTGGTGAGGAACATTCGTCGCCGTCACAGCGGGAGAAATCCTAAAGTTTGGAGAGCTCTGATATCATGTTAGAAGCATGTTACCCAGTCGGAAAACGGGAAAAAAACGGCGAAGGAAAAAATCGGAAAGATACGATGAAAACGGAAAAAACGAAAAAAAAACGTGAAAACATCGAAAAAAACAAAAAAAATCTTAAAAATTATACCAAGTATGTATATATGTCATTTTCCAACATTAAGTAAGCAAAAGTTCAAAACATATAGCATATGCGTTTATTAAGCACGAATAAAATAAAACCCGAACCCAATTTAAATCCGGACCAAACCCGATGTGTTTTATACGCGTTTTTTCCGTTTTAAACGCGTACAGAAGTTTTTTTCAAAAAAACGAGTTTTTTTCCTGTTTACTACGTCTTCGGATCGATAGGCGTTCTATACGCGTTTTTTTCAAAAAAACGCCCGATTTGGTAACTATGGTTAGAAGGTGACGGCTAGGGTTTGGAGAGAATGGAATGTCACTTCATTAAGGGACTAAGCCCAATATACATGCACAACATTATACCACGAACCCGATCCGTCTGTACATAAAACCCGACCCATCTCTATATACATTAACACCTACAAGCTACAAAGCCAACCCTAAAGCATCCATGTTCTTACCTCTACACAACAATATCACATAATTTCTAAGAAACATAAGCAAATCCAAGAAACAGCATAAACATAAACTATGTTTGTTTTTGCTATAGTCAATGCTCTGCATCATATAAGTTGGCCAAATATGAAATTCACCTTTTTTCTTCTCCCAAAACCCAATGTGCTGTAAAAACCCCAAAAGGGAATGGTTGCTTAGGTGGGCTCTCTACCACATTAAATTTCAATAGTAAAGATGTGCATTGCTCCAAGCAGGCTTCATGGACTTGTGGTCATTCTAAAAAATTATGCTTTCTTTTAGTTTTATCCATTCGATCAAATTAACCTTCTTTTGATGTAATCTCAATTGCCAACTCGTATCTCTAGGTGTGGAGCATAGGGTGCAGGAGAATCTATAATAAACTGCCGCCATGATTTTTCAGGATGTCTAGCCAATAAATGATTGCTAACCTTATGTCTTCATTAAGAAAGTTCCATTGGATATTTCGAGGTCCTGATCTTTTCTAATGCAATGCTTTTCAGGCTGCAATGTTAGATAAGCAGTGCCACTTGATTAGTTATATAACATTTTTTACGTTCTTTCTCATTGATTACTGATTTCTATCATGCAAATGTTTTTTACATTTTTGTAGCAAGCGACAGATCAATAAGCCCAAACCTGTTTCAGTTCATGAGATGGAAAAAATCTTCCATCGAGCAAAGGAAGAACAAGAAAATTCTGACCTAGCATTTCAAGAAGAGCAACAGCAGCAGAGTACCAACGCTTATATAGATTCTGCACACGATGTGAATGCCACAGCTGATACTAAGACGAAAAGGCGCTCAAGGAAAGTCTTAGCATCTAGAAGTAGCCTGTTAACTGGAGAGGATTACAAATCTCTTGCCCCAGGTGCAAGTGTTCGTGTTTTGTCAGGGCCTTTTACAGAGATCATAGGTCGCCTCAAAGCGCTGGATCACAAGACTGGCAAGGTGCGTTCATCAAACACTTATCAGTTCAGCATTAACTAAAAATAAACAAGTTGATATATGGGTCTCTCTCTCTCTCTCTCTCTCTCTCTCTCTCTCTCTCTCTAAAAAGGTGTAGCACTGTTATGAGATGGATTGCCTTCCCGCAGGCCACTATCGGATTCATGTTGTTTGGCAAAGAGAGTTTTGTGGATCTGGAAGTTGATCAAATTGCTGCAGAGACATCATGATGGTAATAGGATCTCTTCTCCACAATCTTAAAGGACAAATTCAATTTTCTTTGTTTTACGAAACCTGATTCTCCATCGAATATTACAGTTCAATATGTGTTTTTTTCCCCAAAATCTATACATCTAGATATTTGATCACAAAAAAAAAAATAGGCCCTAGACTGCATGTATCCAGATACCTTCTGTGGGAGAAGAATAAAGAAGAGATATGACCCTGTCATTTCATGCCTGCCTTTTGTACATGAGAAATAATTCTAGTAGCCATATCCAATTACAACTGCATGTGTTAGTAGGCTATAATCGATTAGTTTATGCAGTGTGGTTTACATAGTATGATCTCTTGAAACAGTTAATATCACCTTGGAAGATTCATATATACAACGTAAGTTATCCTCTAATTCTCTAACCCATTCTGAATATCTTAACCTGTCTAACTGATCTATAGTTCTACAATGTTCTGTCACCTTGATTTTGTGGCCTTGGTACCCTGTAACCCAAACCTTTTGAATTTACTTCACTAGGAGGCATTCAGCATGCATTGGTTCCATTATTTATCCACTGATATTAGCAAACAGAATTTGGTGAAGAGAAACAGAGCTCCAGCAGGTACAATAACCTGTGAATTTTTTTCAAGCAGAACTGGTCATCCCATAGAGTTCAGGACGTTCTTATGTTACTTCATCAAAAAATCATTATCAACTTAATTTTCTTCATACACCCCAATGATGATAGGTTCTTCTATCCTAATGTGGATGAGTCAATTAATCTTATGTCGCATTACCTTTGAGCACAATTTTCTATATGACAGGTGCTTCAAGAAAGGATGAGGGCAGAATTATGTGCATCCCTGCTGAAACTTTCTGATCATGATTATCCAAGTCTTGTCCTATTAAGTTGGGATGAATGTGGAGCACAACTCTAATTAAGAATGCTCGATAAAAAGATCAACAAGAATTTTCCCACCATCGGTCAACCCTTTATGTTTGGCGCCGAAAACTTGGCCAAGGAAACCTGAGAAGGGAGAGGCTTGTCAATCAACTTCGAAGGCTAGTTGGAGGGTAGGGAGACCTACCTAGCTTATTATCTAGTGAAATTGTCTGAAAGTAGAACATGAGGAAAAATTTATTTTGGTGTCCTAACTTTGATTACAAATCCTATCCTTTTCTTGATTTTTAAATTAAGAAGTGTAATAATCAAAATAAAGAAATCATATGTATTTATGCATAGCTTGTAATGGGAACTATAAATGTATGTTTTTATCAGAGGATGCCTGGATATTAAATTTATCATGCATTTGTATAATAGTTGAAATATATCTTTAATGTTTATTAATATATTTTGTGAATGGTGAGTGATAGAAGCAGAACGTGAGAGAAAACTAGGGTTTGGAGAGAATCAGAACGATCTCATTAGTGCGGGCAAAGCCCAAATATATACAAGAGAGGGAGGCCTCAATGTGAGGGCTAATACAGTAGCCAACCCTGTATACATGTGTTAACAGTGAGGATTTTTAAATTCCAAGATTGATGCATTGAATTGAGAAATTTTATATTTCACATCATGATTAGTTTATTGTTATCCAGCCACGCATATTATGAATGCTAAATTTATAGATTTTTTTTTTCAAGTCTTGTACGTTTTTGATAATAATTACATAATTGCATTTTCTAGTAGCCAAGAACTTGTCGGGTGAAACAACATAATATGCTCCGATTCTTAATGTACTAGTAGACAAATATTAATGTTAATCAGTACTAATTAGCTGAGTATAATTCATTCTAATTATGTACTATTTTATTAATGCACTAGTAAATGCTTGTGTCCGTGGGCACTCGGATGAGTCACAGAGGGTCAGGTGAGATCGACACTGTTGCTCTGTCGTGCATGAATATATCCCGAAGCGTGCCGGCTCAATAGGCTCAAAGAGCTCGATCCGGTAGGGTCTGGCGATGTCGGGCACAAGGGGCAGCACATCGTAGTGCATGCTGCACTAAGGCGCAAGGGTCACCATCCGCACTGTAAACTACAGGGCAAAGCCCCGGCAGTCACGAGCACATAGAGAGAGAACGTCGAGTTCGAGGCTGCTGCCCACTAACAACCGCATGAGGCTGTCGTTGGGCATCAAGAAATGCAGGAAGGACAACTAATCTCTAATGTCGCTCGCACCCTACTGGGCAGGTGACGCATCCCTCCTACCCCCTATATGCAGGGCCTATCCCCTTTTGCCACTGCCCAAGATACAGATCTGATGTGCGAGTCTATGTCAATTCCAGAATGCACTCGTACCCTCACATAGAAAAAAACGTGGACAAGATCAAATATCTTTGGCACTCGACTGGTCCAGGATCAGCCCTCCTTTCACGCCTTGGGCATAAGAAGGTGCTGTGGGATCACGAAACCAAGCGCGGGTAAACAACAGGAGTAACTATGACTCTCTTAAGGTAGCCAAATGCCGCATCATCTAATTAGTGACGCGCATGAATGGATAAACAAGATTCCCACTCTCCCTGTCTACTATCCAGCGAAACCACAGCCAGGGGGAACGAGCTTGGCATAATCACCAGGGAAAGAAGACTCTCTTGAGCTTTGACTCTGTCTGACTTTGTGAAATAACTTGAGAGGTGTAGGATAAGCGGGGGGCAGCTCGCACCGTCGCAAGTGAAATACCACTACGTTTAACGTTATTTTACTTATTCCATGACGCGGAAGTGGCGCCTCACCCCTCCTTCGGACGGAAGACATTGTTAGGTGGGGAGTTTGGCTGGGGCCGCATATCTGTTAAAAGATAACACGAGTCCTAAGATGAGCTCAATGAGAACCAAAATCTTGTGTGAAACAAAAAGGTAAAAGCTCGTTAGATTATGATTTCTAGCACGAATACGAACCGTGAAAGCGTGGCTTATCAATCCTTTAGACCTTCAGAATTTGAAGCTAGAGGTATCAAAAAAGTTAACTCATGGATAACTGGCTTGTGGCAGCCAAGTTTTCATAGTGATGTTGCTTTTTTATCCTTCGATGTCGGCTCTTCCTATCATTGTGAAGCAGAAAATCACCGAATGTTGGATTGTTCACCAACCAATAGGGAACGTGAGCTGGGTTTAGATCATCGTGACACAGGTTAGTTTTATCCTACTGATCAAGGTTCAAAATCGCGATATCGGTCGGCCCTGAACCGGTATGTACCGATCGGTATGTATCAGTACCGGCCTATCCGAACCGATACCGGTTGAGGAAGCTCCCCTCCCCCCTCCCCCAAAAAAAACCTTGTCGGTACTGGCCTGAACCTGTCGATACATATCGGTACATACCGGTACCGGTCGGTACGAGCTAGGTATCGGGTGCAGTACCGATCTCAAACCGGGCAAAACCGGTATGTACCAATCGGTCGATATTTCAAACCCTGCTACTGATAACTGTGCCGCGATAGTAATTCAACCTAGTACGGGAGGAACCATGCATTGATCATCGTGCTTGGTTGAAAAGCCAGTGCTGCGAAGCTATCATGTGCCAAATTATGATTGAACGCCTCTAAGTCAGAATCCAATCTAAACTAGCGGTGCAACTGCCCGTCGTTTGCCTCTGACCTACAGTAGGGAACTCTTACGGCCCCCACGGGCACGTCTCTGATGTAGCCCCATGGCGGACAAGCCATGGACGGCCTCCTCGAAGCACAATTCGACACGGACGGTGGGCTGAATCTTTTGCAGACGACTTAAACACGCGACGGGGCATTGTAAGTCCTTTGCAGATGACTTAAATACGCAACGGGACAAATGTTACATGAAACATTATTGATGCAGGCACCAATAAGGTACACTACAATCCTAAACCCTTTTAGGGTTCTCTTTGGTTAATAACTAAGGTTTAGTGATCAATATAGCGACATATAACTCAAAAGGACAGCAACTTAGATTATCTCACGCAGTAAAAGTCCATGCAATTAACATAAAGCAGATGTAAGACTTAAACAAATAAAGACGCAATATTATCATAAAACTGATTTCAGCAAATAATAGATTCAATTGCAGCAATAGATATGTAAATTTGACAATAGGCATGCATCAGATTTTTCACTAAAATAGGCTAAATATGTTTGCAAGGGTGACCGACAGACGAAAGATAGCAAAACTAATAAGTAGGCATACGTTAGGGCTTCAACTAGTGATGGAAAAGGACGATGACGGCTGCGATGCGGAGCGGAGGCAATGGGAACAAATGAAAACGATGCAGATGCGAGGGGAAAATAAAGAAAAGGAAAGATACTGCCTGGGGTTTCCCGCCGTGGGTCGATTGTAAGGATGTGCCGATGATCCCGCACACGGAGCAAGGCCGGACGTCGGAAGAAGCCGGAACCTTCGAAAAAACTACACTGAGGCCTTCACGAGGCGAAGTCGCGGATGCGGCAAGGGTCGGGGACACGCGTCTCGCCCGGAAGCACTCACAAAGAGGCACAAATTTCAGCAAATGATCAAAAACTGAATTCTTTTTCTTTCATCTTTTTGTAGAGTTAGGGTTTTTGTTTTGGATGGCTAAGATCAAAGGGGAATAAAGGTGGATGGTGGGGATGCAATGGCTAAGAAAGGTAATGAAAAGAGAGAAATAAGGGGGAGAAGAGAGAGCGGAAGAGGGGGCCGGGTGCCTCGGGATCCGCGCGGGCAAGGGGGGGCCGATCGGTGTTTCACGGGAAAAGAGAGGAGGGGGGGGGGGGGGGGGGGTAATCTCAATAGAAGCCCTATTGGGCTTAAGATAAGCCCACTTAAGCCCTAATTGAAGCTCATAACTTGCCACGTCATCTAAATTGGGTTATTTTGCCATCTAACCGTCGGTTTCGAGATATAATCTCGTCCGTCGGTACCCCGCAAACACACGCACCCAGAATTTTATTAATTAACATGCAGAAACTCACCCGAGAAGACCCGGATTCAATCCGAAAAGCCCTCAGATGAGATCATGGACATCCCCCATGAATTGGGCAAGAACATAAATAGTACTAAGTGCTGAAATTAGGCTAAAACCATAGAAAATTGTCCAAAAACTGAAATAAATGGCTATAAGTCCTCAAATGGATAATGTCTTCCATTCATAAAATAAAATGACCGAAATAAAACTCTCTAGCGACGAACTGAAGATGCAGCGATGATCTGATGATGCTGATCGGGCCTGCATCAATCGCTTCCGCTGCGAAAATCTAGTCCTCGAGTTTACGCCGGAAGACATCGCCGGTAGTAGGAGGGAGACCACCACTGTGGGAACGTCGCTGTGCCTGGATCTGATGATGAATTCCCAACAAGTGATGTCTCGGGCAGTCAACAACCTCTTGGCCCCTCGCGAAGAGAGTGCTGGCGTCAAGCGAGAGCCCGAAGCTACTGAAGTACATAAATAGAAACACACGAGCGGTAGGTGGTCGGTCAGTCCCGACAAAGTCAAAGCGCGTAAGTGGCTCAGCTGGCTGAAACTCCCCAACTGGCTCTGACTGCAGCTGTGATGGAAGCTCCGCGGAAGACGAAGGCTCCACAGGTGTCTCTACCGTAGGAAGAACTGCAGGAGGAGGTGTCTCATCTGTAAGCTTTGTGAAAGGTAGGAGAAGCCTCTCCATAGTCACTACCGGAGGAAGGGGCTCCTCTGTGGGCACTGCTGAAGGTGGAAGGAACTCCTCTGGAGTCACTGAAGGAGGAGGTGGCACCTCTGTAGGCACTGGAGAAGGTGGAAGGAACTCCTCTGTAGTCGCTGACGAAAGAGGTGGTTCCTCTGTAGGCATTGGACGAGGAAGCTCCACAGGAGGTGGATGCTCCTCAAGTGGTGCCACTGGTGGAACCGGGTGCTCCACAGGAGGTGGAGGCTCTGCTGGAGGTGGTGGCCTGCTGTATCTGGCAAGCCTCTGGTTCTGCTTCTCTCTCCATGACAACTCGTCCTCAATATCGTCAAGTAAGAGCTGGGTTTCAATATAGCTGGCTTTCAAGGATGGCATTGAAGGACTCCGTAAAATCCATTGAACAAAAGGCTTGGAAGATAGATCTAGGTCATGTGCTCGATCTCGAATCAAAGAGGAGTATCTATGTTCCATCGGAGATCTCGGGAAAAGGGTAGAACATGGCTCAAAAGATTTATATAGCTTAACAAATTCTTTATAGGTGTGGGTATCTAGTGGATCAAGCGAATAATGGGATCGGACGCTATGATAGGACATGGCGTCAGATTGCTCTGATACCAACTTGATGCAGGCACCAATAAGGTACACTACAATCCTAAACCCTTTTAGGGTTCTCTTTGGTCAATAACTAAGGTTTAGTGATCAATATAGCGACATATAACTCAAAAGGGCAGCAACTTAGATTATCTCACGCAGTTCTAAAAGTCCATGCAATCAACATAAAGCAGATGTAAGACTTAAACAAATAAAGACGCAATATTATCATAAAACTGATTTCAGCAAATAATAGATTCAATCGCAGCAATAGATATGTAAATTTGACAATAGGCATGTATCAGATTTTTCACTAAAATAGGCTAAATATGTTTGCAAGGGTGACCGACAGACGAAAGATAGCAAAATTAATAAGTAGGCATACGTTAGGGCTTCAACTAGTGATGGAAAAGGACGATGACGGCTGCGATGCGGAGCGGAGGCAATGGGAACAAATGAAAATGATGCGGATGCGAGGAAAAAATAAAGAAAATGAAAGATACTGCGTGGGGTTTCCCGCCGTGGGTCGATTGCAAGGATGCGCCGATGATCCCGCACACGGAGCAAGGCCGGACGTCGGGAGAAGCCGGAACCTTCGGAAAAACTACACCGAGGCCTTCACGAGGCGAAGTCGCGGATGCGGAGAGCGTCGGGGACACGCGTCTCGCCCGGAAGCACTCACGAAGAGGCACAAATTTCAGCAAATGATCTAAATCTAAATTCTTCTTCTTTCTTCATCTTTTTGTAGAGTTAGGGTTTTTGTTTTGGATGGCTAAGATCAAAGGGGAATAAAGGTGGATGGTGGGGATGCAATGGCTAAGAAAGGCAATGAAAAGAGAGAGAAACAAGGGGGAGAAGAGAGAGAACGGAAGAGGGGGCCGGGTGCCTCGGGATCCGCACGGGCAAGGGGGGGCCGATCAGTGTTTCACGGGAAAAGAGAGGAGGGGGGCGGTAATCTCAATAGAAGCCTAAATAGCTTAAGATAAGCCCACTTAAGCCCTAATTGAAGCCCATAACTTGCCACGTCATCTAAATTGGGTTATTTTGCCATCTAACCGTCGGTTTCGAGATATAATCTCGTCCGTCGGTACCCCGCAAACACAAGCACCAAGAATTTTATTAATTAACATGCGGAAACTCACCCGAGAAGACCCGGATTCAATCCGAAAAGCCCTCAGATGAGATCATGGACATCCCCCATGAATTGGGCAAGAACATAAATAGTACTAAGTGCCGAAATTAGGCTAAAAACATAGAAAATGGGCCAAAAACTGAAATAAACGGCTATAAGTCCTCAAATGGATAATGTCTTCCATGCATAAAATAAAATGACTGAAATAAAACTCTCTGGCGACGAACTGAAGATGCAGCAATGATCTGATGATGCTGATCGGGCCTGCATCAATTATGAATGATATGTATCATTATGATACGCGCGGGTTTGGGTGATCCCACAGCACCTTCTTATGCCTGAGGCATGAAAGGGGGGTTGATTCTGGACCAGTCGGGTGCCAAAGATATTTGGTCTTGTCCATGTTTTTAATAGGATTTATGAGAGAGGGGGAACTAATTTAGGAGGAGAAGAGGACTACGACATTTATTACCTACATGATTTTGGGTAGCTCTGATTGGGGATTTGGGACCATTTATTAGTAAGTCAGCTGATTTTGGTCAACAAAGGACTGTAATATTTACATAAAATCGGATGGCTAAAAGAGGTTTTTTTGTCCTAGTCAGTACAATACTATCGTGCCATATTATATTGATATTAAATAAGATTAAATCTTAAACCTATGAGAATATCGTTAATCCAGGTTTAAATTTGATCTCTCAAGTATACACTTATAGATGGTCAAATCCTCACGAAGCATCAAGACTATGTCCACTTGTGCATGGGCTATATTGTAACCTTTAAATTGTTTGATCTCCACTTGATGATTATACTCGTTATGTTTAGAGCAATTCCAACGGTTTCCTCATTTGTACGGGGATCATGTGGGAATCACGAGCTTCCTCATCACCTTCCTCAAATTTGAGGGCGAAAAGGACTTCCTCATCCCATCTTGGCAACCCTTAGGTGGTGCAAGGCTTTAGTATGTGGTTCATTAGATCTAATCCAACACTTTAAGTCTTTGAAAAGTGACTGGAAGAGGAGGCCGCTGGAGTTGCCCAAAATTCGGCCTCCTCAAATGTACTTTGTTGATGAGGAGGTCGCTGCAGTTGCTCTTGTAATCTATATAACAAGGGACGTCGGTTTTGTACTGACTAAACAAAATCGCTGACTAGGACAAGCTGACTAGACAAAACAAAAAAATTGCCTCTCTTTCCCCCATCTCTCTCTCTCTCTCTCTCTCTCTCTCTCTCTCTCTCTCTCTCTCTCTCTCCCTCCGATTTCTCTCTCTCCGATTTCCATCTCTCTCTCTCTCTCCCCGGCTCTCTCTCCCCATGGTTCTCTCTTTCTTCCCCGGATCTCTCTCTCTCTCTCTCTCCGTCTCTCTCTTTCCCCGATCTCTCTCTCTCTTCCCCCGATCTCTATCTCTAGAGAAAAAGGACGGCTGGGATCAGGTCGACTACAGGTTGGGATAGAGAGAGTTGTGATCTGGTGTATGAGAAAGAAAGGAAAAGATCATCAGAATTCACAGAGGGGAGATGTGATTACGATCGAGATTAAATTAGAGAGAGACAATTAAGGAAAGAAAACAAAAAAGAGAAAAGAGAATCAGTTAGAGAAAATAGGAGAAAAAGGAGGGGAGATTGGGATCGGAGAGGAGAGAGAGACGATCGGAGAGGTAGAGAGAGAAACCGAGAGAGGGGGGATGTGCGCAGGATTTTTAGAGGGAGAGAAATTCACCACGGGGGGGGGGGGGGGGGGGTGCGGACGTGTGTGTATGTGTTTGGGATGGCTGTGATCAATGCATGGGCTGAGGTGTCACCGAGAGAGAGGGAAAATCGTGATGGGTTTGGGTCGCCAGGTTTTAAGGATGATCTCGAACAACTGGGATCAGGTTTGAGAGGGGAGGATGGGTGGCTACGATCAGGCTTGAGAGGGGGATCAGATAAAGCTGGGCTTGGGCTTCTCAAACGGCTGCGGGTAGTAAATAGAGATTGAGATATGGATGGCTCGGACATGGGTTGTGTTCAAGGGACGAGTGTGATAAGGTCGGATTCTCTAACGTGCATGCATGGCTGGTTGTGTTTGGATGATTGGTTTGTATGCTTGATAAGATAGGGAGTGAGAGAGAGAGAGAGAGAAGGAGCGGGAAGAGAGAAGATCGGACGAGGTTTAGAGAGAGAAAGAGTGGGTCATACGTGAGAGAAAATAGGGGGGGTAGCGCACGGAATCTCTCTCTCACCTTCCGTCTCTCTCTTCGTCTCTCTCTCACACTCTCTTCCCCACGATCTCTCTCTCTAGGGGGGTTTGGTCGCGCACTCGCTTCGTGTCAATCGACACAGGCATGCACCGGAGTATGGCCATAGGATTTTAAATCTGATTTTGCTGAGGTTGTCGGTCCACCAGAGCGAGACCGTAGGAACTGGGTTTTACCGTCGAAGGCGGCCGCTTAGGTGGCAGCGAATGTCCCAGCCGCTGTTGGTGGTGTCTGGGTTGTCGATCCGTCGGGATGGGGCCGCTGTAAGCCGGTGTTGTCACCAAAAGTATTTTGTTGCCGAAGGCGGTCAGATGAGTTTGCACCGAATATGACGATGTGGGTGGTGATACCCGAGGGTGTCTTGCCGCCAAAAGCGGTCCGCTACATTGTCGATAGGTTTTTTGCTGCCGAAGGCGGCTCGCTACATTGTCGACAAGTGTGTTGCCGCCGAAGGAGGTCTACAGTGCCGACAGGCACGGGCATACACTAGTCTCTCTATAGGTAATGACTGAAGTATTCAGTTTTAAAGTTGACCCAGTACTGCTTCATACTATGTATGTGTTGCAAATGACTGGCTAAAAGAAGCTATGTCACGCCCCAGAAATCTGAATATCGATCCCTGGGGTGTGAGGTGAGAAAGGATGGGATTTTGGGTCTGATCAGTTATTTACACCAATTTGAGTTCTCGCAGAGCTTCTTCTACGTTCTCTAATATGAAAAACAAGGAGGAGGGAGACACAAGAGGGGAATCATTTAAATTTGATTTCTCAAAAAATATTTTTATTAAAAAGCAAAGAAAGAGAATTGCCAATAGAGAGAAGACATTATCTAGTCCGGCTCGACCTTCAAAAGTCATATCCTCTCAGTATGTGTGACCTGTCGGTGCCACTACATACTGACATGAGTCTATTTGAGGGAGCACGAGGCTCAAGCCTCCGACGGCTAGCCAAATAGTCTCACCCACTACTTAACACTCAGGTGCACCAGTATAGGGTTCTTATCTACAGGGTTAATCAATTTAGTCATTTATATGCACTTATATTTTCATCATGATCTATCCTAGGCTTGGGGCCTTGAGGAGAGGCCTACCCAAAAGAATTCAGCTGGAACCATTGCAACTACAATCATAAAATACTAACTAACTAATAAAAACTCTTATTCCAACACAATTACAATGTCTAAAGAGAAAAGACGACAAAACGGACGTACTAAGCAGAAAGATAAAGCTACTACTCCAACTCCGCCTCTTGACTCCTATTGCTACTCCTGAGCCTCCGAACCTGCAACTGAGCATACTCGTGGGAAAGAGTAGCCCCCAATAGAAAATTGGGAGATTAGCCAAATTAATGGCTAGTGACATCCTAATAGTCTTTAATAATATGAGACAACTAATCTTAATAAATTAAGATAAGATCAATCAGTTCTAGTAGGATCAATGTTTGCAGAATGATACCTAAACCTATCAGTAGTCTATATTCACATGCAATTCCTACTGTCACTAAGTTATCTAACATAAAGTCCATTCAATGTTCTACAGCATTAAAGTACAAATTAAATAAGACATTCATCTAAAGTCACAAGATCATCATGTGAACAGTCATACAATTCTAAATTCATATACAGATAAAACACACTATATCAAAATGTGAATCCCGGATATTTTATTCATCCTGCCCCCGGTCGGGCATTACTATAGGGCCTTTTATTTCGATGTAGATGGCCAACTCTCTCGCCGTGCATCCACCAACACCATGCACTAGTCACCCAGATGATCATAAGGGGTTTCCCGTCTTTCACGGTGGAGCTCTACCGCCCAACTTGCTTTACTATGGGGACTTCAACTTCCCGGGGCAGGGTTGCTAGGCCAATCCCTACTCGAGGGCACCTCCTATTGGCTTTATCACAATCCTTGCCCGTGACCCCTAACCTACTTAACTTCGGTTGTACGCGCAGGGTGGTTCACGGCCCATGCGCGTACGGGGTCCCTACCCTCTAACCAGGTAGATTCGCATATAACGTCTTTCAACATATACAATGAAGCTACAAAAAGTCTATTTAATGCTTAACAATTTCCAACAAATTACCCCTGGTCCCGTACTGCTCTCGCAACCCATGCGACATAATAAATCAATAAAGTAAGACACTCATCCCAGTGACCCGTGTGCTAGGGTTGCCATACTCCTCTCAAGAGGGTGGACCCCGATAATTATTAGTTATTCAATTTATTGATTAATTTAAGGGAATCCTAATTACAGTGTCCATATAATCAAAAGCAATCATTATTATTATTTTATTAATATTTTAAGCATGCGTCGTCGGACTCGCGACTCCCATGCAAGGCGGGGTCCACTTGACCACATGCGACAATGTCCGGCGGGGCCCGTATGCAGTGTCATGGACAATTACCCTTAGTCATTCTCATTTCCCACTATTAAAGACCACGCAAGGGTAGTAGATGTCACCTGGTTGTCGATCGCACACGACTCCGGCTTGCTATTTGCTTCTGATCCATCTCCGCTGGATCACCACGATCAAGGTCTGATAATAACCATAGCTCCGTATCACAACTCTATCGATTAAAACAAAAGAATCTACGATGAGGGTTCTATACCAAGGATAGTCGGGCACCCTCGATAGGGGACCAACATTGAGTCGACACCACACAAATCCGTGCGACTGAAGAACTCGAACCTAAACAATACTAGGCCAATCAAGTAAACAGAAACTAAAATTACTCATCGAATCGGGCTCGAAGAACCCTCTCCGATGGTTCTGGTTTTACTGGAATCCGACTAAGGTCGGATGATTTCGGGTCGAACCACTTAGTATCGGTAAAACTGGTTATATGGCTGGTTCACTAGGGTAGAAGAGGTTCTAGGGTTATATTTTAGGTTTAAAAGGTAGGACTCAATGTTCTGAGCACGATGCCGCTGGTTTCGTCCGAATCCGAGTTCGGATGATGAAACGGCGGTCAAACCACGGTACCACGATAAGATCGGGTCCAAGGATAAAACATGATATTAAACAGTATAATTACTATGCTAAACTATGACCAATAGGTAGGACTTTCCGAGCCGGTCGAAATGGCGCTAGTTTCGTCCAATTCCGAGTTTGGACGGAGAAATAGCATTCGAACCAAAATTGATTGGTTCACGAGTCTGGTTCAGGTGAACCAGACCGGTTCACTGTGTGGGTCGGGTCAGGTCTGCGGGGTCGGGTCGGGTATGCAGTGCAATGTCGGGTCGGGTTCAGGGTTAAATAATAACCTGAAAATTATAGATTTACCCCCCCCCCCCCCCCCCCCATGTTCATCTTCTCCACGATGTCCAGCCGGGGGGGGGGGGGGGGGGGCAGGGGGGGGTTCCTGCGCGACGACGACCGACGGGAGGGGCGGCCTGGAGCGCCGGCGAGCGCTCGGCCGGCCTCTCCCGCACCACCCCCACAGCGGAGGCACGGAGGGAGGCAGCCGGAGCGGCCATCGGAGCCCGAGAGCTCAGCCGGAGGGGGTTCACATGGGGTTTGGAGCAACGGCAGCCGGTGGTGGTTCACCGACGATTGTCGATAGGGGCTCAGGTGCGGCAGCGGTGGTGTCCGTTCGAGCGGGCCGCGGCAAGGGAGGAGGAAGGGGTCGCGGGTTGGGTCGCGGAGGAGAATGGGAGGAAGAGGGTGGCTGACCTGCGGGGTGTCGGTGCGTTCGCTGGTGCTCCGGCGAGGGTTGGGTCGGGATACTCCGATCCTCTCCCTCGATCTCTTCTCCTTCTCCCTCTCTGCCTCTCGTTCTCTCTCTTTCTCTCTCTCTCTCTCTCTCTCTCTCTCTCTCTCTCCCGTTCTCTCTCTCTATTTCTCTCCCTCTCGCTCGGTTCATAGATAAAGGGGGGAGGCTGTTATGGCTGTGGTAAGAAGGGATAGGGTCGGTTAAGACCTTCCTAATAAGGGGGAGGGGATAAAGGTTTGGAAGATATGGGTTTATCATCCCCAAATCTTGCCCAATCATTCTCATCCGAATTTTGGATTTTAAATAACTGGGGAGGGAGGTCAAGAGAGCTTAAATTATGCTACGAGACCGGGAGGCAGGCTCTAGGGCTGGTCGGGCTCGGTCCCGAGTCCTGAACTGGGCTCGGTTGGAATCCGGGTGTGATTCGTCCACTAACCGAGTTGAAAAGAATAATCACCCGTAACTATCAAATCGGAAGTCAGAATAGAGCTCAAGAGGATCCGTTGGAAATGTCTCATCAATGTGAACGCGTCAGCGCTTGGTAAATAGTTTTCTAACCTCTGGATCTCTCGAAAAGAAGGAAATACTCCAAAACATAAAATAGTAATAACTATTCACCCAGGTGTCGGATCGACCTTAACTCAGACTCATTGGAAGGCTCTCTCAGAGCCTCATCTAACGTATCCTGTTTCGTTACGATCTGATCACCCAATCTCTTGTGGAAAATAAAACGACTATGATTATCGACCAATTATCGTTTTTCTAGGGTTTATATGTCGGGCTGCCGAAACTGACTGCGCATACACCTAATCGTTGCACAGAACGCAATCGTGACATGCTCGAAGTTACAGAGAATGTGAACGTAAAACATCTCATATGTTTACGATCCATTTATCAGGAAAAAGCCAAAAAAAAAAGTCTGGATGTAAAAAGACGAAACTAGCCATTGAGGATTTCTATTATTCTTAAATCTAACACCACAGGTGTTACAAGCTAATTCATGTCCTAGTTTGTTGTGGCTCATTCAGTCATGTGTGCTCAACACGAGGGTACATTCAAATATGAAAAACAACCTACAATGATATTGTCCATGATTTATCTATAGTTAGTGTTAATATATAGATGGGTCGGGTTCTATGTTGTACATATATATTGAGCATAGTCCATCAATGAAGATCATTCTATTTTCCCCAAACCCTAGCTGTCATCTCAATTAAAGGTTGTCTTCGAGTGTGAAGCACAATGTAGTACTGAGCTGTCACGTGCTAAGTTGTCACGCTAACACTGTTGAGCAGAGAAAGAGATAAAGAGAATGAGAGTTGACACAGGATGTGGTGACGAAGCTCGGTCGAAGCCTACGTCTCCGTGCAATAAGTACACAACCTTGGAATCCACTATCTCTGAAAAAATAGAGCTACTCTCGACAGACCGAGGAGTGCTTATACAAGTAGACAGAAGGTAGAGTAGGCTTGACTAGAGTCTGATCACCAGAGGACTTAGAGAGCTCTGGAAAATAGAAAGTAAAGTTGGGAATAATGAATTCCGATCCAGATTATTTACATGATCTGTTATTTATAGAGGTTTGGGAATATCGGGGGTTTTGGTAAATACCCGGAGGGATTTACCAAACCCCAGATAGTATATGTGGGTCCCAGGCAGGGCTGGTGGGTCCCACCGTCAGGCGTTAGCCCCAGATTTTGCACCCACACAATGCACAACACACATGGGATTTAAGGCGGTTCATAAGAGATTTAGAACCTATTCGGGAAAGGGATGAGAAACCAAAGTGGTCCGAGTGAAAAATTGTATAGACTAACTTGAAGCCCTCAAGAAAGTGCATAAATGCATCCAAAGGATAGAGAAGCGATTCTGCTTGCACTAGATGAAAACGTCATGGGAAAGCGGAGGGGACAAAATAAATCTCAAGAGCTTCATCAAAAACAAACCACCAAGCGCTAAACAAATGGAGAGAACCAAGCTATTTATAGGTAAAAAATTAGTACTGGCTGTTCGGATCACTTAAGTCACGATCTGAACTATTTAACATATTTCGGTATGGTCCTGGATCGAGACCACAATAGGAAGTTGGCCACCTTACCTTGATTTCAGTCCGTACCGCACAAGGAACTTAGGTTCCGAAACTTAGCCAAATTTTCAATTCCTTAGAAAGTGGGCAAATGTGGAAACTTTCCAATAGCAAAACTGTAAATCCGTCGAAAATTGTTTCGTAATCCGAGAATACTGTTAAACCAAGATTTTGAAAATAACACATTTTTAAATAGGCCTCAAAAAACAAAAAACGACAAAGCGATCAAAACGCACACAAATCGAGTAAAACGGTTTCGCAATCCAAACATGAATAAAACCCCTTACACCCAGTGGATTTGCAACATGGTACATGCGAGTGGGTGTGTGAGCTAGACAGTCTGATGATGCTAAGCTGTATTGCTGAACTGATAATATGCTGAATTGCTGACGTTTTCAATGAGTTGTGAATGCGCAAGCTGTCCTAACTCACAGGTACACAAACCTCACAGAGTTATTTTGCTCTCAAATTTCACTAACAAAACAGATGTATTGCATATGCAGTAACAATCAGGATACACCACGATGCCTACAAACAGACACAGCTTGGATTAAACCGTCTTTGAAAAGAAAACCTAACAAGTAGAGCACGAGAGTGAAAGTTTGAGAGAGGGAACCAATAAATGCACACAACCGACAGAGTCACAAAGAGAATATAATGTGTCGGCCCTAGATTTCAAGAATGGCCTCTTCCTTCTAGGTATGCAATATGTTCCTCGTTGCGATCCAAAGTCCTCTCCGAGATCCCAGTCCCCAAAAAATGGGGTTTCAAAAGACTACACCTCCTTGCATCTGATCATATCTTCAGAGCCAACATCGAGTGAGCGAAAGGTTAGGGGGTGTTTGGCATGACGAACAATTGTTTCGTTTAAACCTCATCCAGAAGAGAGTAATCCCGTCAATTACTATTTCTAATATAATTTAGATGGTTCAGCGCTCCGGTTAGCATAAAAACTCAGGGAGTGATATAATATTGTTCCATGTCTTTCATTTCAACGAAACAAATATTATCTACTACTTTTGAAATATGGAACTGGGAATAGAAACAGAGGGTTCCAAAATGATACCAAACATCCCCTTAGGGATGGGGTTGGTTTAGAGATTAAAAACTTCTAAATTTGGGGTGAGAACACTAGAGCCATGGTCCATGGCCCATGGGTACAAATAGATGGACCCGTGCGAATAGCCAGGGCCAACGAGATATGCTATTTGAACATACAATAAGATAAACATGCCAACACTATGCCTATGTGGGGGCCAGCTGTTGGTGCCATTGTTGAGGCACGGAGGGCTGGTTGGTTCCCCCACATCGGTATAATGTCTGCCGGTATGTCCCATTCTGTGTTCAAATAGCAGTGCCCAAGCCAACATCTAGCGTTGCAACTCGGATGGGCTGGGTTGGTAGTTAACCCAAGTATTGGAATCCTCCCCTTCGCCCAACCAAACCCAATCCAACTTCTTACCTTTGTTTCCTTACCCAAGTCTAATCCAATCGAAACTTTTCTGGCTTGGGTTAAGCTCGGGTTAGCCCAAATTGGTAGGATGGATCAGATTGAGTTGGGTTGTGTAGGTTAGTATGCTTATTTCCAACCTTCAATTAAAATGTTAACCTTTGAAGATTGAAAACTGAAAAAAGAACTTATCATTGCTAACACTATATTATACAATTTTTATTGAATTCTACCATGAAATTGAGTAGATCATCAGATATAGTTTTTACTTCATAAGGAAAAAAGTAAATAAATTAATAGGGCATACCCACCAAGGGATAGGGGAGTTGGTAAACAACTGATGCTTTTGTGAGAAGGTTGTGGGTTCAATTCCTCCCCCCTAAAGTTACCTAGCCAAGAGTGTGTTGGAAAACTTTAAATTGGCTCGATAAGTCTTCCCGGTGAAATTAGTTCAAGCCCGAAATGAGTCCATTGCCTCACTGATGTCAAAAATTAAAAAAACAACAAAGCATTCAAATGGTTTCAAGAGAAGTCATATAACATATTGTGGGCATCGAAATTAGCCCACGGGTTGGACCCGACCCGCATGCGAAACCTGACCCTCACACAACGGCCCGCATGCGAAACTTGGCCCACACACAACGGCCCGCATGCGAAACCTGGCCCACACACAACGGCCCGCACACGAAACTTAGGCCCGCGCAACTCGGCCCACGCACAACGGCCCGCATACGCAACTCGGCCCACACACAACGGCCCTCATGCGAAATTGGGCCCGCATGCGAACTCGGCCCGCGTGCAAACCCAATTCGCGCACCGCGGCCCAACTCAAAGCAAACGGGTCCACCCGACCCGCAACTCGAGCACAAAAAGGGGGGCCCACCGGCCCCCCCTTTCTTGAAAACCGTGCCCCCCTCCTCATGGAGAGGTGGGGCCGGCCATAAAGGAAACGAAAAAGAAAAAGAAAAGAAAGAAAAGAAAAAAGAAAAGAAAAAAAAAATCAAAACCGCCTCGATGCGGGGGGAGGTGGCGTGGACGTCTACGCAGCCGTAGATCCGCGACGATCCCTCGATCCAACGGACAAGATGACGTTGCGTCGCTATCCGATCCAAAAGTGTAAAAAATAACAACTCAATCTTTAAAGATCAAGTCACATCTAGCCCGTAACCAACCCAACTAAAAAGGAGGGGATCGAGTTTGTTTCCTCGGATAAAGGAACAATATCTTGATGGTTATGGGGAGAGATATCGGATGAAACAAAAAGATTTCAGCCATATCTCCCCCAACCGCCCCCTTTGCCTATAAATAGAGGGGGTGGGGGAAGGAACAAGGGGTCCGAAAAGCTGAAGACGAAAGGGCTCTGCAAGAGAAGCTCCAACGCTTGAAGACCGAAGGCTTCACGAGGCACGGTAAGCACGTCCTACGGGAATCCTTGGCCCTTCAAGTCCTCATCAACGTGAAGACCTTGCACTCAAAGGTCAAAGCTTCGACTCCTCGCACGAAGAAGAAAGCTTGGAGAAGAAGACCCGGAGTCGTCGTCATCCCGATTTCTCCAACAATCTTCATCGACTCCGAAGAAGCCACAAGCAAAGGCTGGAGAAGAAGATCGAAGCCGACAACACCCGTCGTCTTCAACAAAGGCATCAACTCCTTGCACGAAGAAGAAAACCGGGAGAAGAAGGCCTGAAGCCGGTGCTACCCCTGCCGTCATCGTCAACAAAAGCTGACGCTACAACCGTCGTGCGGAGATCGGTGATCTTCATCAAGAAAAGCCGACGCTACAACCGTCGCACGGAGATCGATGCTACACCCACCATCTCCACAAGAAACCTTCAACTCCGATCAAGCCAAATACGCCCGGAGAAGAAGCCAGCCGACGCTACAACCGTTGAGGAAGCCGGAAGAATAAAGAAGCCCTGTAAAAGTAGCCATCGCCGTTCGAGAAGAAGATCGAGTCAAAGCTAAAGTCAAAGCTAACGCAAGAAGCCAAAGCAGACGCACCGGTAAAGCCCGCGCCAAAGCAACACACGTGCCAAAGCCAAGCAACTACGCCGGTCACGAGCAAAGCACCGCACGTTCTAGCCGATACGACGCAAAGTCCGGAAGAACTAAAGCATCGCAAGTCTCTACCCGTCTACGTTCAAGCGCAAGCGCCAAAGCAAAGCAAAAGCCAGAGCCACGCCAAAGCTACGCCAAAGCCGAAAGCTAAAGCCAAAGCTGACGCCAAAAACACGATCGACGCCGCGAACCGACGATCAAGGACGCCGAGGTCGAGCAAGGATCGAGGAAGACACGAAGACCGAGGAACGAAGCCCAAAGCCTCCCTAGCCGAGAAAGCGCGAAGCACGGACGGGACAAAATCAACGGCGGAAACTCCTTAGCCTCTCAAAAACCCTCACCCTGTAAAGACCTCTGTCCTGGGCAACCCCTTCAGAGCTCTCGCACGAATACCACGTGGAGACGCGGATCAAGGGGACCCTCCAGAGGATCTCTCCCACAATCTCCTGATCAAAAATTTGTAATCTCGTGTGATCCGCAATAAAGACGACCCGAATCTTTTTCCGCACTCACACATATCATTCAAATGACATTCCATACATTTAAGTTTATACGTGCATATAAGAGTAGTTGGGTTCGGATTGGGCTCGATTATCCGATCCTCAACCCAAATTCAACATGGATTGTATTTTTTTTTGGAGCATCAAGTTCATCTTGTTGTCCTTCTCCCTTATGTCGGTGCTTCACATTAACTACTCTAAGAGTACTCTCATCCTCCTTGGGTGCCATCCTACTCTAGCAAGACAGTTGGTTGAGATTCTACAATGCCCGATGAGTCATTTTTCTATCACTTATTTGGGACTGCCTCTCCGAGACAAGGCACTTGTGAGGGAGGATTGGACACCGCTTTTGGAGAGAATTGATAGGAGGCTTTCTGCTTGGAAAGGAAAACTGTTATCTACGGGAGGGTGAATCACTTTGATCAAAGCGGTGCTAACAGCTCTCCCAATCTATTACATGTCAGTTTGTAAGCTCCTAACCTGGGTCATCCAGCATATTGATCGGAGTAGAAGGAATTTTCTATGGATGGGGGCACAAGATACACACAAAGGTATCCCTCTGGTTAGATGGAGCCTAGTCTGCAAGTCGATTGAGTAGGGCGGGCTGGGCATAATTGAACTTGAGAGATTTGATATTGTCTTATTGTGCAAGTGGTGGTGGTTGTTTAAATGTGAGCATCCATGGACATTTTTGATAAACTTCTCATATTATAGGAGGAAGAAGTCTCTGGATTTAGATTTGAGACCTTCCAATAGAGTGTCAGCCTTCTGGAAAGGAGTGCTAGCCACGGGATCTTTCTTTAAGGCAAGCATATTGTGGAAACTGGGCGATGGTGAGACGGTGAGTTTCTGGACTGATAAGTAGTTCTCATCCTATACTATAGCTTCCACCTTCCCCACTCTTTTCCCCCTAGCCTCCAATCTTAGATGTCGTGCTACTTATATCTTTTCTCGCATTACCCCTCAAATTTAGTACATTGCACATTCTCTCCCACCAAACTCTATATCCTTGCTCATGTCCGAGCTTGAGCCTTTTTAGCTTTCAAATTAGCCGGACACTCTCTCATGGGCCTGGTCTCCATCAGAGATTTTTATGGTGCATAGCTTGTATTCACATATGGCTCCTATCCAACCGTCATTGCCCTTCCTCCTCATCTGGAGTGTCCCTTGCCCTCTCAAAATCAAATTCTTCTTATAGACTCTTTTTCTTTGTTGTACTCTTACAGTTGACAACCTTATCAAGAGGGGTATTACCCACACATGTCTTGTCCTTTTTGTGATGAGGAGGAGACCTTGGAACACCTGTTCATCCAGTGTTCGGCCATCCATGTGCTATGGAGACGATTATTTTCTTGTTATAATCTTACTGCACCCCTCCCTTCCTCGGTTGATTGCTTATGGTCTGTGTGGTGACAGTCTCATGTCTCCACATTACAATCACAGACCTGGGATATCAATGTAGCTGGCCTGCTGTGGACAATATGGCTTGAACGAAATGCTAGGATCTTCCAACAACAAAGGGTGGCCTCGAGCACATCTTCATGGAGGCAGGGAAACTAGCGGATAGCTGGACTATTGCTTGTATATAATATAATATTTGGGGTAACTACCTTGAAGGGGGGGTGTCGGTGGGTCATTTTCGCTTTTGTTTGTGGTGTATTTCCCTGATGGGGATACATTCTCTGTATCCTTAGACTATAGTTTCTACTGACTTATTTAGTAATGCACAGGTTGGGGTTTGCCTAGCCCCCTCCCAAAATAGGGATGCGATCTTATCTCGAAATATATATATATATATATATATATATATATATATATATATATATATATATATATATATATATATATATATATATATATATATATATATATATATATATATATATATATATATATATATATATATATAGGCTTGTTAGGTTGCGTTGTGCGCTGCCCGCGCTGGAAAATGCGCTGCCAATTACCAGTCGTCCGATCGCGCGGATCGGGTGCGAAACACTTCGGAATCCCCGGCCCCGTCTGATCCTCCGCTGATCTAGTGCAGCGCGCGCTCGCCCAGTCGTCTGATCGCTCGGATCGGACGCTGGACGTCTGATCCCGTGTTTTGCACCTCTGGTCGGCTGTTATTGCTCGGTTCGATTCCCATCCGTTGGATCGATGGTAATCGAACGGGCAAAAATGATTTTTGCTGTTACTGTAGCCGCTACAGTAACAGCGAAAATTGATTTTGTCCGTTCGATTCCCATCGATCCAACGGATGGGAATCGAACCGACCGATTATATGCCGGCTGGGGGTGCAAAACCTGGGATCAGACGTCCAGCGTTCGATCCGAGCGATCTGACGGCTGGGCGAGCGCGCGCTGCACTGGATCAGCGGAGGATCAGACGGGGCAGGGGATTCCGAAGTGTTTCGCACCCGATCCGCGCGATCGGACGGCTGATAATTGGCAGCGCATTTTCCAGCGCGGGCAGCGCACAGCGCAACCTAACAAGCCTCTCTCTCTCTCTCTCTCTCTCTCTCTCTCTCTCTCTCTATATATATATATATATATATATATATATATATATATATATATATATATATATATATATAATACGGGGTATGAGCTGACAGCCCATTTGGGCATTTGGGCTGTCAGCTCACAGCCCTCCGATCTTGATCATCCACCGTCCTTTTAAAAGAAAAAAAATAAACATGGGATCAGCCGCGCATCAAACACGGGATCTCTCTCTCTCTCTCTCTCTCTCTCTCTCTCTCTCTCTCTCTCTCTCTCTCTCTCTCTCTCTCTCTCTCTCTCTCTCTCTCTCTCTCTTTGTGAAGAAACCCGACCCTGACCCTGTGCCCCCTCCGACCCCGGTCCCCTCCGGCGCTGCGCCCGTCTCCGACCCCGGTCCCCTCCGACCCTTCTCCTCCCACTCCGGCGCCGGTCCAGCCGCAGCTCCGGCAGCCCCCGACCTCCCCCCCCCCGACGCCCGCAGCTCCGGCAGCCCCCGACCTCCACCCCCGATCTCCCGGCCCCCTCCGGCAGTCCCCTCCGACCCTTCTCCTCCCACTCCGGCGCCGGTCCAGCCGCAACTCCGGCAGCCCCCGACCTCCCCCCCGACGCCCGCAGCTCCGGCAGCCCCCGACCTCCACCCCCGATCTCCCGGCACCCTCCGGCAGCATCCTCTCTCTCTGCCCAGATCCACTCCGGCAGCCCCTTCCTATCGCGACCACCGGCGAGGTACGGCGGCGCCGATCCAGCCCCAACCTCCTCCTTCCTCCTCTGATCTCGCCGGAGGGGGACGAGGTCACGCCGGAGAGGTACGGTGGTTCGGGCTGGGCAGAGAGAAAGAGAGAGAGAGGGGGAGGGGACGTACGGGACAGCAATGTTAACAGCTGTGTTTTTTTTTTCTTTTTTTTAAGGGACGGTCCGAACATTGGGATCGGGCGGCTGTCGGTGACAGCTCAAATGAATATTTAGACTGGCAGCTCACCTCCCGTTTTCTCTATTTAACCCTACTTCTAAGTTATTATTTGAAATATATCAGCCCAAACCCTCCCAAAACTCGGGTTGGGCTCGGGTGCAACCCGCCCATATTGCCGCCCACAACAATCAGATAAAGAGGGATTGGATAAAGCCGTCTTCGGCAAGAAAACCTCTGTTTTTTTTTTGTGAGAATCCCTCAGAGCAGCAGAGTGAAGAATGGAGAGGGAACAGCCGTCGGCGCCGCCGATGAGAATACAATGAGCCGGCCTTAGATTTCTGCCATGGCCTCCTCCTTCCCGCTAAGCAGTCTATTCCCCGTTGCAATCCAAAGGCCTCTCCGAGATCCTATTCCCAAAAAATGGGGACTTTGTGGACTTCCCCTCCTCCCATCCGGTCAGACCTTGAGGGCCTCCATTAATGGCGGGAACGGAGTCCCAGGAGCCCCCAAACCCACTCGTAGAACTAGAAAGAAGCCCACGACTTCCTCGCCCCCTCCCGTGAAAAGGACCCGGCGATCTAAGAAAACACCCGGAGGAGGGGGAGAAGAACAATCCAAAGCGGAGGAGGCAAGAACAGCTGCTGCACCAGTAGCGGACGAGGAGATAGACGAAGAGGAGTTCGATGACGGGATGGACTTCCCCTACGAGTCCCCGCCGCTGATCTGCTGCTTTGGCGCCGCGCAGCGAGAGTTCGTCCCCTCGGTCCGCGTCTCCGACCGCCAGATGCACCCGGATCAGTACTCCACTTGGAAGTGCCTCCAGTGGAACCCGCCGGAGTTCGCCCGCGCCCCGGGTGGCGCCCCATCCAATGTCGCCATCTCCCACGTCCGCCTCGGCGGTCGCGCGGCCTTCATGGGCAAGGTCGGGGACGACGACCTGGGGAATGATCTGGTGTACCGGATGAACGTAGAGAAGGTCCAGACCCGGGCCGTCAAAACCGATCCGGATGTCAAGACTGCAATTTCCTACATGAGGATCCGATTCCGAGAGGACGGCGATGGTGAGGAGAAGACAATGGTGGCTGAATCCGTCAAACAGTGCGCCGAGGATTCGCTCCTGAGATCCGAGGTCGATGTTGCCGTCTTGAAAGAGGTACAAAGCTGAAAGCATTGCTTATTAAGACTTCAATTTGAGTGACTGAAGAAATTCACTGCCCATTGGATTTTTCTAAAGAAGAAATGGGTGACTGAAATTCATGTGAAATCTGCAGGCTAGGATCTTTCATTTCAATGCGGAAGTCCTCTTGACCCCTGCAATGCATCCCGTCCTCTTTAGGGCCATCGCATTGTCGAAGAAGTACAGCAGCAATGTGTTCTTTGATCTGAACCTGCCGTTGCCCCTGTGGAGGTCTCGTGAGGAGACCAGGGAAATCATTAAGAAAGCGTGGAGCCAGGCCGATCTCATCGAGATCTCGAGGCAGGAGCTGGAGTTCCTCCTGGATGAAGAGTATTACGAGAAGAAGAGAAACTACCGGCCGCAGTACTACTGCGACTCCTATGAGCAGACCAAAAACAGGCGGGACTACTACCATTATACCCGGGAAGAGATTGCGCCTCTCTGGCACGAGGGGATAAAGATATTGTTTGTGACGGATGGTACACTTCGAATTCATTACTACACTCCCAAGTTTGACGGGGTTGTGATCGGAACAGAGGACGTGCTGATAACCCCATTCACATGCGATCGAACGGGTTCTGGTGATGCCGTCGTTGCTGCAATCATGAGAAAACTGACGATACACCCAGAGATATATGATGATCAGGATATGTTGGAAAGGCAGCTCCGCTTCGCTGTTGCTGCAGGGATCATATCACAATGGACTATTGGTGCTGTCAGAGGCTTTCCCACTGAGAGTGCAACCCAGAATTTGAAAGAGCAAGTTTATGTGCCTTCCATGTGGTGAGTTATTTTTTTATCAGAGGTGGTAACCTAATAGATGCTTTCAGAGCAGTGGACTGGATACTGAGCACCAAAGATCACAAGAAGTCACTATGGAGTGATTCTCTTACACTATCTAATCACCCCATTGGTAAATGAGGTTCCCAATCATATCCATAGCTTTATTGTATCAGATCCATTTTGGTATTGGTAAATGACTATAACTTGTTGCGCAAGTAGTTTTTTTTTTGTCGTTGTAGTTTCGTGCAAATTTTCAGGAGTACTATCGTTACAATTAGGAGAATGCTTTGCTTATGATTTCACCTATTCGGCTTGTAGTTTGGGAAGTAGGGTAATTTTTGCCTGATGCTGAGCTGGATACATGCGCACATGAAGACTACTTTGCACGGATTTCAGAGCCAAGTTTTTTGTTCATTTTATGTTGCGTGTCCCTTGAGATGTGTTCGACATTTATGTATTTTCTTGGGTTTTATTAGGGATGGCAACGGTGCGGTTTAAAACCGTAAACCGCGGAAAACCGCAACGCATGGTGCGGTTTTGGTTTGCCAAAATATAAAACCGTCGCGGTGCGGTGCGGTTTCGGCTTATGGTTTCGGTGTTGCGGTGTGGTTTCGGTTTTATCCAAAACCGCAAAAAACCGCACCGTTTAGACCATTATAATGCTAAACTGCGGTTTACCGCACCACATAGTGCGGTTTCGGTTTTATATATAGTACACCGTTGCGGTGCGGTACGGTTTCGGTGTTGCGGTTCGGTGTTACGGTGCGGTTTCGGTTTTACCCGAAACCGCACCGTTGCCATCCCTAGGTTTTATTAGTCATTAGTTAAGTCGGGACATAGTGATTATTTTATATTTTTTTGGTGTGTCCTGTTTGGATTAGGAGTCCTAATCCTTGTCATAGTAAAGTTTTAGGCTTTTAGCTGTTTGCGTTTGTTGCCTATATAAAGGGCCCTAGTCCTCCAGTGCAAGACGGTTTTGATGATGAATAAAAACTAAGAGGTTTGGATTGCAGGAGTCCTGGTGGATTCCATGTTTATAATTCTTGCCTCCACCCTCTTCGTCAAGGCACTTTCTTACTTTAGGCGAACATTGGAGGGGTGCTCTTTGATGCATGACTACATTGTGTAACCATCAAGTAAGTTTCTCTTACGTGCTAATATCGTTTTGAGGTTTCTTGGGTTGCTCTGTTGCCAAGTTTCATTGGTTAGGTTTTTATCACTAAATCATATAGGGTTGATACCATTGACAACTGGTCGGAGAATTCTTACTAGTCTTGCCTAACCATGCTTATGCGATAAGACTTGATGATATTGATGATGATAGTAGAATGCTTGGGAAAGCTTCTCTTATTCATCTCAAGCATGAAGAGGCTAGGATAATGAAGAAAATCAAGTGGCATACTTGGTTTGCCAATGACCTTGCCCTTCTAGCTGTCCAGAGGAACCAACCATCCATGGAATTGGGTGCCCAAATTTGGGTTGGGTGATATTCAAGTTTTTTGTATTTTGGACCACCTATTTTATGGTCACCTTTTTAATGTGATTTTAGGAGTGTTATTTTGGTAGGGAAGTACTAAAAAGAGTCGTAGTTTAGTTGTATATTGGATTAGCGAGTATTAAATCTTAGCGAGGATGAACAACTAATACTTGACAACAAGGAGTACTAATTCTTATTCGTGAGGGAGTATTAGTTAAATTCGTCTGGGTTTTTTGTATTAAAAACATGCGCTATGGCCACCAGATCTCGTGAATTCAAGATTCAGGTGTCCTCTTTCTACATTCTCTTGCTGTGATTGCCATGGTGAGATAACTCCGTTCCATAGTATGATGCCTTTGAAAGATCAAGGTGTGATGCTTAATGCTAGCTAGCTATTTTTGTTTTTTCGGCCTAAACCAAGATGGTGCAAAATGACTACTTGTGAAGTACCATGGAATTGTGATGCATAACGAACTATTCAAGGCGGAAGCAGCAAAGAAAACATACATGTTGAGTGAGTACAATGAGGCATCTACAACCAAACAAGCTGCTCTAATAGGAAAGAAGTCTGATATTCTCTTTTCAATTATGTACCTGTACCTATATTATTTTTTGTTTGTAAAGCTAATCATCCATAAGCATAGATCCGTCAATAAACCCTGCACTAACCTTCCCAAACTTAGAGTTTTTGCTACTGATTTTCAATTCCAAGAAGCACCTACTTTTCGCACGCATTACTTCATGAATCCTTGCATTTAACAAGGAATGGCCTTTCAGATCCTCTGAGTTGGGTCAACTTTTGTAACAACTCTAACACCTTCATTGTGTAGTTTTATACAAAATTCAGTTTTGATCTTACTTCCCTGATTTTTGGTAGTCCCAAATCGCACCCAAATCCTTAATCCACCAGTCATTTCCCTGCCCTATAACAATTTGGTGCCATGGCACTATCTCTCTGAGTCCTCCTGCCAATTTTTTGCCAAAGCTTCCCAGTTGCTCCCATGTTTTACCGTAGTAGCCAATCCCATCTATAAAGTCGGGATAGTCTACGAGATACGATCCTGGATAAAATCCTATACAACTTGACAGATCTAGATGACCAAGTGATTACTTTGGAAATTAATCGTTAAAAAATCAGTTAGCAAGCATATGCGTCAACCTATAGTTATTCATATTGTTAGATCAAATGTTTTTCCTCTTAGCATTAGTTTGAGTGAGGAAGTAGTGAATTTATAGTCCACCATAAGATTGCAAAGAATTTTGTGGCACACTGTTTTAGTGAAAAATTGAATTCCCATGTTAAATCGCATAAGCTTCCCTATAATTAAAAAAGGGATGCTGAAAATATGACTCCTCCGTTTGGTGTGACATCTACGATTAAAGATAGCGGTAGTGTTATTGACCGAGAGGTGGCTTATATTGAGAAATCAGGGCCAAAAGATGTGTAAAGCATATGAAGTTCTAACAAGGATCGAAAAAAAGTCGGGTCAAGAAAAGAAAGATTCTTATTTTCCTTCTTCTATGTGTTGAGCCAAGCCTTAAAGGATATTAGATGACATCATAAGGGCCATCTTCACATATTAATTCTTAAAAAAATTAAGGAAGCTCTGAAGTCCAAAGCCATGGAAACAAGACGTACTGCCTGACAGAAAGAATCGAGCTAGCATATGATCCAATCATTAGGCAGGAGTATTCGCCAAGTATGAAAAATGTGATCAAAAAGCACTTCCACAAACCTAGCATGATGAACATGTAACAAAAAAGGTTGTTCCGATGATTGAAGACCATGAGGAGGCGACAAATGTTAAAGACCAACTATTTTTCCTCGGATGAAGACAATGACGATTGTGATATCCTTGTTAAAGATGTTAAAAATGAAGCCTTCATACAACAAAGCACTATCCATCAATGTCGAGGTGACGACAATATAGATGATCAGCGCTTTACCACTGTACATGTGTTGATGAGCTTATTTGAAATGTTTAGAGGTTTCATAACTTATTGATTTTTTGTGAGGATGATCATCTCAACATGGATATCATCTCCACAAAAAATTAGCAAATTTGGAAACTTTTATGTTTGTTAATAAAGGAGCATATATTGAAGTCTTCAATGCATGAGCATACAAAGTTATGCTCCCATATATATATATATATATATATATATATATATATATATATATATATATATATATATATATATATATATATATATATATATATAGAGAGAGAGAGAGAGAGAGAGAGAGAGAGAGAGAGAGAGAGAGAAAGAGAAATGCTATAATGCGGCATGCGGTAAGTGCAGCACCTCACCACAGTCGTCTGATGCACCGCTGGGTGCATGCGATGCACACAGCGCTTGCATCAGACGGCTGCGGTGCGGTGCCGCACGTACCGCATGCCGCATTATAGCATGTTACTCATGGCCTCTTACTCATATAGTTACCTATGATCCGGGCCGTCCATTAGATCCCGACGTACGGTTCGGATTAGATGGGGAGTTAAAGCAATGATGTCCACATTAAATGCGGGTTTTTAATACAAGCATTTAATGCGGACACCACTGCTTTAACTCCCTATCTAATCATAACTGTACGTCGGGATCTAATAGACGTCCCGGATCATAGGTAACTATATGAGTAAGAGAGTACGAGTATCCCTCCCCATATATATATATATATATATATATATATATATATATATATATATATATATATATATATATATATATATATATATATATATATATATATATATATATATATATATATATATATATATGGGGTGGGATCCATTGACAACCATAAATGGGACGTATATATACTAATTTAAATTCATATATATACTTATAGTTATATTGTGTATTCAGAATATAAGCTATATTTTGTAGTATATGTAGTCAAACTAATTCAACTTATGACCAATTTACTGTTGTAAGATGTAGAACAATATAAAATTCCAATACTCTATGTATTGGAAAGTATAAGGTTAATTTCCACCTGGAATACAAGCCAATCGTTCTTCCGCGCATATTCGGGGCCTACTTCCTGGAAGAATAAGGTTAAGTTCCACCTGGAATTTGAGTTCTATTAGCTCCTCCAATGGGTCTAGGACCTATTCTTCTTCGAGTATTTGTCGAAAAGTTGGCCAAAAATGAAAGTGATGCAGGACAAAGGTGCAAAGGAATTCTAGGTCTAAACGATACAAGGGGATTTAGATTAAAACAACCTTTGTTAATAATAATTGCGAATAACAGATGAAATAAGTCAACAATGTTCAAATTAGCATGGGGGATTAATAGATATTAAACAGCCAAGTAGTTCCTACAGATTTCGCAACGCAAACTAATTTAAAATTTTGTAGGGATGATTGATCAGAAGATTGAACTTCCGAATAGAGTAAATGATCATTCTAACAGATATATAAAAGACCTTAATTATTTTAAAGGATTTCAAAGATTTTATAAGCTTCAAAAGATTTTAGTTTCAAAAGGTGTAGGTTCATGTAATATCGGGTTCTATCAAAAGTCAACATAATTAAGTTTCAAGAATTATTCTAGGTCAATAATGTTAATGGGTCAGACTGAAACAAGTTGGGGAACGAGAACAAGTTCATCTTGCTTGCAAGAATAGGATCCAATAACTTTGTGCAGAGTTGTAAGCAAATTCCACGAAGAACCATCACGAAAACAATTTGAAGTCAACATCGGGTATCTGTGGAGCCGTCAACAAAGAGTCACGAGCAATGAATGACAAATAGGAGGTCATCAATGTGACCACAGGTTGTGGACAGAGTTGGGGTCGGAGTCGACCGATAACAAGGATCCGGGGCGGGAGTCGGCACAGACGATGAGCCGGTTTATGCACCGGGCGCAGATGAAGGTTGACACGGGGGGGCCAGTCAGAGTCGGCATAGACAGGGACCTGTTGTGGCCGGCGTGGTTGGGATTTGGAGCAGGGATCAGTACGACACACGTTGTTAGAAAAGACATGAAAAAACTTTCATTGACAACAGATATGACCCTAGATAGAAATGAACGGAAAAGAAGGATTTATAAAACCGACCCCAAGTTGATGGTTATGGTTATGCTTATGATGAATGTGAGCATATAGGTTCCATATCGATCAGTTGTGTAGGATTTGCATTAATCTATTCCATTTTCTTTTATGTATTTTTTATCAGATGTATTTTAGATAAATTACAAAGTCTTTGCAGCATGGGCCCGTGGGGCAAAATTGTAAAAAAATAAATAAATTATGACGTGGAATCATAATAAGAACATCTAATTTTTGTATATGATTTACAAAATGGTAAATTCGCATAATGATCACTTAATTTTCTCATAACACCACCATTAGTTACATATTTATCTAAAGTAGTTATAAACATCTTTTTATTGCAACCAGGGTTGTATCCCAGTGGTTAACCACACCGTTTCCTTATCGGGAGGTCCTAGGATCGAATCCTGGGACTATGGGCCAATCCCCATGTTTTAAAAGCATATGAGTTGTCACAATCACAGCTATCCTTTGCAGAGCTACTCCTGTGTACAATTAAAGCCTTTGATAATTCACGAGCATATGCTACTCCTGTGTGGGGGAGATTTTCCGTTGGCCACATCCGATCGTCAGATGGAGCGGCTCGCCTCCACCTCCTTCCCGTTGTACCTACAAGAAGACCGAAGCTCACCTCCGAGCTAAGGCCCCTCCGACCCTCAAGTCAAGGAAGGGAACAAACACAAGTGTGGTCTAGGGTTCGGGAGCGAGAGATTACTTACCTGCCCATGAAGGGGTGAGGTTCTTTTTTAGATCTCCTCATACGTGTGCGAAATGCTTGCATAATATCCTCCGAGAATCTAGGGCGGTTAAGACAGATCTTTCCTGATCAGATGCCCTTCACCTCTTTCCGTCTATGCTCCCGTTAGTCGTGGGTCTTTTCTTGATCATGGGCGACCCATGATCATAACATGCAAGATACTGCCAAGGCCCTCTAGCCTAGCGAATTTTCTGGCAGCTACATGAACTTTTCAGCCGTTACAAGCATCTCTTTTCCTCACTCGGGAGCAGTCTTTCGGTGCCGATCAGGTCGGGCTTCTCGGGGGTTCAGGTTGCAGGACTAGGTCCATGACCAGCTCAACCCTTTCCCCGACCTGGTTCTCGCCCAAAGGCTCAGGCTAGCTCGATCTCTCTCCAGGGCTGTACCTGCATGGGGGTACAGCCTGCGAATCGGATTGGACCGAGTTGGACTTGGTCTGACCGGTCCGATTGTTCGGCTCTTCAAGTCAGGCCAAGCCTGGTGGCCCCGTTGTACACGTGTTGTCATCTGGTTGGCGCGTTGGGAAGCCCCCTCTACAAAGGCCCCCTTTCAGTCCTTGCGTCTAGAGACCATTGACCGAAAGTTTCGTTCATCGGGGTTTCGTCGCATGCCCTGAATCCGAGGCAACAGCTCGTGGACGCGACAGGCAATCATCACTGCCTTTCTTGAACTCCTGTAGTGGGGACCGCAATCCCGTCGAATGGCCTACGGGAGGATGCTGAGGCATCGGACCTCTTGTCTTTCATCCCAAACGACCTGCGGGGGATGCTAAGGCATAGGACCCCTCGACTTTCATCTCGAATGGCTTGCGGGGGATGATAAGGCGTCGAACCCCTCGGCTTTCTTCTCACACGGCCTGCGGGGGATGCTAAGGAATCAAACCCCTCGGCTTTCATCTTGAACGGCCTGCGGGGGATGCTAAGACATCATACCCCTCGACTTTTATCTCGAATAGCCTGCGAGGGATTCTAGGACATCAGACCCCTCGGCTTTCATCTCGAATGGCCTGTGGGGGATGCTAAGGCATATGACCCCTCGACTTTCATCTCGAACGGCCTGCGGGGGATGCTAAGGTATCAGACCCCTCGGCTTTCATTTCGAACGGCCTATGGGGGATGCTAAGGTATCAGACTCCTTGGCTTTCTTCTCATTCGGCGTACGGGGGATGCTAAGGTATCAGACCCCTCGGCTTTCTTCTCATTCGTCTTGCGGGGGATGCTAAGGCATCGGACCCCTCGGCTTTCTTCTCACACGGTCTACGAGGGAGGCTAATGCATCAAACCCCTCGGCCTTCTTATTCAGCCTGCGGGGGATGCTAAGGCATAGGCTTTCTTCTCATTCGGCCTGCGGGGGATGCTAAGGCATCAGATCCCTTGGCTTTCTTCTCATTCGTTGGGTCTCAGCGCTGGTAAGGAACTATCGTTCGGGCTCACCACGCTTTGACCATTCAATCAGTTTCCGAGTTAAGACTTGGGCTTATCATCATTCATCAGATCTTAGCGGTGGTGAGAAACTAACATTCCGACTCACCATGCCTTGACCAATTCATCGACTGCCGATCTAAGGCTTCGGGCTTATCATCATTCATCAGATCTCCGCATTGGTGAGGAACTATCATTCAGACTCACCACGCTTCGACCAATTTCATCGGCTATCGAGCTAAGGATTCGGGCTTACGACAAGCCTGCTACTCTGGGGCAACTTAACCTAAAGCTTCGGAAAAAGGATCCCAAGTGTCGATGAGCAAGGTCGGGCTTCAATTCTTACACACTTGGGATTTCCGAGTAACGACTTGACCTCGGACTCTAAGAAGAGATTCGTCAGGACCCTCTCGACAAGGCTGACCCCCTTACTTAGAGTGGTGGATTTGCCACGTAGAGGGCGACGATCTGACATAGCTCCGATAAAATCGAGGGCATAGGCTTTTTCCTACATCACTTTCTCGAACTTGTTCAGCTTCTTCGTCAGCAAGAGGTACACTGCCATGCGAGGCTCATGGGTGCCATAGACACCATTCACGTGGTTTACCACGATCTGGGACTGGGAGTCGCTGAATAGAGTCAACTCGTTGACTCCCAAGTCCTCGGCCGCTTCAATTTCGATGATCAGAGCCTCGTACTCTACTTTGTTGTTGGTCGCCGAGAATGCTAAACGTGTCGACTTATAAATTGCGACATACTCCGGGGAGAGTATCACAACTCCGACCCCCGGGCCCCGATTGTTGGCGGAACCATCGACGAAGATTCTCCATTCGCCAGACAAGGCCCATTCGCTCGGCACCAAATCAGCTTCTTTTGCCCGCCAAGGGTCTTCTTCACACGTCAAGGCCTTGGCGTCTTCCTCCACTTGGAAGTCGCTCAGAAAATCTACCAGTACTTGGCCCTTGTATGCCACGCGAGGTTCGCACCTGATGATGTACTGAAGTAGCTCGGTCGCCTATTTCCCAAGCCTTCCTGCTCGGCCAGCTTCCTTTAGAGCCTCTTGTTCCTCCCCTCAGTCGGTCCCAGACGTTTAGGGCATTTGTGCTTGGCACCTTTGCTCGACGACTCGGGGTGGTTGGTCGTCGCCTTGATTTCATACTGCTGGGGCGCTACAGGCTTAGCAGCATGGGCATATTCTTCCGTGCGGATGTATCATTCCGCTCTGTTGTACAGCTCCCTAGTATTCAGGGCTGGCTTCTTGACCAAGGAATTCCGGAAGGCATGGCCAGGCCTCAGCCCGCTTCGGAATGCCATGGCCACCGTCGTGCCCTGGCTCGTCAAATCATCGATGGCCAGAACCTCCATCTTGAAACAGATGGTGAAATCCTTCAGGGACTTGCGGGGAATCATCCAAAGGTTGAACAAGAAGTCGATCTCCTTCGGCTGCCTTCGATTGCACCCATACTGGTCTTGGAACGGGCGGGCCATGTCTCCCCTTATTTTTTTTCACAACTAGTTGTTTGGCCCGGGCTCAGCCCAAGCTTAAATTTTATCTTTATTACCAACACATTTTAAGAGAAGAACAAAAGTTAAAAAGCATATTGAATAATAACTTTAATAATCAAATTGAAAGAGATCATGATCGGTAAACATCTTGTTTGAAGCTTTTCAAAACAAACATTAAACATGTTCCTCTCTCTCTCTCTCTCTCTCTCTGTATATATATATATTAGTAAAAACCCCGTGCCCAAGGGCACGAAAAAGATTTCGAGGACGACGAAAACATTTTAAGGACAGTGATAATATTTAAAGAGTGGCGGCAATATTTTGAGGGAGACAATGATAGTTCATGAGCAACAATATTATTTCGAAAGGGGGGATAATATTTCAAGGGTTGCAACAAAACATTTCGAGAGCGATAACAATATTATTAGGGGGTCCAGTAATTCGACGGTGGCAATAATATTTTGAGGGTGGCAACAAAATCCTAACGACTGCCGACCCCACTCAGCCCAATTGCCATGCAAACTAACGATATTGAGTAAACTGCCAATTTTAAAAATTTTATGCATAGTTTCCTATTCAAATTATATGCTCTACCACCTCAAATGCATCATTTCCTGTCGGCACGCAAAAGATTTCGAGGGCAAAAAAAAAAAAATTGAGAGCGTGACAAAATTTTGGGGGAGAAAACAATGTTTTAAGGGTGACAATAATAATTTAAAAGTTATGATAATATTTTGAAGAAGGTGATAATATTTTGAAGATGACAACCGTTTGTGAAGACACCCACATTCGGCTAGTTGGGGACTTCTACCTTTTGCAAAGGCGCCCATATTCAGTACAGACGTCCACATTCTGTGAAGGCTCCCACATTCGGTGAGGGCGCCCATATTCCACGTGACGCCCACATCAGGCACAACCGTCCGCTGAAATCACCCTTCGGTAAGGTGCTTATGTTATTCAAACTGTCTCACGGATTTAATTCAATATGTTAAAAACGAATATGTAAAGAAAGAAATCATATGTGAATCGGACTAAGCAATTTCACATGCTACCCATTTGGACAATCATATAGATCAGAAGTAAATTGATGAAATTTTCATTAGAATGACATGCTTACATGATTGTCTAACCTTACTGCATCTTGGAAAACCAAAAAAATTTACAACTTCCTAATTGATAGAATCACAGTGAGTACATTTGGACTGATACCTACTTGTCTACAGATGGAGAACAATATGTTCCATTAGCTTCAACATTTGCTACAACATCCCTACAAAAGTACGAAACATGCTCACAGATCCTACTAAACCAACCATTGCCTCGAAAGGATCACAGTTCCTAATTAATCAGTTGGATGCGCCTTTACTGGGTGAATCTTGACCTACGGACATATAAAAAAAAAGAAGTCATTGCACTCTTGAGGAACAACAGGACCAACACTCGGTGCATGCCTCACACTGTTTTTCTTGAGAAGACTTAAAAGAAAGATAAAGTAATATATAAATACACGGACATTTGATTTCCTAATTCTTCAAGGGGAGAGAAGTGTTGGATGTATGAAATGAAACAGAATCCATCTCCCAAAAGCATACCTTAGTAACGGTTCTTCCAATACTCTGAAGATGAAAAGAATCACAACCAACACATTGATACACATATGAGAGTTTCAAGGGAGTGTCCTTCATCGCACTTGCAGAAGCCAGCTTTATCGAAAGAAGTTGGACAATTTGTTACGAAGTAAACAAATTTAAAAAGTACATATTGCTCCCTTCAATTCAGTATATCAATTGCCCCCTATAATTAGGGGCTTTCAAAGTCCATTGCCACCCATTGTTTAAAGTGTAACTTATACTACCCGTTTTTGAGGTAGCTGTACCCATATCCTATGGTTAGGGTTGGGTTTCAGTCGTAAAAAACATGTGAAATATCAGATAGTCTACATGGTTTACCCCCCATAATTAGGGGCTTTCAAAGTCTATTGTCACCCCATTGTTTAAAATAATTTATACTACCCATTTTTGAGATAGATGTACCCATATCCTATGGTTAGGGTCGGGTTTCAGTCGTAAAAAATATGTGAAATATCAGATAGTCTACAGGGTTTGCTAATTAGGGGCTTTCAAAGTCCAGTGTCACCCCGTTGTTTAAAGTATGGTTGTGAAGGAAGAAAGCTTCTTGTGAAGAAAACAAAGTCTCGTCAGAACACAAAGGCTCGCCAGTTAAACCAAGGCAATAGGAATTTGTTAAAAGACCAAAAAAAATCCAAGATTAGGAGATAGTAAGATTATTTTTAGCCTCTTTCCAATAAATTCTAGCATGATCAATGATGTAAAACGACTAAAGTATCGATGTTCCAAAGAAGCACAATACACGATAAAGACAATAATATAGCTTTTCCAATCATTTAAGCAATTGGAAGTCAGTAGCATATGCAACTTGTAGCTTTGTTGCAATATGTGTAGTTCAAATATGAATCCTTCACCTTATGGATCTGTCACTACCCTTTAAACATGTAAATAAGCATATAATTAGCATATAAAGTAAACCAATAGTAAAGGTCAAATAAATTTAGGACAAAAGGAGCACAAAGGGGTTAGGCTAGTTGAGTTTCTATAATCAACTATATATGGAACCCTAGTGCTATTTTTCATGTTGAATTTCCATGCATAGGTTCAGGGTTTTGACATTTCGGAGTGAAATGGTAATGGGTGAACACAAAATTCACAGCATAAGGGAGGATAGGGGAAGAGTGGAAATCAAAATTGCCCAGAAAAATAACAAAACTTGCCACATAATACAAAGAGATTTGTACAGTGAAAAGTAGATTGAAGAGCATTTATATACTTGTAATTCCTTTGCTTTCGTTGTTGCATCCATATAAGTAGTGGGACCACTTTGAACCACATAGAACCTGCCCCGAGCTAATGTATTCATTCTGTAATTAAATAAAAAATAATATATTAATTTTAAATCATTCAAATTCCATTTGTCAAATCTATACCTACCAATCGGTTCTCATTGCTTCTCAAATAATTTGTTCGGCCATTCAAAATAGTATTAGATCTAGGATTTAAATAACGATAATGGAAAAAAACAAATTATCTAATTCATAAGTGACAAGGAAGAAAATAAACAACCTAAATTCTAATTCTCATACTTATTGTCACAGTGGGCGGCAAACCCTTTTGAGCTTTGTTTTGATTTTTTTTGAGCCAAAATGAAACACATTCGAAGCCCAATATCCAAATGACTTGTGTGGTGCAACTGGGTGATCAAATAATAACTTTGTCCCAAGCCCTCTAGACTTGTTGCACAAAGAAAAAAAAAATATTAAAATACCCATCTATTACGTACATGCTTGGAGTTCTATTAAGGTCTGCATATCTAGTCAGTCATACCATTAAATCTAAGGTCAACCATTGACCCAATTTTTGTATTTATGATTAAAACAACCTAATAATTAAAATCTGACGGAAGGACTCAGATCAAAGTGTCGTAATTATTGCTCCTCCAGAGACTTGGTTTCCTCTAACTATCCAAACTACTCAAACCTTTCATCCTCTCAACGAAGGAAGTGCTTATAGGTACTTCATAGATTCTGTCTTCTTAGAAAGCAAACCAGTTTTTTAAAAATGAATGGATGATCAAACAAAAAAAACTAAACAATTGAAGAAAAACAATTATTTGTTGATTCACCAAACCCATAAACCAACCTCATTTGAAGGGTGCTGGGACATAGCAGCGCTTCACGGGTCATGACCTTTTCTTCCATCTCCATATCAATCTCTCTCGCTTCTTGCTGAAAGACAGACATTGATTTCAATATTAATACAAAACAAAACCAACAGAAACATTCTAAATCAAAAAATTGACTTAACCAAAAAATCAAATACTAAAACGTAGAAGGAAAAATCCAACTATTATACATGCAGACCTCCCCACAAATATCAACACATCAATCTCCATTTCTTCATGCTAATAATTCCAATTCAAAAAAACAAATGAATGCATGAGTTAAAAAAACCAAAAATAACTGGGGAAAAAATAATTGATTGATTCACCAAACCGTGAATCGAATGTCTTGTCAATCCTTAGGCTAAACTGATCTCTTTGCCAGGGACCTTTACACACATTACCTCCAAAAAAATCAGACATTGCTAAATGATGAGAAAAAAACCCAGATAATAGTTAGGGGGGAAGGGGGGGGGGGGGGATTGTGAGCAAATTGAGAAAAGGGGAAAGGAAAGAACAGAAGGAAAAATAAATCAAAAACAAAATGGAAAAACAAAAAAAAGGGAAAAGGTAACAAAGCATAACAAAGAAAATGGAAAAACAAAGAACATGAGCGAGAGAGGTAACGGGAACCAAACAGAACAAAGAAAAGGAAGAAAAACAGCTAAAGGGAAAAAAATAAAATGATGAAAAAATAAAATAAAAAATAAATCAGAGAAAAAAAAAAGAAAATGAGCGAGAGAGGTAAGAAAACAAAAAAGAACAAATAAACAATGAAAAAAGAAAATAAAAGAAAAATCAAAAAGTTGGAGAGAGAGAGAGAGAGAGAGAGAGAGAGATGAAAAACAGAACAAACGGGGGGAAAATTATCAAAACAAAAAAAGAAAACAAAGAAAATGCTTGAAAAAGAAAATGAAAAAAAAAAATAGAGGGTGGGTGATAGAGAAAGAGAGGTGCAAACAAAGAAAATGGGAAAAAAAAAGCTGGAACAGGAAATATTAGAGCAAGGAAAATGATTATCAGAGGCTTAGAACATAAAAAAGAGAGAGAGGATGAGATCTGAAAACCACGGTTGTAACAATGCCGATATGTTTTCAAACACTTCCAAGCCATCCCGATTCAAATTGCCTATAGTGCTTGCACCTTACGATGATTAAAAAAAATTAAAAGGGGAATTTATAACAAAGAACCATAATTGGGGAACAAATTCAAGAATCAAACGAATAAAACAAACAAAATAAAGTGTACCAAAAATTCATTTACCAAAAGCTAGGCAAGAATCTACGAAATCGAATAGTTGGAAGTACGGGGCCAAGGACTGGATTTGAGAATGCGGCAGGAGCGACTCCGGCCGGCTGCGATGCTCGACGTCCTGCTCACCAAGACATAGAAGCACAAAGAATCAGATCCAACTAAAGCTTTCACATGTTATTCCGGTCCATCTTGATCAATAATTTTGGAAATAAAATAACTCAATAGAGAGAAGGGATTTGAAGACAGTATTTACCACTACCACCACCACCACATCAACACCACTAGTACCCCACGACCCCACCACCACCACCACCGCACCATCCACATCACCACTGTCATGTTTCAAGAACAAAAAAAATAAAACAAACAATAAGAGAGAGAGAGAGAGAGAGAGAGATAGGGCTTACTTGCAGCCCGAGCTTGGAGGTCACCACTACCACATCAACACCACCGCCACCATATCAAACCCCGGCCACCATCACCACATCAACACCACCATCCCACCACCACATCAACACCACCACGGCACTACCCCCACCACATCAACACCCCTACCACATCACCACCCCCACCACCGCACCATCCACACCACCACCGCCCTGTTTCAAGAACAAAAAAAAAAAAACAATTAGAGAAAAGGGATTTGAAGACAGTATTTACCACTACCACCACCACCACTACCACCACCACCACATAAAATGAAAGAAAAAGGAAAAAACAAAGAACGGAAGGGGAGAGACAGAGAGAGAGAGAGAGAGAGGTGGGGGGAGGGGAAGGAAGTACTTGTTGATGTTCTCCCACTTCTCTATGCACCACTTGGAGTTCCGTCTGTAGCCCAGTGACGCCATCGTCGAGCTCACCTCCTCCCAGAGGGGCCCTTTTAGCCCCGGTTCCTGGAATCTCGGCTCCAGCCCGCTTCGGACTCGGATCAGCGCCTGGACCTCCGCTCCGGACTCAAATCAGCGCCTGGACCTCTGCTCCGGACTCTGATCGGGGCCAAATTGCATGAGAGAGAGAGAGGGAGGGGGTCGATTGCGATCGGAGATGGCTGCGATTGGGGTCGAGTGCCGGATCGCAAGAGGGAGGGAGAGAGAAAGGGTCAGAGCCGGATCGCAGAGAGAGGGAGGGGGTCGGGGCCAGATTGTATGACAGAGAGAGGGAGGGGGTCGTGGAGGACTCCGCCGGCGAGATCGGGGCTGGATCGCATGACAGCGAGAGAGGGAGGGGGTCCTATAGGACTCCGACGGCGAGATCGGGGCCGGGTCACAGAGAGAGGAAGGGGGTCGGAGCCGGATCGGGGCCGGATCACAGAGAGAGGAAGGGGGTCGGAGCCGGATCGGGGCCGGAGGAGAGAGAGAGAGAGAGAGAGGGAGGGGGCCGGATCACAGAGAGAGGGAGGGCGTGGACTCAGACGGCGAGATCGGGGCGGGGCTTCTTCACTCCCTCTCTCCCTGTTCTTTCTCTCTCTCAAACGATCTCTCTCCTCCTCTCTGGGGCGTGGAGGAGGAGCACGGGGCTCGATTTGGGCTGACTGCGAATCATTGGTCGGGGATCTTGGTGAAGCGCATAGTTGTGCAGTGCCAGCGGATTCAAATTCATATGATTCTGACACCTGTCACCACCCTATACATATTATAATGGCGAACGGTCGAGATCTATTGCCAGCTGGTCCAGTCTGTACAAATTCATGTATTTTCTACCGAACCCAGTGTTTGAATTTCAAACTCTCTCTTCCCAATTGAATTTCAAATTTTTTCCTCTCTCTTTCCCTCCCTTTTGGTTTCATCACTTTAAATCTCAACCCTTGCTATGTTTATCCCCCTTCTCTGCATAAATCTCAGTCGTTGCTTTGTCTCAGTTCATTTATCCCCCACACAACCGTTGTCTTTTATATATATATATATATATATATATATATATATATATATATATATATATATATATATATATATATATGGGTCAGGATCGGATGACCCATCAAAATTTTGACCCATTAATAACCCAGCACCCTTTGAGGCACTTAGAGGTTATAGAATGGGCTGATTTTTTGTAGGGATGTTGTCTATGGTATGTTGATCATCCTCACAAAAAATCAGCCCATTCTAAAACTTCTAGGTGCATCAAAGGGTGCTCTTCAAATCAACGGTTAAAATTGACAGTGAAAAACCGTTGATTTGAAGTGCGCATTTGATGCACCTAGAGGTTTTAGAATGGGCTGATTTTTTGTGAGGATGATCAACATATCATAGACAACATGTCTACAAAAAATCAGCCCATTCTAAAACCTCTAGGTGCCTCAAAGGGTGCTGGGTTATTAATGGGTCAAAATTTTGCTGGGTCATCCGATCCTGACCCATATATATATATATATATATATATATATATATATATATATATATATATATATATATATATATATATATATATATATATATATATATATATATATATATATATATATATATATATATATATATATATATATATATATATGGGTCAGGATCGGATGACCCAGCAAAATTTTGACCCATTAATAACCCAGCACCCTTTGAGGCACCTAGAGGTTTTAGAATGGGCTGATTTTTTGTAGACATGTTGTCTATGATATGTTGATCATCCTCACAAAAAATCAGCCCATTCTAAAACCTCTAGGTGCATCAAAGGGTGTTCTTCAAATCAATGGTTAAAATTGACAGTCAAAAACCGTTGATTTGAAGTGCGCATTTGATGCACCTAGAGGTTATAGAATGGGCTGATTTTTTGTGAGGATGATCAACATACCATAGACAACATCCCTACAAAAAATCAGCTCATTCTATAACCTCTAAGTGCCTCAAAGGGTGCTGGGTTATTAATGGGTCAAAGTTTGCTGGGTCATCCGATCCTGACCCTACAAAGTTTGCTGGGTCAAAGTTTGCTGGGCTGATATATATATATATATATATATATATATATATATATATATATATATATATATATATATATATATATATATATATATATATATATATATATATATATATATGGGTCAGGATCGGATGACCCATCAAAATTTTGACCCATTAATAACTCAGCACCCTTTGAGGCACCTAGAGGTTTCAGAATGGGCTGATTTTTTGTAGACATGTTGTCTATGATATGTTGATCATCCTCACAAAAAATCAGCCCATTCTAAAACCTCTAGGTGCATCAAAGGGTGCTCTTCAAATTAACGGTTAAAATTGACAGTAAAAAACCGTTGATTTGAAGTGCGCATTTGATGCACCTAGAGGTTTTAGAATGGACTGATTTTTTGTGAGGATGATCAACATACCATAGACAACATCCCTACAAAAAATCATCCCATTCTATAACCTCTAAGTGCCTCAAAGGGTGCTGGGTTATTAATGGGTCAAAATTTGGTGGGTCATCCGATCCTGACACTATATATATATATATATATATATATATTTGTGTGTGTGTGTGTGATATTTTCAAGCTGCATAACAACCATTACACGGGATTTGTACTAGTATCGTATGACTGTCAAGGTCTATGGTTTGAGTTGATCTGATGCAAATAGCTCTTTAATTAACCAAGTCATGTTGCATTAGGCATAATTGAGTTAGGGATATATAATCTTCTGGATTATGTTTGACCAGCGTCCAGATCAGCTTGGGTCTAATAGGGTCAACTCCGGTCACGACACATGATTTTGATAGACTAAACTTGGGCCGTTTAGTGCTTAGGGTCAATATTAGTTTTCTATCCCTGGATAAAACAGCAATACTAAGATGGGGGATTTAAATGTGAGGCAGAGTGATCACAACCATCAGATAGGCGCCACCAACCAGTGAATCACATTCAATCCAGAACAGCAGCACATTTGACACGCCGCTGCACACTACACACTAGCATAACCCAAAGTTAGGGTTGGGATCCTTGGACATGTTAGTTTTGACTCATAGTTTGACATATGATCCATTGCCCCTACATAGATAGAGGCTTCACAATTTTCTACGTTTTGGTGAGGATGATTACCCTAGCATATACACCCACAAGAACTTGGTACATTGTAAAACTTCTAGGTACATAAGATGTGCTCTTCAAATAATTGCTCTTGAATGGAAAGTCGACAATGCTCTCCACATTTGATGCATCTAGAGATTATAGAATGCTGATTTTTTGTGAACATACTATTTGTGGGAAGATGATCATTCTCACTAAAAGTAGTAAAGCCGGAAACTTCTATGTTTGAGCAATGGATCGCTTCTCAAATTGAGACAAAGGTGCCATGTTAGTTGATAGAGATAGGCTTGTCAATCTGGCCCTTTACAGAGAGTACCATGCCTTGCCCTTTAAGGGCCTGAGGGTGAAGCTATGAAAACTTACGGCCCTGCCTGCATAAATTATTATAAATATATATAATTGTTATTCAGGGGCTAAATGAATAACTAATTGAGACTAATCAATCATTAGTAGTTCATTCATTGTGGTCCTATGGGAATTGAAGTTCTCAAATTCAGATTTCCTAAATTACTCATACCATTGACTTTTGATTTTTGGCAACCATTTAAAACCATCCTTCTATATCGTACTCCTCATATCAAGATATAGAAGGATGGTTTTTAATGGTTACCAAAAATCAAACAACAATGGTACGAGTAGTTTAGAAAAAAAAAAAAGCTAGCCCTTATCTTAATAACCTAAGTGGTTAAATAAATCTATCAATAATCATTAACCTGACCCTTACTTAATCCTGGCCCAGGCTTGACTCTTAAAAGGTTGAGATAGGGCCCATCATTTTCCAACCCTAAAGGACTAAGGTCGGGCTAGGACTTGCCCCCTAAAACAAAGGGATGGGCCCAGTTTGACCCCAACCCTGCTTTAGTCGTACCCTTTGACAGGCTTAGATTCTAACCTATATAACTTACATTTACCAAACTAACAATACTCTCTTTTTAAAAAAAAAAAACAGTACATGCATACTATTGCAATACTTCATGTGTACATATAGGACTACAACTATGTACATGACAGATATTTCTGCAAATACCAAAAGGTGTGGAAGGTTGCAGTAATTGTCCTATTACACAGAGGAATTAGCTAATACCCAAGAAAAAATCGTGAACTTGCTGCCAATCATCGAATGGGAGAATACTTGAATCTCTTATCACCATACTCAGACCAAATCTTGAGAATGTTCCATCAGAATCTATTATCAGTAAATAGTTGTACGAAAATGGTTCCATTTTTTTTTAAAGGAAAGACTGAATTCCATTGATTGCATGTTTCAGGAAGGATCAAGACAGACATGAGTGGTCACTAGCACTAGATAGTAGGAAAACATTCTCACAGTAAGAAAACAAGGATGAGACGAGGTGAGGCTAAGAGCTCAGGGCTTCATTTCTTCCTCGTCTTCGATCTTGGGTGCCAAGTAGAACCTAATGTAGCCCATATCTGCAATCTTGTACTCGACCACCACCGGAAGCTCGGATGAGAGGCTGATGGTCACGGTGTTAGACAGCGGGGTGGCCTTGGTGAAGGAGTTCATGTACCTCAGTGCGAAAGTCAGGGACACGGGCTCCTGCATCTCGATTACGGTAGCTTCCTCTGGCTGCTCACAGTGATAAAAGATAAAAAGGGTGTACATAATTTGAAACACCAACAAGTATCATGCAAGTCTTTATGGTGTGGTGAATACTAAAATCAGAGGAATTGCTGCTGGTACCTTGTCCACAGTTGTGTTCTGTCTGCACACAATATTTGCAGCTCCAATATCTCCCCTAGTTGAAAACTTAACGCCTTCCTTCGTCACTGAAATAACAACTGCAGTCTCCCCAACCATGAGAAATTGTCAACCAACTGGCACTTCAAAAAACGAAAGCTCAGAAATTTTTTTAAAAAAATTCATTATTATTCTGATCAAGATCCTACCCGTGTCACCAATGCTGCTGAGATCCTTACAGATCCTTGCAAACTCCGCAGATGGCATTCGCACAATTGCATGGTACTCAGCTTCTGGAATGCCAAGATGCTCACTGTCAATGTCCATAAGCTTCATCTCGAAATCAGCAATCTTGTCTTGATCTGTGTAGAAAACAAAGACCAGGATAAGAAACCAAGTCCAAAACTCAATTGCATCTGATCAAAAAAATGAACCCAAGTAATATGACTGCATAAGAAAACAAAAATGACATAAGCTATCAAGCCTCCTAGCTGCATGGAAGATCACCCAGTAACAGTGGACAAAACTTAGGGCCTTCCAATCAACCATGTTAGTGAAAAGTAAGAAAGTAAAGGACTAGCAACCGCTGCAGTTTGGCTCCACCTTATGGATGTTGTCTGCTTACTTAATCATGGTTTTGTTTCACCCAGTAGTAGTAGTAGTAGTAGCAGTGGTGGTCTTCTAAGATGTTATGTATATTGTTTTTTTTTTTTTTTTTGGTACACCAGACAGTGATCATGACATCATGATCCTGAAGTCCTCTCTAACTAAGGCACCAAGCACATCTGGGAAAGAAGACTCCCAGCAGTACCCCACCCTCCCGAATCATATCGCCTCCTGAGCGAGCCAGTGTACTGCAGAATTAGCAGACCGAGATACCCAATGCACCGAAACCTCATTGAGGCACTGCCAGGCCAGCATACAATCCAAGATAAAAGGACAGAGTTCACCTGTACAGCCCTTTCCCAGCAGGAGAGCATCCCTTGCTTGCAAGGCATCCGTGAGAATAACAACCTTACAAGCGTTCCACCTCACCAGTTCATTAAAGGCCCCTTTTAACACCAAGAGCTCCGCCTGTAAGGGAGAAGAAACTCTGCATTGAGATGCCACAGCTGCACATAGGCCACCTGAAGTAGTAGTAATCAGCCATGACGAACCCCCGATTACCTCTGTTCCTCTGAAAGCGCAATCAGTCCATACCAACAGTTCAACCCCTGGGCCCCACCTCACCTCTTTCGTTCTCACACCTCCACTGGCCCATATAAACTTGGTAGCTTAGCTCCATGCCAAACCCATGACAGTTGCAATACATGTTTTGAAATAATTTATTACAGCACGCCTTCCACAGCTTCCTTTTACATATTGCAACTACAAGGTGAACCTAATCACTATATGCATTGGATAGAGAGGAGCTTTCGAAATCGGAAATGATCGATAATTTGGCCAAATGCTCAGAAGTCCTTCATTGGATGTGCTCAAAATCAGAAGCTGCCAAGTCTTGAGTGCAAGAAATTCTGCTTGTGTGACCCACAAGTTGGCAGTAGCATCAGGCATCCTAAGCAAGGTTCTATCCGATGTTTACTCTCCTATACCATACCTAAGAGGTTGAGAATCATGAATCAACAACTTAAAGAATAGAGATCCAATAAAAAAAAGTATCTGAACACAAACAACTGCATCAGTGTTTCCTCAAAAAAAAATAAAAGTAAAATAACTACAGTGTTTACAGGAAAACTTGTCGAAAGATGAACTCTAGATGCACAACAGAGGACTAGGTTAAGGGTTATTAGCATGGTACCAATGAGGAAAAAGGAAACTATGTGGAGGCATGAGCTTGATCCCTTCGATCGTTAAAAGGTGAACAAAACACTACCTTTTTAGATAGAGCGTCAAGGAGATAACAAATCAAGGCATTTCAAGGGTGACTGGGTATTTCAAGGAACAGAAACAAGGTCTAAGAATAACCTGATGGCCACTTAAACACTGGCTAATGATCTTCATTTAACTTTTAACTGGAAGGCCCAGGAAGAAATTATGTATTCTCTGAATGTATCAGTTAGGCAGAGCAAAAGGTCTTCTTTACGTGGAAATATTCAATGAAATCAAGGAGGTATTATAGGTTGCTGCAAGACAAAGTCAAGGGTTGGGACCAAGGTTCAAAATTTCAAAGGAAAATATTTCGGCAGTATGGAAATATTGCAATTTATAAACAAGCACCGGATTGATATGATGTTGGAAAACTTGGAATATTTCAACAAAGCTCTGAACAATCATAAATAAAGCATAGATACACACTTTGGAACACTTAAATCATATTTCTACAGTCTAGGGGTGTGGAGCTCCGCATACCATGTATTTCTATGTCTGTAGTGCAATTGCATAAAGTCTAAAAGAATTCAATAAATAAAGTAATCATCATCATCATATAAATAACTTGATTCAACTTCTAAAAGAATTGAGCAAATAATCCATGTAATCAATTTAACATATAGGGCTCGAAAAACCACATAAAAACAATATATTGTGGGCACAAAACCGATAAAAATTATCCCAATAACGAAGGATTAAAGTTTCTATTGCAAATAGGATTATTGTTTATGTTGCATTTAATGCCTAGATCTCCCTTTTAGTATAAGATCTAGCATTTAATGCGGCATTTGAGGCGAGAGCGTGTTGGGATCCTGTCTAGTCCTAGAGAAATGGTGATCTATGGAAGGAATCACCACTTTGGTAAAGCTTAGCCTTCCAAGAGATCCTTGAAAAAGGGGTGTTCTAATGGAGAACATGGTCTTGAGCGATGGGGTTGCCTTCTTAATACTCTGAGGGCTTGGCCAAATCGTAGAACGGGAGCGCTCCGAGGGAGAATGAATGTTTCTTTTTAGAGGAGGATCAAAGAAGGGGCATTTTGAGGAAGGATGTCGCCTTGGTCAAAGGGTCGTCATCTTAGCATCTTGAGGAGTGAGGTGTTGGCCTCATCACCCTAGGGAGAGGATGCTCTTAGGGAGGACTACCATGTATCACCCTTGACATCCACCATGTAGGGTTCTGATAAAAGTCATGGTACTTGTCTTAGAAGCATGAGGCGTATTGAGTGGTTAGTCTCATATAGGTAATGGGAGTGAATCGTTGTATTCGTAAATCCGATGTGCTCTCCTCCCTCCAAGAGGTCAACCTTTTGGAACACTCGGGAGACTCTTGGAGCATGCCCAACTCTGATACCATATGGTAATACTCGAGTGTTCCAAAAGGTTGACCTCTTGGAAAGGACGCCCATGCAGCACCTTTAACACAGCAAGGGTGCCTTAGAAACTCACAAAAATTAATTTCCCTACTATCATGTGCAAGGCCCAAATTGAGTCAAGGGATGCCTCACATCATCCTTAGATGGGGCATGTATGTAATGAGGGAATTCAAACCTGCAATAACATTAGACATAAGAAAGACACTATGCCAAGCAAAGTTCGTGGGCATGGAAAGCAATACGGCCAATAAACACCGATTGGCTCAGACAACCTACGATAGCAAGTAGGAAATAGATCACCCCACCCCCCACCCATTTCTTTTCTTAGATGAAACTTCTTTCTCATAGATGATCCCAATCATCACATAGCCATCATCGACGATTCCCTAACAATTCTCTATCTTACCCTACAGCCACCATTGCTTTCCTTAAATAGAAGAGTAAAGGTGAGCACATGGGAGGCAAAAAACAGCTCAAATTTTGGCCAAAGCAACTCAAACCCATAAACCGACCATCTATAACCCACACATCCCGAAACCCAAATCATGCGCATGATGAACACATCGTGCGCACAATCTCTCCAAGATTTTACTCACCATATTTTTTGTCAATTCATCCATGTGCACGAGCTGAAAGTCATGCGCACAATCCTGTCAAGGTATTGGTTTTTGCAAGCCAAAACCCAACACCAAATTGACCCAGTTAAGGTTTTAAATGTAGGTCAAACATGATCAAAATTAGGATAGTTTAATTTAGATGATTCTAGTAAAGCGGGTTATTTCAGAACAAACAGAATTGAGAATAAATAAGCTGTGGCCCTGTGGGTTTGATTGACAAGGAAAAAAAATGTGCGATTGGCTGTAACCAAAAGGGTCCTCAGCACCATCAACACCCCCACTTCAAGTCTTTGTGGTCATACATCAAACACTTGATGGGCGCATTAGGAATAGCCAATCACCACTTTTACATACAAGCCGCAAACTGGGAGGATTAACAAAAAAATTCTTTTTAATTCTCAACTTTAATAGTCAAATGAAAGGGAATAAATTCAGAAGAAAATAATGACTAGAATCAGAAAAAGAAAAGATTGTAGGTGATCTTACTGGGGCTTTCAAACATGAAGGTGACAGTGTCGCTGCCGTCGTCGGCCTTGAGGGTGATGATGTCGTCGTTGCCGGCGCATCGGAGCATCTTGGACATGTTGTTGAGGTTCATGCCCATGGAGAGGTTGCGGTCGCAGCGGTAGTGCTCGAAGCCCTCCGAGCGGAGGAGGAGGGCCACCAGTGCCACGTGGCTGGAGTCCATGGCCTGGAGGGAGAACCCCGTCGCCGAGCAGTCGAAGTTGGCGTCCGTCACCAGCTCCCTTATCGACTCCAGCACCTTCTTCAGCAGGCTCCCCTGCACCAACCGTAGCTCCAACATCTCTCTCTCTCTCTCTCTCTCTCTTTGTACTGAGGAACTGGGGGGGGGGAATGGGAAGGAAAATCAAGGGACAAGGAGGGATGGGAGGTTCGTAAAGGCGGCAGCGTTTTATAGGAGAGATATTTGGCGGGAAAACCTTGTTTCAATTCCCGCCCTAATTTTGATGATCCGGAATGAGAACGGAGGAGAGACCAGATAAACTGCACAGGCTTTTAAAAAAAAAAAAAAAATGGAACCTACACAGGCTTTTATGCGGCAGTTTAAACTTTGAATCCGGAAAAAAATGACGCATAGAAGCTCTTATGCGGGAAAAAAAGTCAAAACTAATTCATATCAGAGCCAGGTTTCGATCCTGGGACCTGTGGGTTATGGGCCCACCACGCTTCCGCTGCGCCACTCTGATTATGTTGTTACAATTAAATTAGTAAGTTTATGTATCAACTTTTAGTCATCTCAAATGGTAAGAGATGCATCCCGCCAGCTCCGGATTAACTCCGGAGGCTGCTGGTAGCAGCGATCAACGGCAGCCGGCTCCACCCAAGGATCACCTCCGACCAACATGACCGATTATGGGCTGGGAATTTTCTCATGGGTTGGGCTTTAAGATTTTCAAATCTCTAAAAACTTTGAGTTCATGAGCAGATGATTAGGAACTCAAAAGGCCATAGACTATAAAGGTTCTATCATAGTAGTTCTTGGATGTCCAGTCACTTAAATTCTTGTAAGTAGTGCCAAGTTTCGTTACAAGTCTAATCGTAGAGGGTTGGGTCCTACAACCACTCGGCTGGGACATCCTCACATATACCCACCACTCTGGAGTCTGGAGGAGCCCAGATATGAAAGAAGGGCCACAGAGCACTGCCATTTGAACATACAACCGGACATAAACACAAACACAATGCCGATGTGGGTGGCATCGACCAACCAGCGAGAACGAAACAATCTTCCATGGAAGCAATTCCTTCATTCTCAAAATGACTCTACTGCACTGCCCACCCCTCATCACGTAGATAATCATTAACAAGAATTTAATGTCCGACAGACGGTCAATTTGACATCAACCCTCTAAAATTGATGCCAAAAATAATCTGGTCCCCCAGAACTTTCAACAGTCATATATGTAATTACAGTGATTATGTGGCGCAATGCCACTGGTCGGTCATAATTACCAGTCATCAAAGCCAGCCTGTCGTCAAATTTTTTCTTACATATAAGCATGGAGGCATTTGATGGCAAAAGAAAGAAAAAAGAAATCTGTGGATCAAGATTAAAGGCAAATTGCATTATGAAAACTTGTTGAGCAACGATACATCCGACATTCACTGAAAACAGCTGTGACATTCTCTAGTTCCAACACAGACAGACTGGAAGAAACAAAACAGATCCACGGTCCGAGGGCTTGCCAACTCCTCAACACAAGAAAAAAATTCATAGGAAACACTGAGAGATATAAACGAGATGGTAACCGCAGAGTGAAACCAACTGTGGCATTGGCAAGATCAGAGATCCGGGATGGGGGGTGCTGCTGCTGCTGCTGTACGCCTTACGGACGCACACTTGACCAGATGGTTGTAGCTCCCCTTCTCCTTGAAGAGCTGAGAGAAGTGGTGCTTGCAGTAGAGAATTCCCTCCAGGGCTGCGTAGTTTGATGGAGAGAGAGCACAGCCTCCATGGGAGCACTTGAAGCAGGACCTGTGATACGCCTGCCCTTCGACCGTCACCTACAAGAAGTCAACAGCATAAACACCCGCATCGGGAAAACAAGATTCATGGCATTCCTATTCTCTTATGAGTAAATAATAAAAAAGACTGGGTCAAGCTTAGAAGCCTGCCCACATCGCACTGACAGTTCGACAAGTCATGCGATCTAAATTTTTACACCGATTTTCAAATCATTAGACATAGGTTTTAGAAGTTGTTGATTTTATATGAGCATAATCCTCTTGACTTAGATAGCACATCCACAAAAGATCAGCACTTTCTAAAGCCTCAAGACCTATCAAATGTGCTCTTCAAATTAACAATTAAAACAGACGGTCGATAAAGCCTTTTACATTTGATGTACGTAGAGGCTTCAGAATGTGTTAAATTTTTTGTGGATCTGCTATCTAAGGCAAATTGATTATACTCACAAAAAATCAACTTCTAAAACCTATATCTAACGATTTGAAAATTGGTGCCCCCCCCCCCCCCCCCCCCCCCCCAAACACACACACACACATCAGGAGACACCTAGGCTTGCCTTAGATCCTTGAAAGCCTTGCCTTCGATACCAGATTTCAAATCAATTTAAGTCATTAGAATCAAGAAGAGCAGAACTCCACAACAGGGTGACAAACATAATACGCAAAACAATCGATCAAACGACTCACTACAAAATTAACCATGGAGGATCCAATTCAGTAAACCATCAAGTAGAAAATAGGAACACAACTGTTTCGGGTAATCACTATCCTACCTTTTCAAGTGGATACGCCGTTTTGCCACAAGTCGCACATTTCTCTTGTGTTCCTGAAAACATGCCAGCAGCTTTGCTGGTAGACCTTGTCTGAAATCGAGACATAATAAAAGGGAATCAGACAACCTTCCAAAAAAAATATGCTGGTTCAAATATTGAAATTTTTCATAGAAGACAAAGCCACCATAAACGACTTCATTGAAAACAGCAATCGCAGGAACTCACCAGTTGCGGGGTCAATTTCTCCGCTGATTTTGCCGCTGCCAATCAGCAAAAGAAATGGAGAAATCAAACAAAGAAGAAATCAGGTGACAGAAAGTTTATTCAACCAACTTTAGGGAGAAGCCTCACGTGACTGGAAGCTCTTGTTGAAGCTTCCCGTCTCCTTGAAGAGCTGTTCGAAGTGAGGCTTGCAATACAGAACACCTTCCAGTGAAGAATAATTACCAAGCTGCAAAAGAAAACAGAATAAAAAATATTAGGTAATTAGATGAAGTGTTACCCATCTCTGGAACTTTCCTTGGAACATTTAAAGCTTGTATCTAGATAAATCAAAGACACATAACAACATACTCTTTAAATTTGGTTAGTAGAACAAAAATGCAGTAATACCATTAATTGCTCCTGTTAGGAGCTGACGGCTAGGGTTTGGAGAGGGGGTGATACGGAGGTAGGAAGGGGATGTTGAGAGGGGGTGACGACGTAGAAGATGACGTAAGTAGTGAGGGAAGATCCCGGGACTCAGTGGAAAAGTACGGGACATCCTCTACAAAGGAGACGTGGCGAGAGACACGGATCCGGCGAGTCAAGGGATCGTAGCACCGATAGCCCTTGTGCTCCCGACTGAGTCCTAAATGAACACACCTAACAGACCTAGGGCTAGTAGAGAGTTTGGTGCGCTCATGGGGAAGGAGGAGGACGAAACACGTGCACCCAAAGGTACAAAGAAGAGAGTAGTCAGGAGATGTGGAGTAAAGCCGCTCGTACGGGAAAACACCAGAGAGGGATGAGGACGGAGTGATGTTGATGAAGTGAACAGCGGCCAGGACAGCTTCAGCCCAGTAGGAATGTGGAACAGAAGCAGACAGAAGTAGAGCTCGTGCTGTCTCGAGGACATGGCGATGTTTGCGCTCGGCGACTCCGTTTTGTTCATGGGTGTGGGGACACGACTGTTGGTGAAGAGTGCCGTGAGTTTGAAGGATCTCGCGCATCTCAGATGAGAGATACTCCTGGGCACAATCAGACCGAAAAGTCTTAACCGACCAAACTGGGTGTGAAGCATAGTAGTGAAGGTCCTGTAAATATGAGGAATCTCGGAGCGGCGACGCATGAGATAGACCCAGGTGCAGCGGGAGTAATCATCTATGAAGCTCACATAATACAAAAAACCAGTAAAAGAGGCAACTGGAGCAGGACCCCACACGTCAGAGTGCACGAGATCAAAAGGGGCGCTGGAACGAGAAACACTAGTAGAAAAAGGAAGAGCAAGGTGCTTTGCTAATCGACACCCAGTGCAGACAGAGAGAGGGGAGGACACCCGACCCAAAGCGCCAGAGCGAAAAAACGCTTTGGAGTCGATCACTGGATATGTGACCTAACCTTCTGTGCCACAAATCGGCATCAGAGGTAACAGACAGAGCCGACAGAGTGGAAGTGGGAACCTGAAGGTGATCCAATTGATATAGTCGCCATGCTCGACGACCCAGCCCAACTCTCTGACCCGTCCGCGGATCCTGCACAGAACAAGAAGTAAATGTAACGATCAGGCCCGAGTCACAAAAAGAACTAACAGATATTAAGTTAATGTTTAAGCGGGGAGCAAGGTGAACACGAGGTAAGGTTAGGCGACCAGTGGGATCGGAGGCAGGGGTGATGGATCCACACTGCGAAATGGATAGACGAGTCCCGTCAGCAGTGTGGATCCCCATGTGGGTAGGAGCAGGGCTATAGTCCGTGAGGACAGAAGGATCGGAGGTAAGGTAACAGGAGGCACCCGAGTCGAAGATCCATGGAGCAGTAGTACCCGGAGTGGCAGAGAGACCGTGAGCTGTCGAAGCGCTGGTGGAGGCGAGGTATCGAAACAGTAACTCCTCAAAGCACTGGAGGCGGTCGGAGTAAGACCGAGACTGAGCAGAAGTATCCGGAGTGGCAGAGAGACTGTGATCTGTCGAAGAGCTGGTGGAGGCGAGGTATCGCAACGGTAACTCCTTAAAGCGCTGGAGGCGGTCGGAGTAAGACCGAGACGGAGCATGAGTGGTGGCAGGCGGTGCTGGAGTAGGGAGATCAGCAGCAGCAGTCTCGCCATCATGGCGGAGGGGATCCTGAAAACGTCCACAGTCGACTGACGTGGTGGAGGGACGTGGCCCGAGAATACTATCAAAACGAGGAGACGGAGGGACTCGACGAGCAGCGACTGTGTGCAGGCAGTATGGGAGCCGAGAGATGCTGTAGGAAGCCATACCCTTGAAGTACGGGGGCGAGCCGGCACAAGGGAGGTCTAAGGCAGTCCGTACAGAGGAGACGGGCAGTTCGGTACAGAGGAGAAGGGGGGGCGGTGGGGCTTCAGGGGGTGCAGGAGGGGGGGTGAGGGTGCAGGGGAGGGGGCAGGTGGGCTGAGGTAAGGGGTGGGGGGGGCGGTCGGGTGGAGGAGGGGGGGTCGGGGGGGGCGGTCGGGTGGAGAAGGGGGTCGGGGGGGTGGTCAGGTGGGGGCGGGGGGGCCTGTCGGGTGAGGAAGGGGGGTCGAGGGGGTGGAGGGAGGGGGCGGGGGGGCCTGTCGGGTGGAGGGAGGGGGTCGGGGGGTGGAGGAGGGGGGTCGGGGGGCCGGTCAGGTGGAGGAGGGGGGGTCCGGGGGTGGTCGGGTGGGGGCGGGGGGCCTTATCGGGTGGAGGAGGGGGGTCGGGGGGGGGTGGAGGGATGGGGCGGGGGGGCCTGTCGGGTGAGGAGGAGATGCGGGGGGCTGCAGGGCAGGTGAGGAGGGGCGGCGGGGCCAGGCGGTGGAGGGAGGGGTGCGGTGGGCTGTCGGGCGGGTGAGGAGGGGCGGGGGGGCTGCCGAGCGGGTGAAGGGAGGCCGAAGGGGAGGGGCTGCCGGAAGGGGAGACCGTCGTCGTCGCGTGGGGGAACCCTAGAGCTCTGATACCATGTTAGGAGATGACGGCTAGGGTTTGAAGAGGAATGGAATGCTCTATTGAGGGACTCAAGCCCAATATATATGTACATGTATGACCATACAACCCGACCCGACTGTACATGTAACCCGACCCATCTCTATACATTAACAGCTCCAAATTTAAATTAACTTGGAATTGGCCACCACAAACACAACTTTATGAACTTTACGGGACGATGTAATCTTTCTAGTGTTCAATCAGAAGTTTAACTTCGGTTTAGCTAAATCATTCCTTTTCTAAGCTTGCATTAGCTGTGTTGCTAACATACTTTGTTTTAAAATGAAAGACCATGATTCAAAACCTCTGGCACCACATAGATGCACACTTGTGCAAACCCGCACATGAGCTTACTTGGCCAATGCCACAGGGGTTCCTGCTAGTGCTAGGTACTTGAGGATTCCTTTCGCCGAACAATGGATGCCACACTGCATTTTTATAGTCCGGACTCGCGGCATGCTCCATTTCAAAGTCCCCCTCCCATCATACGTGCAACAAGTTTCCAAACACATGCGACCACTTCACCTGTTCACATATATTAATACATGGCACACAGACCAATTCACACCATGTCAAATGAGACCCTTATCTCAAATTATAATGCACATCCAAAGGAACTGTATCATACATTGATGCACAGGAATCCTCCACCACCTTAGCACTTGGACACCAAAGCCGACAAAATCAGTCACCCTTAAAATAGGGAGTCTTTGACTATAACTAACAAAATCCTTGGACTAGCTTGATATCCATATTGGCCAACTACCTATGGTGATGCAGTCTGCTAGATTGGCAGGCTAGGATCAATTCTAGTATTTAGACCGCGCTTTAGATGTTTTGGATTTGTTTAACTTGTCGTATTTTCCTATAATTCTTTAGCATTATGATTCTTCCAGAGGCATAATGTCCTAAATACTTACTCGCTTTAGGTATGAGAGCACTCATTGGGAATATACTTTTAAACCGCATAGCTTTCTAATGATACGATTGCTCAAATTAAGTCATTATGGTACCCTAAAAATTGCCTCGAAGTACATATCGAAGCCATACTAGGTAACTTTAAGGTTTCTTTCATGTTGAGAAATTTTAGGATTGGTATTATTGGATAATAGGTCTAGATTTAATTGATATTTCTAAATCAAAAAAGTTTTGCTTCCAGTAGAAGCAATTGCTAAGTTGAATTTAAGATATTGGGTCTAACAATTATGCATTTAGAGTTGCTTTTAGTTTACTTTCCTTCTCTACTCTTGAACTTGAGCTTTCTCTTCCTCTCCTCTCATCTCTACTTGTGGATTTCAAGCCGCCTAGAATTTTCAAATCAGTAGATAGTCCCTCTTAGACTGATCATCGATAGGTTTATAATATTCGACCCAGGGGTTAACAATAAAAGAATTGGTCATTGTTGGTTATAACTCTGTAAGACTAAATATCTTGAAATCAAAATTGGTTGAATGCCTGTAGTTGTACTCTTGACCAAGGATCAACCATCGTTGAATTGGATACTCTAGAATTTATAAACCTCGGACTAATTTTGAATTATATGAGCTAGTGTTAGTCATCTAGTATTTATAACTCTTGATTTGCTAGTTGTAATTTGGTAAATACATAGGCTTACAATTTTATAAGCCTTGTGACTAGCCTCAAATTACAAAAGTCTACAATTTATAGCTTTATAGATCTAGGTTGACTAGCATAGATTGATCAATCACCCTCTAGTTCCTTAAACAAGCTTCAAATCGATTTGTCATGTGCCTAGAGTTAATAACTTTTAGGCGTCGACTATCAAACATCCAAATTTTCCATCTCGAACATAACTCACAGCCTTACCGTTGGACTTACAAAGCAAGTGGACTTCTGAGCTCTCAAATCGGAGCCCCATTCTCTCTTACTACAGCTCTAACTCCCCCAACCTTTTTGTTTGAATATAGGATTCGTGCGCATTGAAGGCATGCCCATGGTTGTCAACTAATTAGGAGACTAATTAATATATTTTCTTTTTGCATCACCCTTTTATCTTAACGTCCAACTTATAATCAAGTCATTTAATCGTAGATTTCCTGATTGAAAAACTTAATTAAACAAAATTCATCATTCTATCAAAAGTTAAGAACCTATAAAACAAATGTTGGGTATAATATAAAACCATATTAGTTATATCTCTTATCAATTAAATACCATGACCAAGTGGCCAAGGGAGTGCTCCTAGGTTTCCTTTTTGGTCCAGGCCAAGGGTTCTATACATTGCCTCAACACTTCTTTTGCACACTTACCTCTTTAGTCCTATATTGCCTGGGGGAAGCCACAGAGACTCACAACCTGTTTGGTTCGCTGTAGTTCCGACAGTGGGGTTAGAACTCCTGTGCAAAAGGATTTTTTTGTCCGTTTGGCTCGCAGTAGCGATGGGGTTACAACTCCCATTGTTGTAGTTGTTACCCGACGACCTATAGAAAAATGAGGAGTTGGAACATGCGACTTTTCGGTGCGTGTTCCAACTCACGCAATTGAGGAGCTTGTTTTCTTTTGTGTTGACCCGAGCGGACTCTTGTGTTGACTCCTTCCCTCGCGCTCGGAGTGATTCCATCGACGGTTTCCACCCTTCGTGCCCATGAGCTTTGAAGCGCTAGTGGTATCGAAGGTTTCCAACCCTTCTTCATTGCCCCTTCTTCCCCGTGTGGTGTCGATTCTTTCTCATCTTGCTAGATGTTTTTTTTTTATGCGTATGAGATTTTGCCTATGTTACAAATGATTATCGTTTATTAAATATTCTTAAAGGGTTTCTGGAGCCTCCCCTTTCCTGATTTCTTGATTGTCGGCAAAAACCCTAAAACAATTTAGGGTTTTTTGTTCTGTCAGATTTTTTACGGTTTATTTGGGGGGTTTTCGACCTTGTCCTCTTCGGATTTCAACTGCAATGTGGGATCTCTCGCCTGATTTCTTGACTTCGGAATTTAACTGCTCACCTGATTTCTTGATAGTCGGCAAAAAACACCCTAAATTAATTTAGCGTTTTTTGTTTTGTCGGATTTTTTGGGGTTTGTTGGGGGGTTTTAAACCTTGTCCACTTTGAATTTCAATTGCAATGTGGGATCAAAGGTTATTTGTTGATGCATGTTAGAATTTCGACTTGTTTGGCACTTTGTAAATGCTTCTCTTGGATCAAAGGGCAATGATGAGTATAGTTGAGCCCAAGTTCGACCACTTTCTTGTGTGGCATGTTTTCTGTTTAATTAGGACGATGATGAGTAGAGTTGAGCCCCAGTTCGACATCGCACAACTGCGCATGTTTTATGCCTAATTAGGGCAATGATGACTATAGTTGAGCCCAAAAAAAGAATATCATTTAGAACCCTAGATCTCACATGCATCAACAAAGAACTGTCAATTGGCAATTATAGTTTGCCCTAACTTTGATTGTTATGCATTATAAGGATTCTATAGCAACCTTAGATGGCCTAATGACAACCTGTTCGTGTCGAGCCTTGATACGTAATAAGAAAGGAAAATCTGAGCCTTGGCGATGATGATAATATATATGAAGCCAAGGTTTGTAGTTTCGATTTGGTCCGCCCACCGAGAATCGGTTTTAGTCGGTTTCGGAGTTTCGGATCGGAGTTTCGGTGGTTTCGGTTTCGTTTTTTATATTTAAAATAATTACAAAATATATAAAATATATATAAAATAATTAAATCGGTACAGACTTCATAGTGGTCTTGTTTTCAAAAGAGCGTGGCTTTTGCTTTACCCTGATTTTTTGTCAAAAAGTTGAAAAATTGTTATTCTAAATTTTGGCTAAGTCTGGAGGAAAAAGAGTTCTTGTGAAAGAATTTTCTTATAGATTCAAAATATTTTACCGGACTTTGGGTTTTTATGTTGATCTTATACTTCTATATTTCTGGAAAAAAAATTGGTCCAAAATACTGTGTGGTTTTTATTCACCGAATTTTCTTTTTTAGCCAATACCTGTAAAGTCTGATTTGGTATAAGAACTGAAAAATTATATTTTGATTCCTTTGGATTTTGATTGTTTTGATATTTTTATTAAATCTAAATGGGGGATATTTATTTATTTACATAAAATAACTTAAAGTAAATGGATCATTTACTTAAATGTTTTTTATGTAAATATGTCTGTCATCTGTCATGTTGAAATACAACTTATCCTGAACTCAGTCCTACTTTTACTGAGTGCTGAGTTCCGAAACACGAAACTGGAGGATTTCGGGACCGGTTCTGACCAAAACCGATCCGAAACGACCGAAATTACAAACCTTGTCTGAAGCCCTATTTTTTTTTTTAAACGCAATTGATTAGATGTATTCTCGAAAGCTAATCGTCGAGATAGTTATATATCTCCGGTTTTAATATTTTGGCGATGATGATTATAGTTGAGCCCAATTGATGCGGTTCTAACTTCTAACTCCATTTTTTTATATTATTTGAAACGATGTAGAGTTGCAATATATGCCATTTCGAATAATATGGTACTTATATATGATGCTTCTTATATGCAAAATGATTGTGTATTAATTATTGGTATATTATATGTGCAGATGAATCATAGGGAAGATCCAAATCGTTTAATGGTAACTCTAATTTCATTATTTGCGTTAGTTGGTGCCCTTTGTATCTTCATGAACCAACGTAGATATAGACAACATAGACAACCTTTAGTGGTGGCAACTTATCGTCAGAGAGGTGATTGGTTTATGAGAGAAGTGATATATGTATCTGATTACATGTGCCATGGTGTAACTCATATGCATAAACTAACATTTTATCAGTTTGTTAATTTACTGAAATACAGAGGTCTTATGACTGATACTTCGCACATTATTGTTGAAGAACAAGTTGTGATGGGCCTTTATATACTTAGCTATCACTCTCGGATCATCACACTTGTAGCTCTATTCCAAAGGTCCTCTGAAATCATCAATAGGTATTTCCACAACTTTTGTAATGACATGTGTTCTTTGTCGGATGATGTCATTAGATTACCTCTAACAACTACACCACCAAAGATATGAAATTATTTGAGTTTTTATCCTCGGTTCGAGGTAAATTTATGTGTTACATCATTTTGCAACATTCATATAGCTATATTAGTTATATCAATAGCTAATGTACTTACAAACTACTTTATATAGGATTGCATTGGATCAATTGATGGGACACATGATTGGGCAATTGCTCCTAGTGAAATTATTGCTAGATTTCGTGGTAGAAAATGAGTCACACAAAATGTCTTTGTGGCGTGTGATTTCGATCTTAAATTTCTATATGTGCAAGCCGGATGGGAAGGATATTTCAATAATTTTAGCATCCTCAAGGATGCCCTTAGTAAAACCAATGGATTTAAGGTTCCTGAAGGTAAATCCTAGGTATTTTTCCATTTTGGATTTATACAGCTAACTCATTGTAAAAAAGGAGCACATAATCTAATGTTTTTAACTCTATAGATAAATTTTACCTAGCAGATGCTGGATATACAATAATGCCTGGTTTTATTACCTCATATTGCGGAGTTCACTATAACTTAAAGGACTATAGCAAAGAGAATGGTCCTCGTGATTATAGGTAGTTGTTTAACTTATGACATGTGAAACTTCGAAATTCAATTGAAAGAGCATTTGGGGTCTCAAGATGCGCTTTAGGATCCTAACTACAAAATCATGCTATCCATACCCAACACAAGTCAATTGTGTGATAGCATGTGTTATTATAGACAACTTCATAATGGGTGTGTATCCAAATGGAGAAAACATTGAGGATATTGCTAAAACTGATAAACATATCAGTTTAATTAATGAAGAAAATATGAAGCTTGGGCCCCGCTTAAACGTTACTAGATGGGAATTGCTGAAAAACTCCCAGAAGCTAGTGAATAGCATGGAGAATGTCCACTTTTTCATTGCACTTGATGATGATGATCTCCGTGTTGAATGGTTACAATGCTACTTTCATGAGCTTGCTGATGGTTCAAGCGGTGGTGGTGGCAGCCAGTTTGGTGCTGATAATTTAGATTCCTCCTTTGATGATGCTAGATAGTATGGTTGGTGCTAGTGGTGCAGGTGCACAAAAAACTTTGTATATTATAGTATGTAATAATTAAGGGTGCTAATGCACAAAAAACAAATCTTGGCTTGATGGTAGGGTGATCGTGCACCAAAAAAATAAATTTTGGCTTAATGGTAGGGTGATCGTGCACCAAAAAAACCATCTAATGTTGGTGGTGGGTGCTTCTGCACGAAATAACTTGAAGTTTTATCATGGCTTATACTGTGATGCCTATGCTTAGAGATATGTGTTCTTTCTTACATCTTTTGGCAGTTATTTGTTGTCAGTTTAGAAATTTGTGTTCTTATTTATATAGGACAGTTTTCTTTTAGCAGTTATTTGTTTTCAGTGACAGATTTGTATCATTACTTATATTTGTTATTAGTTAGAGGTTTGTGTTCTTTCTTAGATCTTTTGGTAGTTATTTGTCATCATTTTGAGATCTGTGTTCTTACTTACATTTTTTCTCAGTTAGAGATCTATGTTCTTACTTATATTTGTTATCAGTTAGAGATCTGTGTTCTTTCTTACATCTTTTTGCAATTATTTGTTATCAGTTTAGAGATATGTGTTCTTACTTATATAATGGACAGTTTTATTTTGGCATACAGTTACAAATCTGTGTTCTTACTTATGTAGTGGACAATATTCTTTTGCCAATTATTTGTTCTCACTTAGAGATGTGTGTTCTCAGTTCTTACTAATATGGTAGTTATTTGTTCTCACTTATAGATCTTTGTTCTCACTAAATATCTCAGTTTTACTTTGGCGATGATGACTATATCTGAGCCCAAACTATGATATATAAGGTCCGATGGATCTATCAAAAACTATAAGGCTCGTCTAGTTGCTAAGCGTTTTACTCAAAAACCTGGCATGGATTTCTTCGACGTTTACCACAATTAGAATCCTTATCGCTTTGACCTCTGTTCATGGGTTGTACATCCAACAGATGGATGTTAAAACCACAATTTTGAATGGAGATTTAGAGGAGATATATATGAATCAACCTAAGGGTTTTGTAGTCCCTGATCAAGAGCACATGGTGAGCAGACTTGTCAGGTCATTGCATGGGCTCAAGCAAGCTCCTAAATAATGGCACGAGAAGTTTGACCAGGTAGTCCTTTCGTATAGTTTTGTTATCAACAAAATCAAAAAGTGTATACTATGGATCCTCCAGTGGCAACATAGTAATTTTATGCTTATATGTCGATAATATACTCATCTTCGACACTTGCATGGATATCATAAACGGTATCAAAGCCTTTCTATCCCAAAACTTTGACATGAAGGATTTAGGAGAGACAGAGATGATCCAAACACCAAGATCACTATAGAGAGTCGAGGCATTAAGATGTCTCAAGCTTATTATGTTGAGAAGGTGTTGAGGAAGTTTCACTACTTTGATTGTAATACGATATCCACTCCCTATGATCCTTGTATTCACTTAGTAAAGAACACTTGATATCCAGCTTTACAGAGGGAGTATGCACAGGTCATAGGTTCGCTACGATTCCTAGCAAACTACACTAGACCCGACATAGCGTATGTGGTTAGTAGGCTAAGTAAATATACTAGCAACCCTAGTCAAGAGCATTGGAATGCGATAGAAAAGGTAATGTGTTACCTTAAGGGTACCATAACATATGGGTTGTATTTAAGTGAGTACCCTAGTGTGCTAGAGAGGTATAGCGATGCTAATTGGATTAGCGATTCAGTAGATGTCAAATCCACTACTGTATTTGTTTTCCTTCTAGGAGGTGGAGATGTTGCTTGGAATTTGAAAATCCTCCAAGCAAATCATGATAGCTAGAAAACTACGGAGTCCGAAATGATAGCACTTGACAGTACGTGTGCTGAGACCAAGTGGTTTAGGGACTTCTTTATGGATGTTCCCTTAGGAGATCGTCCTCTACTGGTGGTTTAGAGACTTCTTTATGGATGTTCCCATAGTTGTCAAGGCGTCAAGACGAGGCTAGGCACCCGGAGGAAGCCTAGGAGCCTAGCGTGGCCTTATGTGCATAGGCGTGACCTTATGTGCATAGGCATCCTCCAGGCACGGGTATACATGTATAGTCTATATTTGCAGGTATATATGTAATAGGCAGCAATATAACACCTTAATAACATGAAATTGAGCATATTCTAGTCAAATGCATACAACACAATGACACATACATAGTATAAACAAGTAAACTACAAAAGAAACAAGTAGAATACAAACACTTGCAAACATAAAATTGAGCATATTCTAATCAAATGCATGCAACACAATGAACACATAGTATAAACAAGTATACAACAACAAAATGAGCAAAGAAGATGGGGGCGGGTTGGGTTTTACTTAAAAGAAAAACAAAAATCAATGCCTAAAACTAGGCGTGTGCCTAGCCTAGGCGCGCCTAGGCCGCTGCTTAGTGTTTTTCACCTAGGCGCACTGGGGTCTAGCTCTCTCCGGGCACCTAGGCGCCTAGGGCGCGCGCCTTGACAACAATGGATGTTCCCTTAGGAGATCGTCCTTTACTGGCGATCTCCATCTATTGTGATTGTATGGCTGCAATAGATAAATGCAGCCAAGTGAATGCAGATGTAAATATGAACATATACCTTAAGGTAAGACATACATTACTGCGATATAAATTAAAACACAACATTGTAACATTATCATTCGTCATATCTAAGAAAAACCTTGTTGATCAACTGACAAAGGGTTTGTCTAGAGCCGTGGTTCTAGAATCGCAGAGGGGGATGGGTTAAACCCGTAAAGAAGATACCAACAATGGCAACTCAACCTCACAGAGGTTCAATGGGTAGAAACAAGCCATATGGGTACCTCAAGGAGCACTGGTTGTTTCCTTCCATCCTAGGGTGACAGTGCTCATAGATGCAAGGGGATAAGGATGAGTTTTCAAACTCTTAATGATTCCGAGATCCATGAGGTGGGGTGTGACCTTGCATGCACCCTTGGAGGAATCACCTATATGTGTGGAGTCTTGGCTTGTGGGGCCACAACATTGGGAAAAGGGTTATTTTCCTAAAACATACATGAAAAGATACATGTGCAAGTCCATAATATGCAACCCGCTCTTAGAACTTAGCTGGCACACTACATTGTGTGTGCTTTATAGAAGACTAGAAGTATGAATCATGAGACCGATTTAAAGCGTAACCCATCAAGTCCTTGCATATGAAAGTAAATGTCACTAATTGAGGATTCAAACCCAAAAGGTACCCTTACCTATTGCACAGTATCAAGAATCCAAATTTTTCTTTCAAATTTTGATTTTATATATTTTCAACTAATTTGAATAGGCTTTATATTATGTTGGGGATTGTTAGGTATAATATAAAACTATATTAATTATATCTCTTATCAAATTAATATACATGACCAACTGGCTAGGGGAGTGCTCATAGGTTTCCTTTTTGGTCCAGGTCAAAGGTTTTATACTTGGCCTCATCACTTCTTTTGTAAACACTCACCTCTTTAGTAGTCCCATATTGCCTGGGGGTTAAACAGTATTCCTCTCAAAGGGGTTGGTAAAGAACACATGGGCCCTGGGCCTCACACACGGACGCCTGCATCGAGCTATAGACCGGGGCAGGTCCGAGACCGTGGACCGCGAACACGGGCCGCGTCTACGCGAATGGTCTTCAGGTCTGAAGCTTCTTTTTCGGCTAAAAGGATATGGGCTTGGGCTTTGTCTTTATATGAGCCTTGCTGGAGAGCCCAGTGGTCGGTCAACCAGTCAACCAAGCCTCCCTCGTTTCTTCCCTCATACGTCACCAGGCTGACAGCCTGCTCCTCAAGACTTCCCCCTGACAGTTGCATCTAGAGTCTCCCCCTGTACGTTGGAAATCCCACCTTCCAGCAAGCAAGAGATCACCTCTTCATGAGGCTTCTTAAAGAACCCAAGGCTGAGCAAACCTTGTTTGACGATGAGATCATCTTGCTACCGGTTTAAAGTGCTACAGTCTTTGGATTCAAGTCGAAGATGAATTAGATTGTTCCCTCGGAGTCATGCCAACGGGGGAACTCAAAGGGTCGTTATATCTTTAAGATCGGAAACTGTGAGCTCCGCACCGAGGAGGACAAATCCAATCTTAGGATAGTGTTTTGCACCTCAACTCTGGCCATTTTCTCTCCCTTAATCTCCATATTGATATTTATATAGATATACATTAGCTCTTGTATGATGTAGATCTAATTTCTTGAATGCTCGCAAGTCGCAACTAATTGCTAGAACAAGTGACTGTGATTCTTGCAATTGATCATAAGTGTGTTCTTGCTGAAACTGATTAGATATCAAAACATAGCAACACAATTAGCATTGCATAACTCGTCTTTTGCTATTTAAGTCCCCTCTCAATTTGCGTTGCATCCATTTATTACCAACAAATACCCTCCAAATTAACAAGATATGTCAAACTACCCCGATTCATTTCTATAGATTTTAGTCTCTCCTAGATGCACTAGGCTATTAGCATCTGAGATTCACAAGCGAACCCACAAAAATGATTGATGAGATGGCCCATTTATATGTGACCCTGAGTTGTGAGAATAATAAAAGTGCTTCTGCTGCATTTTAGCATGCATACGGCCGTATACTTTGAGGCTAATCCATCAGCCCTATGACCAAGACATTAGACCGACCGTCTAAAAGATGGCAACTTTGGATCAAATAGACATTGTAAAGGCATAAAGTAGTTTGTTTTTAGAGCCATTGATGATCAGACGAGCATCATCATCCGTTCTATGGAATGACACAGGCCAAAACAAAGATTTAAAAAATAATAATTAATTGAGAATTTCTACATGGATGATTATTCTGAAAGGCGAAGAAAAAAAAATAGATCGATGAAAAACAATTTAGCCCACAGAAGAGAAAGGCGATTCACCTTTAGTGTTCCCTTGCAGTGATTACACTTGAAGCAGGACTTGTGGTAGGCGACGCCATCGGCGCTCAGCTGATCCATCACGTACACCGTCTTGTCGCAGACTTTGCACTTCTGCTGCGTGCCGCTGAACGCCATTGTGACCACAGAAGTTCCTCTCCAGCTCCCTTAATATGAATTAAGACCAACACCACCAGATCTGTAGGGGGGGAGCGGAGATCGAAGCCACGAAATGGCAGCGATTTCTTCTGATTCACGATCGATCGGAGATCGGAACCTCAAAAGCGTAGCTGTGTCGCGGATCGCTCGCTAGATTCGCCCGAGGTGGAGCAGGGGAAGTTGGAGAGGAATGGGAGAGGCTTGCGCTGCGCTTTTTCGCCGCGAGCAGAGGCAGCCGGCGCACAAAAAGGGGGTTGTTGTTGCCCGCGAGCATTTTTGCTGCTGTTACTTTTCGGCCCAATCGCGGTATGCCACGTCGCCCATAAGGAGAATAATGGGGCAGTCGGGCCGGTTCCCGTTGTGCCCGCCCCTTTGATAGTGAACGATTTTGTTTCAACCTCCTTAGAAGATGTTGGAGCATCACCCTCTCTTTCATTGGTCCAATTAGATGGCATGTATGTCATTTTAGACTATTTATCATGATGAAAGGACCTAAAACCCTTGAAATGGACCAATGAGAGAGGTGATTTTCGAACTTCAAACCACTTTAAGAGGTTGGAACAAAATCGTTCTCCCTTTAATAGGATTGGGCATTGTAAACCCCCCCCCCACCCACTCTCTCCTATTTCTCTTGGAGGTTTTTTACAAAATGACCAACAAAGACCGCCTATTCCTCGTTCCTCAACAAGCTGCTCTTAACTATTAGAATACTTTTATGACCACCATAATTTGATCGAACAAAAATGCACTCAAAATCCCTCTTACTTTCAACCGCAACTGAAATACTCATTCCCCTTAGGTTTAACATTTGCTGCCATAGCGAACAGCTCCATAACTTCAACGGCTAAGGAAAACCAACCCTCGTCGACACTCCTTTCCTCTCTGAAGTTTGATCCTCTTTTGTCCTAGATCATGGCCGTCGATCTCATGCCGAAACTTCAACATTCCATTTTTTTTCTCATTTCTCAACATAGCCAACAACTCCTTGACGTCCGAGACGACAAACCATCTCTTGCTGCCGATCATCCGGTGACCGTCTATCCTCTATATCGTCAATCCTGGGCGTGGGTCCCTTGTCGCAACTTCAGCATTCATTCATTACTGGAAGTACACAATGTCCTACATAATTAAAGAATGAAACCCTATTTATCATATTATGGTGTTGCAATTTTAGTTTGTCCATTGAAATGAACGCAGTAAACCTTCTTCAATTTAATGAAATTTTATGGTTCACTTAATTCATTTGTCCAAATAGTCGCGTCTTGTAGGCTCAAGTTGATGAAATGTATCGTATTGGTATATTAAATCGTATGTTAATTATTGTGCAAATAGATTCCACTGTTGTTTTAAACCATAAGTTTGAGTATTTCCTAGTTTATTTATCTAAGTTTATTATGTTTTATCTTTGTTTTATAGGTTTATTTAATTTTATACAGGTTAAACCCATGGATTTAATAGCATATGTATTATGTGTCTATGATAGAGAAGTTATTTATATGAATGGCAAGTATGAGTACAATGGGAGAGGTAGCAAATTATTTCATTTTTTTCATAGGACACACGAGCTACAATATTATACTGGTAGGGTAGGAGTTATTTTATATCGTAGTAGGTTCTAACTAAGTATACAGAAAATAAGGTGATAGCCGTGTGCGGATAGGTGTGAACCTATATCATACGCAGTTGGTGATCCCGTCGCTACATGCTGGGACAGAATCTACTATGTAAAACACTAGGAGTGGAATATGCTTAGGCTCTTACGAGTGACTTGGAGGTAGGTCTTGTTATTTACACAGACACGTAGACGTATATTCTGTGTTTTTAACCCTAGTTTAGGGGAATAATGACACCATAATCATTGTCTAACTCGTAATCTCGCCTTTGGCGTGGAATCAAGATTGACATGGTAGTACGAGACCGTTTTGGTTGGCATGGTTGACTTGTGTATAATTCTGACCAATTGGGGGATAAGTCATTAGGTGGTGGTAGTCTCTTTCTAGTACCATAATACTAGTGGCGTTTAGCCTTTTAGGTTTTGATTTTGATTAAGATCAGATCGTTAGCTTGGCAGTAGGAGTTAGGGTTACTTACTAACCATCGTTTGGATAATCTGGATCACGGTTGTGATTATAGGATTAGCCCTAGTTTAGGGGAATAGTGGCACTAAAATTGTCGTCTAACTCGTTGTATTGTCTTTGGTGTGGAGTTGAGAGTGATATGGTAGCACCGGACCGGTTTGGTTGGTGTAGTTGAATCGTGCAAAATCTTAACCAATTGGGGGATGAGTCTTTGGGTAGTGATAATCTCTTTCAAGTACCCTAAGTCTAGTAGTTAATGTTATGATAATGTGAATTAGGTTCTAGCCCTAGATTAGGAAAGACAGAGACACCATAATCAATGTCTAACTCGTAATATTGGGCGTAGAGTTGAGATGGACTTGGTAGTGCTGAACCAGTATGGTTAGCATAGTTAACTTGAAAATCTTACCATTGTTTAGATAAGTCTTTGATTGGTGGTAGTTCTTTTGAGTACCCTAAAGTCTAGTGGTTGTCATTTTGATAATAATTTTAGGATAGGCTTCGGTTATAGAAGCCTATGATAGATCATGATGAGTAGTAATAGTATTAGCATCACTGATAAAGGTTTAAAACAGGTTAAGACTTGATATTCTTCGAGATATGATCTTCATGAGATTCGATATTATTCGAATAACGATATCCTTAAAACAATTGGAGTAATAGAGGTATGGCATTAATTGAAGTAAACTTAAGAACTGATATTAGTCGAAAATGATATTGATTTAGTCGAAGAAATTACTAAAGGTATAATATAACTTAAGATTCGGCCAAAAAGGGTTGATCATATTTACGTTGAACAATAAAAGATAACATCGATTAAAGCACTATTCATTATGTTTATCAGTTTCTTTTGATGGTGTTAGCGTGGCTCTCACTGAGTCATTTAGTTATCTAAGTGACTCAGGATTTGTATGTGTGGTCTTGTTGGGCACAAACTCAGGTATAAGAAGTAGTTGAGTTCATGGATCTGACGGACGGACTTAGCTGATAGAGTAGCGGAGCTATAGAGCTATTGAGGAGTGCTGGAGCTATTGCAGGATTTTTAGATTCAGTACTGGTTCAATATAGACCAGTTGGATATGGTAGTATATTCCAAATGATGAGATGTAAAGACTGTTGATCTATATATAGAGAGAGTTTGCTTCTGGTAGTGTGCTATTCTGGCTCGAGATACCAACTACTTCTGATTAATCTTAATTGATTAAATAATCTATGTGCGAAGCCTATTACGCTAATTCAGAGTGACGTGAGGAAAGACTTGCCTTCTGGGCTCGAGCCTCGTGCTCATACGAGAGCACCACTCTTAGGAGAGTTGAGGGAGTTGTCTTCCTCCTTCCAAGAGTGATGCCCTTAGACAGTCGAGCAGTACTTCTCTTTTATAAAATAGTTTTCTTATCTTTCTTGCGAGAGCGGTTGTTCCAGTGTCTTCAGGAACTGGGTCGGTCTGAGCAAGAAAGAACAAACTAAAACTTAAAACACCTTTTCTTTTCTTTCAAAAACAAAAAGATTTTAAAGTAGTTCGTGCACGGGGGTTCTCGTGCTGCAGAGCGGAAATCCGGGGTGTGATAGCTACGGCCTTCCGGATGGCTGCCTTGTGGCCCCAGCTGCTCATATAGATGTCTGCGATTGGTCGCCGCCAAGACTTCATGTTCGTCTTCGACCAATATATTGTTCGTTAAATCAACACCTGTCTTCGAAGGGATGGTGCTGGCCTTCACTATCGAGCACGTTAATGTCAACATGATGAATAAGTTGAAGTTGAGTTGAAGGAGGATCTATGGCTCGTCACCACTGGTTGATTAGGAGTCGATAGAGGTGTGGGTAGAACCTCGAATGGTATCCCACAGACGATGCCAAAGATTATGGGGGAAATTTTTTGTGCCGTATTGATCAGAGACCTCACGCCCACAATTCTTGATTGAATTGAATGGTTCGAATGTAGTAGATATAGAGATTAGAGAGTAGAGAGAGATATAGAGACTACGCGAGAAGTTATTATCGAAGTTCGGTCTTTCGACCTACGTCTCTAGATGTGAGGTGCCACCTGGTTTGCACTATAATGGATGTAAAAGATGGTTCTCTCGACAGGCCGAAAGAAACTTCTTATAATTGGGTTGCACGAAACAACTAGGTGTGAGCTAGAAGAAGAGAAGAGTGCACTGGCTCTGGCTCTGGAATCCTTTTTATTTGATTGAATGGCTAACCCCCAACCAACCCTTTCTCTGGATGCCTAAGGGGTCCTTTTATACTTGAAGCCTATGATGATATGGCAGTAATGATAGGGCAGTGCTAAGGTGATGCTGATCCTAGGCTTGGGTATACCTATTTGGGCCGTTGTGTGGGCCCAGTGGGTTCAGTCCGGTATAATTTTTGCACCCACAATACCAACACTCCTAGTTTAGATTCAACTAATCCAATGATCGATATAGATATCTCTCTGTAATGAGAAAGCCAAAATGTTACAGTCTTGATCAGATATCTAATTTGATTATTAACTGTGAACTTCCTAAAGTGTGTGAATTGATGCACTCAAATCTCTTGTGTATTGCTCTTATTAATACACTTAAGTCACTTTAAGTACACCTCAGAGGACTAGTGGTATGCTTGTCTCCTGTATTGGGATAAGAAGTTATCTGTGATATATGCATAGTGTTTTATTTATCTTTATCATAATATCTACTGCCGTGGATTGGCATGTAGAACACAACCAATCCCAACAATCTCAAGTCCAAGTAACCCACTGGGTCTAGGTCCTTATTAAGTTAATTTAATGAGTACTTTTATATTCTCCTTAATTGTTTGAAATTATGATAAGAATCAAATCTGTAGGTGGACAATAACGATATTTGGACTTTATCTCGACTTTTTTTTTTGGTGGTACGTCCTTCGGACGTGCATCACTAGCAGTAGGATTTATATGCGAATTTAAAATACTACCAATGTGAGTTTGTTCCAAACACAATTTTTTATTAGCAAACAATGCAATTATTTTATTATAACAATCTTCATTGCAGCAAGGCACAATGTTAAGATCTATATCAATAGCCTTCTCTCTTATTGAGTAATCATTTTGATCATTTACATCGCATTCATTAGGCTCCCTACAATAACAAAATTTTATGTATTATAATTAGCATAGTAGTCAATACAATTTCATTAAATTTATCAATATGATAAAGCTAATCATAACTTCTATCATCCATAATATTGTCAAAAATGTGTATGTTTGTGAATTCCTTAGCATTGCTTTTTAACTCATCAGTAGGGTGCATGGTACAAAGGATAAGTCCTGAAAGGCTGACGATGTGGGATCTTCGATGTTAGCAATAAGATGAGTCACCAATTGATTTTCATGAGTCATATTAGGGGGAAGGTGTTTATTTGAGTTCAACTTTCTTTTCAAAGTAAACAGTGATAGAATATGAAGTGATTTTGGTGATTGCTTTAATTAGAATACTACTTTGGTGTATGTTAATTCATATATATAATAAAGGATCCTAGGGAACACAGTAGGCCACTAAGGCGCATGGTAGATCCATGCTTGGGAGACCCAGTGGACTAGTTATGTATAGATCTAGAACTAGTTCACAGCTTTGGTGATATCGGTTGCTTCATCGAAAATAAGCTATTGGCTGGTAGAGGATGTGGTGAAGTCTCCATCACGGAAACGTAGGATTCCCATTCACCTAACCAAGCACAATGATCATGTTGAACAAAAATCAAAATAGTACACAGTTCAGTGATTCAGACACTGGTGCATAAACCGTCTTACTGCTATAGATAATCTGTCATTAACCCTGAGGGACCATGTACACTGAGCCAACTAGTTTAGTGGTGCTTTGATGTACCAACGTGTGTGGACCTATCATAATCTAATACCACGGTATGTTGGATTACCCGACTGGTGCTAGAGTGGCATGCAATCCCTACAGGTTATCCGACGTCCAGTATTGGATGGGTACATTTTGATGAGTCAAACTGTCCATATAATTAACTCTGGCCTGGTGGTTGTCAGTATGACTGACGATGTTCCGGATGCTAGACATAGCACTGGAAGGTGTGTGGTGTTATAGATAACAAGTCATCAAATCCTAGTTAGATGATCGATCGGGATCTGACGGTACTCCCCACCGCCTGAATAGAATCATGGAACCAGTAATAGGAGGGACTAAGGATTGCCAGAGTATAGTAGAGAATAGGGTTATGAGAGAGTAATATAAGTTTAGGATCACTAGAGTTCAACTCGCGTCGTACTCTGGATGGTTACACAGGTTAATCAGATTAGGGTTGATTAACGAAACTTTCGGTGTGTCACCGGAACAGTTAATCAGGGATCCGGTTGAAGCTAGAGAACCTGAACCTTGAAGGTTCCACCATGTTGTTATGTATAGGAATTGTTTTCTGACTTAGTTGGAAACGTTGGATGCGAAGTAGCATGATGGAGTGCAAGCCCGAACCCTAAGAACCTAATTCATATGTGTTAAGGGCCATTGGATTATTTTGGTAAATACTGAAATATGGCTCAGAACATATTAAATATAAATTTTAAAATAAGCAAAATAATTCTAGGAGCTCATAGGCACTGGCAGAACTTGATTTCGATAAGTGTACCTTACTCTATCTCTTTATCAGTGGTGTGCCAATATAAGAGCGTTTTCGTCCGAAGTGTCAAAACGGATAAAGGAAGCCCTAACCGACTTATTTTATCCCTCCCCCCTCATCCCTATCCTATAGGGGCCAGCCCTAGCTTGCTTGTACAAATAGGGGACCGGCCCTATAAGAAGGAATAAGGGGGAGAAGCCGGCCCTAGCTAAGACTCTCCCCTCTCCAAAAATTTGACCCCCTCTCCTTTCTTCCTCTTTGTGGTTTCGACCAAGAAAGAAAGAGAAATGAAAGAGAAGGAAGAAGAGAGAAAGAGAAGGAGGACACCTCGTGGCTCGCCATCGTCTTCATAACGTAATCCTCCGTCGGCTCATAGTCCTTGCACTCAGATATAGGACTTCGAGGATTCCTCCCTTCGCAAAGAACAAGGTGCTATCCGACAGCTTTCCTTATAATTTATGTGTGGTTCATCATCGTTCCGTCCTCTTCGGATCATAGATTCATAAAGTATGATAATTCTAAACACCTAACTAGATGCATGCATGTCTTCCGTAGATCGTAGTATGTCTCTAGGGTGTTTGCACATATACTAAGATCATAGATTCGCATATAGATTGATTGAAAGATAGATTATAATGAAACATACAATATAAGATCCTCGGATCTATCTTTTGCTTTCGCTGCGACCCTGATAATAGGATTTAATTCCAACAATTGGTATCAGAGCACGCTTCGGTGTATGTTTCATACATAAATTTGAGAAAACATCATGTGGATATATGATTGCATATGTTTTCATCAGGGTTCGACGTAGATCATGCATATGGATTGTGCTATATATCGTCTTTTTACAGGTGCCGCACTGAATAATAATCTATGATTGTATGCCCCCGGGGGTCGGACCTCGGGTTTATTTTTTGTATTGATTATTATTATGTATGTAGTTTTTAAGGCTCTAGATGGGCGGGGGTGGAGGTTGACCACTCTCGGGTCCCTGGCCATGTTTCTAGGATTGTTTTTTTTTTCTTTCTAGCGAAATTGTACACGAATGGGCACTTGCTTGGAGTGTGTTAATTTTTTGATCACAGGAAGAAGAGATAAGCGATCCAAGATGCTGCATCCACTATTTGGGCAAGCGGTACTATAAAGTGCAAGGATCCGGCAAAAGCGTGCATGTTGGTGATGATCGGGATCGTCGTCAAGAGATCGTGTAGAACGAAAGAACATGATATCTTGGTTGTGCTATTCAGGTTCAAGGTCAGGCCCTGGACTTGATTCAGTTTGGATACTTTTTTTGTTATACTATTTACTTAGTGCTTAAAGAACCTCGATAATAATTTGTTTATCAGTCTTGCTTATGAGTTAGTCTCTAGACAGGCTTAGGGTTAGTACTTAGCTTATGGATTTATCGATGTATCTATATGTTTCTAACACGTGCGAATCTGATGGCTATCTAAAAAGAAAGGTGGTAACCGCCCTCGTGGTAGTTCAGGTAACCGAATACTGTGCACCGAGATAAATGCAATATTAGATTTGTTTATAGATGACTAATGACCCCATAAGAAGTATGATAGCCCTAGTATGATGCCCTTTCCCCATATGGTCCTAGCGGCCAAGTTAGGTTAGGATTCCACTAAATGATACCCGTTTATAGTTAACGTTTGATGGTAGTGTGAACTCATCACGATTTGGTTAAGCCACCATTAGGTTAAGATCTGACAAAGGTTGTCGAATGTCCCTATTTGGCCAGTATTAAAATCTATAATAAGGTAAGATTTACTATAACATCAGGCATCAAATTATAAACGAGGCATCATGCTAGTGGGAGTCCTTTCCATATTGACCTTAGGCGAGGCTCCAGATCTTAGGATTGTGAGCAGACTGGTGAAGTATTGAGACTCTTGGAATCTATGTAATATGATCCTTATGAGAAAAGCAAAAGCTGAGTATTCAAGGTAGGGACTATGATATTTTCCAATTGTACTAATACTTCGCGGGAAGATTTGTAATCCTAGTGGGTGTGCGATAGGCCAAGGTCTAGGTCTAGGAGGTCGTAACCTTTCTAGACATGCATAAAACCTCATAAAGAAGGGATGTGTAAGAGGTTCTCTCCAAAGAGGAGCCCTTGGCCTCCACAATCAACCGGCTAAGGGTCTGGGCGGAAGGTATGCAGTTTGATATTCCCACCGGATGAGAATTGTATTTCCTTCCATACTGGTTCGCCTAGTGGTTTCCTTCGAAACATGGAGTATGCTGATGGCAGTGGGTGATGGTTTTTTTTGAACCGTGGAGACCTATGAACTCCCCTACCGACACCACCTAGATTTATGGAAAGTATCCAAAAGCTTGTGTAAAGCCGCCATTGCTGTACATGGTGGGTCACATAAAGCTGGCCAAAAGGAAACTGGGAAGTCTTTTAGTTTGTCATGGATAATTCTGATGAAGACTGGGTCGTAAACACCCCGTTGGCAGAAGCGGTTGCATGTTCTTACCGAGATGCTGTCTCCAATTCAAGGCCGATAGTCTCAGTGCTCAAGCCTAAGGAATTTCGATTCCTGGATGTCTCAATTGGAGGTAGTGAAGATATAGCAGCTGGAGTAAACATTATCTGTTTTAAAATTCTATAAAATAAATTATAGTAGAACCTAATTTTGCTTTGAACTATTGTTTATAAAAAATATGACCAAGCTCGACCCCCTTGCCTTCATTCTTAATGATAACAAACTTATGGGACCAAACTACGAGGACTGAAAGTATAACCTAATGCTCATCCTAAGGGTTGGCAAACACTCGATTGCCCTTAGTATCTCTCAACCGGCTATGCCAAGACCAAGTGCTACTGAGGCCCGGCCAGTTGAAGGAATAGAAAGACTGGCTAGATGCTGATAAGATATACAAGTGCTACATTGTGGCATCCTTGCAGACCATCCTTCAGAAGCAAGTCGAAGATATGACCTTCGCTTTAGATATGATGCTCTATTTAAAGAAAATATTCGAGGGTCGTAGTCGGGTAACTCATTACCTAACCATCAAGAAATTGGTGTCCACAAAGATAGCATAGAGGACTTTAGTTTGGGATCATATGCTGAAATTATTTGGCTATGTGAATGAACTTGGTTCCTTCGATATTATCTTGGATGCAGAGATCCAGACTGATATTTTTCTTGTGTCTCTGTCAGGAATGTTTGAGGGCTTTGTTACCAACTATAAACTTAACCGGTTAGAGATGACTAACGCAGAGCTCCTAGCGGTGCTCCAAGCAGCAGAGGACGGGATAAAGGTAGGTGCCTAATCCCTGAATATAAAGCAAAAGTCTTCTCTGAAAGACAAAGGCAAGTTTCAGAAAAGAAAGTCTAAGACTCCCATAAAGATCGGCCAGATGCAGTTGCAGGTTCCTAAGTAGGGTGGTCCGGCGAAGCCCAAAGGAAAATGTTTCTGATGCAGCAAGAAGGGGCACTTGAAGGGTGACTGTCGTGCCACTCCTAAGAAGGCTGAGACATGTATATCTCAAATCCACATAGTGGAATCCCTTATAGTATTCAGTTATTCTCCAGTCTCATGGATTGTGGATTCTGGTTCCACTAACCATACTTGCAATAATTTGCAGGGGTTCAAAGAGACAAGAAAACTAGGTGATGAGGAGATTATCCTGAGCATAGGAACCGAGGCCATGACAGAGGCTGTGACAATTGGAGATGTCGTCTTTGCAGTTTTTTGATAAAAAAGGTTTATTACTTAGAGACATACTTTATATAATGTCCTTGCGATGAATTTAATTTCTATTTTCTTATTGAATAATAAAGGTTTTTTAGTTTTATTTGATGCTTTGGGTGTGTCAATTAAATTAAATGGTTCCTTTGTTTGTAAGAAAAAGACACAAAATGATCTCTATGTAATTAACTCCACTCATAAGCAGGATAATATAACTTTAGCCTGTATGGTTAATTCATCAAAAAGAAAAGATTTCTCAAATAATCCAACACTCCTTTGGCATCTAAGGCTTGAATATATAGCCTCAAACAGGATTCACAAGTTGGTTAAGATAGGACTTTTGAGTCCAGATGTTTCAAAAAACCTACCAACATATGAGTCTTGCTTGAAAGACAAGATAACCAAAAGAACTTTCCGAGCCAAAGATAGCAGACCTCAGGAGGTATTGGAGTTAGTACACACTGATGTATGTGGGCCTATAAATGTCCGTGTTATAGGAGGCTTCAAGTATTTCATCACCTTCACGGATGATCACTCGAGGTTTGGGTATATATACCTAATGCGGCGGACATCTGAATCCTTTGATAAGCTTAAGGAGTTCAGAGCTGAAACAGAAAAGCAAACGGGTAAGAATATCAAGTCTCTTCGATCGGATCGAGAAGGTGAATACATATCGGATGAATTTATTGGGTACCTGCGTGAGCATATGATCGTATCCCAGTTGACCGCACTAGGGACACCATAACAAAATGACGTGTCTAAGAGGAGAAACCAAACTTTGTTAGATATGGTTCGGACTATGATGAGTTATGCAACATTGCCACCTAGTTTTTAGGGATATACCCTAGAGACGGTAGCATATATCTTGAACTTTGTTCCATCAAAGTCAGTACCCCTGACTCCTTAGGAGCTATGGTTAAAGCGAAAGCCAAGCCTGCAATACTTTAGGATTTGGAGTTGTCTAACACATATACAGAAGGACAAGTGAGACAAGATGGAGTCAAAGACTAAGGTATGTCTATTCGTTGGGTATCCAAAAGGGACAAATGGTGGTTTATTTTATGATCCTGAGGATAAAAAGGTTATCGTCTCGATGAACACCGTATTCTTGGAGCAGAATTATTTAATAGACCATAAGCCCATCAGTAAAGTAGTTCTTGATGAATTGTTTGGTACTGATGGGAGTACGCAGATAGAAAACATAGTAGAAGCCGATACCACTGAGATTAAAGATACTGTAGAATCGACTCCTATGGAACCACCATAGGGTCGTCGCAGTGGAAGGACCATAAGAACTCCTGATAGATACATTAGAGAAACCTTCTTGGTGAATCCAGAGTTTTAGGAGGATGATCCTCTGAACTATAACGAAGCGATGATATCTTCTGACCATGCAGCATGGTAGAAAGTTATAGAGGCAGAACTGACATCAATGTCCTAAAAATTAGTCTGGATACTTGTAACACCGCCTCACAATATTAAACATATTGGGTATAAATGGGTGTACAAAAAAAAAGAGGTCCGGATGGTACCGTTGAGACTTACAAAGCTAGACTAGTCGCTAAGGGTTATACCCAACGAGAAGGGATCAACTTTGACGAAACCTTTTTGCTAGTGGCTAATCCGGATCCTCTTGTCCATTGCAGCCCATTTATGATTGGGAGATCTAGCAAATGGACGTCAAAACCGTATTCCTCAATGGGGATTTGAAAGAAGACATCTATATATCTCAACCTCCGGGCTTTGTCGTAAAAGGTCAAGAAAGTCTGGTATGCAAGTTGCAAAGGTCCATTTATGGACTAGAGCAAGCATCCAGAAGTTAGAATATGCATTTTGATCAAGCTATCCAGTCTTATGGATTTGAACAGAACATGGATGAACCATATGTTTATAAAAGGAGCGATAAGACTATAATAGTTTTTCTAGTTCTTTACGTAGGCGATATCCTGCTCATTGGAAACGATATTAGAACATTGTCTACAGTGAAGGTGTGGTTGTCCTCTTAATTTGACATGAAAGACCTGGGTGAAGCGAGTTATGTTCTGGGGCTTAAGGTAACTCAAGATTGCTAGAATAAGATTCTCTCGCTATCACAATCAGCCTGATACTATCTTGGTCAGATTCAATATGCACAACTCCAATAAGGGACTAGTTCCATTCAGACATGGAATGAAATTGTCCAAAGATCAGGGTCCTAAGATTCCTAAGGAGAGGGCAGAGATGCAGAAGATACATTATGCTTCGACTGTAGGGAGTCTGATGTATGTCATGCAGTGCACGAGACCAGATATATACTATGCAGGAAGCATTATGGGCATGTATCAGTCAAATTTGGGTCCATTGGACTACTTTGAAAAGTATACAAGTATCTCTGCAGGATGAGAGATTATAAGTTAGTTTCCTCTTCATAGGAACTGACGCCAATTGGATACACGGATTCTGACTTTGCAACAGATCCAGAATCCAGGAGATCGATGGGGTTTGTATTTTCATTGGGAGGAGGAGCTGTCAGTTGGAGGAACGTGAAAGCAGGGATGCATCACGGATTCGATGACAGAGGCTGAGTACGTTACGGCATGCGAGGCAACCAAGGAGGTGGTATGGCTCAAGAAGTTCCTTACGGACTTAGGATGTATACCAGGAGCTCAAGATCCTATTGTCCTTTACTGCAACAATAGTAAAGCAGTAGCACAATCCAAAGAGCCAAGATATCACAAGAAGAGTAAGCATATTGAGCGAAAATACTACATTATCCGGGACTTACAGAAGCGAGGGAAGGTTGCAGTGACTCAGGTGGCATCTGCAGATAACATGGCGAACCCTTTCACAAAGGCATTATCGACCAAGGCTTTTGAGAAACACGTGGATACCATAAGAGTTAAGATTGTTATTTCCCGCTTGGCCAAGTGGGAGATTATTGTAGCTCGTGTGTCCTGAGCGTGGATTTTCTGTATTAACATTAATAAAGATGACTTTGGTTATTGTTTTAATTAGAATACTACTTTGGTGTATGTTAATTCATATATATAATAAAGAACCCTAGGGAACACAATAGACCACTGAGGCACATGGTGGATCCATGCTTGGGAGACTCAGTGGACAGGTTATGCGTAGACCTAGAACTAGTTCACAACTTTTGTGGGGGAAAATCTTCGTGCCGACCCAAAGACTTCACCTCACCAGTCAATTGAAGGTTCGAGTTGAAGATCGTTGTTCGATCTATTGATTGATTGAAGTTATAGTTCTCAATACACAAACAGACAGAGATGCAGTCAGAGAGAATCGACACTTAGAGGTGATCTCGGAGTTCAGCCTAAGCCTACGTCTCCATGCTATAGGGAGCAACCCGAATTCACTAACACTTGTATCGAAGTGATCTCGACAGGTCGAGTATCACTGAAACCCCTCTGATCTCTTCAAAGACAAGAAGAAGAAGATTAAAGAGAGGAGGAGAAGGGATGGAAACTAAAATCCAGAGCTCTGGTTTCTGAAAATCAGATCTCAGAATTTGAAATTCGATCTATCTACATTCGAAGGGCTGCTATTTATAGAATTCTCTAGTAGCAAATGGCGGTTTGTGCTGTTGCATCTGGGGATCCTCCAGGTAAAGCTGGTGGGCCCCGCTACCGTTTCCTGGGGGATTCCACATGCTCTTGGGCCCACCAAGCAGGGCTGGTGGGTCCCGCGATAGTCTTTGTGGGCCCACCAGGCAGGGCCGGTGGGTCCCGTGGTAGTCTTTGTGGGTCCACCAGGCAGGGCCGGTGGGTCCCGCTTTTTGCAGAATTTTTGCCAAAATTTGCACCCACAACTTTAGTGATGCAGGTCGCTTCACCGAGAATAAGTTGCTGGTTGTTAGAGGATATGGAGAAGTCTACACCACGGGAACGTCGGATTCCCATTCAGCTGACAAAGCACGATGATCGTGTTGAATAAGAACCAAGACGGTGCACAGTTCAATTATTCAGACACTGATGCATAAACCGTCTTACTACTATAGATAATATGTCCTTAACCCTGAGGGACCATGTACACTGAGCTAACTAGTTGAATGGTGCTTTGATGTGCCAACGTGTACGAACCTACCATAATCCAATACCACGGTATATTGGGTTATCCGGCTAGCGCTAGAGTAACATGCAATCCCTACAGGTTATCCGACGTCCAGTGTTGGATGGGTACGTTTTGATGAGTCAATCTGTCCACACAACTAACCCAGGCCTAGTGGTTGTCAGTATGATTGACGACGTTCCGGATGCTAGGCATAGCACCAGAAGGTGTGTAGTATTATAGATGACAAGTCATCAAATCCTAGTCAGATGATCGATCGAGGTCTGACGGTGCTCCCCGCCGCCCAAATCAAATTATGACACCAGTAATAGAAGGGACTAAGGATTATTAGATTATAGTAGAGAGCAGGGTTATGAGGGAGTAACATAAGTTTAGGATCACTAGAGTTCAACTCGCGTCGCACTCTAGGTGGCTACGTGGGTTAATCGGATTAGGGCTGATTAACAGAACTTTCGGTGTGTCACCAGAATAGTTAATGAGGAATCCGATTGGAGCTTGAGATCCTGAACCCTGAAGGTTCCACCCTGTCGTTGTGTATAGAAATTTTTCCCCGACTTGGTTGGACACGTTAGATGCGATGGAGCGCAAGCCCGAATCCTAAGAACCTAATTTACATGTATTAAGGGCCATAGGGGTATTTTGATAAATACTGAAATATGGCTCAGAACATATTGAATATAGATCTTAAAATGAGTAGAATAATTCTAGGAGCTTATAGACGCTGACGGAACTTGATTTCGATAAGCGTACCATACTCTATCTCATTATCAGCGGTGTGCCGATATAAGGGCGTTTTCATCCAAAGTTCTAAAGAGATAAAGGAAGCCCTAACCGACTTACTTTATCCCTCCCCCTCATCCTTATCCTATAAGGGCCGGCCCTAGCTTGCTTGTGCAAGTAGGGGACCGATCCTATAAGAAGGAATAGGGGGGAGAGGCGGCCCTACCTAAGGCTCTCCCCTCTCCAAAAATCCAACGCCTTCTCCTCTCTCCTTCATTGTGATTTCGGCCAAGAAAGAAAAGAGTAAGAAGAAGGAAGGAAAGAGAAAGAAGAAGAGAGAAAGAGAAAGAGGAGACCTTATGGCTTGCCATTGTCTTCGCAACGTAATCCTCCGTCGATTCGTAGTCCTTGCACTCAGAGATGGAACTTCGAGGATTCCTCCCTTCGCAAAGGACAAGGTGTTATCCGACAGCTTTCCTTGCAATTCATGTGCAATTCATCATCGTTTCGTTCTTTTCGGATCATAGATCTATAAGGTATAATAGTTCTAAACACCTAACTAGATGCATGCATGTCTTCCATAGATCGTAGTATGCCTCTAGGGTGTCCGCACATATGCTAAGATCATAGATTCGCATATAGATTATTTGAAAGATAGATTGTAATGAAATATACACCATAAGATCCTCGGATCTATCTTTTGCTTCCGCTACGACCCGATAATAGAATTTAATTCGAACACATAAGTCATAGATTTAATGATCAATACCAGACCCGAGGGTCTGGTCACCTATTGTGGCATAGCCACTCTAAACGAATTCAATCATACATCCAATGTAATACCTAATGTATTGCTCACCTAAATATGCAAATACCTTAAGTGGCTAGATGACGTGTCCTCCCAACCAAGTCTGGACTGGAAACAAGCCCCCTAACAACACCAGGTACTACTCTTAACTCTCTAAGAAACTTCTATCATACTTAACCATTTAATCAATTCCTAATGCATCCGTATAATCATATAGAATACCTTATATTAAAAATCTCTAAACTGACTATATGACCGTGCATCGCCATCAATGAGCAGGGGGGTATCCCCCTAGCCTGACAGGGACATGGGACACAGTTCCTACTGCACGATAGTGATACCGCCGTCACGTCAGGGTTTCCTATCCCACATGCACTATACAGCTATCCTAATTTTCTTGCATGTCCGTGCAACGTCATCGATAAGCAGGAGTGGCACTCCCCTAACCAAACAAGGACAGGGAATACGACTCCTACAATACAATAACGGTACAAGGGTTATGCAAGGCATTTTCCTATGCTACTCTCAATTAGTCTTTTCTAATTCTCCTGCGTTGTCAAGTATCGTCATCAGTGAGCAGGAGAGGCATCCCCCTAACCCAATAGGGACAATGTAATACCCATAAAAATTATTCCTGGAAATTTATTTTGTTGCACCTATGAATGGCCGTCTGATGTACAATAATAATTAAAAGATGTGTTTGTATTATGTTGGCGCTTGGGCTATGAGGTTTGACACAATGTCGGATCGGACCATGGGTCTCGAATCCAGATACCAGGTGACAAGATTGTAGCATAGTGCTTGTATGCACAGATGTGTTTGTGTGTGTACCTGCACGTATGCACATGAGTGTTTGAGTGTGCATGTATGCACATACAAATTGATATTTAAATAAAGATTACATTAATTAACGATGGCAATCCGTGCCCGAGTGGCATAGGTCGCCGAGGTCGAACCGCCCATCGACCATTTTCTTTTGTTTGCATATTCATCCTTGGGTAGAGCAATTCTAAATTTACAACAAAATTGGATAATCCATAGTATGTGGTATTATGAGAAGAATTTAGAGCATAAGATCAGCTCAAACCTCTAGTGATATGATTCTCTCTCTCTCTCTCTCTCTCTCTCTCTCTCTCTCTCTCTCTCTCTCTCTCTCTCTCTCCCCCTCTTAAGTATTGAATGTTGGCCGTCAGATCTGATCTGGTTGGATCTGTTCCCTCCTTTCCATTACACCGCACCACTCTCAAAGTCTCCATTTGGTTTCCCCCATTCCATGTATCTCTTAAACCGAAGTCAGCCCTCCTATCAAATCTTCAATTAATGTCCATCAAATCTATCTGATTGCCCATCTCCTTCCATGTCTTCTGATCCATGTCTCTTGTATCTCATTTACACCATTTCAAAATTTCCCCTGTTCTCCGAATCTCTCAACCTTAGAGCATCTCCAACCGTCCGCCATATATGCAAATATGGCGGACGGGATCGCCCAACCCACCTGCAAATCAGCCGGCATATATGCCGGGGGACTGTTTGGCCGGTATATATGCCGGACTTCTCACCCAAATGGCAGCCCCCCTTATTTTATTGATTTTGGGATTAATACCCAAAAGACCCTTGAAAGCCTTTATATAAAAATTCAAATGACATCTATATCCGTTGTTAAATTTATACATAAATATTTTAAACTAAGTATATGTATTAATTTATTAATCTGTTTTTAACAAATTTGGTACCGTTGGAAAGCTCTCATCGACGCCTTCGAAAAGAGACTAATATCTAATATTTTTGGAGTTATTTTTAAATTATTAAATATTATATTAATTATATAAATAATATAATTTTGTGAACTAATAAGCATATGGGGATCTATTTAATCCACCCCAAAGGAAACTTGACATAGAATTTATTCTACACACCAATAACCGAAATACATCAAACTTGTAATACATTTTAACCTAGAAATACATCAAAATTAGAAGAAAAAAAATTGTCTTAATTTTCTCCATTGCCGAGCCTTTGCCACAAGTGTTCAATGAGTGCATCCCGAAGTGCAAAATGTGCCTCTCGATTTTGTATTTTCTTATGTCGAGTGATAAATCGTCGGAATCGTTCGGCGTCGTCGGCTTCCATCTGTTCACGAGAAATCGTCGGAACTTCAGAAATCGTCGTTGTTGGAGTAAAATCATCAAAATCAGGATCGTCGATGCGCTCATCCTCCACGGTCATGTTGTGTACTATCACACAAGCTATCATGATGTCGTGTATAAATCGTTTATCCCAGATACATGCTGGCCCCTTGATGATCGCAAATCGTGCTTGAAGAACTCCAAATGCCCGCTCTACATCTTTTCGAAATCTTTCGTGCTCTGTTTTGAAGTGCTGTTTCTTTGGACCCTGGGGATGGGATATAGATTGTACAATGGTGGACCATTTGGGATATATCCCATCGGCCAAATAATAACCAGTATCATAAGTATTTTCTAGAATATTGTAATGAGTAGGAGGGGCGATACCTTGTGATAGTTTATCAAACAAATTTGAGGAATTCAGCACATTGACATCGTTATTTGATCCTGGTAAACCAAAATATGCATGCCATATCCACAAGTCGTATGATGCTACTGCCTCGAGAATAATCGTTGGGCCTCCATGGAGTCCAGAGTATTGTCTCGCCCAAGCTGTTGGGCAGTTTTTCCATGCCCAGTGCATACAGTCTAAACTACCCAACATTCCCGGAAACCCTCTCTTTTCAGATTTCCACAGGATTCATGCAATATCATCTGCATTTGGATACCTCAAATATTCTTCTCCGAAAACATCTATGATAGCTCGACAAAAGTACTTCAAACATTCTTGCGCGGTTGACTCAGCTATCCTAATATATTCATCATTAATGTCTGATGATGTTCCATACGCTAACATGCGATGGGCAGCAGTAATTTTTTGTAAAGTAGACAAACCTAATTTACCACATGCATCTCTCCTCTGCACGAAGTAGTCATTGTGCTCTTTTACCCCATTAACTATGCGAAGAAATAGACTCTTACTGCAACGAAACCTTCTACGAAATATGTTTTCGGGATATGTGGGATTATCAGAAAGGTAATCCTGGTAAAGTCGAGCATTACCTTCTTCTCTTCCTCGATTGATCACCACATGGCCAGGAATCGAGCCTCTACGTTTTTCCTTCTTCTTCTTCGCAATGCATTGAGTAATGATAACATTGTTGGTGGTATACACTTGAGCTAGTTGAGATATGGTTTGATCCATCCCATCTAACTCTTCCTTCCAATCTTGGATGTAGCTCTCAAATTTGTCAGAAGAAGAAGAAGAGAAACGTGATGGTTCAACTCCAAAGTTCATTTTTGAAACAGTAAAGTGGTATGAGTGTATGAGTTGTGGGATATCGAAGAGTTAGATGTATTTATAAGGGTTTTCTCAGTCTTCGAAAAATTTAACCCGACAAAACTTTATCATCTTCCCAAGATGATATGATTCGATTTTTCTCAGTCTTCGAGGAATTTGACCCGACATAGCTTTGTCCTTTTCCCAAGACAATATGATTCGATTTTACTCGGTCTTCTAGAAATTTGACCCGAAATAGCTTTATCCTCTTTCCAAGATGATATAATTCGATTTTACTCGGTCTTCGAGAAATTTGACCAGACACAGCTTTGTCCTCTTCCCAAGACAATACGATTCAATTTTAGTCGGTCTTCAAAAATTTTGACCCGACATAGCTTTGTCCTTTCCCCAAGACGATATGATTCGATTTTACTCGATCTTCGGGAAATTTGACCTGACACAGCTTTTTCCTCTTCCCAAGGCGATATGATTCGATTTTACTCGGTCTTCGGGAAATTAGACCCGACACAACTTTATCCTCTTCCCAAGAAGATATGATTTGATTTTACTCACTCTTTGAGAAAGTTGATACGACACATCTTTATCCTCTTCCCAAGACGATATGATTCGATTTTACTCGGTCTTCGGGAAATTTGACCTGACACAGCTTTTTTCTCTTCCCAAGGCGATATGATTCGATTTTACTCGGTCTTCGGGAAATTAGACCCGACACAACTTTATCCTCTTCCCCAGACGATATGATTTGATTTTACTCACTCTTTGAGAAAGTTGATACGACACATCTTTATCCTCTTCCCAAGGCGATATGATTCGATTTTACTCGGTCTTCGGGAAATTTGACCTGACACAGCTTTTTTCTCTTCCCAAGGCGATATGATTCGATTTTACTCGGTCTTCGGGAAATTAGACCCGACACAGCTTTATCCTCTTCCCAAGACGATATGATTTGATTTTACTCACTCTTTGAGAAAGTTGATACGACACATCTTTATCCTCTTCCCAAGGCGATATGATTCGATTTTACTCGGTCTTTGGGAATTTTGACCCGATACAGCTTTATCATCTTCCCAAGACATCTTACTCTCTCCCTCCTCAAGAGCCATCTATTATATATAGTGACATCTTACTCTCTCCGTCCACAAATCTTACAGCCTTGTCCTCATTCACCTTCACCCTTTTCAAAATATTTATTCATCTTCCAATGTCTTCGAGTCGTGGAAGGGCATTCTCCAACGAAGAAGACCGAGTCTTGTGCTTGGCTTGGCTTGATATTTCCCAAGATCCGATCTTGGGTACCAATTAAAAGAAAGATAGGCTATGGGAGAGAGTCCAAGCGGTATTCAATCAAAATGCCAACTGCGAAAAGAGGAGCTCCAAATCCTTAGAGAGTCGATTCCACACAATTTCTAAGGCCGTAAGTCTATTCCAAACTTGTTATATGAAGATCGATCGACTTAACATAAGCGGAGCAAATGAACTAGATATTGTAAGCATATTTCAATCTTTTTTTATTTATATATTATTCTAATATTTTTAATATATCTAGCTAACTTGTGTTTTACTATTTGCTTATTATAGATTATGAAAGCTAAAGAACTCTATCTGAATTCCGGCGCAAAGAAAGTATTCCAGTTCGACCATGTTTGGTTGATCTTGAAAGATGCAGAGAAGTGGGCCGACCCCATACCTCAAAAGTCAACGATATCTCAAGGATCGGCATCAAACTCGTCCGCCTATATCGATCTCAACATGGATGGGGATGAAATCCATGTCATGGATGAAGATCGGTCCCCGATCGATAACTCATCGCGTCGCCTTACCGGAAGAAAACAAGAAAAAGCGAAGAGGGCAAAATCGGGAGACTTCGATATAGAGGAGTACGTTAAAGACATGTCACGTAAGAATGATGAAGTCTTTTCCAAAATTAATCAAGTCTTTGATAAACAATCTAGTGATAGGGAAAGCATGTCACAAATGATGATGCATAAATTAGAGAACGAAAGGAGAAAATTAGATCAAAGAGAAAAACAACTCCAGCTTGATCGTGAACGCGAGGATAGAGAGATCCTTATGATTGATTTGAATACCATTGCTGATCCGATTACACGTGCAATAATGCAAAATAAAAAAGATGAAATTGTGAGGAGGGCTGGATATTATGCAGGTTCATCGGGAGGATACGGGGGAAGGGGGTACGAGGGTGGCACTCAACAAGAAGGTGATACCTTTGGAAGAGATGGTTATGGAGGAGGCGGGTACGGAGGAGGTCAGCATGGAGGAGGGGGATATCGAGGAGGTCAGCACGGAGGTGGTCAGCACGAAGGAAGGGGATACCGTGGAGGTCAACACGGAGGGAGTGGATATGGAGGAGGATACGGAGGAGGAAGTGAAATCGGCGATGACCTACCGGAATATTAGTGGTTTTATCTACTTGTTTTTCTTATTATGTCATTTACTTTCATGTACCGTAATATTAGTGTTTCCGTGTACTTGTCTTTATGTACTTTATAATTTTCTGTACCGTAATATTAGTGATTTTCTGTACCGTAATATTAATGTTGTGGTTTCCCCTGGGGCGTGTTAAATAGATCCCCATGTTAGTTTGCAAAAACAAATGTTATTCTGAATGACCAATATATAATATATCTTATTATTTATTTAATAATATTACATATATACTATCATATATGATTATAATAATTATTTTATTTTTATAATTATAATTTAAAATTTTGAAGTATGAATTCTTAATAATTAAGTGTCTTTTAAAATAATTTGAAAAATAAGAAATTAAAATAGAGGCATATATTTAAAAGATTTATAAATTTTATCTTAATATTTGTTATTATATTATTATTTAATTACTTATTTTATAATTATTTTTGTTAATGTTTATTCTTGTTAATGAATTTTTATTCTAATATTTAAAAGTAAAATAAAAAAGGTATATTCCTTGAAGATGCTAAATTATAGGGGCCATGGTTGGAGATGGAAGGCCTCCATTTAAGAATATTTGGGGAATATGCTTATTTGGCAATAGCAAAATAGAGGCCATGGTTGGAGATGCTCTTAGGCCTTCAGCCACCCAGTCTCCCTATAAAGAAGCTTGAAACCTTGGGCCAACTCCTCTTTACCCCGTTATCGCACTAACCCTCTCAACTATTAGAAGAGACCCAGACCCTAACTCAAGCCATAGATCACCTCTCTGTGTGTGTTTTATGGATTAGCACAAAGGAGAAGGAACCCCATGGTCGATCTCTTCTTCTTTCCTTTGCATGGTAGCGAGCGGCTGATCAAGAAGTAGACGACCGGATGAGGGTTGAGGGAAAAGCCATGAAGGAGTTCCCATAACTGTCCAAGCCGACCCCTCCCATTTCTCTCTTTTTCCTCTTCCATCCGGCGCATGAGTGGCCGTCGAGGAGGAGTCGGTGGTACAATCGTCGTGGAGGAGTTTGGGACACGAAGGAGTGGTCAGCCCTGAGGAGGAAACCCGACTAGCACCCCACCCCTCCTTGGCTCGATCCACTTTGGGTTAGTGCGTGGTCAGCATGGATGAGGATCCGATCACGTAGGAGTCCCGGCCCCGGCACAGGTCAGTCCCTCCCCCTCTATCTCTCTTCCCTGATGTCCCTTTGGGCGCCTCTATTGTGCTTTGTCACATTATCGTCGTCGATCAATCGACCAACGACTAAGCACCGGGGTAGCAACCCGACCATTGGCTAAGCACCACCTCTAGCTGAACGCCATTAGAACCAAACACCATTCGCTTTGCACACATCACCACTACCATTGCACTACCCCACTTGTTCCTCCCCTCTCTTCTACTCTTGTATGCATGCATGCATGCAGAGGGTATTATCCCATCCGTGCGTTTCTCCAATGGTACTGGGGTGAATAAGGGTGTCGGTGGTAATGCTGGGATAATAAAGGTAATTATAATATTACCTGATGGTGGGGATTAGTTGTAGGTATATGGGTGCATGGTGATGTTAATTAGAAGATGAAAAATATATAGAGCTTATTGCAATTGTGCAGCTTCTCTTGAGCCATAGTGCACCTTCATTATAACCCCACTGAGTTGATCCACCTAGTTCGGCGCATCGCCATTTGCTAACCATTATTGATCGACACCTTTGCCGATGCAGCTCCGGCCACACTCGACCATATGAACGGGTCTTTATAATCAACTCTATCACATCAACAATTATCAAATGACCTCCACTGGCCATGGGTATAGTCCTTATTGCACCGTTAGTCATACTTTGGTACCACCATCGCCGATCCCGAGATCGACTGGGCAAGGCAAAGTAGTAGTTGGCAAATCGGGTTTAGGCCGAACAAGGCCATAAATGGTAGCCATACCCGTCGACCGCATCATCTTGCATACCAATGGCCATGTATCGATGGCGCCTAAACCCTTTGCTTGGGCCAACTCGGCCTACCTCTCTTGAGATCGGATAACCTTAGGCTTGCCACGTTCACTTTGACAGAGTTTACTGTGATGACATGCGAGCGACGAAAGCGGGAGCCATCCACCTAGCTTGGAACCTCAGGTGACATCTATTTTTAAAAATAGTTTTTAATGGCATGAAATGTTGCAATTGAAATATTTATTGTTAATCAAACATTCTAATATATTAAATTAGACTTAAGTGCCATGAGCATGCATACGGGTCTTGCCGAGCTCGTCGCATGTGGTCAATAGACCCCATCTTGCATGCGGTGTTGCAATTCCGCTGACGCATGCATGGACTACAAATATATATATATATATATATATATATATATATATATATATATATATATATATATATATATATATATATATATATATATATATATATATATATATATATATATATATATATATATATATATATATATATATATATAATTAAAATGTGCAATGTATACCTGTTCGAACATAATAACTTTAGCGACAGAAGAAACAGAAAAAATAAAAGGGACAAAACAACAATAGAAGAAAGAAGTCTGAAGGCCAAAAAAAATTGTAGCCTGAATACATAAGCTGACATCGACAACTTGAAGTTGTATCAGAGGCAAAGTTGGAGCAAGGGAAAGAAAACCACTGAGGAGGATAGATAGCTATCGCTTTATACCAACAAATATAAATCAAATACATAGAATGAATTGAAGTACACCACAATTGAGATTGAAGTAGTTTCTATTTGTAGGATTAATTAAAGCACTTCATCAATCCTTGCTAATTCAACTACAACCATAACACTAATTCAACCCAGAAACAGAGTATCCACTCTATATACGAAAAAAAAACCCTCGAAACATAGAAAAAACCCTAAAATTTTTTTTTTTAGGAAATCCGATGAGAGAGGCAGGTAAAGAAATCATCACCTCCATGAGATCCTGTCGATCCTCTCTCTCTTGCAGACTCGATGAGACCTGTAATCGAACAGACAGAGAAAAAAGAGAGAGAGAGAAAGGATGGAGAAATGGTGGAAACCGATCAGAGAAGCGAAAGGAAAGAAAGAAGGGAAAAAAAGGAAAAAATCGTTGAAAAATTCACCTCTATCTGTTGATCGTCTGTCTCTTGCAGCATCCTCTCTCTCTCCATAGCTTGATCCAATCCTTCTCTTGCAAAGAATGGCAAAGGGGGGAGGCGGGGCAATGAAGGCCTCCATCGCACCGTACCGAGGCATGGATTGCGGGCTGCAGGGACCGAGGGCGGCGGTGGCTACAGGGACCGAGGCGGGGGGGGGCTGCGGGCACCATGGCTGGACGGAGGTTGCAGGTACCGAGGCTGGATGGGGGGTGCCGAAGAGGCGGGGGCTGCGGGTACCAAGGCTGGGGGCTGCGGCTGGATGCAGGCTGCGGGTATCAAGGGTTTGGAGCGGACGGGAGTGGCTTGATTTGGATCGGACGGGAGTGGGAAGTAAAAGGGTGGGGGTTGCGGGTACCGAGGCTGGGGGCTGTGGCTGGATGCAGGCTGCGGGTATCAAGGGTTTGCAGCGGACGGGAGTGGCTTGATTTGGATCGGACGGGAGTGGGAAGTAAAAGGTTTAATGAAGGGATGCAGGGACGATGATGCTGATCTCTCAATCAGAAGAGTTTCAGATCGGACGGATGAGAGGGGGGACTGCTGTTTCTCTTCCGGGATGAGACAGGTGATGATGCGGGCACCAGGAATAGGGAGGAGGCTTGGATCCGGATGGGATTTTGATCCGACGGATCAGAATAGTTTAAGAGGAATAGGGGTGGGTTAAGATGATTCAAGAGGGGCATTTATGAGCCTTAGTTTCCTTAGTTGGAAACGGACGACTGTGATCGAGTCTCCCCCTCCTCTAGATAAATCTGGGCCATTGCTTTGTCTCAGTTCATTTGTCCCCCCCACAACCGTCGTCCCTTATTTTATATATATATATATATATATATATATATATATATATATATATATATATATATATATATATATATATATATATATATATATATATATATATATATATATATATATATATATATATATATATATATATATATATATATATATATATATATATATATAAAATTAAAATGTGCAACTTATACCTGTTCGAACATAATAACTTTAGCGACTTATTCTTAAAATATAACAAGTTAAAAAGAAAAACCCCGATAATAAATTAATATTGGATTATGGTCTCCACACTCGTAGGAGTGCAGGGGAAATTAGAATTGCTAAACATGGGTATTTCTGGGGGTTGAGTCGCTGAGGAGCGACTAGTAGTCCCTATGGTTGAAACGGTGAGAAGAGAGTTAGACAGTGGTGGAACACGTTTTCTGATTTGGAAGTTAGAACAGAAAAAGAAAATAATAAAATAAGCTACATGTAGAGGTAGGGACCCTGCATACACTGGGAAGGTGAATCTCCCACGAGTGTGCTCCGAAAGCCAAAAGTAGGTTTGGGGTCATGGACACGGGTTTCAGTAAAGTAAGGTAACTTTCCTTTTTGGGACCTGACTTAGGGAACCCCGACCTGGGGTCGCAGTAGCCCCCAAAGCAAAGCAAGCTGGGCGGGAGTGCTCCACCGTGAAAGACAGAAAAAACCATTTAGCCAATTGGATAGTGTTGCATGAATGGATCTCATGCATGGAGAGAGCTGACAATCTGATGCGAAATAAAGGCCCAATAGTAATGCCTACTGGGGGCAGGTTCAACAAAATAATACCAGGGTTCACATTAGACTAGAAAATAATTAATTTCTTGAATAGACTATTATTACCTTCATTGATTTATTGTACAATTTGGATTTAGATATAAAACTTCAGACTATGTTTAGAAATGATAATTTTGAGTGTGACTTGAATTAAAAGGCATTTATTTCTAGTTATAAAAAGCTATTTGGATGTCACTAGCCTTCGCCGGCTAATCTTTCAATTTGCTTTGGGGACTGCCCATTCCCACGGGCAGACTCTCTTTCAGGACAGGAGGTTCAGAAGCACCGGTAGAAGCTCAGGAGGAGTGAAGCAGCATATTAATTCTCTTTTGGTGTTTCCTTTCAGTGTTCTTTTTTGGCAGTACGTTGTTACTCTTTATTAGAATAATGTAAGGATTGCAAGAAATAGCATTTAGTTTAGTTTGGGAATCAGACTTGTGCAATGATACAGCTGTATAGAGGATCCACTTGGTAGACCTCTCCTCAAGGCCCTCCTTAACCCCAGTAATTAGTCAATGATAAGTATTTATAAGACTTAAACTGACATTCTGTAGATAGAAACACTAGTTCTTATTCCTTTGTACTCGAGAGTCCGGTGAGTGGGCAAGGTCTTTAGCTCGTCGTTGGAGGCTCGAGTTGTAATTCAGTGAGACATAAGTAGTTTAAAGCGTGTGAGAATCTTGAATCAGTCACCAGTTCACTTGACTTCCTCTTTTCACCCCCAAATCTGGCTACCAAGACTCTGCCAAATTTCTAGGGCGTGATAGACAGGGTACATGACTCCTACAGCACGACAACTGTACCACAGACACGCCCGGCTTTACCTATACTAATGTATGACTCCTCTAATCTTAACTTTAACCATGACCTAATGCGTCATTCCTGATAGAGAGCGACACAATATATTTTGACCTAAACACGATAGAGGGTAATCCTTTACATGCTGTAAAGGTACCTAATTCCAACTATCTATTCCATAAGAGAAGTCCTTAAAATACTATACTCTACTAGTCTAGGGTACCCGCAAAGAACCGCTACACTCCAAATGACTCGCCCCTGCCCAAAGGGCAACGATGACCTCATGAGTCAAATGCACTGACCGTGCAAGTCCAAGATAACAAAGTCCACCCTCATAGTACGCGACAAACTGAGTTATGAGTTGGATTTATCTGGAACAATGTGTACTCATTGCTTTCCTTAGCTAAGGCTGACATTCGGATAACCAATAAAGGTATCCCGGGTAATCTAAATGATAGATAGTAACTAACCCTAACTTTAGTAAGCATTGATAGGTCCAGGGAGTTGGCTCAATATAAACTTGAAAAACGGGCAGAGCTTTTGCCATCTTTTTAACATATTGAAACATCTCCCGACCTAGCGGTCGTTACTCGGATGTGGTCACGCCACACCTATCCTTAAATCTACAAGTGCCACACCCTTCAAGAAGAGTGGGGTGATGCCTTTATATAGACTAGGGACTTGACTCAATATTTGGAGAAAAAACGGGTAGAGCTTCCGCCCTCTTTCCCGGATATTAAAACGGTCCCCGGCCCGAAGGTCGATCATCGGTTATAGTCAAGCACATCTATCTTTAAAATCTACATGGTTATCCTTAATGTTAGGTTACGTGGTGGGTTCAACCGTCGCAAACGATGATTTGACCACCTACTCTAACGTCTACGGATTCAAACCCTAATTTTCTCTTGGGCCCGAACAGATAGCCTAAAATAGTCTATTTCGTCGTTCTAACTAGACCCCTACTATAGTAAGTCAACTGTGCAAGACTCAAAAAAATAATATTTTTATTTTTATTTTTGATTTTCAAAATTAATTAATTAAATATTTAATTAATAAATTAATAAATTAATTATTTATTTTATTTATTATTTAAATGACTTCATTATGATGTCATAAAGTTATTTAGTTTATTAATTTAGGATGAAGTCATTATGGAGTCATAAATATGTTTATTTAGGTTATTTTAACAAAATATATCATTATGATGTTATTATTCATTATTTACTAATTTACTAAAATATATCATCATGATGTCACTATTATTTTTTATTTAATTCATCCACAAACAAGTTAAGATAAAAGACTTAAGGTTTTTCGGATCGAAAACCACTATTTGTGTGGTTTTCATCTTGAAAATTCAAGATCCGAAAGAACTCAACTAGTTTTTTAAAAATATGAGATTCGGAGAAGTAAATCTCTTCGAATTGAATTTAGCAAAGCATGAGATTTAGTGCTAACATGCTAATAAATATACTTATGGTCTCAATTTTTACTTTTAGGAAAGATCCTTAAGACTGAAATTGAAGAATATAACCTAGTATGCGTTTTGCGAAAATACGAGATTCGAAAAAGTAAATCTCTCCGAATCGAAATTAGTGAAGCATGAAACTTAGAGCTAATGAAGATGTCCATGACATTAATTTTATTTATTAAGCATAGTTTGTAGGACTATAATTCAAGAACACACCTAGTATGTTTTTTTGATCAAACTCCATGGATTAAAACTAATTCTCGTGGATGAAATCACTTAGAACTTGCTCTAAATTATCATGGCACCCTAATCCAACCCATTGTAGCAAACCTTTTATAGATTTAAGGAGTTCCTCATAGCATTGGCCCACCTCTCTTTCCCTTCTTCTTCTTCTCACCTTTTATAGATTTAAGGAGTTCCTCACATCATTGGCCCACCTTTCTTTCTCTTCTTCTTCTTCTCTTTCTTTTTCTTCTCTTTTTAGCAAATAGGAACTAGTGAGTTTCATCTTTTTCCTTGGGATTTTTCTAAGGTTTCTTGGGCAATGGAGAGCTTCCAAGGGACTATTTTTGATAGCCATGGATGAAGAAATTTTTTGGCTAATGAAGAGGAGGGGAAGGGATAAGGAAAAAATACAAATCAAAGGATTTTATCCTTTTTGAAAAGGCCAAACTTAAATTCTCCTAAGTCTTTCTTTAGCACATGGGGGGGTATAATGAGGTCATATGGGCCCTACCTTGCTGCCATCCAAGTTTGATTAGGTTTGGTTTAGGTTTAGTTAGGTAATTAGGGTATAAATTAGACTATATTATGGCTTAATTAAACCTAGTTTAGTTACTATGTTAGGTTTATCCCAAATTAGGATTTCTTAATTTCTTTCATCATGGGAGCAGATGGGATGATATCATGTGGGCCCTATATTGTAGCCATTTACTCTCCTTTAGGTTTAAGGTAAGTCTAGTTAGGTTTTAAGGGTGAATTTAGGCCAGATTAGGGTTTAAGCTAACTTAGTTTAGTCCCTAACTTAGGTTAGCTCTTAACTAGGTTTACTAAATATTTTCACAAGGCATGCACATGGGTGTGTGATGTCATGTGGGCCCCATAAGACTTGTCATAAAATGACTTAGGGTTTGATTAGTGCTAAGCGTGATTAGAGAGACTAAAATCCGAATTAGGACCCGGTTTAGGGCTAACTTATCCTAGGATTAGGATTTAGTACTAAAAACCCAAAAAAATATGTATAATCCCCAAAACACCCATTTTTAATTACTTTAAGATCTTAAATAAATTTTTATTTAATTATGAAAAAGTCTTTTTTTCGAAAATGAGCATTTTACCCTTTGTGTGTGAAAGTTGCCCGATTCTCTATACGTGAGCTCAACTCCCATACAAAGTAAAAATGTACCTGGGAGAATGTTTCCTACCCCCGAAGTGATGTTAAAGTATTCCCGGAAGACCCACCTGAGTTCTGGAGTTAAGGCCTAACAGCCCTGATCGGACAAAAAGTCCGTATTTTTCTGTGCGCAGCCTATGTGCACCAACTCTCCGACTTAACCCCTGTGCACTTACGGTCCCGTAGGCGCTATAGGATTGTCCCGCACGTGCCACATGACACTCCACTAGCATTCCACAGAAGAAAAACAATATTTTGATATTATTTTATTAAAGGAAAAAAATAGGTCTTTACAGTAGCAATCGGTAGGACTCGCCATTCCTGAAGCATCGACCTGGCAAAGAGCAAGATACCCAAGGGAGAGAGACTTTGGTTACGTACCAAATCTCGGCTGCTAACTTCTAGCTGCTGAACCTTCTCAAGAAGAATATAGCCCTCAAGCAAAAGAGGGATTCCTTGAAGAAGGTGACTGAAAGAGCGGGGGTTGTAGTTCACAACTCTCCTGTCGCTAATGAAGATCAATAAAAGACTCACCCAGCCGTGAGTCTTCTGTTGGAATTGGTGTGTTCTAAGCTTATAAAACTTTGAGTTTTGATCTAATAATTAAGGATGAATATTATTCTATGAGATGTATGTTGGTATGTAATACAATTACGTGTTCTTATTAGAACAAAGAGCCATGATTACATGGTAATTCACTGAGTCGAAGACTAAGTGGGTTGGTCCCATGTAACCAAAATAAGTTCGTAGCTATGATCAGGTTGGTTGCCTCATTATGATAAGCTATTGATGATGATAGTGCATGGGGAGTCTTCACCATTGTCATCATCAGGCACAGTATTTGTGGCCGAACAGAACCAACACGGTGCACATATTAGTGAGCAAACAATGGTGCACTAAGCCATATTTCTGCTTAGGATAAAATGGTCTTAAACCCTGAGAAACCATATCTGGGGGGCTAACCAGTTGTATGGTGCTTTGGTGTACCAAAGTGTTAGGATCCAGTTACGTGATCTAAAACCACGGTATACTGGGTTACCCGACTGGCGTCGTATCAGCATGACACTCCTGCAGATCATCCATATCTTTATCAGGAGGTGCGTTCCTTGATCTAACTTACATCATACCAAATCCAGGCCTAGTGGCAATTAGTTGGATTGTTGACCGGGTTCGATTACTCGATGGGGTAATTAGTGGTACGATGCAAGCAAGAGATCTGGAAGGAACCATGTCATATAAGCACTCGAGTCTGATAATATTCTCCACCACTCGAGTCGTATCATGCCACCTAGTGGAGGGATCACGAGTTTACCATAACTAAGCGGAGAGCAGGGGTATGCGAGAGAGCATAGTAAGTTCAGGGGGAATAGAGTGCAACCTGCGTCACACTCTGGGTGGCTACGTAGGTTAACTCAAACTCAAAGGGGTCGATGATATACTCAGATAGTATGTCGACCGAGTCCGATTTGGAAGCTATAAACCCTGGTCCCTAAAGATTTCACCTTATCCATATCCGGTTCTCAAACTATCTCCTCGATTCACGAGGTAAAGTATTTAGTCCGATTGGAATACATTTCGTGTGTGCTTCGCACTAGTGCACGGTAGTTGTATATGCTCGTGTGTGCACTAGGATGTAAATCCGAAGTAGTACAGAGAAACACTAGGTCATAACCTAATCCAAGTGATGGTTTGTAACATAGGTGCGATGCATCAGTACATGTTGCGAGTTGACCGGATGACTTTACTAGGGGCACCCTTGGTGTTTACTGAGGGCACCCCAGTAATAGTGAAAGCACTAGTCATAAGTCATGTGGGCACACCTTGCATGGTTATAAGTTTGAGGGGCAACCAACTAGAGGTGTGGGGGTGCCTTGGGAGACCAAGGCACCACCACACACTAGTGTGGCCGCCCCCCACATGAGCACAAAAAGCATGGGCCGCCCCCTTCCCTATCTTATAGGGTTTGCATGTACAAATTTCAAGAAGAAGGGAGGGCCGGGTTTGGGAGGTTTGACCATAAGGGGGCCCGACCATATGGGTCATAAAGGGGCCGACCTACATGGGAAACAGAGTGAGAGAAATAAGGGGGCCGGCCCTAACTTCTTCGAGTGGCTAGGGGTCGGCTACCATAAGAAGAAGAAAAAGGGGGCCGACTGTTGGAAGTTAATCCGGGTCAGAGGCTCGCAGCGGAAACGATTTGGCGGTCGAAAGACCGTTCATGGTGCACGTTACACGATTTAAATTTTTCACAGAAACTAATCTACATATGTGTGTATGTGTATGCACGAGAATCGAAAACCCCTAACGGCAATCTAGCGTAATGATTAACTAGCATGGATGCAAATCATAATGCTCGCTAGATCTATATGTTAGATTACACATACCTTTCGTACGGATCTTTTAACCGCGGAGGATTGTCTTCTTTGTCGATGGAGACGGAAGATCGTTCGCGAAGATGCCGACGGTACGAATGGAGATGTTGCCTTCTTGTTCACCCGATCTCACACGATGCACGGAACGTCGCTCTCGGATCTCTGAGTGCCTCCAAAGAACGACCCTTCTCCTTCTTCAGAACTCCACGCGAGGAAGACGAAGTAGCAAGCGGGAAACGGGAGATGAAACAGGAGAGAACTCGAGAGATGAGAGAGAGGGGGGTTCGGTTTCTCTTGCACATGGGGCCGGCGCCCCATAGGGCTTTATAGGGCCGGCCAACACCCCTTGGATAAGGATCCAAGGGGATATTAACCCCCTCTCATTATCTCTCCATTATCTCCCTTTTATCTCTCCGCGTATTTATCCGTTTTCCCACTTTTTAGGGCTCGATTTTAACCGATTTATCGCCCCATCCCTATCTATATGGCCGGCCCTATAGATGAGGGATTCTTATCCCTACATCATAGGGCCGGCCCTAGTGAGGTGTCCCACCACTAGGTTCGGCCAACAGTGAGGTCCGGCAGAGTGAGGTTTTTTACCAAAACGCCCCGACGCCTCATTTTGACCATTTCTAGCGTGCGATACCTAACGGCCATTACTTAAGTGATATCTACTAGTTACTTACTATTAACTGAGGCCACCGGAGGGTGCCTCTAGCATAGTCAACTAGTCAACTCGCAACATACCCCGGTGCATCGCACCTATGCAGCGAAGTTCACTTATGGCTAGGGATTACTACATACGACTCTGTACGAATCCCGGGCTCAACCCTTAGTACTCGTATGTAGTTACGCATCTACCGTGCTCTAGTGCCAAGCACACACGGAGCGTATACTTCTTTCTTCCTCCTGCTTATGGTGTTCCGAGGAGACGGTTCAAGAACCGTACATAATGTTGATAAGGTGGAACCATCAGGGACCGGGGTTCATGGCTTCCAACTCAAGCTCGATCGACACACTACCCGAGTGTACCATCGACCCTCTGAGCTCGAGTTAACCTGCGTAGCCACCCAGAGTGCGACGCAGGCTGCACTCCAATTCACCCAGACTTACTATGTTCTCCATCATACCCCTGCTCTCCGCTTAGTAGTGGTAAACCCGCTGTCCCTCCACTTGATGCCATGATTCACTTCGAGCGGTGAAGACTACCGTCAGACTCGAACGATCATATGACTTGGTTCCTTCCAGGTTGACCTATACATCGTACCTCTGATTACCCCGTCGAGTAATCGAACCCGGTCAACAGTCAAACTGATGACCACCAGGCCTGGGTTTGGTACAGTGTAAGTCACACCAAGGAACGCACCTCCCATCAGGGGTGTGGATGGCCTGCAGGAGTGACACGCTAATGCAACGCCAGCCGGGTAACCCAGTACACCGTGGTTTTGGATCACTGCATATGGACCCTCACACATTGGTGCGCCAAAGCACCACGCAACTGGTTAGTCCATCAGTCGTGGTTCCTCAGGGTTTAGGACCGTTTTACCCTAAGCAGAAACACGGCTTAGTGTACCAGTGTCTGCTCACTGATCTGTACACCGTGTTAGTTCCGTTCAGCCACAGACACTGTGCCTGGTGATGATCATGGTGAAAACATCCCATGAACTGTCATCGCCAACAGCTTAACATGATGAGGCGACCAACCTGATCATAGCTGCGAACTTATTTAGGTTATACGGGACCAATCCACTCAGTCTTCAACTCAGTGGACTACCATATAACCATGGCTCTCTGTTCTCAAAAGAACACGTAACTATGTTACGCACCTATATGCATCTCATATATTAATAACTATCAATCTTTATTAGACCAAAACATAAAGTTTTACAAGCTTAGAACACATCAATCCTAACAATCTCCCACTTGGTCTAGCGAAGCAAAACGGTTTTGACTCCCATCGCGTCCACATGTCGCTCGAATGCCTTGGTAGGTATTGCCTTTGTGAAAGGATCAGCAACATTATCTGTAGATGCAATCTGTGTCACCGCTACTCGCCCTTGCTTTTGAAACTGCCGAATCAAGTGGAACTTGCGCTCGATGTGCTTCCCCTTTTGGTGATGTCTTGGCTCCTTTGCTTGTGCTACCGCCCCACTATTGTCGCAGTAAAGTACAATAGGTAACTGGGCCTCTGGTACGCACCCCAAATCCGTAAGGAATTTCTTGAGCCATACCGCCTCTTTGGCTGCCTCGCACGCTGCAACGTACTCAGCCTCTGTGGTAGAGTCTGCGATGCATTTCTGCTTCACACTCTGCCAACTAACCGCTCCTCCTCCTAGCATAAACACAAAACCTGATGTCGACTTCCTGGATTCCAAATCTGACATAAAGTCAGAATCTGTATATCCAATCGGTGTCAGTTCTTGTCCAGTGTAAACCAACTCATAGTCCCTTGTTCTACGAAGGTACTTGAGTATACACTTCACAGCTGTCCAGTGATCTGGACCCGGATTCGACTGAAACCGACCCATCATGCCTACTGCGAAACAGATATCTGGCCTTGTACAATGCATAGCATACATTAGACTACCCAATGCCGAGGCATAAGGTATCTTCTGCATTTCTGCTCTCTCCTCAGGTGTCTTAGGACATTGATCCTTAGACAGTTTTATGCCATGTCTAAATGGCACAAAACCCTTCTTGGAGTTTTGCATGTCAAATCTAGCCATAACCTTATCTATATACGCAGCCTGTGACAGCGAGAGAATCCTGTTCTGGCGATCACGTGTTACCTTGATCCCCAAAACATAACTCGCTTCACCTAGGTCTTTCATATCGAACTGTGTTGACAACCAGACCTTTACCGTTGACAATGTTCCTACATTATTTCCAATGAGCAGAATATCGTCTACGTAAAGTATCAAATATACTACTGTGGTCTTATCAGTCCTCTTGTATACACATGGTTCATCCTCGTTTTGAGTAAATCCATATGACTGGATTGCCTGATCAAAACGGATGTTCCAACTTCTAGATGCTTGCTTTAGTCCATAAATGGACTTCTGCAACTTGCAAACTAGATGTTCCTGACCCTCTGACTCAAAGCCTGGTGGCTGAATCATATAAATGTCTTCTTCCAAATTTCCATTAAGGAATGCTGTCTTGACATCCATTTGCCAGATCTCCCAGTCATAATGGGCTGCAATGGATAGGAGGATCCGAATAGACTTTATCATAGCTACCGGCGAGAAGGTTTCGTCAAAGTCGATCCCTTCTCTCTGGGTGTAACCCTTGGCAACTAATCTAGCTTTATAAGTCTCTATTGTACCATCGGATCCTCTCTTCTTCTTATATACCCACTTACACCCAATAGGTTTAATATTGGATGATGGTGTAACAAGAGTCCAGACTGCGTTATGGGACATTGATTCAATTTCTACCTCCATAGCCTTTTGCCAGTCAGAGCTGTCAGAAGCTCCCACTGCCTCATCGTAGCTCAGTGGGTCATCCTCCTGACACTCTGGATCAACCAATAAGGTTTCTCCATAGTATCTGTCAGGAGCTCTGATGTTTCTCCCACTGCGACGAGGTGGTGGTGGTGTTACAGGATTAACAGGTTCTACAGTATCTGGTATATTATTATCTGTAATGTCAGTTCCCACTATGCTTTTGGATGCGCTATCTGAACTAGTACCCAGCAGTTCATCCAGAACTACCTTACTAGTAGGTTTGTGGTCCATAATATAATCATGTTCTAGGAAATAGGCGTTCGTAGAAACGATCACTTTCTTTTCCTCAGGATCATAAAATAGACCACCTTTGGTCTCCTTGGAATACCCTACAAATAAGCATACTCTGGTTTTAGTTTCCATCTTTTCCCTCTTATCCCTTCGCACATGTGCAGGGCATCCCCATATTCTGAAATGCTGTATCAATGGCTTTCGCTTTGACCACAGTTCTCTAGGGGTCAGAGGCACTGACTTAGACGGAACGTGATTCAGAATATAAACTGCTGTTTGTAGGGCATATCCCCAAAAGGTCATTGGTAAACTGGTGTAACTCATCATGCTACGAACCATGTCCAATAAGGTTCGATTCCTTCTCTCGGAAACTCCATTCTGTTGTGGGGTACCTGGAGCAGTTAACTGGGTTTTTATCCCATGCTCCACCATATACCCTAGGAACTCGTCAGATAGGTATTCACCTCCTCGATCAGATCGAAGGGTTTTTATATATTTACCTGTCTGCTTTTCTACTTCAGCCCTGAACTCTTTGAACATGTCAAAGGATTCCGACTTCCGATGCATCAGGTAAATGTAACCATATCTTGAGTAATCATCAATGAATGTGATGAAATACTCATGGCCTCCTATCGCCTTGACGTTCATGGGTCCACATACATCCGAATGGATTAACTCTAACACCTCGGTAGCTCTTACTCCTTTGCCTTTAAAGGACCTCTTGGTCATCTTGCCTTCCAGGCAGGATTCACAGGTAGGAAGGATCTCCGTAGGATCTGTTTCCAGAAGCCCGGCCTTCACCATTCTATGGATCCTATCTAAGGCAATATGCCCAAGTCGTAAGTGCCACAGGTGGGTTAAATTTTCCGAAGGATTCTTACGCTTAGATGAATTAACATTAAATGCTGAAGTTATTATGTTATCTTTTTCAAATTTAGGACTTACAACATAGAGATGATTCTGAACCATTCCTCTTATTATAAAAGTTCCATTCAGTTTAAACGACACACCAGAAGCATCAAAATAAACTGAATAACCTTCATTAACTAAAGAAGAAACAGAAATTAAGTTACGTCGCAAGGACGGTACATAAAAGACATCTCTAAGTGTCAAAGTCTTATTATTCGAAAAACTAAGATTAACATCTCCAATAGCTTCAGCAGCAGCCACGGCCTCAGTTCCCATGCTCAGGGTCACTTCTCCATCAAGCAATCTTCTGCTTTCCCGAAACCCCTGAAGAGAGTTACAGGCATGGTTAGTGGATCCAGAATCCACAATCCAACTAGCAAAAGTACTATTACTTGAAAGAAATGATTCAACAACTAAGAGTTGTAGATTACCTTCACCAGCATTCTGAGGCTTCTTGCAGTCCTTCTTCCAATGACCCTTCTGGCCACACCGGAAGCACTTCGTGCCCGGTTTCTTTGATTCTCCAGACCCAGAGGCTCCAGCAGAGTCCTGCACAGGCAATGACTTAGGTTTCCTTTTATGTTTCTTGCCCTGAGGTTTACCAGGCTTCTTGAAGGATCTGCGTTGCACGTGAAGTGCTTCGCCCTTCTGCTTGAAGCCATCCTCAGCTGCCTGGAGAGCTCCCAGAAGCTCTGCATTTGTCATAGCCAACTTGTTCAAATTAAAGTTGGTGACAAAGCCTTCAAAGGCTCCAGACAGTGACGAGAGGAAGATGTCTGTCATCACCTCGCCTTCTAGCACAATGTCCATGGTAGCTAGTTCGTTCTGGAACCCAAACATTTTCATCATGTGTTCCCGAACCAGCGTCCCATTGGACATCTTAGTGCCGACGAGTTTCTTGATGGTAAGGTATCGCGTAACGCGATTGTGACCTTCAAACATCTCCTTCAAATACAACATCATGTCAGAAGCGTCGGGCATCTCCTCGACTTGCTTCTGCAGAGTTGTTTGCAAGGATGCTATTATATAGCATTTACATATCTCATTGGATTCCTTCCAGTCAGTGAATGCCTTTAACTGTGCCTCTGTGGCATTGGGTCCTGGCAAATCTGGCTCAGGGTCATTAAGGGCTGACATATGTTTACCAATCCTTAGGACCAGGTACAGGTTGCGCTTCCAGTCCTCATAGTTGGGACCGGTAAGTTTGTGGTCATTTAGGATAGCGGACAGGGGGTCTAACTTAGTCATCTGAAAATAAAGATTGAATAATGAGTATGCTTTAAAAACTTATTTTATGGATTTTTAAAACAAGCTAATTATATCCATATGTCGACGCTACCCTCAAGCGAAGTCATTACCATGGATCAATTAACCATGTATGTAAGATCTCGGAATCGACTGTACCTGCCCTAGGGGGCATCATACAACGTCAATCCGCTCACATGGGCCTTTTCCTTGACCCTATCCAAATCTGCCAACTAAGGGCTGTGATGGACCATGGTTATCTTTCGGCCAGTACCACGTGATCACCATTGTCTTCGCAACGAATACCTCACGTGTACTTAGGATGCTTACCCACGAGCCTAAGCAATTACGACACGGGAGTTCATGCGGCCCCCACTAGGGTGGGATGAAAAGCCCTTCTCTCCTGGCCCCGTAATCGCCATATCCACAGGGAGGTCATTAAGTAATTTGGCATGGAAACACACAGCTCCCACCCTAGGGGGTGTGAAGTTATGCATCCCCACCCAAACACAAAATGACTGGCCGTGGAGGCCAGAGGATCTTATAAAAGTCCTCTCTTGCATCCCTTATAAATCTGAGGGTTATTTTGCGAGTATGAATTTATGTAAATGCAACGGTAGCGACCTCCTAAATACTAGACCCTGGTCACACCATGCTCCCACTAGCGTTCAAACCTTTCGCCTAGCATTAATCACTCTCGGAATATCATAGTCCCTGCCTCAAGTGGATTTCTCCATTCAAGGGTCACATTACATATTCCAAGAGTATCGATGCTTTGCAAAATTGGTTATCACGCTAATGCTCTGGAGCTAATCCTAGAGTCAGACTCACTGGAAAGGACTCCCACTAGTCATGGCGCCTCGCTTATAGATTTGACAATTGATGTTCAATGGATCTCCATCTCATCTTTGATTTCAATGCTGGCCAAATAGGCACACCCGACTAGTCGGGTGCTCTCCTAATGGTGGCATAACCATATGTGATGGGATCCCACTAACATCAAAAGTCAACTAAATAATAGGCGTCATCTAGCGGGATCCTAACCTCAAACAGTCGCTTGGACCGGAGGGGAAAGGCATCCCTCTGAAAACTGATAATCATATTATCTCATCGGGGTTCGATATGAAGCATAAAGAACTAATTAAAGAAAGCAACCATAAAAACTGAATTAAGTTCAGGGTCCGACCCCTGAACCTAATTAGCACAGCGCAGGCCTCTAGCTTTCTTCGCAAGGTTCCTCGGTCCGGCTCCTCCGTCGCGCTTGCGAACACTTTGCCGGATCGTCTTCATCCTCCAGGGTTCCGCTTCCGCTCCCGATGGTGGATTTCTTTGGCACGTCTTTCTTCTCGATCTGTAACTGAAAAAGTCTAGTACGCTACGAGCAAGTGCTCGGTCGTACACAATTTCCTAGAAAGAAAAGAAAACACACCTTGAAAAAAGGCCATGGGAAACCGAGGATGGACAAACCCCATCGCTCGCCCAATCTATGGCTCAATTACATATCCACACACAGAAAGCAAATCCAGACAATTGCTAACTCGGGGTCCGACCCCCGGTAGCAAGCACAAAGCATAGATCTAGATTTTTTATAGCGGCGCCCTGCAAGAATGATTAATAGAACAAGCACAATCTATATATATGCATGATCTAAGCGTAAGAACCCCGATGATCTCACGCATTCATCATGCGCACACATGTTAGTTTCATGAAAAAACGTGAAACGCACACCACTAATGCGGCTCTGATACCAATTGTTGGAAGTTAATCCGGGTCAGAGGCTCGCAGCGGAAACGATTTGGCGGTCGAAAGACCGTTCATGGTGCACGTTACACGATTTAAATTTTTCACAGAAACTAATCTACATATGTGTGTATGTGTATGCACGAGAATCGAAAACCCCTAACGGTAATCTAGCGTAATGATTAACTAGCATGGATGCAAATCATAATGCTCGCTAGATCTATATGTTAGATTACACATACCTTTCGTACGGATCTTTTAACCGCGGAGGATTGTCTTCTTTGTCGATGGAGACGGAAGATCGTTCGCGAAGATGCCGACGGTACGAATGGAGATGTTGCCTTCTTGTTCACCCGATCTCACACGATGCACGGAACGTCGCTCTCGGATCTCTGAGTGCCTCCGAAGAACGACCCTTCTCCTTCTTCAGAACTCCACGCGAGGAAGACGAAGTAGCAAGCGAGAAACGGGAGATGAAACGGGAGAGAACTCGAGAGATGAGAGAGAGGGGGGTTCGGTTTCTCTTGCACATGGGGCCGGCGCCCCATAGGGCTTTATAGGGCCGGCCAACACCCCTTGGATAAGGATCCAAGGGGATATTAACCCCCTCTCATTATCTCTCCATTATCTCCCTTTTATCTCTCCGCGTATTTATCCGTTTTCCCACTTTTTAGGGCTCGATTTTAACCGATTTATCGCCCCATCCCTATCTATATGGCCGGCCCTATAGATGAGGGATTCTTATCCCTACATCATAGGGCCGGCCCTAGTGAGGTGTCCCACCACTAGGTTCGGCCAACAGTGAGGTCCGGCAGAGTGAGGTTTTTTACCAAAACGCCCCGACGCCTTATTTTGACCATTTCTAGCGTGCGATACCTAACGGCCATTACTTAAGTGATATCTACTAGTTACTTACTATTAACTGAGGCCACCGGAGGGTGCCTCTAGCATAGTCAACTAGTCAACTCGCAACATACCCCGGTGCATCGCACCTATGCAGCGAAGTTCACTTATGGCTAGGGATTACTACATACGACTCTGTACGAATCCCGGGCTCAACCCTTAGTACTCGTATGTAGTTACGCATCTACCGTGCTCTAGTGCCAAGCACACACGGAGCGTATACTTCTTTCTTCCTCCTGCTTATGGTGTTCCGAGGAGACGGTTCAAGAACCGTACATAATGTTGATAAGGTGGAACCATCAGGGACCGGGGTTCATGGCTTCCAACTCAAGCTCGATCGACACACTACCCGAGTGTACCATCGACCCTCTGAGCTCGAGTTAACCTGCGTAGCCACCCAGAGTGCGACGCAGGCTGCACTCCAATTCACCCAGACTTACTATGTTCTCCATCATACCCCTGCTCTCCGCTTAGTAGTGGTAAACCCGCTGTCCCTCCACTTGATGCCATGATTCACTTCGAGCGGTGAAGACTACCGTCAGACTCGAACGATCATATGACTTGGTTCCTTCCAGGTTGACCTATACATCGTACCTCTGATTACCCCGTCGAGTAATCGAACCCGGTCAACAGTCAAACTGATGACCACCAGGCCTGGGTTTGGTACAGTGTAAGTCACACCAAGGAACGCACCTCCCATCAGGGGTGTGGATGGCCTGCAGGAGTGACACGCTAATGCAACGCCAGCCGGGTAACCCAGTACACCGTGGTTTTGGATCACTGCATATGGACCCTCACACATTGGTGCGCCAAAGCATCACGCAACTGGTTAGTCCATCAGTCGTGGTTCCTCAGGGTTTAGGACCGTTTTACCCTAAGCAGAAACATGGCTTAGTGTACCAGTGTCTGCTCACTGATCTGTACACCGTGTTAGTTCCGTTCAGCCACAGACACTGTGCCTGGTGATGACCATGGTGAAAACATCCCATGAACTGTCATCGCCAACAGCTTAACATGATGAGGCGACCAACCTGATCATAGCTGTGAACTTATTTAGGTTATACGGGACCAATCCACTCAGTCTTCAACTCAGTGGACTACCATATAACCATGGCTCTCTGTTCTCAAAAGAACACGTAACTATGTTACGCACCTATATGCATCTCATATATTAATAACTATCAATCTTTATTAGACCAAAACATAAAGTTTTACAAGCTTAGAACACATCAATCCTAACACCGACCACCTCTCTTAGTGCAAGGCAAAATCCGAACCCTCCCTCTCAAGCTCTTTCTTTCTCGCCTCTTGTCTCCCTCATGTGCACCCTTGAATTTCATCCTCGTGTGACAAAGAAGGGTCGTTCCTCAAAGGCACTCAGAGATCCGAGAGCGACATTCCGTGCAACATGTAAGATCGAGTGAACGAAGAAGGCTTCATCCTCTCGCATATCATCGTCCATCTCATGGGAGTTCTTCCTTCTCCATCGACAAAGAAGATAATCCTCCATAGTTAAAATATCCGCACGAAGGTATGCCTCATTTTAACTCGTAATCTAGCGTAGTCTCGAATTGCATGCATACTAGACATTTGATTCGCTAGAAACCTTAGGGCTTTCGTCATACGTGCACATACATGCACGCACATTAGTTTTGTGAAATTTTTATCATGTCACGTGCACCACGCACGGTATTTCGACCGGTAAATCGCTTTCGTTGTGGGCCTCTACTATAGGATTTTTCCAATAATTGGTATAAGAACCACGCTAGTGGTGTATATTTCATGAGGTTTCATGAGACTATTATGTGTGCGCATGATGAGTGTGAGATTTTATCAGGGTTCTTACACTTAGATCATGCATATATGTATAGTGCTTGTTCTATGAATCGTTCTTGCAGGGTGCCGTTATAAGAATTATTTGGATTGTGATTTTCTGCTACCGGGGGTTGGACCCCGAGTTATCTTTTATCTGGATATGCTCTTTTTGTTGTGTGTATGCGTTTTTAGAGCTATAGATGGTCGAGTGATGGGGGTTGACCATCCTCGGTTCCCAAGGCTTTTGCTAGGTTTGTTTTTCTTTCTTTCTAGAAAATTATATACGATCGAGCACTTGCTCGAAGCGTACTAGAACTTTTTCGATTACAGATTGAGAAGAAAGACATAACATGAAGATTCACCATCGGGAGCATAAGCATAACCTTGGAGAACGAAGATGATTCGGTGAAGTGCTCGCAAGTGCAACGAAAGAGCCGGACCAAGAAACCTTACAAAGAAAGTTAAAGAGCCTGCACTGTGCAAGTCAGGTTCAGGGGTCAAACACTGAACTTGATTTAGTTATTTGGTTTTTTTCTTTTGTCTGTTCTTTATATTTCATATCGACCCCCTATGAGATAATTTAATTATCTGTCTTCAGAGGGAGGCCTTTCCCCTCCGGTCCGAGCGACCGTATTAGGATAGGATCCCACTATATGATGCCTATTATTTAATTAACTTCTAATGATAATGGGATCCCATCATATATGGTTATGCCACCATTAGGTCAACACCTGGTTAGTCGGGTGTGCCTATTTGACTAGCATCGAAATCTAAGATGAGATGGAAATCCACTAGACATCAATTATCAAATTTTAAAGCGAGGCGCCATGATTAGTGGGAGTCCCTTCATATGTGTCTGACCTTAGGCTAGGCTCCAGGGCATTAGTATGATAGCCAGATTTGCAGAGCATCGATGTTCTCGAAATACGTAATGTGATCCTTGAGTGGAGAAATCTACTTGAGGTAGGGACTATGATATTCCGAGATCGATTATTACTGGGCGAAGGGCTTGAAGCGCTAGTGGGAGTATGGTGTGACCAGGGTCTTGTTGGATATAATTCCATATCAGAGGCCCGCAGCAGAAGCTAAGTGAATAGGTCTGAAGACCGTGAGCGATGTGCATTATATATCAAGATTTTCATCGAAACGAACTACACGTGCATGTATGAATCTAGCATGGCAACTACACGAACCCCTAACGTCGATCTAACACGAAAAAACAATCTAGCATGCATGCATGTTCTATCTATACTAGATCTATATGTTAGATATCATACCTGCGTGCAGATTCTTTTACCTCAACAAGTTTCTTCTTTGTCGATGGAGACGAGCTCGGATCTGCTTGACATACCTTCGCTACAACGGCTATAACTTTCTGGTCCGAACTTCGATTGGGATGAAATTTGGACTACAGGTATAGAACTTTGAGGTGCAACTTTTGCAATAAGTTTCAAATCGTTTGGACTTTTGTAGTTCCTGAAATTGTAGAAACATCGCTAATTTTCTGTGCAGATTCTGGACAGTAAAAGCTTGCGGGAGATGCCTTTTAGTTCACCCAATTTTGTACGATACACGGTGCCTCGTCGATGGATCTGTGAGTGCCTTCATCCGATGAGCCTTCTTCTTCTACGAAATACCATACGAAAAAGACGAGTCACCATCCAATGGCGCAAGTGAGGGGGAGAGACACGAGAGATGAGAAGAGAAGAGAGGAGAGGGGGCGACTATTTCCCCATGGCATGGCCGGCCCCTAGGGTTTGTCATGGCTGACCCCCCTCTCCCCTTTTCCTTTATATAGGGCTGACCTATCCATATGGATAAGGCTAGTACGGATAAGTTTCAACTAATTCAAACCTATCCTTATATATATCTCCTTTATCTCTATCTCTTCCTTGGTTTTGAAAATGATCAAAACCAGCCCATTTTCTGTGCCTCATGACCGGCCCCTTCATTGGAGGCAACAACCTCCTGAAACCAATGGGGCCGGCCTTGACCAGTCTCCCAATACTTAGAGCCGGCCCCCCTAGTGCATAGTGACGCATGGTATGACCAAAACGCCCTTATGTCACTAGTTGGTTATTCCTCGTGTACGAGACTTTGCAAGGCACACATAAGTGAAGTGCACCAGTGATTTCACTTTTCTCTGAGGTTCCCGTAGGATACCTCTAGTGATGTCAACTTGTCAACTTGCAACATGTCCCGGTGCATCGCACCCATATGACAAAGTCCACTTATGGTAAGGGATTGCTACATGCGTCTCTGCACTAACCTAGGATTTTTCCTTAGTGCACACACGTAGCTATGCATCTACTGTGCACTAGTGCGAAGCACTCACGGAGCATAGGCTTAGACTTCTTGCTTCCTCTAACGGCGTTCTGTGTTTCGAGGAGATGGTATAAAGACCGCATATAATGTGGATAAGGTGGAACCTTCAGGGACTAGGGTTCATGGCTTCCAACTTGGACTCGATCAACACACTACCCGAGTGTACCATCGATCCTCTAAGTCCGAGTTAACCTGCGTGGCCACCCAGAGTGCAACACAGGCTGTACTCCAATTCCCCTGGACTTACTATGTTCTCCTGTATACCCCTGTTCTCCGCTTAGTATGGTAAACCCGCTGTCCCTCCATCTGGTGCCATGATGCAACTTGAGCGGTGGAGAATACCATCGGACTCGAGTGCTCATATGACTCGGTTCCTTCCAAGTTGACCATGTACATCGTACCTTCGATTACTCTGCCGAGTAACCGGATCTGTCATCAGTCCAACTGATGACCACCTGGCCAGGGTTTAATACGACGTAGGTCAGACCAAGAAACACACCTCCTGTTAGGGGTGTGGATGGCCTGCAGGAGTGACACGTTGATGCAACATCAGCCGGGTAACCCAGTACACCGTGATTTTGGATCACTGCATCCGGATCCTCACACATTGGTGCACCAAAGCACCACTCAACTGTTTAGTCCATCAGACGTGGTTCCTCAGGGTTTATGACCATTTTACCCTAAGTAAAAACACGATTTAGTGCATCGGTGTCTGTTCACCGATCTGTGCATCGTGTTGGTTCCGTTCAGCCACAAATACTGTGCCTGGTAATGACCATAGTGGGGACACCCACGCTCAGTCATCCCTATAGCTTATCCTGATAGGGCGATCAACCCTAATCAGAGATGCGAACATATTTAGGTTACATGGGACTAGTCCTTTAAGTCTCCCACTCAAGTGGATTACCATGTAGCCATGGCTCTTTATTCTGTAATAAGAACATGTACTAAGGTACGTACCAAGATGCAATCTTATACTATCAACCATACATAACTTAACTATTAGTTTTTACGAGCTGTAGACCTCACAAATTCTAACAGGTCTAGTGCATGGAAAGTCGCTACCTTTGCATTTGCATATACTCATACTCGCAAAATAACCCTTAATTTCAATAAGGGATGCAAGAAATAACTCTTAGAGATCCTCTGGCCTACATGGGCAACCACTTCGTGTTCGGGTAGGAAGGCGTAGCTCAACATCCCCCTCGGGTGAGAGTTGTGTTGTTCTATGCCAGATGACGTAGTGGTCTCCCTTGGGATATGGCGATTATGGGGCCAGGAGAGAAAGGCTTTTCTTACCCTCGTGGGGGTCGTATGAACTCCCGTGTCGTAATTGCTTAGGCTCATGGGTAAGTATCCAAAGTGCATATGAGGCTTTCGTTGTTTCACATAGGGATCACGTGACACTGGCCAAAAGACAAACATAATCCATCAAAACCCTTAGTTGGCATATTTGGATTAGGTTAAAGAAAGATCTGTGGAAACGGATGATACTGCACACTGCCCCCTTGGGCGGGTGTAGCCAATTCCAAGATCTTGCACACATGGTTAATTAATCCATAGAGATGTCTTCGCTTGAGGGTAGCACTGATGTTTGGATATAATTAGCTTGTTTTAAAAATCCATAAAATGAGTTTTTATGCATTCTCATTATTTAATCCTTTCTTTTTAGATGACCAAGTTAGACCCCATGTCTGCTATTCTAAATGACCACAAACTTACCGGTCTCAACTATGAGGACTGGAAGCGCAATCTTTACCTGGCCTTAAGGATTGTTAAACACATGGGAACCCTTAATGATCCTAAGCTAGACTTACCAGGACCCAATGCCACGGAGGCATAGTTGAAGGTGTTCACTGACTGGAAGGAATCTAATGAAATATGTAAGTGCTATATAATAGTATCCTTGTAGATAACTCTATAGAAACAAGTCGAGGATATGCTCGACGCTTCTGATATGATATTGTACTTGAAGGAGATGTTTGAAGGGTATAATTGCGTTATGCGCTACCTCACCATCAAGAAACTCGTCGGCACTAAGATGTCCGAGGGAACACTGGTTCGGGAACACATGCTGAAAAATTTTGGGTTCTAAAATGAACTAGCATCCATGGACATTGTGCTAGAGGGCGATGTGATAATGGACATCTACCTCTCATCTCTGTTTGGAGCCTTTGAAGATTTTTTCACTAACTTTAATCTGAACAAATTAGCAATGACAAATATAGAGCTTCTAGGAGCTCTCCAGGTAGCTGAGGATAGCTTCAAGCAGAATGGCGAAGCACTTCACGTGTAATGCGGATCCTTCAAGAAGTCAGGTAAGAAGCCTCAGATCAAGAAACACAAGAAGAAACCTAAGTTAGCACATGTACAGAACTCTATGGGGACCTCTGGATCCGGTGATTCAAAGAAGCCGGACACCAAGTGCTTCTGGTGTAGCAAGAAGGGCCATTGGAAAAAGGACTACAAGAAGCTTCAGAATACTAGAGAAGTTAAATCATAACTTTTTGTTATTGAATTATTTCTTTTAAGTAACAGTTCTTTTGCTAGTTGGATTGTGGATTCTGGATCCACTAACCATGCTTTTAATTCTCTTTAGGGGTTTGGGAAAAGCAGAAGGTTGATTGATAAAGAAGTGACCTTGAGCATAGGAACTAAAGCTATGGCAGCTGCTGAAGCCATTGGAGATGTTATTCGTAATTTTTCAAATAATAAGACTATGACTCTTTGAGATGTTTTTTATATGCTGTCTTTGAGACGAAACTTGATTTATGTTTCCTCTTTGGTTAATGAAGGTTATTTAGTTTATTTTGATGCTTATGGTGTATCGTTTAAGCTGAATAGAATTTTAATATTAAGAGGAATGGTTCAGAATAATCTCTATATTGCCAATCATATCTTTGAAAGGAAAAATAAAATAATTTCAATATTTTATGTTAATTCATCTAAGTGTAAGAACCCTTCAAAAAATTTAACCCAATTGTGGTGATTACGTCTTACCCATATTACCTTAGACATAATCCATAGAATAGTGAAGGCCGGGATTCTGGAAACAGATACCTCAGAGATCCTTCCTATTTGTGAATCCTGCCTGGAAGGTAAAATAACCAAGAGGGCCTTTAAAAGCAAAGGAGTAAGAGCCACTAAGGTATTGGACTTAATCTATACAGATGTATGTGTGGACCCATAAGCATCAAGGCGATAGGAGGCCATAAGACTTCATCACTTTCACTGATGATTACTCAAGATATGATTATATTTACCTAATGTATCAGAAGTCAGAATCCTTTGACATATTCAAAGAATTCAGGGCTGAAGTAGAAAAGCAGACAGACAAATATATAAAAACCCTTCGATCTGATCGTAGTAGTGAGTACCTATCTGATGAGTTTTTTGGGTATTTGGTGGAGCACGGGATTATATCCTAGTTAACTGCTCCAGGTACCCCACAATATAATGGAGTTTCCGAAAGAAGGAATTGAATCTTGTTAGACATGGTTCGTAGCATGATGAGTTACGCCAATTTACCAACAACTTTTTGGGGATATGCTTTACAAGCATCAGCATATGTTTTGAACGACGTCTCGTCTAAATCAGTGCCTCAGACTCCTTGGTCAAGGCGAAAGCTAACACTATAATATTTTAGAATATGGGGATATCTTGTACATATGCGGAAGGACAAAGATGGAGCCGAAGTCCAAAGTGTGTCTGTTTGTAGGGTATCCCAAGGAGACCAAAGATGAACTATTTTATGATCCTGAGGATAAGAAGGTGATCGTTTTCACGAATACCGTATTCCTAGAGCAGGATTATATTATTGACCACAATCCTACTAGTAAGATAATCCTGGATGAACTATTGGGTACTATTAGAGAGCGCTTATTCAAAAGCATAGTGGGAGTTGATACTTTATACACAAATGCATCAGACACTGTAGTCCATAGTCACTCTGTACCACAACTATCATCTCGTCGCAGTATGAGAAATATCAGATCTCCTGATATATACTATAGAAAAACCTTGTTGGTTGATCCAGAAGGTCAAGATGATGATCTACTGAGCTACGAAGAGGCAGTGGGTGCTTCTGATAGCTCTGACTTGCAAAAGGCTATGGAGGCAGAAATTGCATCAATGTCCCATAAAATTGTTTGGACTCTTGTTACACCATTATCCAATATTAAATTTATTGGATATAAGTGGCTGTATAAAAGAAAGAGAGGATCCGATGGTTCCGTTGAGACTTACAAAGCTAGATTAGTTGCCAAGGGTTATATCCAGAGAGAAGAAATCAACTTTGATAAGACCTTATCACCGATAGCTATGATTAAGTCTATTCAGATCTTTTTATCCATTGTAGCCCATTACAACTGAGAGATCTAGCAAATAGATGTCAAGACAGCATTCCTCAACAGGGATTTGGAAGAATATATATATATATATATATATATATATATATATATATATATATATATATATATATGATGTAGCCACCAGGTTTTGAGTCAGAGGGTCAGAAGCATCTAGTTTGCAGGTTATTGAAGTCTATTTATGGACTAAAGCAATCATCTAGAAGTTGGAACATCTGTTTTGATCAGGTGGTCTAGTCATATGGATTTACTCAAAACGAGGATGAACCATGTATGTACAAGAGGAGTGAGAAAGCTACAGTGGTGTATTTGATACTTTACATAGACGATAATATACTTATTGAGAATGATGTGGGAACATTATCAACGGTAAAGGTCCGGTTATCAACACAGTTTGCTATGAAAGACCTAAGTGAAGTGAGTTATGTTTTGGGGATTATGGTAACACGAGATCGTCAGAACATGATTCTCTCGCTATCACAGGCCACGTACATAGATAAGGTTATGGCCAGATTTAACATGCATAACTCCAAGAAGGGTTTTGTGCCATTCAAATATGGTGTGAAACTATCTAAAGATCAAGGTCCTAAGACATCAGAGGAGAGAGCAAAAATGTAAAAGGTACCTTATGCTTCGGCGATAGATGTAGGTGAGGATTTCGGCCGTTGTACGTAACCCTCCTCCAACAATCGATTGAAGGTTTTACCCTTCGGGATGTGGCTCGCTTCAAAGCACTGAGCTGCAACTTGCTAGGCTGTTACACAAGCACTGGAGGGTAGGGAGAGAGAGTTGACACTAGATGTGGTGACAAAGTTTGGCTGAAGCCTATATCTTCGTACGGTAAGACGCAACCTTTGAATCCACTATCTCTGAATGAAGTAGAGCTACTATCGACAGACCGAGGAGTGCTTCTTACAAGATGACAAAGGTGGAGAGGAAATCTGAAAATCAAAAAGATCAGGGAGCTCTGGAAAATAGAAAGTGGGATTCTCGTTTGGATTTTGGGATCCGAAATCATTTACAGGGTCTGCTATTTATAGATGTTCGGTTTATCTAGAGAATATTCTAATAATATTTTCCAAAATATCCAGGGTTTAGTAAATACCCGGGGGGATTTACCAAACCCCAGATGGTGCAATTGGGCCCCAAGTAGGGCTGCGGGTCCCACCTTTGTACAGGTGGACCCCAGGCAGGACTATGGGTCCTACTGTCGTACTTGTGGGTCCCAGACAGGACTGTGGGTCCCACAATCATCTTTGTGGGTCCCAAGTAGGGTTGCGAGTCCTACTGTTGTCTCCATGGGCCCTAGACAGGGTTGAGGGTCCCACTATAGGGCATTAGCTAGATTTTGAATCCACAGTTACCCCCTCCCAGCTAGGTAGGTGCTAACCTAGCTGGCTGGGATTTTCGAGTGCAAAAAACTGGTTGCTTGTCTGCTAACTTCTTATCCGGGGTCGATTGTTGCCTATTTGCTGACCCCCTGTGCAGGGCCAATCGTTGTGCTCGTCGACCCTCTACCAGGGGCCGGCCGTCATCCGTCTACTGACCCCTTGTCAGGGGCCATCTGTCATCCGTCTGCCGACCCCCTATCAGGGGTCGACCATCGTCTAGTTGCCGACCTGCTATTGCACCCACCAACCCCCTGCTAAGGGCCGATCGGGTGCATGTCTGCCTGCCGATTGTGCAGGGCCGATCGTTGGACCCGTTAATCCCCTGCTAAGGGCTGGCCATCGTCCGTCTGCCGACCCCCTGTCAGGGGCCGACTATCGTCTAGCTGCTAACCTACTGCGCACGGCCGACTGTTGCACCCTCCGACCCCCTGCCAGGGACCGATCGGATGCGCGTGTTGAGGGGGGGTGCGGGGATATTCCGACGATGCGGAGGGGGGGTCTTGCAAGGGGGTCTTGTAAGAGAGGGGGGGGGGGGTCTTGCAAGATAGGTGGGGTCTTGAAAGGGGGGACTTGCAAGGGGGGTCTTGCAAGGAGGGATCTTACGACAAATGTTTTTTGCATTTTCCGCCACTGTTGGAACAATTGGAGCTAGCCACGAGGAAGAGACCTTCACCCGAACCATGAACAGGTTTTTTTTTTTCACGCTCTCACACTCTAACTCACTCTTTTCTCTCCTCACCCTCTCATTATCTCTCACTCTCTTTTCTCTCCTCATCCTCTCACTATCTCTCACACTCTAACTCACTCTTTTCTCTCTTCACCTTCTCACTATCTCTCACTCTTTCATACTCTTTTCTCTCATCATCCTCTTACTATATCTCCCTTACTCATTCTCTCTAACTCTCAGGAAGAGGGGGGGTCTTGTTTTGTGCACAGACATTGTTAATTAAACTTAACCCCAGGTTAAGCCTAATCTAATCCTAATCTGAACCTAAACTTAAACTAGTCGGGTAGTTTCGCTCGGTTTGCATGAGTGCTGGAGAAAATTTTTCTGCTCTTATCGAGAAATTTCTATATTTTCCTCAAAAAATATGTCGAGGGATTCCATGAGCCTATAGATAGGACTCGAGGGGTTTTTGTGTGTCTGCTAGTGCTAAGAAATTTCTCTAGAGATTCTCGATTGCTCTGGTTTTTTCGGTTCATGTCTTCTAGAGGTGTTACTGGTTCAATTGGGAAGAAGCAAACTTCTCTCCATCCAATGAGGGGTTTGAAAGCTCTCTTCAAGGGGAGATCGGTGGCTAAGGGTTCGAACCCTTCACCTGAGGGGAGATCTCGGGAGAAGGGTAAGCCTCCTCATCCTCTATTGAAAGCGTCGCTGGAGAAGGGCAAATCCTCCAAGTAGAAATGGTTGGTTGGGGGTTGGTCATTCAATCAAAGGAGAAGGATTCCAGAGCTAGAGCCAGTGCTCTCTCTCTCTTCTTCTAGCTCACTCCTAGTTGTTCCGTGCAGCCCAATTGTAACAAGCTTCTCTCAGCCTATCGAGAGAACGCTCATCCCATCTTTTACATCCATTATAGTGCAAACCAAGTGGCACCTCTCGTCCGGAGACGTAGGTCGAAAGACCGAACTTCGACAATAACTTCTCATGTAGTCTCTCTATCTCTTTCTACTTTGTAATCTCTATCTCTACTACATATGAACCATCCAATTCAATCAAGAATTGTGGGGCTTGGTCTCTGATTAAGACGGCACAGAAATTTCCCCCACAGGTGTGCTTGTTATCGAAAGCGAAGGTAACATACTGAATGGAATCGAGAGAGATGACCTTAACTAAAATATTGTCACCCTAGACTATGCTCTCTTTACTACTAATTAACTAACCCTGAATCCTCCAATGTCTTATGGACTATGGGTTGATGCTTGTTACTTTGACCCACCAATCATCTTGGACTATCACAATACCAAATAAGGATAGATTGGGTTGCTTATGTTGGATAGTGAGGAATGCAAACATGTTCTGGGAATTTCTCAATCTCCGTATAGGTGTCTCCCTGAGTAAACTCCATGAAAGTCTGATCACTATGCTTGGCCAAGTAAATCTTAAGATAAAATGGTGATCAAAAGGACTTGGAGAGTTAGGACTAAAGTGGATGAGCTATACTATGAAGGATAGTCTTAGATCTCAGATAGCATACACAAACACTAAAAGTATGAGGGGTTCTAGTTCAACATAGTAAGAAATGACGCTTTTATAATTAGTGTGACCTTTGCGTACAACTATAGCTTGATAGTTGTTCAAGCATTAGTTAAATTATATGAATTACTTAATAATGAGATGCCATATACATTCCCTAATTAGAGTCAAAGTCACCAGAGTCCCATAAGATTCAACGTCACTTATGTTGACTGTAGAAACCCTAATCCTAATATAAGTAGGATTTCTAGTCATAGGGTTCACCCGTGGTAACTAGAACCCCTATGGTTACCTAGATTAGATGTACAACTAATTAGGTTTCATAATAAGATTAGGATTCGTAATGTAGTCTTAAATATGCTTAATTTAGTATGAGTCCTAGTTTGTTTAGGATTCCTATTTTGACATTACGATAAATATGCACATATGCATGGGATCCACTGAAGTGAGCCAATTGATGAACTAATATATAAGTGAAAGTCAATCGGGTGTGATATAGTCTAACTAGGATCACTGGATCATAATTAAATTGACACTCCTATTTTACAGGGGTTATCATAAGTGTCAAATTAGACTAAGTTGATTTTTTTTGAAAATGCCATAAGTATTTAGAGTCTTCTGGTGGACTAGGTTGACCTTCGTATAAGTTAGGGTTAACCATTGGTGTCCATTTAATGGGCTAAGATGTGTTTCCTAAAATGTAGGGGTCATAGGTGTCCTAGTAGGAATATGATTCCATGTCCCTCTTTAGTCGTAATCGTATTGGACTAAGGAGATGCTCCCTATAAGTAAAAACATTATCGTAATTATCCATAGTGGATATTGTTAGATAATTCATTAGTTATGTTTTCTCCAATACTTTCCTAGTTGGACTAGGATTAGCCATGATACATTCGTCTAGGTTGACTTGGAGTCAACTCGGCTAGATATAAGTGTGGTGCTATCTCTTAGAGACCAAGACGCACTAGGATTGCACCTAGTGGCTGGCCAATAGGCCTAATAGGACATATAGGGGGCAGCCACATGGTCACCTAGTGCATCAAGGAATCTTAATTTGGAAGGGCCTAGAGTATAGGAGTTGTTGACCAAGAGTATATGGATTGTTCCCTATACTCAAGGAAAAAAATCCAACACACAAGGGGAGAGGGGGTGGCCACTAAAGGCTTATTTAAGCTTTGTGGTCGTGATACCCTAACCCTAATGACATATGGGGTCCAACCACACCAAGGAAAGAAAAAGGGAGAAAGAAAAATGAAGGCTTATTCTTCTCCTTTGCCTTCCATACCTCCTTGTTCATGATCTTCAAGTCTTCATCGAGGGTCGATAAAGTATTATGGAAAGAGGAAACTACATGCAGATTGATCCCTCTCAAGAAGGTATGTAGCCAGTCTGAAGAAATTGCTTAAGATTCAGTCCGAGCAGAAGAAGAAATACTTCTTCTTCTTCGACAACCTTCTCCACAGATATCCATAAATCATGTGAGATAATCTTCCATAACCCTTATGTTGTTTTCATGTGCTTTAAATTTTAAAAACCATATAGACAAACTTTTATTAGAAAGCATATGACTTGATCCATAGATTTAGATCGCTGCCACCGTGCACTCCGATATCTAGTTCCTTTCACTTGATAACCAATTTTTATTGTTAAATTGTTAACTATTGATATTATATATATTTTATATTTAATGCAAGTTGTTCTACCAGTGAATTCGGTTGAGCACTATCGTGATTTTCATCTTTGGACTGTGACCTCCCAGCTGTACTCACTATAGTAAAGTGAGCCAGGCTTTACGATTTCTCCCGACTCGACTATCTAAAGCTCCTTAAGGTGCTTATCATTAAGATTATTAAGAGGCTGAGGAGAGAGACATGGACCTTCCACCTGATGCACGACAAGATGACAATATCTTTACGGGACGTAGCGATACTAGCAGCTCTCAACGTGGATGGCTCACCTGTGACTGGTCACACTAGCTACGATTGGAGAGCATTGTGCATTGATCTACTAAGGGTATCCCCTCAACAGCTTAGGACAAGGTGCGTGTGCCTACAGTAGGTGAGGACGTTCCATGAGGTCACTGAGGGTGCTTGGCATGCAGTGTTGGACTGGTGTGCCAGGGCCTATATCCTTTGGATGATAGGGAGCAACCTTCTTTCTCACCCCAGTGGGACAAAGGTGCACTTACGATACCTAACGCTCATTCGTGATTTTGATAAATGCGGGTAGCTAGCGTGGAGTGCAACACTGCTTGCTCATTTGTATAGGGAGTTGGGGAAGGCTTGCATATATGGCAGGGAAGGTCAATTGTTGCACTGAGGACATGGGCTTGGTCAACCCCAAGGCTAGCATATATTGTATATCAATATTATTTATTTATATAGATTCACTTTTTTGATATACTCTTGTCCATTTGTATTCATAGTTCACTTTTTGGTGATGTATTGTTATAGGTTTCAATGCATTGATTAGTGTTTTATGATTCAATAATGTTTATTTGTATTCTTGTACATATAAGCCCTCATCCACAAGTAATGAAAAATTGGAAATGAAAACTTCTGCATTTGTAATACCGCTTGCACATCTTGAATGTACGAGTCATTTTTAAGGCCAGTGAATCCAAAAGAGATTCGGTGTTGTGATTTGTCACCATGATCCAAGTCTTGTGCCATGAAGATGGGTCGAATACAACGAAGATGGACAATATTTTCTGTCATTTGTTTATTTATGTTAACCAAAGACCTAAACTAAAAAACCATTGAAGTAAGAGCCTAAATCCTATATGTTAAACTCCTAAGCCCTAAAACGCTAAACCCTACTCAAAATAACCTTAAATATTAAGAAAATGTACTTAAAATGTTTTCTCTAGTTTTGCATTAAAGCTGTTTATTAATACTGATATTCAAGATACCATTTTTTAAAACCAATATCCTAAATACCATTTTATTTACCTTTTTTAGTATACAATAATTATGCAGTATTAGATTTTTGTCACCAAACACCATTTGTAAAATGGTATTCCAGTACCAACTTTTTAGCGAGCCTTATGGCTCGAAGTTTCCAAGTTGGATTTTCAACGATAGACTATATTCAAAATACCGAATGGCAAAACAATTTTCTGCATTCCGAGTTAATGTCAAACCTATTCTATTTTTTAAATTTCATCGGTTGCTATTCACTCTTAATTAAGGGTTAATTATTAGGGTGGTAATAAAAATGATAATATAGATACCGGTTTCAATGTCTAGGTGAAAAAGAAACCTCACAACCAATGTTAAAGAAGGTTTTTGGACGTCGCCCTGTCACGTGGCTGTCAGATGGTCGCCTTTAAAACTATTTTTGATAGATGATTATTAAAATAATACTTTTATGCTTATATTAAAAAAAAAACTTTTGTGGGGTATGAATACAATTTCCCCAAATGAAATGACTACATATGTAATCGTTGTCCCATATGTGATTGTGATATATCCACCAAATACTAAAATGCTGTTGTAGGATTTGGGCCTTATAACGTAGGAGAATGTGACATGTTATTTGGTCATATTTTTTCGATACTTCTTTTGTAGGTAGATATTGATGTGCCACCTAATCACAGCTGTCCATTATCTGGTAGGCTGCATAGGTCCGGGTTCAATGCAGCAGATGACGGTTGGGGGAAAAATCTTTTGCTTTTGGAAGATCTCCTCCCACGGTCAATTGATGTGGTGTTGAGTAAGTAGTAAATGTGTAGCTTAAGGTGAGAGTGAGGGGAGTAGAGAGTAAGGAGAGTATACACAAAATTTGTTATCGAAGTTCGACCGTAGCCTACATCTTCATGCGGTAAGTCACAATCTTAATCCACTAGATCTGAAGGAGTAGAACTACCCCTCGACAAGCCGAGGGGGGTTAGTACAAGTGGTATGGCTAGAACTAAAGGATCGTACAACTAGAAAGTGGAGGGAGAGACATGATCTTTCTCTGGTCAGCTTGGGTGTGGAGCTCTGCTACTCTTACCCAAAGCCTGAATCTCCCAAAATAGTAAGGAATCCAAAGAAGATCTGAACGTCTCGAAAAAGGTCCCCCTGTATTGTTTGCCATTGCTGTATTTATAGGTGCTGCCCCCGTTAAGGTGTCGAGCTGTGGTCGATCCAAGTGGCGCCCCGTGGCTGGTCCATGTGTCATTCTCCTCGGGCTATTTTTCTTTGGGAGGTGGCGAGCTACGATTGCTCCATGTGCGTCCCGTGATCGACTGGTCCACATGTCACCTTCTAGATGGTTGTCCTCGATTAGGTTGCAAGTTGCTATGGTGGGCTCCTGACTGCATGAGCCCCTGCTATCCCGCTAATGATCCATAAGCTACACTTGTAGACCTCATTTTGTTCGGGCCTTTGTTAGCTTGTTGGTGATCCATAAGATGCCCTCACAAACTTCGAAGGTATAGGCTTCTACTGGCTCGCCAGCCTTAGCCATTTTTTGCACCCACAACGACTATGATTGGGTATTTTAAAAAAGTGAGGATAAATAACATGTTTTTATTAACGGATGTGATCACCGCGCCACGATAGCCGTCTGTAAACCCAATCTGATTGAATATCATTTCTCTTGTTTTTGTCGCACAATAATAATGTTATTCGAATCATTGAAAAATTCGTGAATAATTCACGAACTCAAGGGCAAACAAATTATTTCTCCAAATTATTCGGCAACATAGGTTAAACACGAGTAACTCCCGAATCATTAATGAATAATTAACGGATGTTACAAATAATTTATGATTTTTTGTGTGTGTGCGCTATCTATTTTATTTTAGAAGTATATATTTTTATATCTACTAATAATCTAATATAGATTTACTAATGTAATATTATGATATATATTTTATGTTTTATGCTTTTTGAACTTTTTCCGAACTTATTTTGATTTTTTTGGATATTTTTTGAACTCCGAATTTTCTCCCCTGGCCGAATTATTCCCGAACACCGAATTTGTTCCTAAGATCTTTGTGGAGCGGGTAAAGGAGGGAGGAACCGGACAATAGCAAAAGACGTCGAGAATCGCAGGATGCAGGCCTAGTTGTTCGCATCGAACAGCTTTCCGACGCGCCAACTTCCTTCACTCCCCTTCTTCTATTTATTTCACTCCCTTCAACAGCCCTAAAGTCCCATCCCACCACCTTTCTCTTTCTCTTTCTCTCTCTCTCTCCGGCGGGCAGCCTCGGCCCCGTTCCCCGGCTGCGATGGCGGACCACGGCTCCAAGACCGAGATCTCCTTCGCCGGAAGGTTCGCGAGCAGCGCCATCGCTGCCTGTGTCGCGGAGGTATGGCTCACTTCCCTTTCCCCTCCCTCCAGCGCTGATGGACTTTTTCTATGCAATCCACACGTCCTCCGCGTAACCTTGAGACGGATAGCTGCCATCCCATCCTTGCTTCCAATTCCAATTTCATATTTATTTGTTGGATTATTTTCTATGATGATCTAGTGTGCTATAGGATCAAAAAATTTGCGAGTTCTAGCGGTAAAATTCCTTCATACACAATGATTTAGTGTTTTTTTTGATGGATTATTATTTCTTCTTTCTGGCTATTTCTGATTTTGTTTCATTATATTGCTATTTTGTCACATTTTACATAATTATTTATAAACAGGTGAATAAGTATCAAGTGAATTGCTGTTCGATCCTCAGTATGTTTCAATGATACCAAGATGGATCATGCCCTGGACCGGTCCAAATCTGCTTTTCTGGCCGTCATTTCTGTTTTAGCATTTGATATCATAAAATGAATGCCCAAAACTTGTTATTTGATCGTTTCAGTATTTAATGATTATTTCTTTTTTTTGGTTAATATAGTATATGCAGTTTTAGAACAATTACTATAAGTTAGAACGCAGATGATATGATAACTCTATGGTCAATAGTTTGAACAAGCCATTTCTCATCAAAACAGGCAATTGCAGGGTTTTTCCCCCCCTAAAAAGTGGTTAATTTGTCTAATAATTTGTGTTGAATGTAATGTAACACATCAATTATAGCTGTTTTGTGATTATAAATTGATGCTGCAGTTAAATTCATACTGGTCATCCAATTTGAAATTTTATTGTCAGTGCAGAAATTCTTTGCTCTACATAGTTCAGGAGAAACTCGGATGTGAGATGAGCAAAGAGAAGAAGATAAAAACTTATTAAATAGTACTGGAAACATCTTGATGAAAGAACGGAATTCAGAATTATGAAAATATCATATAAGTTTGACAGCTCACGAATTATTTGTAACCGTCACAAGACTCACAACTAGTCAAAGTCATGATTTTTCATTAAGTTGTAATCAAATGAGGATTTTCTTTTTTGATGATAATTGAGGACTTGTGTGTTGATAAGGTTCCAAATTATTCGGTTTTTGAATGTGTACTACAATATCTGCCCCATCTACTTCTGATTTGGATTTCTTGCAGATATGCACCATTCCTCTGGACACTGCAAAAGTCAGGCTTCAGCTACAAAAGAAAGCAGCTACAGGGGATGTGGTTGCCATGCCTAAATACAAGGGGATGTTGGGTACTGTCACTACGATTGCCAGGGAAGAAGGCTTGACAGCACTTTGGAAAGGCATCGTACCTGGGCTGCATCGTCAATGCATTTTTGGAGGGCTACGTATTGGGTTGTATGAGCCGGTAATTTTCCTGACTAGAAGGGATTTTATTACTCGATATTCTGCATCTCTAATTAGTACAATGCTGGCCTTCTTGGCAGGTTAAATCCTTGTACGTTGGTGATAATTTTGTTGGAGATGCTCCTTTATCTAAGAAAATTCTTGCTGGTCTTACCACTGGTGGGTATTGTTAAATGGAGAAAGGGAAAAAAATCTGTCTTTGACCTTAATTAGTTTAAGTTGTTAAACCATTTTACTCGATTTCACTCTGATAGTGCATAGATAGATTCTGCTCACTATGTTACTGGTCCCTTGACATGCAAACTGGATGTGGTGTAATTTAATCAGGTGCCATAGCGATTACAGTGGCAAATCCAACTGATCTGGTGAAAGTAAGACTTCAAGCTGAAGGAAAGCTTCCACCGGGTGTACCAAGACGTTATTCCGGAGCACTGAATGCTTATTCGACAATAGTCAGACAGGTTGTACTTTGAGAATATCTAGCTACTTCAAATCATTTTTTGTTTTTTTGACTTGTTTGAGTTTCAAATCTAGGAAGGAGTTGGGGCTTTATGGACTGGTCTTGGCCCGAATGTTGCACGCAATGCTATTATAAATGCTGCTGAATTGGCCAGCTATGATCAAGTGAAACAGGTTCCACTGGCAACACCATACCTTATTGATGAGTGCTTCTAATTGGTTATCCTGTTCCTCCTTTCTCATTTTCATCATTTTCTTTTCTCTATTTTTCTTGTTTCTCTTGATGCAGACATTGTTGAAAATCCCAGGGTTTTCAGATAATGTTTTAACTCATCTTTTAGCTGGTTTGGGGGCTGGCTTTTTTGCAGTTTGCATCGGTTCCCCTGTTGATGTTGTAAGGTCTCCTTACTTTTAAATATTGCTACATTATCCTGGTTGACTCTGTTTGCAGAAAGATGTAGGGTCTACTGAACTGCTGGTGAAATGAGTTTTCGTCTTTATTTTTCTCATTTAATTTTTGTCGCAAAATTGCTTATGGAAATAAGTAATATGGAAGATGATTCAATAACATTGCCAGAAGCTATTGTTGGCAAGTAAGTTTAAGACCAAACTTTTGTATTTGCCTTTTATTTGTCAATCTAGGATTTTGTAGTTCTTGTCTTCCATACACGTCACAGTGACCAAAATTAAACAAGACAGGAGCCAAGTTACAATGACGATGTTCTTCTAGTCATATAAAATAGACTTTTCAATTTATCCCTGCAGTTGTTTGCTATGCCAATGCTACGGTTTGCAAACTTATTAGCGAATCACTGATAATCCTGACATCCGCTTCAGTAACACTGGAGGAACATTAAGCTCATATTGGGTTCAAAAATATATTTTGATGTAAAGGTTTGGGTCTGTAATGAGAAATCCATTGTAGAGTCTGCATATTCTATACACAGTGATAACTATGTTAACTGTTTTGCTTTATTATTGTTTATTTCATAATTTCTAATCTTGACTAGATAGACCTCAGGTTGTTACTTGTTAGTTATGTTAGATTTATATAATAGTTACAGAAGAATCCCTGATTTGTACTCTTCTATGTTTCACACAAACTCACATTTGGAACTTATTCAGTTATCTTTACCCAAGTGGGAAGACACGAGAAACATTCGTGATTGTATGGCAGCATCTAATAACGATCATATGAGCAATCTATATGAATATTCTCATGACATCTCAAAAAATGCATTAAAGATTATTTGATAGGTTATCGGTTTTGTTTCCAGTGAAGCGGGAAAACTGAACGCCTTAATTTATTGCTATCTTATAATCAAGGTTTTAAATGTCGATTTAGATGTTGATTTTGGTCAATTAAAAAAAGGAAACTTGTCACTTGTCAGATTTCAGTCAAATATCGGTGGGAATTTTTTATTATTTAAGAAAAGATTTTGTTGGAAATTTACTAGATTTCTATCAAATTTCGATCGATTTTGTCCAATGTCGGTCCGTTATGAAAACAAAAATCAGAATGAAGATGGATTTTTTTTCATAAAAATTAGATTTTTTACCATAAATTATGAAACATTTCAATGAAATTATCTGAAAAAAGACGGAATGTTGGATTTGGTCAAATGTCAGTCATTTCGGTTGATATTTTGTTGTACCGGACTGAAGTTTGGTACTATCAAAATTTTGGACAATTTCCTTGTTGAATCCTTAAAAAAAGACATATTTTGGTGATTTCGTAGGAAAATTTTCAAAATTTGATTCAATGCTTATACTATTTCACGCTAGCAATGGATTTTTGAAACCATCATCCATATGTTTGATAATTTTTTTTGTATGTCCTTTTTATAAGATTTATCAGATTCTCCTGACAAATCCCCGACAAACAAAATCTCATTGTCTTTCATCAATCTAGTAAATATGCTCTTTAGAGAGACAGGAGTTGGCGAGTTATGCACTGTTTTGTTGCTATTTGTAAGTTTACCCATTAGAATTCCTTCTTGAAGGTATATTGAATTTCTAGGATTTTTTGATTTCGGTTGAACTCCTTCACTTCATGAGTGAACATTGCAATGATAACTTAAAAATTAAAATTTTGTGGTACAACATACTTTCTTGAAAGAGTACACATATGGAGGAACGAAGAGAAAGAAATAAACAACATGCATGGGATTGAGTACACTTTGATTTGGATTAATTATTTACTATCAATAGTCTTGTCATTCAATCTTTGGCATTAACGCATGGGATTGAGATATTATCTGTTTACTCACATTTGCACACATGCATGCACATATGTATTTGTTCATGCCTACTGCATTGCGTTGTTGACAAAGTAGAACTGGCCTATTTTCAGGTGAAGTCAAGAATGATGGGAGATCCGTCTTACAAAAGTACACTCGATTGTTTCATCAAGACGTTGAAGAATGATGTATGCTCATTCTTATTTACCATCTTCCCTTTACATTATTGAGATATATAACTTGTTGCAATACCTTTTTGTTAGATTCGACAATTACTTCTTTAGTGCAATATAGTCAATTAGGTCTCTTTTGATTACTGATCGATATTACTCATACATGTTGATATTTTGTCCTTAAGGATCTAGTTATATTAGTTTTGATGAATGCTTTTAATTTTGGTTGAACATGTTTCTTGTAGAGGTATACATGATGTAGATTGTGTATTCATTTACTCTTTGCGCGTTATTTGTGTTTGCGTGCAGCAGTGTTCTGAAAGGCTTAAGGCGCACATGAGGCGCAAAGGTCTTCTAGAGCCTAGGCGGAAGGCGCAACTCAAGGCGCGCGCCTGATTGAAATAAGGCGTATATATATATATATATATATATATATATATATATATATATATATATATATATATACACACACACACAAAATATGTATGACTAGACTAAGAAAATGAATTTTAAGACAAAAGATAAATTGGATAGATCGTTGTTGTAACAACACAAATGTTGTAGCCTTGTATGTTTGAATTATGGCTCTAAATAAACCATTTAAAATATATTAAATCTTCAAATATGTATAGTTCAAATTCAATAACTAGTATAAGATATCAAATGTGATATTATAGCAAACAAAAAATAAATAGCGAATGATTGAATGTGTTATTTCACCCGTGTGCTTGTGCATGTGCTTCTAAATCAGTATGAAATGTGCAAATCGAGAAAGAAAAGAAAACCCATTGATTATTGTAATAGTTGAAATAATATCAAAGTCATCAAATCCAACCCACAATTGCTCATATTGTCCTACCTAAGAACTATAACAAATAATTTTGAATGTAAATAATATTCAATCAATGTGTGCCAATATTCAGACTACTGTAATCATGAATTAAATCTACTTAATAACTTAATCATATTGCCAAAAATATCAATTGCAAGCACATAATTGCACAAGGTTCAACTAGGCGCGCCTTTTTTGCGCCTGGAGCCTAGGCGCGCGCCTTTCTAACAGAGTCTGGCCTTGTGCTTTTTGAGGAGCAGGGGGTGAGCCTAGTTGAGCTTGAGCCTAGGTGCGCGCCTTTAATAACACTGGCTTGCAGCCTGTGTCTATATAATCTTTATAGTGTCAGGTTTGCGCATGCACCAGGCAACATAGTTTTATATTTGTACTTTGCACCCCTCTGTCCTTGTCTACCTGTTAGGGCGCATCATATTCATAATACTTCAGAGGTTCAATCCTGACATTTCTCTTTAGGTTTTACTGTATCAAAGTTGGTTCTTGTGTTCGGGTCGTCACAGCAAAATTTAGAGAATGGTTGTCGAACATCTATACTTCTGTTTGGTGATCCTACTATTGGATGAATTTCCCACACCATGATCTATTTGGGTCTATGTTTTTGGACACGGAGACGAGTGTCGAGTGTCGGCACGGATGCAGGAGTCGAACACGACAATTGGTAAAATCATACAACTCAGACGCAAGGACATGTGATGGGGATCTGAGTTCACCCATAGCACAAACGATGATTTTTTACCGTTGGATTGTCTAGATCGTATATTTCTACCGTTGGATCTTCCCCAAGATGATTATGTACCGTCAGATTTGGCAAATAGAAACTATATCAAAGGAGTTATCGGATCTGAAATCTGAGGCCTCAAGCAGATTCAGAGCAGTGGATTTACCTAAAGAAGTGTCCTTTTTTATTTTTATTTATTTGAAAATTTATTTAGTATTTTTGTCCTTTTAATTAACCCATTGTTGTCAAGGCGCGGGCCTAGGCGCCCCGAGACAGCTAGGCAATGAATTTTTTTTTAAAGTAAAACCCAACCCGTCCCCATCTTCTTTGTTCATTTTGTTGTTGTATACTTGTTTATACTATGTGTTCATTGTGTTGCATGCATTTGATTTGAATATGCTCAATTTTATGTCAGCAAGTATTTGTATTCTATTTGTTCCTTTTGTTGTTTACTTGTTTATACTATGTATGTGTCATTGTGTTGCAAGCATTTGACTATAATACGTTTAATTTCATGTTAGTAAGGTGTTATATTGCTTCCTATTACATATATACCTGCAAGTATAGACTATACATATATACCCGTGCCTGGAGAATGCCTATGCACATAAGGCCACGCCTATGCACGTAAGGCCACGCCTAGGCGCGCGTAAGCTCCTAGGCTCCCTTCGGGCGCCTAGCCTCGCCTTGACGCCTTGACAACTATTTATTAACCTAAATTCTGCACATGTTAAAACCCAACATAAGGATTGCATGAGTGTTTTTAGGAGTCCTAGTCGTTTACGTTTGGGGACTACAAGTCCTACACGTTATTGTATTGCTTGGGGCCTATAAAAGGACCCCAAAGCCTCTTATTTTAAATAATGTTTTGATTAATGAAAACATTTGCTTCGGCAATTGTTTCTCCTTCGTGTGATTCGAAGAACCTCGGAGTGATTCTGTTGAACCGGAGCTAGTACGGAAAGGTGCGAGGCCTCATGTATCTTCATCATCGACTATTCTCTCCTTTCTCATTGCGTTCATCATCCCCGCCAACAATCCATCGTAAACCATTAACCTCCATCATCCGCAATTAAAACCCTAGAAATTCCTCACATCTGAACCTTAAAAATTAGCACACACCTATCAAATCACCTCCAAATTCCACAAAACCAAGTTCTGTAGCTTCCCCCATCTTCCTTCCATCATCCTACAAAAAAAGCCCCAACATTGGAGCCAAATTGAACCTCAATTGAACCCAAAACTCAATTCTGGAAATACAGTCCAGATTTGGGAAAATCCTCGAAAAACGTAGATTCCCTTGTTCGAATCTAACCAAATTCGGACCACATATCACCTATCCCTAGACCTGTAACCCCACAAAAGTTCATCCCGTTACTGCCTCTAAAATCTGCACATTCCCATAGCCAAATTTCCTCCTAGAGCGAGAATTCATACTTTTGTAGGACCCCCTAGCACGTCCTGCATCAAATTTGACATCAAAGTTGTTACGATGGCGTATATCCTTGACCGGTCCTACAATGGCACTTGTTCTTTGCCTTTGTTCCGTAGTCACCTTTATTCTCCTGAATATCTCGAATACCATCTACCCTATGGCAATGACTATGGTCAAAATGTTCCATACAAGAACAAACCATGCTCCTACACACCTAGAGGTTTTAGAATGTACTGATTTTTTGTGGATGTACAATCTAAGCCAATGTGAACCTTCTCGCAAAATATCAACAAATTCTGAAACCTCTATCAAATGGTTCGAATGACTGTTAAAAGTATGGGTCAAAAAACGATGGATCTATGGAATAGGGAATAGGGAATAGGGAACACGGTCCTCCCGACTAGCCAACAAGCTAGTCCTCCCTTCAATTTGGGTGCCACATGACACTTTTTAACCATATATATTTTTTTATGGATGGTCAATCCACTCTACTTAGATCAAGATTTAAAAAAAAAATTCTAAAAAAAAAACTTAAAACAACCCGATCAACGGTCGACAAATTTAACGGTAAACTGTAGCAAGCAAATAGCCCTTGCTATGGTTAATTTAAAATTGCCACTTGGCATATTTTTTTTTCAAATTTTTTTTCATGATCATTGTTAGGAGGGGTGTACCCACCTTGACCAACCCCTAATCCTGGTTAAAAAGTGTCATGTGGCACCCAAATTGAAGGGAGGACTAACGTGTTAGCTAGTCGGGAGGAACATATTCCCTATTCCCATATATATATATATATATATATATATATATATATATATATATATATATATATATATATATATATGGTCAGGATCCTGTGCTTTCATTTTTTGCCTTTAGTGTTATTTGACAGAACATTAAGCTGCCTTTTATATCTTTTCTTTTTGTTTAACTATTATTGAATGTTCATGATATTTTTTCTTATAGCTCATATATAGAACACACATAATTAACACAAGGGTTACACTACAGTACCGAATTGGAAAATTCGGTACCATACCTAACCCATCTCCACCATCCATCTCATTTTCCATGCATCGTAGTGGTGGATGCTTTATTCTAGGGGCCATGGGATGAACCCTAGGTGGATGCCGGAGATCCACCATAGAGCCATCGGATGGTCCCTATGAATTTCGGTACGGTACCGAAGTGGGTGCCATAGAATTTCCCTTAACATAATCATGCACTAGTAATCTTACATTTTGCAGTTTCGATCTGAGTTCTTGAATTACTGTCTTCGGGCCCCTCATTAGGAATGTAATGCAACCTTCGTTTGCTTCATAACAGAACATGCATCCAATTTTGTGATGTGGATTTGTGGTTCTTAAATCATTTGGCTCTTCTCTTAATATTCATAACAGTGCGGCTGAAGTTAAATTGTTACTATAATCAGTAAAATAATGAAAGCCAAATTGATTTCTTCTTTGCAGGGACCTTTAGCTTTCTATAAGGGGTTCATTCCAAATTTCGCTCGGCTCGGATCGTGGAATGTCATTATGTTTCTGACTTTGGAACAGGTAATCTCAAGTATCATCCTCTCATACAACTGTGCCAGAAGCACTTGGCTTGTTTATAAAATTCCCTAGGCACATACGCCCCTCAGAATGTTCGATATTGCATATATACCCTTACCAAGTTTGATATTGCAGAAAAGCCCGTATAATTTATAAAATTCTGTTGGCATCCTTCACATTTCTCAAATGTTTGCAAAAAAAAAAAAACTCATGTTCAATTTTATGACCATTTAACCCTTGGGCACTGCTGGTTCTTGTGTCTACAAAGGCCTGAGTAGTCTAGCGATGTGTGAAGGGTGCCCAGAGAATTTGGTAAATATAGCGTTTTTAATTTTTTTTCCCGCAATATCGAATTTGGTTAAGGGAATATATGAAGAAAATCCCAACTTATACATTGGAAACAATATCATCCAAGTCATATCGCATCCTGATAAGGTGAGCCAATACATCGTGCCCATGCCTCAACGGTCAAGTATAGCTGAGTTTAATGAATGCTAGATAAAATTTTCTTAGCCAATGCATCTCTTTAATGGTCCATGTCTTGGTGCACTGAGGGTGTTTTTATCATGATGTTAATTCTTGGAGTAATGCTATTTCAGAATACATTGACAAACCAGACCCATGAAGTGGTGGCGGGGCCCAGGGCTCAGTGCATCGGCATTCAAGCACCGAGCCCTGGGCCCCGCCACCACTTCATGGGTCTGGTTTGTCAATGTTTGTCGATGGAGATTGTACAAATAGCATTACTCTAATTCTTTTTGTGATCTGTCATGCATTCGAACTGGTATGTTCCGTAAAATGCCTTTCTCATCCAAATTTGTTCCTTTTGTTGACAGACAAAAAAACTCTTTGCTAGAAAGGTTCCAGCTTGACAACTTTACCTGACGCGAAGCATGTGGGATCGAGTTGAATAATATATTTTTTTTTTTTCCGTCAAGTGATCTCTTCGACCAGTCGGATGCTGGGAAATAAAGCTAATTCGGTTTTGTTTTAGAGCAAAGGAAAATTTTCGTTCTAGCCTGGTATTCAAACCTCCAGGCAGAAGAAGTCTTTTGTTGCTCGGTCTGCCAACTTGGAGGTCGAACTGAACATTTATCTGAAAATTTAGGTTTTTTTGTTTACCTCATCTATGTCTATGTGTTAGCCTTTACAATCCACACAACTTGAACTGTCAGACAAATGAGGTGGTCTATTTTCAACCCCTTCAGCTGTGTTACCTTGAGAAGGCGATGATCAGAGCCTGACATATGATAGCAGATAATATCTGCAATGAAGCTGGCTTCCTTGGGCCGATATTCTATAACCGGTGTACATCAAGTGATTTTTTTTTGGTATTCTTCATCAAGGGGGGATCACAACCGGATCTGCAATAGGCGCCACACGCCGCCGGCGCAAGCATAGGAGACCACCACCTGGCGGGAACAAGACCACACGGGCGGGGAAGTGCCACCACTGGCACACCTACCAAACCCTAAAAAAAAAGGAAACATAGGACGCCGCTGGCAGAGACAAGCCTCGCTCACCGACAGCGTACACACAAGACCCTAGATCCAAAGGGAAAAGAAAATAAAAAGCAGTACCTGGAACCTGCACTCAACCCAAAAAGGCGCCAGCTCCAGTCACCGATCTAACCAATAGGAGAACAGAAGGTCGCGGCTGTTCGACGGTGGGATACAGCTAGTGTTAATTAATTTAATGGAACGCTGAATTAAATACTTTACAATCTTTTGATTAAATCAATTATGTGGCCTACTGAGTTGAGAACCTGAACCCGGACATGATGAAGAGTACCTACGGCCTTGTGAGAGAGATGTTCCATCAACTTTGTTGTTTCCCCGCTTAATACAAAATGGGCATCCAATATAAGTTGGAAAGGCAAAAATCCGACACAATTCTGACACTACAACCTGCGTTAGTTTGTTTTTAGGACCCACACAGTAAAGCCTAGTAATCGGACGTGGGCTAGTATATCTCCTAAATCGACTAGTAAAAATGATTTTCTTTCTTGCTGTTTGTAGTGACCAGTAAAATAAATCATTATTTCTTGACAGTTGTTTATATTTACAAATAAAATAAATCAGAAAGTAAATCTATTGGTCACTTGCCGCAGCCATGCCGGTCGCCGTCCACCACCCCCGCCAGAGCCTTATTTGCCACCACCCACTGCAGTTTGCCACCGGGGTGGGTGGTAGCTGACAGCAGGCGGCCGGTGGATGGCTGGGGGTGGTGGATGATGGCCTGTGGTAGGCGACGAGGGTGGTGGGCTGCGACGGTTGGCAGGACGGCGACTGATGGTGAGTGGCGGGACGGCGGTGCACGGTGGCAGTGATGGTGGTAGCCGATGGCAGGGAGGAGACAGCCGGTGGTGGCGGCTTTCCCTTAGGTCTCATCCCATGGCCCATAGATCATGGCCGTTGAAACTGGAATCGAAGATGACTCAAATCTATCAGAGGATGCTCCCTCGATCATGCAATTGCTGACATGGCATGGGTTACTAGAAAATCAAAAGTTTTATTTGGGTTTTTCATAGTAAAACTTTTTGGCGACTAGTAAATCTCCTGTCATTTACTTTACTACCAACTTTTTGAATCCAAACAACAGCAAAGTAAAACTTTTACCCCCTAACTTGTTGACGGAATACAAACAGGCCCTGAGAGATCTCTTTCATTCAACCTGAACCCTCCCTAAAGCAAACAGGGCGTCAATCGAACAAATTTTTTTGTTATTTCCCCAACATTAGTAAGGCATAATCAATTGTATTACAAACCAATTCAACTTTCACCATTAGTCGATCAGCTGATTCGACTCTCTCATGCTCTCACATCTGAGAGATGGTTCATCCCTCGAAACACGCTCACCAACCAATCAAAAACAAAAGAAGAAAACATCACCCTTGACACCAAAAGCCAAAAATACACTAACACAAACCGCTGGCGAACACAACACATGATCCCCGATGCCGCAGATCACACTCAAAAACCTTTGGAATGTGACATCTCCAGAAATGAAAACAAAGCGGAGCTGAGTTCCTCTTCAACACAGGCAGGGCTTCCGAAAGGTCGACAGATCACGTCCGTTGAAAGAAACATCAGCTCAGCTTCCTTTTCTTCTCCAGAATCCATTTCTTGGCCTTGCTAAAACACTCGGCATAGATTCTCTCATACTGCTGCAGCTCCATGTATGCTAGCAGTACGAATCTGTCGATCTTATCTTCATACGTCTCATACAGCACAGGGACTGTGAGGACAATAACAAGGCCTGCTAGGAGTAAAATAAAGTTAATCAAGGGAAACTTAATAAAGTGGGCGCTAATCTTGTAACAACTCAAGACTCGGTATAATAAATTACTGAAAAATTAACTGATCAAATAAACCTAGCTCTTTACATAACCGAAACACCCTACCCAAACTATTGCAATCAAATCCCATTTCTGGTTCTTAAAAGATCCCCCAACTTGATTATTCTTTTCCTGTCCCAAAAACTTTAAGTAGATGCAAGCCTAATCTAACCCATAAATCATCTGCTCCACTATATTTCGACCGCTAACATTATGAAAGCATCCCCAGAACTTATCTCCAAAAAAACAAAACATTAGGAAAGCATTAGGTGTTATGTGGCGGCCGCGTATGGTGGTTGCCCACTTTATAAGGACACCAAAACCCTAACCCTAAGCCTATAAATATATGGTTAATACATATAAGGCCCTCATGTTTGTGAGAGGCAGCAGTCATTGAGAGTGTGCGTCCCTACTCTCGTAACATTAGGAACACTATTTCGGACGTGTGTGTGTTTTTAGGCAATAATAGCGAATCACAAAAATCCCGTGGTAGCCACTTACTTGTGTAAACCAAAGTAAGAAAATCCATCCAACTGCCAATGACGGAGATCACACAGAGGCATGCGGCTACTTTGTAGAACAGCTTCGAGTCCTTCCCAAGTGACATATCATGAAAACCCACGAGTACCATATTGACATGAGAATGGACAAGAAGCGCTGCTGCATTTATAACTTCTTCGGAGAGATGCAACACTGGGATGGGTGGAGAAGGCCTGCATTAGAGTCGGTTAATAGCATGAGATTTACAATAGGGGAGGGGAAAGATAACGGCTCCTTGATATCAATGATAATACTCACTTAGGTTTTAAATGAAAAAGGACCTTCACAACCAAAACATTGAAACTTTAATAATATTGGACAATTAGAGTGCTGTTGACTTTGTTGCTACTATCTCCATGCTGAATGTGTGAAACCACTATTCGAAAGATTTCAGTCGAAGGAACTAAGGAAGTGTATCCACTTGAATCTGATTTCTAAAATTTAAAGTCAAGATGAGATAAAACAAGTGGACCCATCCCCCTCGATTATGATTTCGTAAATCTAAAGTCAAAATCAGCTAAAACAAGTGGATCCATATAGCACTTAGGCTGTGCTTTTCAGAGCGGTTGTGCCCCGCTACAGCGTAGTTTAAAGCTGGCGAAGTTGGGGGTGTCCATCTCCATGTCGGTAAAGACGACTGCAGACACTTGGGCGAATTATTCATAGAGGCTGAGAGCCAAGCAGAAGAGTCGGGAGCTCGGGCGAATGTACAGAGGGCGCCTGGGTGAACTCCATACTGGAGTAGGGAGACGGGCTACAGGATTGGCGCCCGAGCAAATCGGGGTTAAACTCGGGAACATCGAGTACTATAAGTCCGCATCGGGCGAATTTAGCTTGGGCCCCACAACATATGTTCTCCAGATGGGTTTGCTTTAGAGTTTTGGTATAAAAGCCTTATTGAGCTGTCATTGGGAATGATGAATAGAGCTCAACTTAGGGGCCGTTTGTTTCAACGTAAGTGGCCGCCGAAGTCATCGAAGTGCCAGAACTCGAGCACTTCGGGTGTTTGTTTGGACGAAAGTGATCGCGGAACTCGGAAGTGCGACTTCCGGTCAACCTCAAAAGGCCTCTTTTTCAACCACTCGATTTCGGACCTTTTTTGTCCGAAGTGGGACTTCCCCCATTCGGAAGCGGGATTTTATATACCACGTCATACCTGCAGAACACTTTTTACACTTTATGTCATTTTTCTTATAACACTTTTGCCAAAAATTTATGCCATATTATCCTTGTAGAACACTTTCTACACTTCTGCCACTTCCCTGCAGAACACTTTCGTTAAAACAAACACTGGAAGTCGTAGAACTACAACTCCTAGCATTACCACTTCCATCAAAACAAACAATGGAACCGGGACTTCCGGTTGGAAGTCCCGGTTAACACTTCCAGCACTTCTCCTACTTCCTAACAGTCAAACGACCCCTTAAGGGATCTCTTCAACATAGAGATGGCTAGGGTTCTTCCACGGAGAGAGGGAATTAGTTGTCGATCTTCCACGGAGTGAAGATCGGAGTCGAGGAGAAAAAAGCGAAGGCGAGTGCTTTGTTTGGAGAAGAAAGTGTCAGGTGTATATCTTGTTTTTCATTTATAGTGAAAACCTTCCGAGTTCTCCGATGATGATGGATGTAGGCCAGGTTTTGGGTCAACCACCTAAAAATCTGTCTCTCTGTGATTGTTTTTATCTTTCTTTTTTTGGTTGGTGTGTAATTGTTCTCGTGAGTGGATTGGTCTCAATGAGCGGTTCCTTCCTCAAAAGTGGTATCAGAGTAAGGTTTACTTGGGGAGAATATCAGATCAGTCAGTTAGGGATTGAAGATCCACACTCATTGAGATGGACAACAACAACACACAAATGATCACCTTCAATAGATCGAGTTGGTCGATCGGGCAACCAAAGACGGATGATATCTTATATTGAAAGGATCTCTATGCCTCGATCGAAGGTGATGTAGCAAGGACAAAAGAGATGATCAATGATCAATGGAAGGTTCTGAATTGAAAGACCATTGGGACGATCAGGCGATGAGCAAGGATGTCGGCCTGTTGCTCATCGCCTGATCGACAAGTTGAAGGTGGACTTGTCTAAGTCATTTGATATGAAGAATCTGGGGCCAACACAACAGATCCTGGGCATGAAGATCAGACGTGATAGGAGAGATCACAAAGTATGGCTGTCACAAAAAACCTACATTGACCGCATGTTTAAGTGGTACTGTATATAAAATGCGAAAGTCGTTAGCTCTCTACTGGCTAATCACTTCAAGCTAAACTCAAGATGTTTACCAAATACCAAGGAAGGAAGAAAGGAGATGGTGATGATCCCCAATGCGTCAGCAGTAAGGAGCATCATGTATGTGACGGCTTGCACGAGGCCGGATATCACTCATGCCGTTGGGGTGGTTAGCAAGTATTTGGAGAATCCAGACATGGAGCACTGGGAGGCTGTCAAGTGGATCTTGAGGTACCTTAAGGATACTTTGAAGATGGGACAGTGTCTTGATGGAGAGAAGCTGGTCTTTGAAGGGTAGACAAACTTAGACATGGCTGGAGACTTGTACACCAGGAGGTCGACTTCATGATACGTGTTTACGTTTGCAGGGGAAGCTATTTTGTGGCAGTCGAAGCTTCAGAAGTGCGTAGCGTTATCATCGACTATTGTCGGCCCGTTACTGGAGCGGGAAAGGAGATTCGATGGATGAAGCGATTCCTGCAAGACTTGGGTATGCAGTAGGAACAGTTTCATCAACACTGTGATAGAGTACAATCGAGCTAAGAATCTGACTTATCTTAGGTGCACTAAACACATTAACGTGCACTACTACTGGATCCATGATGAGTTGGAGAAGAATCGTGGCAGCTTTTGAACGTGCACATCGACAATTATCCAATAGATATGATGACCAAGGTGATCATCCGACAAAAGTTTAAGTTCTGTCGGGGGCTCATTGGAATGACGTGATCATGTATTGGGGTATCCTCCTCATTGGGTCTGGAGGGGGAGATCGTTGGGGGTGTTTATTTCCATGTCGGTAGAGACGACTGCAGGCCCGGGCGCTCGGGAGACCGTATAGAACGCACGGACGAATTATCCACAGAGGCTGGGAGCCAAACAAAAGAGTTAGGTGCCCGGGAGAACATACAAGGGGTGCCCTGGCGAACTCCATACTGGAGCTGGGAGATGGGCTACAAGATTGGTATCCGGGGGAATTGAGGCAGGACTCAGGAGCATTGAACTCTGTGAGTCGATGCAAGACGAATTCACAGGGTACGCCCTGGCGCCCATGGCACAATTTGCCCAGAAGGGTTGCTTTAGGGTTTTGGTATAAAAACCTTATTGAGCCGTCATTGGGAATAACGAATTGAGATCATGTTGAGGGATCTCTTCAGCATAGAGATGGATAGGGTTCTTCCATAGAGAGAGGGAATTAGTCATCAATCTTCCACAGAGTGAAGATCAGAGTCGAAGGAGAAGAAAGTAAAGTTGAGTACTTTGTCTGGAGAAGAAGGTGTCGGGTGTATATCTTGTTTCTCATTCATAGTGAAAACCTTCTGAGCGCTCTAACAATGGTGGATGTAGCCCAAGTTTGGGGTGAACAACTTTTAAATCTTTGCCTCAGTGAATTTTTTTTAATTTTCTTTCTGTGATTGATGTGTTTGTTCCCATGCGCGAATTGATCTCAACGAGTGGTTCATTCCACAACAGATGGGGCCACTTTCTCCATGTGGTGTTTGACTTAGCTGTTCGCCCATCAATCGACGAGTTGCGAAATGTCGTTCACCCACGTACCCTTACTTTTTTTGCCCCCTTAAAAGTCTATGACAACGCAGCGGGAAGCTGGAGAGCGTTAAGTACACTAGGCGCACACTGCTACGCCAAACATAGCTTTAGAAGCCAAAAGCTTAACATTGCCTTATTTGCTAGCCATTAGTTTAACCCTTAACATTCTCAAACGGATATCACAAGACTTCAAGCCTATTTGGTTCGGAGGACTGGAATGGAATGAGACTGGGAATGCACTTGTATAATGCATTACCACGGTATCGAGAAAAAAACAGTATCAAAGATTCAACTAAAGGGAAATTATTGTTTTATGGTTAGGGAAGGAGCAAATTGTGAATCACCCAATAAGATAGTGTTTTAAAGAGAGGATATATGTTCTAGAGAGAATGATGAAGAAATAAAAAAATGTTTGAGATATTATTATAGGAGAAATTTTCCTAAATGACCACCATGTATACCATATATTCAAGAATGACCACCAGGTTTCATTATTTCCTCTTATGACCACGTACACCTATGAAACCACTCTGCACGCGTGTCTCCACTCTTCTTCCGAACATGCCCATTCTAAATCGATAACAACTATGTGTGTACCTGCGTCTATTCTGTGCATAAATATTTGTGTTGCTTTTGCTATTGTGTATAATATGATAAACGCAGGTCTGCATTTCCTCTGCGTTAACTATGCACATACTTGCATTTATTATGCGCATAGAGTTTCTGTTCTTTTTCAATTGTGCAGAATGTTGTAAATAGGGGTTTGTATTTCCTTTGCGTTAACTATGCATGTACCTGCATCTATTCTGCGCATAGAGACTTATTTTGCTTCTTCAATTGTGCAGAATATTGTAAACGCAGGTTTGCATTTCCTCAGTGTTAACTATACGTGTACATGCTTGTGAACTTCGATGATTACCTTGGGAAAATTTAGGACTACCAAAGAAACTTTGACGAGCTATGGCAACGTCCGACGAGGAGAAATGAGGACATTCAAGAGTTTGGTAATGCCCGACCTCTTTCTGAGCAAGCTTCGGTAAGGATGCCAACCTCTAACGAGTTTATGCACCAACGAGGATGCTCTGACAAGGTATAACAATGTCCGATGGGAGAAAGGAGATCCTTAATGAGCTTGGTGATGTTTGACCGACGAGAAAGCAAGGTCCGACGAGTATGAGCGGCGAGAGTTTCAATGTCCGGGGAATGATAAAGAGGGACTTTGACGGGAGAATATCTGGGCAAAACCGTCCGAACAAAACAAAGGGAAGAAGGAACCCTATGTTGCAAACACATAGGGAGCGGTATTAAGGTCTTGAAGAATTTGTGGTGGTCATATAGGTAAATATTGAAAACTGATGGTCATTCCTAGAATTAAATCGGTTATATATAGTTGGTGGTCATTTAGAGAAATTTCTCATGTTATAGAGATATCGATCATTTAGGTTTTAGATAGAGAATGTTGTTATAGAGAGAGAGAGAGAGAGAGAGAGAGAGAGAGAGAGAGAGAGAATTGAAGGAGAAGCACTGAAATCCATAGACAAGATATAAGGAAGAAGTAAGCAGGTAGCAGCTTACCTGTTGAGAAGTGCTGCCGACTTTGCCCACACAAAGAGAAGGGAAATGAGGAGCAGCAGAACGTTGGAAAGAAGGGAGAGCAGGGTGTAGCCCGATATTCCAAAGACCACCCAAGCACAAACCGTTCCCACCAGAATCCCAACCGTAACATTCCTCCTCCTCCACAGCACCACATCTGCAACTGCCAAAACCCAAACCAAAACCCACTTACCGATTCCTCCTCCTCCAATCTCTCTCACCTACGTACATGCACAAAAGACGGCAGGTTTGGATCACCACTTACCGATTCCACCTCCGAGGATCTCGTGGACGGGTCTCTGCCGTCCGAACGATCGGAGGGAGGAGCCCATGGATCCAGATCCAGACTAGGCCGGGAACCGCCGGCCGTGATCCGATGGAAAGCTGGTTTTCGCGTTGTAGGTTGAAAGGAAAGGTGGTGGTCAGGTCAGGTCAGGTCAGGTGGGGATGGAGGAATCCAGTCCAGCCTAAAAGCCACCCATTTTAGGCTTTTAGCCACCCAACTTGCTTACTGCTTAATCGTGGTCTGCACGTGCCACCTACTGTACACTTTCTTTAGGACGACGTGGCAGCTCACCATTGGGTCTCACCAAATCAATTGGAACTCACCAAATTCAATTAAAATCGATTTGAATTGGATTGGATCATCCCTTTGAGCTTTGGCCCACATGCTTATTGAGCTTTTTTTTTTTCTTCTTCTATTAGAAATTAGTTTTAACTTAAATAATAATTATTATTATCAAATCATTTGGTTTAAATAAGTTTTTTATCTGATTGTGACTCATCCTATAATATTGCAAATGTTGTTGGCAACAAGGGTTAATTTAATAAAGTATTATAGGGTGACCTAGTGATAGTTCCCTGACAAAGGTATCAACTTGTAATAAGTCCTACAAGTTTCGTATTGCAATAACTTCCTCCCAAAATCCCACCGAACCAAATAAAAGAAAAGGACAATAGCGTCTTGTTGGGGTTTCTACACAAAAACACCCTGATCGATAGACTGAGATCGTTGTTATGGATGAGAACGCGTATCTTTGTGATAGAGATCCTTTGCAATACCGAGTGGAGATCTTCCACACGGTGTTGGCTCCCGTGGATTCGATGAGTCCTCCTGAATCCCTTTGAATTCACAATGGCGGCTCTAATAACGTGCGTGTGGGGACTCTACCCCTGCATATCTATTATAATAGATGTGCCCAACCGGTAGACGCAACCCATCAGGACATCCATTGGTTATTGGGTGCACATGAGAATGAAGCCAGGTTCACCACTAACCCTGTCAAGCCTCTTGGTTGAGTTGCCCGATCTGACCAGGACCACGACTGTAACACCTGAGATGTTAAATTTGAGAATAATAAAAATCCTCATTGGGTCTTGTGGGTGCAAAATTTGGCCAATGCCCAAACAGCGGGACCCACCAGCCCTGCCTGTGGGGTGCACAGAGACAACAGCGGAACCCATCAGCCCTGCCTAGGGGGTCCACAGAGACGATAGCGGGACCCACCAGTCCTGCCTGGGGGATCCACAAAGACGACAACAAGACCCCCAGCCCTGCCTGGGGGCTCCACAGAGATGACAGCAGGATCCACCAGCCCCCGTATGGATCCTAACGACAGCTGTATAAACCACCCCGTACCCTGATTTCTTCTCATAATCTCTATAAATAGCAGACCCTATGAGTGTAATCGATCGAATATCTGATTTATGAATTAGACTTCCAAAAAATCCAGAGCTTTGACATCCTAAACTTTCGATCTTCTTTTTGAGAAAAAACCGGTGACACTCGGCCTGTCGAGGTCACTCTAGTTCAAGTGTTAATGAATTCAAGTTGCTCCTTATAGCACGGAGACATAGGCTTCGGCTGAACTTCGAGATCACACCTCGTGTCAACAATCTTTTAACTATTCAGAAGTTCAACTCCAAGGCATCGATATCCGAACTTACAAACTAATTAAACAAACGTTCGATCGGACTTTCGACTCAACTCAATTGACTGATTGGGCGGAGTCTTCGAGTCGGCACGGAGATCATCCCCCCACAGTTTGGCGCCGTCTGTGGGATAGATTGAAAAGCTCAATTTGCTCTACGACAATATCGGATCGGTTGAGCAGACAACCGATCTTGATAATCTAACTTCCCAGCCCCCTCGGTTGAGCAGAGAACTGATCGGACACTGGCGATCTGGTTGCTTCCTTCGCTTTTTCTAAATGGCGAAGCTGAGGCATTAGGATCATCTAGAGGGAAGTAATACTCAACGGAACAAACCTTGTCCGAAAAACTCGATCGATGAGCCAGCGACTCAACTTCGGATTGCCTCTTACTCGCCAGTCTTCGAACTAACTTACGGAGCCCGCTGGGAGGTGGTGGTACCAATCAAGCTACATATCGTCCAAACTGTCGACGAAAGTACAACATAGAACGTGGTTGTCATGATCTTGTGGCGTCAATGCTTGTTTGAAAGCAAGGATATGTAGCGTCGGGTCTCCCATAAGGCAATTGAATCGAAGGCGTACTGGAGTTTGCCAACTCCGAGGGAATGGGGCTCGGAGAATTTGCCGATGAAGAGGTCCCTCGGAGGCATGGCTGTTCCGACAGTCACCTCGTTGGTCTGAGAGGTGCGTCGGAGGATGAGGGGGTAACGAGGGCGTGGGAGTCCTCGTTGGGTGAAGTTTGACAAGACTCCGATCGTAGTTATGTTGGTGTTGACCCTCAGGGCGTCAATTGTGGTAACGAACGTCCCATGTGACGCAGGGATCGGAGGATGATCTGGTGCTAAGAGGTTCGAGACGATGAGCCGACTGATTAAGTCGCTCCCAAACCTTTGGCCTAGAAGGAACGGGTGAGCGTCCTCTCAAGTAGGGATTGAGGGATTGATCATAGATGTTGACGACTGAACGCCTGGAAGGAGTGGGAGAGGGATCAAGCGACCAGCGAACGTCTGGTCTTTTATTGATGCAGGCCTTTGACCAAGGAAGATTGGCTCCTGCTTCGATGACTACTCGCCGGAGAGAGTCTCTTTTGACCATGAGAGTCGCATTTTGCTTCATCAAGGTGAGGAGTTGAAAGTCTTCCGACGATATTTGGTACGTCGCTTGAGGATCAGCGATGAGCAAAACGAGCACCTTCCCGGGGTGTTGAAGAGTCTCGTCGACAGTACGGGGAGACTATCAAGGTTGAGCTGGAGTTGCGTGATCTACAGAGCGATGACTCCTCAAGTTCATAACTGGATGCAGCTAGGGAGGTTGACTTGTCACATGCCTACGACTCATTGAGCGAGTCATAGGATGTGGGAAGTTGGGATGAACGTTGGTTACCTCCAGCTAGTCCACAGGTCGTGTCTTTGCTATTCAAGTTAGCGATGGAGACAGACGGAATGCTTGGGCAATCGATGACTGCTGCTTGACCGAAGGGGCTAGGAAGCCTGGAGGTCACAAGTCGATAGGGAGGAATCCCACAGACGGTGCCAAACTGTGGGGGAGGATTTCGGCCGTCGTACGTAACCCCCCTTTAATAGTCGATTGAAGGTTTGACCCTTCGGGATGTGGCACGTTGTGAAGCGCTAAGGGGTAAAGTGCTGAGATGTCACACAGTTACTGCAAAGTAGAGAGAGACACAAAGAAGGATAAAAAGAGAGAAAGAGAGAGTTGACACGGGGTGTGATGACGGAGTTCGACCGAAGCCTACGTCTCCGTGAGGTAAGATACAACCTTTGAATCCACTATCACTGAAAAAGTAAAGCTACTCTCGACAGGCCGAGGAGTACTTGTTATAAGTAGACAGAGGGTAGAAAGAGTTTGGAAGTCTGAAGACCAGAAGGCTCAAAGAGCTCTGAAAAACAGAATGTGGAATGTGAAATAATTAATTCCGGTCCGGATTATTTACAGGATTGGCTATATATAAGTTTTTGGAAATATTGTAGGAATATTTCTTGAAATATCAGGAGTTTAGGTAATTATCCGAGGTATGTATCAGCCTCCGGATGGCATGTGCGGGCCCCAAGCAGGGCTGCGGGTCCCACTGTCGTCTTTGTGGGTCCCAGGCAGAGTTGCGGGTCCCACTGTATCTTCGTAGGCACCAGGCAGAGCTGCGGGTCCCACTGTCGTCTTTGTGGGCCCCAGGCAGAGATGTGGGTCCTATTGTTGAGCGTTAACCAGATTTTGCACCCACAGGATCGACAAAGCTTTGACTTTGGCGATGATTCGTCGATGAACCTGCAAAATGACGAGCAATCCGGGGCTTGGTTTTCCTTCATTGCCTGGTACGCTCAAGTTAGCCCTAATGAATTTGAGAGGAGATGCAGAATGTGAAAGCTTGCATACCTTGGCTTGTTAGGGTTGGCTTCTTTATATAGGAAACATTAGTAAGAAACCTGGGCAATGCCCGAATGTGCTTCATGCATGCCATTTGATAAAGACGACATCACAATTGTTCGAAGAAGTGTGAAATCTGAAGTAAGTGTGATTCATTGTTAGAGAGAAAGAAAAAGAGAGAGATTAACATCAAATGACCATTAAATACCATTGAATGAAAATTTATCGATCTTTATGGTAGGTTTTTAAATGGATTTAAAAGAGAGCCGCGTTCACACATGAAAGAAGAATTCTAGCTCATTAAAAGACGTCCATGTGTCAAAACACGGAAGAGAGGCTTCCATTTTAGTATATATACTAGTATTGAACCCGTGCAATGCACGGAATAAAATATTAAAATTATAAATGAGCATTTATGGGCATTAGGTGAAATGAGTTTAACTTTCCACTAATGGGCATCGGGAGAAATGGGAGAAAATGGTTTGTAAACTGATAGATCGTTTAATTTAAAACGGCATGCAAGAAGGGGTTCAAATACCAATAAGAAAGGAATCAATCATAAGAGCATTAATGAGCATGCAGAGAAATAGATTTAAATTTATATTTATGACCATGGGCATCGGGAGAAATCACTACCATCCAAAAAAGAAATAGATCATGAGAGTATTAATAGGCATTCATAGAAATGGATTTAAATTAAAATTAATGTTTTTAATGTTGTGCCACATGGCGGAAGCTCCTTGTAAGGCTTCCATTTTAGTATATAGTATAGATATATATATATAGATATATAGATTGAAGGATTTTTAGGTAACCTCCCTTAATTTGTTAGGATTTTTCATTAATCGTCCGACATGGGAGATCTCCTTCCTTATTTGGAGGAGGTTATGATTATATCTTGGTAATCCCTTAATTAAGGGTGAATCTTGTTGTCCTTTTGACCTTTCAACTTTGAATATCTTGGTGGGCCTCTCCAGCAATGGGCCGAAACGCTCAAAGTTTCACATGGAGTCTTAAGGGTAATTCCGGCATCCACAAAAAGAGCGCCCACCCCACCGCGAACAAACGCATCTTTAACCGTCCCAACGTAAGGACAAGCAGAGCAGAAGCGAGCAACAGCAGCTTATCGCCGCCGCCCCAAACCCTCGACCGCCCGATCCCGAGAACAAGATCTCATACTTGCTGCTCAGATTGGCCCACCAGATCCCCCAGTGCTGCTCCCACTCCGCCCCCCGCGCCGTCGGATCATCGAACAGCTCCCGTATGTACACCGCGCCCGCCGTCCCACCGCTCATCGGCGTGCCGAGGCCCGACCTCAGGTGCTCCACCAGCCCCTGGTTGTACCTCCGCGCGTAGCCAACCGTCGCTTCCCGCGCGCCACCGCTCGGCCACCCGGTCCCGGCCACCACCACCGCCAGACGCCGGTGCCCCATCGCCCGCACCGCACCGATCGCCGCGTCCAGCATCGCGTCGAACAGGTTCTGGTACCGCAGGCCCGATCCCGGGTCGTCGCGGAAGCTGAGGGAGCCCCCCTGCTCGAACAGCGCGTAACCGATCGGGATCCCGCCGTCGGCCCGGAACAGCTCGTACGGGAACATATCGATCAAGAGCGGGGATCCGGTGGAGGAGAGGTAGTCCAGTAGTGGCCGGATGTAGGGCCCGGAGAGGGATTCGTTGAAGCGCGCGGCGGAGGGCGGGAGTGCCGGGTGGAGGACGTCGAAGGCCAGGGCGGCGGAGATGGGGATCCTGCGGAGGCCGAGCTCGAGGCAGGCGGCGTGGAGGTTCTTGATGGCGGGGAGGAGGGAGGAGTAGGAGGGGACGCCGCCCTGGCCGACGGAGATGGTGATGATGCGGGCGCGAGGGTGGAAGGGGAGCACGTGGTCGGAGAGCCAGCGGCGGGCGGTGGAGCGGTTGGAGGCGAGGTCGGGGACGAGGGTGTCGGGGATGGAGAGAAGGAGGGAGATGCCGGAGTAGAGGAAGGCGCGGAGGGTGGCAGGGTCAGGGTCGGGGAGGCTGACGTGGGTGATACCGGCGGAGAGGAGGGCGGAGACGATGTGGTCGCGGCTGGGGAGGCGGGGGATGTCATGGCGGTAGGTGACGCCGATGGTCGGAGAGCCGTGACCACCTGAAGCGAGGAGAGAGGACGAGATGAGGAGGAGACACAAACGGAGGAGGGCAGCCATTTTCACTTCAGAGAGAGAGAGAGAGAGAGAGAGAGATGCTGGTTGCAGCTGCTTTTAAAGAAGAGGGCCGCCCATCGCCGTTCTGTCGGGAAAGGGCGCGCCGGCGGGCTAGGCGACTAGGCAGTTTCAAGTTCCAACGGCCCCGGTAAGCTAGCCGCTTGAGTTAGTTGCAGGACAGGGTCAGTGCATACCAGAGTTCGTTGTGCTGCAGCAGAACCAAGTGATATTCCGTATGTACGGGCAAAAAAACCCGGGAAGCAAAACAGTCTTATAAAGCTGTAAAAGATTTATATGATAATTTAAAATTAAGTGGCAAAGCACCGGCATATAAGCTCCTGTTTGGACCTTATAAACACTTTTTAGGATCAGGCTGTATCCAAACAGATTCTTTGTCTTCTTTAGGGATTTCGGACTTTCAGAATTCTAAATCGGAACGTACGCATCTAAATAGACCCTAATGAATCACGTGGATTATTCTCCCATCTTTGTTACGAGTTTAGCTCTCATCTTTGTGGCAGATTTATTCATGCTCCTGTATGACAATACTAAAGACATACAATGTACTTATCGTGAGCTATGCACAAAAAAGATTGATATTATATGAAGAAAATAGGAGTGAAGGGTGATTCATAAATAAGATTTATAATTAAAAATAAATTATTAAAAATGTTGTTGACGGTGACTAAAGCGTGTAAAATATGCTTTCCTTAAAGTGTCATTTGAACACACTTGTTATTGTCGGGTCTCTTGCGAATTACTTTCAGTATACGTTAGTCTTTGTGAGACTGAACCCAGCAAATGGTGAAGAACCCACTCTAAGAAATCATGACAAAGGTTTTTCTGGAAGAAAAGAAAGAAGTAAAAAGATAATTCAATATGGGATTCGGAGTGAGTAGACGGTCTGATACGGGCCTGGATTTATAGGGCTCGAGGCATGCATACCTCGAATTGTCGATGCGTCTTGCAAAATAAGTCTCTAAAACGCTCAACCGTACACGCACCGCACCTCACCGCATAGGCCTAAGTCTTTAAATATTTGTCCAAAATTGGCTCCTTATCCGATTTGAACCAAAGATCTCCCTGCTTGTTAGTCACCCACTACCAAGGACCCTCAACCTAATTTTCAAAATATACAAAAAAAAAAACAAAAGGACAACTTTGTTTTTAAAACATGGGTTGCACCATATTGTGGTTGCCTACGTACCCTTTTAGCGATCAAGCATTCATAGTTCTTAAAACAAAAGTTTCTCTGCTAGAATGTAATTATTTATAAAGATATGTATTTTTCGATTTGAATCTATCCTTAGTGTAATCATCTCAAGATTCTATCAAAATTATGATAGCCATAACTTTGAACCAGCTATCCCTATGTGAAAGTACCAGAGACACCAGATCTCTTTTGTAGATGAATTATCGTTGTAGAGATCGTATAGACGATCAGTGAGAGCGTTGATGATATGTCTCGGCACATGAGTTCATCTTCTTATCGCTTCTTCCATTTCAACAGCACCTTCTTCGGGTTCTCTATCAGTATATTCAGGAATAGCAGGAAGGTCAAGATCGAGCATGTAGAAGACCTTCAACGCCGTTGAAAGAAACTTTAGTATGTCTTGCCAATGAGTGAAGGTCGTCCCATAGAATCGATCGAGACGGATGAGAACTTGGTTCATGACTCTGATGGTGTGACAGCAATAGTCTCGATCTTTATGAGAGATAACACTTTAAGATTGTTGGAAATGTTGTTGACGAAGATCATAGAGAAAAGACTGAAGTACATAGAATCTACTTTTCTTAAAGCATTATTCGAACCCACTTGTTGTGTCGGATATCTTGCGAATCGCTTCTAGGATACGTCAACCTTTGTGAGACTGCACCCAGCAAACGGTAAAGAACCCACTATCAGGAATCTAGACAAAGGTTTCTCTGACAGAGAAGAAAGAAGGAAAAAGAGAATTCAATCTAATTCGCATAAACCATTATTATCCTATACTAAATGTGTGCATGTCACTAGAGCATGATAGATGTATAGCCTAGTATATTTATTGGGATTCCCCAAAGTAGTTAGAGAACTAGTGTGACGACCAAGAGTCAATAGCCAAGAGCCAAGATTTCTGAGGCTGTGATGCCAAGATGGATGAGGTGAGGTGAGGTGAGGTGTGCAAGGCCACCAGTTAGCCCCACATCGCCTGAAGAGAAGGAGATCCTGAGCTACTTATATAATTTTTCCTTCCAAACATAGAAAACATGTTTTAAAACTGTACGCCGGTACGGATTTCGTAAGAACTCCGTAGTTAAGCGTGCTCGAGCGAGAGCAGTACTAGGATGGGTAACCTCCCGGGGAAGTTCTCGTGCGTGCACGGGCAAAGCGGACAATATCTTATGTATTTGGGGCGGATGTTATAAAATGGTATCAGAGCTGGTTCTCCTCGGAATGGGGGTTGTCTAATCCTACACGTGGACGTATAGCCCTAAGGGGGGTAGATTGTGATGACCAAAATCCAATAGGCCAAGAGGCAAGAGTCAAGACTCCTGAGGCTGTGATGCCAAGATGGATGAGGTGAGGTGAGGTGTACAAGGCTATGAGTTAGCCCCACATCGCCTGGAGAGAAGGAGATCCTGGGCTACTTATATAATTTTCCCTCCCAAACATAGAAGACGTATTTTAAAACCGTGCATCGCTACAGATTTCGTAAGAACTTCGTAGTTAAGCGTGCTTGAGCGAGAGCAGTACTAGGATGGGTGACCTCCCTGGGAAGTCCTCGTATGGGCATGGGCAAAGCGGACAATATCTTGTGTGTTTGGGGCGGATGTTACAACTAGGGGCACCGTAGAGTAGTAAGAGATGTGGGTGCAAAAATTGTACCGGACCGGATCAGAGCGGCATGGGCCCGCGCAATGGCCCAAGTGGGTAAGCCCGCCCGGGCTCATGGGCCCACTCTACGGGGCTCGCAGATTAAGCCCTCCCCCTTATTGGGCCCGAACAACGGCCCAATAAGGTCCCAGCAAGGAGGCCCAGAACCAGTGCCATGTCATCATCGTCACGTCATCACTGCCATATTGGGCATATGCCTATGCTATAAAAGGACCCCCAAGGCATCTAGGAAGGGGGTTGGTCATTCAATCAGAGGAGGAGGATTCCAGAGCAAGTGCTAGAGCTCAATTCTCCAATTCTTGTTCTCTTCTAGTTGCTCCATGCAACCCCACTGTACGAAGCTTCTCTTGGCCTGTCGAGAGAATGCTCACCCATCATTTACTCAAATTATAGTGAAGATCAGGTGGCACCTCTCGCCCGGAGACATAGGTCGTAAGACCGAACTCCGTCACCAATCATTGTGTCATCATTCTCTACTCTCTTTATCAACTCTCCCATCTCTTTAACCATACAAACCATCCAATTCAATCAAGGCTGTGGGGCGGGATTCCCGATCAAGGTGGCTCGGAAATTTTTCCCACAATCTTTAGCGTCGTCTGTGGGATATCGATAGAGGTCTTACCCACACCTCTACCGACTCCTATTCAACTTGTGGTGACGAGCCACAAGTCCTCCTCCAAATTAACCTCAACGCCTTAATCACACCGACATCAACACGCTCGATGGTGAAGGCCAGCACCAACCCACCAAGGGCGGGTGCTGAATGAGCAAACGATATGCTGATCGAAGAAGAACAAGAAATCTCAGTTGCAACCAACCGAAGAAATGTTCGGGAACGGCTGGGGCCTCAAGGCAGCCATCCAGAAGGGCACAGCGATCGACAAGACCCATCATCCCCTAGGCGTCGATCTAGCAAAGAACACGCTATTCAAGGGAGCGAGCCTCAGGCTACATACGAGATCTCGGCTGCTGACTTCCAGCTGCTAAATCTCCTCAAGAAGAATGCGGCCCTCGAACAAGAGAGAGACTCCTTGAAGAAGGCAGCTGAGAAGGTGGGGGTTATGATCCTCAACTCTCCCGCTGCGACTGAAGACCCACTGAAGACTCGCCCAGCTGTGAGTCATCACCTCGAAGAACCAAGGAGGGTTCATGCCGAAAAACGTCAGGCATCCACGCAAGCACCTAAACAAACGGTGTGGGATTGTCTTAACATCGATAGCGCTCCAAGCCACCGTCGAGAGAGGTCGCCTGAATCAATGGGGTCTACTGGACGCCCCGTTCACTCGCATGCAAGAATGCCAGATGCACGTGAGCTACTCAACCGACGAAGGCAAACCACCGATGTGGGACGCCGCCATCAAGATCGCAGGCTATTAATCGCCTCAGCGGGGCCTCTTCATCCCGAGGTGCTCGCAACCCCTTTCCCTGTGGGTTGGCGAACACCAAGTCTGCCCAAGTTCAACTGCATCAAGGGGGACCCAGCTCTCCACATCCTGGCCTACAAGCAGGCCCTGATGCCATACGAGTATGAGAACCATGTTCTTTGTCGTATGTTCGCGGGAAACCTCGAGGGGCCTTCCCTCGATTGGTACCACACATTGCCCACCGGTGCGGTGGCTACTTTCGAAGAACTGGCGGAACTCTTCATGGATCATTATCGGCTTAACCTGAATCTGGAAAAGAAGCTGGATACTCTTTACTGGCTAAAGATGGGCTCCGATGAATCCCTGAGGAGCTTCACAACCAGGTTTCGCAATGAGCATTCTGAGCTCACTGGCTGTTACCAAAATGAGGAGGCCATTATGTTGGCATTCCAGAATGCCATCTGACCTGAACTCCACGTCTACACTGATTTTATCTGACATCATCCGAGCTCCTTAGAGGCAATGTTCAAATGCGTGCAGCGGGAGATAGATGTGGAGGACAACCAGCGAGCCAGAAAGTTGCGCGAGCCATGCGAACCTCACGACTCGCAACACAGGAAGGCTGACGAAGCCCCGAGGGATGCACGCTACAAGAAGCATGCCAATACGGCCTCCGACGAGAAGAAACCAGCCAAGAGGCAAAATGAGGAACCAAAAGTCCCTCCAGCAGGGAAGACGAGAGCTACGAGGGAGCAGAGGGTGTTCGCCGAGTTGAACACCTCAATTGAAGATATATTCGCCTACCTCCAGAACGAGCCATTCAGCAAGTGGTCGCAACCCCTTCCTCCAAACTCAGAGCAGACCAAGGAAACGACCGTCTACTGCGAATTCCATCGTAGCCACGGGCACCCGACTTCAACCTGCTGGCGGCTAAAGCACCACATCGAAGACTTGGTCCAGGAAGGAAAACTTGATGGCTACATCGCCAATAAAGAACCAAGGCAAGAGAAAGAAAGGTAGCAGCAGAAGCGAAAGGGAGTCAACATGATATACGGGTGCAGAAGCCTCCGAGCGAATGTTGTTCATGGACACTTACATAGACAAGCACCTTATGGCAAAGAAGTGGAACGCCTTGAAAGGCGAATTCACAATGTCCGCCGGGCAGCCAACGCGCAAGAAACATGGGTCGAGTAGCCTTGGCCCGGGCTGCCCTGGCCAGTGATTATCTTCACACCTCGTGATCTAGAAGGAGCACTCTTACCACACCAGGACCCACTCGTCCTGCAGCTCAAAGTTGACGGAGTATCGGTCAATCGGATTCTGATCGACACCGGTTGCTCCGTGGATATCATGTTCAGCAACTGTTTCTCAAGCTTTGGCAACGGAGCTGAGAGCCTCGAGCATCTGCCTCTGATCATCACCGGATTCGATTGGGGTGAAGGCAAAGTCCTTGGTGAGGCCAAACTTACTGTTGAATTGACGGAGAAGACTCGAGTCTCCACTCGATTTGCCGTGTGTGATGGTGCATCGAGCTATAATATCATCCTAGGAAGGCCCTTCCTGCATCGGCTTGGGGGAGTATCCTCTTCTTACCACCAGCTCCTCAAGTTTCCCACCAATGAAGGCATCAGATGCATCAGAGGTAATCAAGCGACCAGCAAATCCTGTGAAGTGGTCGCCACCAAACAAAAAGCACGATCCATCCTTTCATCCAAGAGGTCGGCCAATGAGGCCGGCACCTCGAAGCAATAGCAATTACCAAAAGACCCAGCTCTTCCAGTTCCACCGCTGGGAGAGTGGGATGACTCACCCTCGATCGAGCCCATCGTCAAGGTGGAGATCGAGGGAGGTGGGCAGCCGTGCGAAACATACATCGGGGCTGACTTGTCCAAGGAAGAGGCGAAGCAGATGACAACCTTTCTCCGAGCCAACATTGACATATTTGCTTGGAGCTTTGAAGATATACCGGGCATCGACCCCGAGGTCGCTTGCCACCGGCTAAATGTCAAAGACGGAGCCGTCGCCATCCAACAAAAACCAAGAACCATGAGGCCGGAACGAGCTGCTGCAGTTCGGAAAGAAGTGGCCAAGCTCCTTCAGGCCAACTTCATTCGAGAAGTCAAGTACCCGACTTGGATCTCCAATGTCATCGCGGTGCCAAAGAAGAATGGGAAGATTAGGGTCTGCATTGACTTCACTAATCTCAATAAGACCTACCCGAAAGATTCCTTTCCGTTACCACGGATCGGTCGACTTATCGATTCCACAGCAGGGTATGACCTATTGTCTTTTGTAGATGGATACTCTGGATATAATCAAACTCCACTACACAAGGACGATCAAGAGAAAACGTGCTTCGTAACGGATCGTGAGCTCTATTGCTACAATGTGATGCCTTTCGGCCTCAAGAATTCTGGCTCAACATATCAACGACTTGTTACAAAGATGTTCGAGAAGCAAATTGGCCGGAATGTGGAAGTCTACATAGACGACCTACTCACCAAAAGCCGAAGAAGAGAAGATCGTCTTAAGGACCTGGAGGAAACATTCAACGTCTTGCGATACTACCGGATGAAGCTCAACCCTGCAAAATGTGCCTTCGGTGTCAAATCCGGAAAGTTCCTCGAATTCCTCAACACGCAAAGAGGGATCGAGGCCAATCTGGCCCAGATTAGAACCATCCAGGAGATGCCGTCACCAACGAATGAACAGGAGGTCAGATGACTCACCGGTCGTCTAGCAGTGCTGAATCGCTTCATATCCAAGCACTCTGACAGATGCAAGCCTTTCTTTGAGAGGCTCCGGAAGGGTAGCAACTCTAAATGGGATAGCTCCTGCGAAGAAGCCTTCCAAAACATTAAGGCTTACCTTGTCCATCCACCGGTATTGGTAGCTCCCATGCTAGGGGAACCCCTATGGGTCTACCTATCGGTCTCTGAACAAGCCACCGGTGCAGTGCTCGTATGCCGAAGAGATGGGCTCGAGCGCCCAATCTACTACACTAGCCATGCTCTACTTCCAATAGAGACGAGATACTCAAGGGTCGAGAAGGTAGTTTTAGCTCTGCTTATGGCAACGCGAAGACTAAGGCCATACTTTGTCGCTTATCAAGTCACAGTCACCACAAAACATCCCCTCAAGGATATCCTCGATCGATCTGATCGTGCTGGGAGGATGGCCAAATGGGTAACAGAGATGAGCTCATTAGGAGTGCTCTTCGAGCCCCGAGTCTCGATCAAGGGGCAGGCGCTAGCAGACTTCCTCACCGACTTTCCAGTTGAAGACCCAATCGGCCTACGTTAAGATCCTGACCTCGAATTGGATGATGGCGGGAGAGGCGAACCCGCAGAGCTTCACACACTTCCTAGCTACCCGTTGGCCGGCTGGAACCTTTACACCGACGGGGCCTCAAGCTCAGCAGGCTGTGGAATCGGAATATTACTCATCTCCCCTGACCTGCACAAGATTCAACGATCCATCATGCTCGGTTTTGCAGCCACAAACAATGAGACCGAGTACGAAGCAATCCTTGCCAGCATGGAGATAGCCTTGAGCTTATCAATCAAGCAGATAACCATTCATAGCGACTCTCAGCTCATCGTCAGGTAGATCGAGGGGCAGTACGAATCCAAGGACAGCATGATGCAGCAGTACTTGACCATGGCGCGAAAGCTATCTGAATGCTTTTAGGAGGTCGAATTCAAGGAGATCCCTCGATCCGACAATCGAGTCGCTGACACCCTCGCAAATGTAGCTTCAGTTCTTGGGGATGAACAAGAGGTCAGAGAAATCAAGATTGATTTTCAAAGACACCCAAGGGTGAACCTTCATCATCAGACCGGCCTGATTACCAACATAACGGTTGAAGCACCCACGGGATGGTTGGTGCCTATAATCAGCTATCTTCAGCAAAAAGTCCTACCTGAGGACCCCGTTCAAGCAAAAAAACTTCTGAGAAAAATTTATCGCTTCCGTCTCGACAGAGAAGACCTCTACTGGCAGTCACATGGAGGTATGTACCTTCGGTGTCTATCCAAAGAACAGTCACAAAGAATCCTTACAGAGATACATTCGGGGGCATGCGGCAACCACGCCGGAGGTAGATCGCTAGAAGGCAAAGTCAAGCTGCAAGGATACTACTGGTCGACCATGGTCAAAGATGCGCGAGAATTCGTCAAAAGATGCGAGCAGTGTCAACGATATGCAAAGCAGATTCACATCCCTGCGGGAGATCTAAACCCCCTAACAAGCCCGTGGCCTTTTCATCAATGGGGGTTAGATTTCCTGGGGCCCTTCCCGCCGTCACCAACCCAGAAAAAGTATCTCCTCATTGCAACAGACTACTTCACCAAGTGGATCGAAGCAGTGCCGTTAGCCAGGATCACCGATGTCGAAGTCATCAAGTTCGTCAGAGGTAATATCTTTTCAAGGTTCAGGTCCCCTAAGGTACTAATAGCTGATAATGGAGCCCAGTTTGATTCAGACAACTTCAGAGACTTCTGTCAAAGTTACGGCATCAAACTATTATATTCGACGCCTAGATACCCACAGTGCAACGGGCAAGCCGAGGCATCAAACAAGGCAATCATGGATACTTTGAAGAAGAAGTTGGGACCTCGGAAAGGTCTATGGGAGAAAATGCTTCCGGAAGTATTATGGGCGTATCGTACCACCCCGCGACGATCGACCGGATTCTCCCCGTTCCACCTCACGTATGGCTCCGAAGCTGTCCTACCTACTGAATCGCTCCACTCCACGGTCAAGACTAAGGCTGTTGAGTCTGGAATGAACAATGAGCTCAGAATCAACTACCTGGACTTCGCGGAGGAACTGAGGGACTCAGCGACAGCTCAGCCTCACGTCACCGTCTACCAGCAGAAGATCAAGAGGGCGTACGATAGAAGAGTCAAGAAAAGAGGGTTCAGCATGGGAGACATGGTACTCAGAGCCGTCTTCCCAAACACAAAGGAAGTTGCTAGTGGCAAGTTCGCTCCGTCTTGGGAGGGGCCATACGTCATAGAGTCCAAAGGCTGCAAGGGCTCATACAAGCTGATCGACCAGGACGGAAGGCGACTACCCCGAGCCTGGAATGTAACCCATTTGAAAATCTTCTACCCTTAACCAAACTCTGAAATTTGTAACCGTGAATTTGGTTTATCAATAAAATATCTATTTTTCTCCAAGTTGAAGTCTGTTGAAATTCTATTCAGCCTGTGTGACGCACCAAAAGGCTCTTGGCAACCCAGGTCAAATTAAGCCTTCGATTCCGCCAGTTCAAGCCGGAAGCTCGAAGCAAAATCGGATATGCCCTTTCAAGGCTAAATCCCGATAAAAAGGCTCCTGGCAACCCAGGTCATACTAAGCCTTCGATTCCGCCAGTTCAAGTCGGAAGTTCGAAGCAAAATCGGATATGCCCTTTCAAGGCTAAATCCCGATAAAAAGGCTCCTGGCAACCCAGGTGATACTAAGCCTTCGATTCCGCCAGTTCAAGTCGGAAGCTCGAAGCAAAATCGGATATGCCCTTTCAAGGCTAAATCCCGACAAAAATGCTTCTGGCAACCCAGGTCATATTAAGCCTTCGATTCCGCCAGTTCAAGTCGGAAGCTCGAAGCAAAATCGGATATGCCCTTTTAATGTAAAATACTGATAAAAAGGCACCTAGCAACCCAGGTCAAATTAAGCCTTCGATTCTGCCAGTTCAAGTCGGAAGCTTGAAGCAAATTCGGCTACGCCACTTCAAGGTTAAAGTCAAATAAGAAAAACTCCTGTCAACCCAAATACTTCGATTCCGCTTATTCAAGTTGGAAACTCAAAGCAACTCAGAGTTGTCACCCTCAAACACAAAAATATGAACCATCGAATTGTCAAGCTGGAGTGCTCTCACACAAACAAAGTTAAAAACTCAAATATAAAGAGTGCAATTTATTAAGCAAGGCACGCAATTACATCAAGATGAACGACGACAAACGAAAAAGAAAAGGAGTACAAGTCAAGAAAACGGGGCTCAAGAAGGCCTCGTAGCAGCAGGCGGAGCCAAAGTGCGTGTGGACTTGATGGCTTGGAGGGTATCTAAAGACTCAAGCCATCCGGTGTAGTACTCTCCGCAGTCTTTCTCAAGCTCTGCAACACGCTCGCGCCGGCGACCTCCTGCTCCCGCGCGACGGCAGATGACTGACTACTCGCCGCCAGCTCCTCAATCTGTTTTTGAAGCTCGGACTTCCGCCCATGCAGACTAGCAACCTTTGCTTCCCTTGCTTCAAGCTGAATGGCACGAGTCATATCTTTCTCCTCAAGCTCGGTGACTCGGGTCCTCAGTCCAGTCACCGACTCCTCCAGCTACTCATGCAGGGCGATCTGAGATTGCAGGGTGGCGATGATGACTGCTTGATCCTCAAGCTTCTTCGCGTCAAGGGCTTTGTCCTTCTCAAAACCTTCAGCTCGGGTACGCCACATCACTGCCGAACGTTCATCCTTCTTGGACCCAGCGGAGAGCTTCTTCACCGTCTTCTCAGTAGACTCAGCACGTCCCAGAGCCGCCTTAAGTTCCTCCTCAAGGCTCTTGACTTTTCTATAAAGGCCTCTGCGCCCACTACGGATCCCGATATCTAGAAGGGTTGACATTTGGCTCCAAGGATAAACAAATTAGTATAGTATGTCAAGTAAAAAGGAAAGGAGGAAGAAACCATGAGAAGGCTCACCACATCCTCAATACCGTCCATAACTTTTGGGTGACAAGCCTGGGGTAGTCCCAGATGTTTTCTGTAGAAGGTGGTAAGCTCTGAGGGTGAAACAGGGGGACGAGCCAACGAATTTGGTGCAGGCCTTGATGCCACAGCTTTTCCTTTCACCCTCCGAGGCACTGAAGCAGACTTCCCCTCCCTAACTCGTGCACAACCCCTCGAGGCGGAAGGTTCACTAACGACGCCGTCGACCATGGCCTCATCCGGCTGAGCCACCGGTGTGTCCGGAATCAGAGTAGTTACCTCCTGCACTTGAGTATCCCCAGCAGACACTACGGATAAAGCAACAAAGTCAGAATGAAAAACACAGGCTAACAATGAAGGTGGAAGAAGGCAAAAGAAGGATACCGTCAAGGGTAATCGGACAAGAAACACCAACACCCTCGACCGTAGGGAGTCCGAAAACTACTGCCTCAGTCAGGCGAATCCCTTCCTCCGGATCATTGAGCTCAGCCATCATCGCTCTCATCTGATCAGGGCAGAGAACCATCTTCGATGACGATCCTGATCCCATGGAATTCCGCTCTGGAAGAATCAAAGGACCACGTTCTGGCAAAATACAAACCTCAGCCTGAGGACACTTGCTACAACTTTAAATAGTCCTAATTAAGGGACTAAAAAGTGCAATTTAACCCCAAGTATAGGGTGTGTAGCGAAGTAATAATCTCGGTGAGTCCGAGGTCGATTCCACAGGGACTGAAGGACTAATGGGAACTAATGTGATGACAGTGCGTGAACGTGAGTGCAAATCAGGGTTTTCCACTGAGAGTGGAGCACGAATGATGAAACTACGTTACTAAATTAAATAGAACTAAGTATTGCAATTAATTAAAGGAGGTTACGATGGAGATGAGGCTAAGGCATCCGGGTTCAACCTAGTAATATATTATGCATTCTTTTGATCAATGAGTATGCATGAAGACAGTATGAAAATTAAGTTCGGACGCATGCTACAGAGGTCTTTAAGCATTGCACATGCCCGGAGTCGATGTGCAATCAAAAGGACTTGTACACATACATCGATTTCTAGTAATAAGCATCCAACATACGAAAATAGATTGAAACTCATATGGCGAGAGACTCGTTACGCTAGTGCTATCTTACCACAGGGATTCATAAGCGGTCCGTATGCCCGGAGTCAATACGGACTCAAACAAATATGCAAGTAAAATAACATACATCATCAGACAGTGTCATCCATATACGATTCAATCATACGAAAATTAAGCCTTATCATTGATCAAATGAAAAACGTAACATACTACTAGGTATCCCCCATAGCCTTAGCTAGGGGTTTAGCCGCACATGTTCATAGAATTTAACAGAAAAACATAAGTGCATGCAAACTCCATTAATGAAAAAAATACGAAGGATGGCGCTCGTGGATGACGGCTTCCGGTGATGGTGACGACGTGCGATGACGGTGACGGCGTGGATTTGACGATGGTGTGCGGCGTGACTCGGAGATGATGGTCCGGATGCGTTGATGACGATGCCGGGTGGAGGACGATGAAGCTTCCGGCTGCGATGGTGGATGAAGTTCGGACGTAGATGGTGGTAGAAGATGGTGATGGTTCGAGCTTTTTATGATCCTCCCCGTTCGTCTGGTGTCTCCCCCCTATATAGAGAAGAGGAATTCCGGTTGGTAAGGAGAGAGAGAGAGACGTTCGGATAGAGAAAGAAACGGGGCGGAGAGATAGACGTTCGGATGGCTGCATGGATTTGCAGTGCACGGACGGCTGGGATGAATGGGCCGGCTGTATGGGCTTGCACGAGAGGAAGGTGCTCGGGAGTGATCGGGTACACCGGACGGCTGTGATTCTCCTAGCGGGTTTTTAGAGAGAGAAAGAGATTTTCGAGGCTGTTACGAAAGGAAAGAGAGAGAGTCGGTTTTAGAGAGAGAAAAACCAGGAGGAGAGAGAGAAGATCGGCTCGCAGGGGGTCTCGGATGCTAGGCTCCCGATCGGGTCGGGGCTGTTGCGTGCATGGCTCGGTGAGAGAGGAAAGGAAAGAGAGATCTCTCTAGAGAGAGAAGATCGGAATAGAGGAGAGAGGGACGGTTAGAGAGAGATAAGGAAAGAGAGAGCGAAACGGGAAAGATAGAGAGAGAGGTGTTCGGTTTTTAGGGAGAGAAAGTAGGAAGAGAGAGGGCTGGGCGCTGTGATCTCGGGAGAGACGGGCAGCGGCTGGGATTTGGAGAAACGGACGGCTGATGGTGCGTTTTGGTTGAGTTTATGAGAGCTGGGATCCGGAGCTTCGCGATCGGGTCGGGCCGGGGCTGATGCACGGGACGGCTGTGATGCTGCATGGGTGATTGGTGGGTTGCAAGAGAAGAAGTGCTGGGTGGTGCTCAGTTACACCGGAAGGCTGTAATGCTGTTACGTGGGTTGGTGAGATATGGACGGCTGGGATGCGTGGGCCGGTGATGTGATAAAGTCACATGCATGCAAGTGGAGTTGTTGAGTGCATGGGTGTATGGCTTGGTGCACGGACGGCTGTGATTATTGAGAGGAAAGAGAGGAGGAGCTGATGGGTTTCGGTTTAGAGTGAATGCATAGGATTAATTGGAATTAGGGTTGACAATGGGTCGGGTCGTGTTGGGTCTAAAATTGCCAGCTCTAATTGGAATAGGTACGTGCATGCATGCATGAGTATGGGAGCTAGGGACGGCTACGGGTCAGTGAGATAGAATTGGGTTTGATGCCAGGGATAGGTGGGGTCGGTCTGCTTTCGGTTGCGGATGGCGATTAGGGCTTTCTCCGTGCCACATCGGCAAGTCACCATCATGCCTCATTAAGCTCCGTAGAATGTCCGGGGGTCTTCTCTTGTTCGCATCATGCAATTCGTCCGCCCGATGAAGTCAATTCTCCGCCAAATCATGTACTTGGCCTTTGCTCCATTGTTCCTCAGAAATTGCTTCAAAACATCTTGTGCATCCTCCATTGAATTGTCGTGAGCCTATTCATCGCTCTATCATGATGCCTTCTATCTGACTGCGTCGAGTACCGGGTCAGTTCCCTGAAAAGTACACATAAAATGACGAGTGTAAGGTTACAATGCAATTATCGATAAAAAATGATAATTTGGACTTCCGGGCTCCGTATTTTTCATGCATGTATCGTATGAGTGCGAACCAATACACCGTTATGTCCGTAATAAAGTCTACTATGCAATGGTGTAAAGAAACTGATGCGCTTTACGAGTATATGAAAAGTTTTACGTAGGAAAGCGATGATAATGCAGTAAGAAATAAGCGATAAAATGCATTATTTGGAGACTTAACACACCCCCCAACCAGCTTTTTGCTAGTCCTCAAGCAAAATAAGCGAGAATTCAATGCAAAGATTTTCGATAATAATGCATGATTTCTATCCCCAAAAAGTTTTTTTTTTTTTTTTTTTATTAAACGGAAAAACTACATAAAGCAACTTTTTTTCTTTTTTTTTTTACAGAAAGTTTTGATGAATAATTTAAAGTACTCAAGACTAGAGATTCTACGGCACAAAGTTTGTAGAGTAGTATTGGCCAACTTCTAGTTTACCGAGTCATCGATTGCGTTCCGGTTATTAACCCTCCGGTAGGAAATATCAAACTGACTGTACTCGAGTGCTCGGTGATATCTGGACTTAACACGACTAGAGCTTTGGTTTTCAAGGATGCATCAATACCAATAAGCACCAAGAACAGTCGAACGACCTTAAACACTGATTCAAAACCTCGCTGTCTGTCCAGGTTTACGAGAGGTGTAGATGTTCACTTTAATACCACAAGGGCTTTATGTGTGATATTCCATGCTTACTCGTGTTTTTACAGCGACGGCTTTCACACTATCCCCCTTTTCTTTTTCTTTTTTTTTTTCTTTTTTTTTTTCTTTTTTTTTTTTTTTTTTTTTTTTCAGGTCTCCTTTTTTAAGGATCTCATTATGTATCCCTTCCTAATTTACACCATGGTAGCTGCACTCTGTGCCCATGACACGCTGCCAACGCTCTCACAAGTCAGGTAGCCATCCCCATGTTGCTTTTACATTAGATTCACTATGTGTATATAGGATCATTCTCATAACCCTATACACCATGCTTCACTAATATAGTTGCATGTAAGTTAGGACTTTTACATAACTCAACCCTAGACCTTGTAATAGGTAGCCCTTTTCGCTGTACCTGGTCTAATCCACTAGTTGCTCTTTTTTTTTTTTTTTTTTTTTACCCTATCTCTCCATAGAACAAACTAAGTGAACAAGACAGTCGTGGTTCATCAGGCCTCTAAGTATTATCAGATCAACAACAACCTATCAAACCTAGACTCCAAAGGTGCAAGTCAGATGTGTAGTGAAGTTTTCAAAGTACAATTAACCTGATACTCCATAAGAAAGAATTAATAAAGGGAGCTCAACGTCAATACTTTTCGACTAGAACTTAAGCCTTTAATAATCTATGTCACTAAGTGCCATATAATCCTAGCAAGAGTACACAAAATTATACTCCAAAACTTCCAGAGTAAATAATAATAATTTTTTTTTTATAGTCGATAAGAAATTAAAAACAAACAAATTTTATAATCATACAAAAGAAAAGAAAGTTTTTTTTTTTTTTTTTTTTGAAAAATGAATAAACATAATAAATAGATATTTGGAAAAGTATAAAAACTGCACAAAATTCGAATTCGTCAGGATTCTCACCCCCCAACCTAAATATGACATTGTCCTCAATGTTTAAAAAAATGATGCACATAATGATATTTCATGGAGATTCAAATATGGAAACATGAAGGATATATCATTTTGCAAGAAAGACATGGAGAAGGGTTAGCGATTACCTGAAAAGATGATTGCACATATTTCCACTGCTTTCCAAGGACCTTTACTAGAAAGAAAATAGAATAACAAGAAAAACAACACTAATGTACAAGCAAAAGATCTCTAGCAGATATAGAGATTAATCCTGATAAACAGGATCTTCCAGAGTAGTGGACTCATCCTCTGGAGCGAAGTTTTCCAAAAATGGTTTTAAGCGTTGTCCATTAACTTTAAAGATATTGCCATTATTTGGATCTTCAATTTCTATAGCTCCATAAGGATAAACTGTTTTCACAATAAAGGGACCAGTCCATCGAGATTTCAGTTTACCAGGAAATAAATGCAACCTTGAATTATATAAGAGAACTTTTTGAGATGGTTCGAATGTTTTTCGTAAAATATTTTTATCATGAAATATTTTCATTTTCTCTTTATAAATTCGGTTATTCTCATACGCCTCATTCCTTATCTCTTCTAATTCATCTATTTGGAGTTTTCTGAGCGAGCTAGCTTTGTCAAGATCAAAGTTGAATTTTTTAATGGCCCAATAAGCTTTATGTTCCAGTTCTACGGGTAAGTGGCAAGGTTTTCCATAGACGAGTCTAAAAGGAGACATGCCAATCGGGGATTTGTATGCAGTACGGTATGCCCAAAGTGCATCGGTCAGTCGTAAAGACCAATCCTTACGATCTGGGTTGACCGTCTTTTCCAAAATATTCTTGATCGCCCGATTAGATACCTCGACTTGCCCACTCGTTTGTGGATGATAAGGGGTGGCAATTTGATGAGTGATTCCGTACTTTCGCATTAAGGCCTCAAAAGGTCTATTACAAAAATGCGAACCCCCATCACTTATTATGGCTCGAGGTGTTCCAAATCTAGATAGGACATTTTCCTTCAAGAATTTTAGGACGGTTCTATGATCATTAGTTCTACAAGGAATTGCCTCAATCCATTTGGAAACATAATCTACAGCCACTAAAATATAAAGATTGCCAAAAGAAGGAGGGAATGGGCCCATGAAATCGATGCCCCAACAATCAAAAACTTCTATGATCAAAATTGGGTTTAGGGGCATCATATTTTTACGGGTTATCCCTCCCAACTTTTGACATCGCTCACAGGATTTACAGAAGTCATGGGTGTCTTTGAATAGAGAAGGCCAGTAAAAACCACACTGCAAAATTTTGGCAGCAGTTTTCTTTCCAGAGAAGTGACCACCACATGCTTCTGAATGACAGAAGGAGATGATACTATGAAATTCATTATCAGGCACACATCTCCTAATTATTTGATCTGGGCAATATTTAAATAAGTACGGATCATCCCAGAAATAATTTCTAACAAGTGCTAGGAATTTTCTTTTATCCTGCTGGGTCCAAAAACTAGGGATTTCACCCGTAACCAGAAAGTTTGCAATATCAGAAAACCATGGTGAAGTCACAAGTGCAAATAATTGTTCATCAGGGAATGTGTCTAGGATTGGTGAAGTATCCATGGAATCTGAAATAATGAGGCGGGATAAGTGGTCAGCCACTACGTTCTCTACTCCTTTTTTATCTCGAATTTCCAGGAAGAATTCTTGGAGTAGGAGAATCCATCGAAGCAATCGTGGCTTAGTATCTTTTTTCGAAAGAAGGTACTTGAGAGCCGCATGATCAGTGAAAATTACAATCTTGGATCCTATCAAGTAGGATCTAAATTTGTCTAGTGCAAAAATTACGGCTAAGAGTTCCTTCTCCGTAGTAGAATAATTTACTTGAGCACTATTCAGAGTCCTACTAGCATAGTGGATAACATATGGCTTCTTGTCCTTTCTCTGCCCTAAAACTGCCCCGACAGCATAGTCACTAGCATCACACATGATTTCAAAAGGAAGATTCCAATCAGGTGGTTGCATAATAGGAGCGGAAGTTAACAAGCCTTTCAACTTGTCAAATGCTTGCTGACAATCATCTGACCACTCAAAGGTATTTTCCTTCTGTAGAAGGTTGCATAAAGGTCTAGATATGATACTAAAGTCCTTAATGAATCTTCTATAAAATCCCGCATGACCTAGGAAAGAACGTATATCTCTAACTGTCTTTGGGGTAGACAAATTTGCAATTAAATCGATTTTAGCCTTATCAACTTCGATTCCTTTGGATGAAATAATATGTCCAAGAACAATTCCTTTGGTGACCATAAAGTGGCACTTCTCCCAGTTCAAAATTAAACTTTTCTCCCGACAACGAATAAGGACTAACTCCAAATGATGTAAACAGTCATCAAACGAGGAACCAAACACAGAGAAATCGTCCATAAAGACCTCCAAAAATTTTTCAACCATATCAGAGAATATACTAAGCATGCATCTTTGGAAGGTTGCAGGAGCATTGCAGAGTCCGAATGGCATTCGCTTGTAAGCAAAGGTACCAAAAGGACATGTGAAAGTCGTTTTCTCCTGATCTTCGGGATCGATTTCTATTTGATTATAGCCAGAATAGCCATCTAAGAAGCAGTAGAATTGATGCCCTGCTAATCTTTCCAGAATTTGATCCACAAAGGGTAAAGGGAAATGGTCCTTCCTAGTGACAGAATTTAGTTTTCTATAATCAATACAGACTCTCCAACCCGTGGTAACTCTAGTTGGAACTAATTCATTTTCTGAATTCTTGATTACAGTAACCCCAGACTTCTTAGGGACAACTTGGGTTGGACTGACCCATCTACTATCAGAAATAGGGTATATGATACCCACATCGAGCAATTTTAAGACTTCTGCCCGAACCACATCCTTCATGTTAGGGTTCAGCCTTCTTTGTGGCTCACGAGATGTTTTTGCATTATCTTCTAAGTGGATCCTATGGGTGCAAATTGAGGGGCTAATTCCTTTAATATCAGCGATGGTCCAACCTATTGCACTCCTATGCTCTTTTAACACATCCAAAAGTTTGCATTCTTGATCCTGATCGAGTTCAGATGAGATGATCACGGGGAATGTATCTTCTTTACCTAGATAAGCATACTTGAGTTCAGAAGGTAAGGGCTTCAACTCAAGTTTGGGTGCTTGGACACTAGATGGAAGAGGCGTATTATTGCTTGGGGGCAACTCTTCAAAACGTGCCTTCCATTTTTCTGTATCCAGCAATGCAGTTGAATCTAATAAGGCATTGACTTCTTCAAATATCTCATTCTCATCTATTCCAGCGAAGTGAGCTAGACAGGCCTCTAAAGGATCAGAAGAAAGGGAAGGGACAAATGTATCTTCCGTAATTGTGTCAATCAAATTTATCTCCTGAACTTCACCATCTTCATTTTCATCTCCAGGTTGTTTGCAAATATTAAAGATATTAAAGTCTATGGTCATATTCCCAAAAGAGAGTTTCATCATCCCATTCCGACAATTGATCAAAGCATTGGAAGTTGCCAAGAATGGGCGACCAAGAATGACTGGAATTGCAGTTGTGCTATTTGTGACAGGTTGAGTGTCCAAAACGATAAAATCTACTGGAAAGTAGACTTTATCAACTTGGACAAGAACATCTTCAACGATCCCTCTCGGTATTCGAACAGATCGATCAGCAAGTTGAAGAGTGACCTTGGTGGGTTTTAGTTCACCAAGGCCCAACTGCTCGTATACCGAATAGGGCAGTAAATTGACACTAGCCCCTAAGTCAAGTAAAGCTTGCTCGATCCGAGAGTTTCCTATGATGCAGGATATTGTAGGGCAACCAGGATCTTTGTACTTGAGTGGGGTATTGTGCTTTAAGATGGCACTAACTTGTTCAGTCAGAAAAGCCTTCTTTTGCACATAAAGATTTCGCTTTATGGTGCAAAGGTCTTTTAGAAATTTCGCATAGGATGGAATTTGCTTAATTGCATCTAGCAAGGGGATATTGATCTTTACTTGTTTGAAGATGTCTAAGATTTCTTGGTTAGTTGCCCCCTTTTTAGTTGCAAGCAATCTGTGAGGGAATGGGGCAACTGGTTTATATTTAGGCAATGACTCTTCTTCAGGTTCCGCATTGCTAGTTTCTTCTTCATCCTTATCATTAGGATTTTCCACAGGACTGTCAACCTTCGGTGGAATCTCTTTATCAATGATTTTTCCACTTCTAAGGGTGGTGATAGATTTAGCATGTTCAGCTCGGGAGTTTGAAGGATTTGACATAGGATTTGACATACTAGAGGATCCTACTTCATGTTGGCTTTTAGGATTAGGAAACGGTTGGGCTGGAAAAGTTCCTTTTTCCCTAACATTAAGTTGTGATTCAATTCTATCGACCGATGTTTTAAGCTCTTGCAAGGTTTGTTTTGTATTTTGATTAATCTGGAATTGACCTTCCATGAATTGCTGCAATGTCTCTTCAAGGGTTTTCTTATGTGGTGGCACATAAGGAGTTTGAGAAGAATTCCCTTGAGATTCATTAGCAGAGGGTCCATGTCTCCAGCTAAAGTTTGGATGGTTCCTCCAATTAGGATTGTAGGTATTGGAATATGGAGAACTAAAGGGTCTTTGATAAGTATTGACTGAGTTCGATTGTTCCACCATTAATTCTTGGAAAGCAGGTATGGATGGACATTCTTGAGCTGTGTGAGAAGGGCTCTCACATAATGCACATACCATGCTTGCCATTGGGTTAGAAGAGCTAGGTCTTTTGACAAGCTCAATTGCTTCTACTTTCCTAGTAAGATTTGCCATTTTAGTATTCAAATCAGCTTCTTCTCTTAGTTGATAAATCCCTCCCTTAGTAGGAGTGGATTGTTCAGTTTTCTCTGATAATTCCCATTGTTGGGCATTTTCGGCTAGGGACTCACAGAAGTCCCATGCCTCATCAGGGTTTTTGGCCATAAACTCCCCATTACACATGGTTTCAACTAATTGACGCATATGGGGTGTTAGACCATCATAGAAAAAACTAACCGTCCTCCACATCTCAAAACCATGGTGAGGACATTTACGGAGCAGATCCTTATATCTCTCCCAACACTGATAGAATGATTCACCCTCCTTTTGGGAGTAGCTCATGATGTGCCTACGTAGTGCATTGGTTTTGTGAGTGGGAAAAAATTTCTTTAAGAACTCTCGGCTCATCTCGGCCCAAGTTACTATAGATTGTGATCTTAAAGCATGGAGCCAAGATTTTGCCTTTTCTTTCAGCGAAAAGGGAAAGAGACGTAATCTAATTGCATCTTCAGAGACGTTTCGAAATACCAAGGTGGCACATATATCATCAAATTCTTTTAGGTGAAGATATGGATCTTCAGATTCAAGGCCATGGAATCGAGGGAGCAATTGGATTACACCAGGTTTTAATTCAAATTGATTTGCATCAGTTGCAGGCAACACGATGCATGATGGTGTACTAGATCTAGCCGGTATTAAGTAATCTCGAAGAGATCGGATTACTGGATTATTTTGAACTTCATTATTGCCATGATTACTTCCTACATCATGTTCGTTATCAGCCATGTTTTCAGAATGGTTTTTAGACAGGTTTTGTTCAGATTCAGTTCTACTTAATCTTTGTGTATGATCTCGATACCACAAGGGCATACACAAGATTCAGAGGCAAAAGGTAAGTCAAGGATTTGCAAGCAAATGTATGCACCACCTAGAGCCTTCTATACGAACGCTCTCGTTTGAAGGGGATAACAGACTAGACACACATACGCCTACACCGAGACGTATGTGCCGAGCTTTCCCACGAGAGCGTAAGTTGATGCGAGATAGCAAATACAGAGAATTTAAAGAACGAGTGTACCAGGGATAAGCAGATCTTTATTCAGGCAAGCGCGCAGTACTCCTTCGCAATCAACGGTTGACTCCTCTTCCAATATTCAGATTTTTTTTTTTTTTTTTTTTTTTTTTTTTTTTTTTTTTACCTGAAAAGAATAAAAAGAAGTACTTAGTATATTGAATGCACAGAAAAAGCAAAGACTAAAAAGAAAAACGTGGATGCGAAGTTCCTATTTGTCCGTTGCAATCCCCGGCAACGGCGCCAAAAACTTGCTACAACTTTAAATAGTCCTAATTAAGGGACTAAAAAGTGCAATTTAACCCCAAGTATAGGGTGTGTAGCGAAGTAATAATCTCGGTGAGTCCGAGGTCGATTCCACAGGGACTGAAGGACTAATGGGAACTAATGTGATGACAGTGCGTGAACGTGAGTGCAAATCAGGGTTTTCCACTGAGAGTGGAGCACGAATGATGAAACTACGTTACTAAATTAAATAGAACTAAGTATTGCAATTAATTAAAGGAGGTTACGATGGAGATGAGGCTAAGGCATCCGGGTTCAACCTAGTAATATATTATGCATTCTTTTGATCAATGAGTATGCATGAAGACAGTATGAAAATTAAGTTCGGACGCATGCTACAGAGGTCTTTAAGCATTGCACATGCCCGGAGTCGATGTGCAATCAAAAGGACTTGTACACATACATCGATTTCTAGTAATAAGCATCCAACATACGAAAATAGATTGAAACTCATATGGCGAGAGACTCGTTACGCTAGTGCTATCTTACCACAGGGATTCATAAGCGGTCCGTATGCCCGGAGTCAATACGGACTCAAACAAATATGCAAGTAAAATAACATACATCATCAGACAGTGTCATCCATATACGATTCAATCATACGAAAATTAAGCCTTATCATTGATCAAATGAAAAACGTAACATACTACTAGGTATCCCCCATAGCCTTAGCTAGGGGTTTAGCCGCACATGTTCATAGAATTTAACAGAAAAACATAAGTGCATGCAAACTCCATTAATGAAAAAAATACGAAGGATGGCGCTCGTGGATGACGGCTTCCGGTGATGGTGACGACGTGCGATGACGGTGACGGCGTGGATTTGACGATGGTGTGCGGCGTGACTCGGAGATGATGGTCCGGATGCGTTGATGACGATGCCGGGTGGAGGACGATGAAGCTTCCGGCTGCGATGGTGGATGAAGTTCGGACGTAGATGGTGGTAGAAGATGGTGATGGTTCGAGCTTTTTATGATCCTCCCCGTTCGTCTGGTGTCTCCCCCCTATATAGAGAAGAGGAATTCCGGTTGGTAAGGAGAGAGAGAGAGACGTTCGGATAGAGAAAGAAACGGGGCGGAGAGATAGACGTTCGGATGGCTGCATGGATTTGCAGTGCACGGACGGCTGGGATGAATGGGCCGGCTGTATGGGCTTGCACGAGAGGAAGGTGCTCGGGAGTGATCGGGTACACCGGACGGCTGTGATTCTCCTAGCGGGTTTTTAGAGAGAGAAAGAGATTTTCGAGGCTGTTACGAAAGGAAAGAGAGAGAGTCGGTTTTAGAGAGAGAAAAACCAGGAGGAGAGAGAGAAGATCGGCTCGCAGGGGGTCTCGGATGCTAGGCTCCCGATCGGGTCGGGGCTGTTGCGTGCATGGCTCGGTGAGAGAGGAAAGGAAAGAGAGATCTCTCTAGAGAGAGAAGATCGGAATAGAGGAGAGAGGGACGGTTAGAGAGAGATAAGGAAAGAGAGAGCGAAACGGGAAAGATAGAGAGAGAGGTGTTCGGTTTTTAGGGAGAGAAAGTAGGAAGAGAGAGGGCTGGGCGCTGTGATCTCGGGAGAGACGGGCAGCGGCTGGGATTTGGAGAAACGGACGGCTGATGGTGCGTTTTGGTTGAGTTTATGAGAGCTGGGATCCGGAGCTTCGCGATCGGGTCGGGCCGGGGCTGATGCACGGGACGGCTGTGATGCTGCATGGGTGATTGGTGGGTTGCAAGAGAAGAAGTGCTGGGTGGTGCTCAGTTACACCGGAAGGCTGTAATGCTGTTACGTGGGTTGGTGAGATATGGACGGCTGGGATGCGTGGGCCGGTGATGTGATAAAGTCACATGCATGCAAGTGGAGTTGTTGAGTGCATGGGTGTATGGCTTGGTGCACGGACGGCTGTGATTATTGAGAGGAAAGAGAGGAGGAGCTGATGGGTTTCGGTTTAGAGTGAATGCATAGGATTAATTGGAATTAGGGTTGACAATGGGTCGGGTCGTGTTGGGTCTAAAATTGCCAGCTCTAATTGGAATAGGTACGTGCATGCATGCATGAGTATGGGAGCTAGGGACGGCTACGGGTCAGTGAGATAGAATTGGGTTTGATGCCAGGGATAGGTGGGGTCGGTCTGCTTTCGGTTGCGGATGGCGATTAGGGCTTTCTCCGTGCCACATCGGCAAGTCACCATCATGCCTCATTAAGCTCCGTAGAATGTCCGGGGGTCTTCTCTTGTTCGCATCATGCAATTCGTCCGCCCGATGAAGTCAATTCTCCGCCAAATCATGTACTTGGCCTTTGCTCCATTGTTCCTCAGAAATTGCTTCAAAACATCTTGTGCATCCTCCATTGAATTGTCGTGAGCCTATTCATCGCTCTATCATGATGCCTTCTATCTGACTGCGTCGAGTACCGGGTCAGTTCCCTGAAAAGTACACATAAAATGACGAGTGTAAGGTTACAATGCAATTATCGATAAAAAATGATAATTTGGACTTCCGGGCTCCGTATTTTTCATGCATGTATCGTATGAGTGCGAACCAATACACCGTTATGTCCGTAATAAAGTCTACTATGCAATGGTGTAAAGAAACTGATGCGCTTTACGAGTATATGAAAAGTTTTACGTAGGAAAGCGATGATAATGCAGTAAGAAATAAGCGATAAAATGCATTATTTGGAGACTTAACAACACTCACTCTCATTTGCCTTCCCAACCTTAAACCGGTGTATCAGACGCCCAGGCTTGTAACTCAAAGCGACGGGTCGACAGTCGATAACCACCTCCTCAAGGTCCCTCTCGATCCTGCGAGATCGAGGGTCGCGAGAAGGAGAAACTGTAACAGGAGAACCTGCGCAAGGACGCGGGGACCCGGCGCATCCCTTGTTTTCACTATCACCAGAAGCCATAAGAGAGGACTCACTCGCGTCGTCCTCTTCGCCAACATTGAGGGCGCCATCGCCACCCTCCTTCAAAGCAGCACCTGGGAGAACCAAGTCATGCCCAACCGTAGCAGCGCATAATTTTAGACTCTTCCCTGGAAGACATGTGCTCGGAGGCCGTCGAGACATAACAATCTTCTCTCGGGCCTTTATGGGCCTCAGTACCTTCCTTTTCTTCTTCCCGCAGGAGACCACAAGTTCGGTGGGAACAATCTCTCGAGTTACCCGAGCAGGCTCGATCATCACCTCCATCAGCTGGGCTCGGTTCGGCTCATCAGAACCTCGAGGAAACTCCTCCTTGTAATCAGACACCACCACCATATTCTCTGGCGCCCTGGTGAGGGCGTAATCTGGCAAACCGAGGCATTTAAGCCGTGCGGGGGAATAAGTAAAATCCTTCCACATATTAGTCCCAAAAGTCAACCTCTTAAAGAGCTTGTCCAACTTCTTGCATTGTGCCTGAGGCCACCCCTCTTACCGCTCCCCGAATACCGACCAACTGCGTAGCTAACCACTTTGAATGGTAATTCGGGCATACGAACAACGGAGCACCACGCGCCAGTCACGGATAAGGGGTAGAGACGATAGAACCGATCGGATGAACTTGGATATTTTATCAGGGGCTGATGTGACTCCGTCATAAGAGTAAAAAGTAGCTTCGACCCAGACACTCTCTGCTATCGATAGTGGTGAAAGAAATACCCGAGCTCGACACGAGGAATTTCACCATCATGGATCTCAGAATAGCAAGCAGCAAGTTCCTCGCAATGATCTGATTTGATTCGGCAAAAAGCATAGATCACCCTCCAAGCGTTGCCGCTAACTTGCCCTGGACAAAGATCGGAGATGGACAGTAGCCTGGCAGCAAAAAGAGGCAGAGGCAAGCGTAGTCCGCTGTTCATCTGGCCCATGGTCACAAGGGTCCCCAGGATCTTCTCCATTCTAGCCTCCTCGAGGAAAACTGCATCTCGGCGAGCCCCAAAGGCTGTTAGAATTGGTGAGGTCTATAGCTCGTAAAACCTATAGTTTAGCTATGTATGGTTGATAGTATAGGAATGAATATTGATACATACCTTAGTACGTGTTCTGATTACAGAACAGAGAGCCATGGCTACATGGTAATCCACTTGAGTGGGAGACTCAAGGGATTGGTCCCATGTAACCTAAATACGTTCGCAGCTCTGATAAGGGTTGGTCGCCCTATCAGGATAAGCTGTTGGGATGACAGAGCGTGGGTGTCTCCACCACGGTCATTACCAGGCACAGTGTCTGTGGCCGAACGGAACCAACACGGTGCACAGATCGGTGAGCAGACACCGGTGCACTAAACCGTGTTTCTGCTTAGGGTAAAACGGTCCTAAACCCTGAGGAGCCATGTCTGGTGGACTAACCAGTTGTGTGGTGCTTTGGCGCACCAATGTGTGAGGATCCGGATGCAGTGATCCAAAACCACGGTGTACTGGGTTACCCGGCTGGCGTTGCATCAACATGTCACTCCTGCAAGCTATCCACACCCCTAACGGGAGGTGCGTTCCTTGGTCTGACCTACGTCGTATTAAACCCTGGCCAGGTGGTCATCAGTTCGACTGGTGACGGATCCGGTTACTCGGCAGAGTTATCGGAGGTACGATGTACGTGGTCAACCTGGAAGGAACCGAGTCATATGAGCAATCGAGTCTGACGGTATTCTCCACCGCTCGAGTTGCATCATGGCACCAGTGGAGGGACAACGAGTTTACCATACTAAGCGGAGAGCAGGGGTATGAGAGAGAACATAGTAAGTCCGGGGGAATTGGAGTGCAGCCTGCGTCGCACTCTGGGTGGCTACTCGGACTCAGAGGATCGATGGTACACTCGGGTAGTGTGTCGATCGAGTCTGAGTTGGAAGCCATGAACCCTGGTCCCTGAAGGTTCCACCTTATCGACATTATGTACGGTTCTTATACCATCTCATCGAAACACAGAACGTAGTTAGAGGAAGCGAGAAGTCCAAGCATACGCTCCGTGAGTGCTTCGCACTAGTGCACGGTAGATGCGTAGCTACGTGTGTGCACTAAGGGAAAACCCTAGGTTAGTGCAGAGACACATGTAGCAATTCCTTGCCATAAGTGGACTTTGCCACATGGGTGCGATGCACCGGGACATGTTGCGAGTTGACTAGTTGACTTCACTAGGGGCACCCGATGGGAACCTCAGAGAATAGTGAAATCACTAGTGCACTTCACTTATGTGTGCCTTGTAAAGTCTCGTACACAAGGAACGGCCAACTAGTGGCATAAGGGCGTTTTGGTCATACCATGCGCCACTATGCACTAAGGGGGCCGGCCCTAAGTGTTGAGAGACTGGTCAAGGCCGGCCCCATTAGTTTCGAGAGGTTGTTGCCTCCGATGAAGGGGCCGGTTATGAGGCGCAGAAAACGGGCTGGTTTTGACCGTTTTTCGAAAACAAGGAAAGGATAGAGATAAAGTAGAGATATATAGGGATAAGGTTTGAATCAATCATCCTTATCCATACTGTCCTTATCCATATGGATAGGCCGGCCTTATATATGAGAAGGAGAGAGAGGGGGCACGAAATTAATGAGCCATGCAAGCCCTAGGGCCGGCCCAAGCCATGGGGGAAACCCTAGCCACCCCCTCTCCTCTCTTCGCATCTCCTCTCTCGTCTCTCTCTCCCTCGCTTGCGCCATTGGATGGCGACTCATCTTCCTCATGTGGTGTTTCATAGAAGGAGAAGGCTCGTCGTATGGAGGCACTCATAGATCCATCGACGAGGTGCCGTGCATCGTGTGAGATCGGGTGAACTAGAAGGCGTCTCCCGCAACCTTTTGCTGTCCAGAATCTGCACAGAAAATCAGTGTTGTTTTTGTGATTCCAGGAGCTACAGAAGTCCAAACAATGTAAAACTTGTTACAAAAGTTGCGTCTCGAAGTTGGCTACCTGCAGTCCAAATTTCATCCCAATCGGAGTTTGAAGCAGAAAGATATGGCCGTCGCACTGAAGCTATGTCGAGCAGATCCGTAGCCCGTCTCCATCGACAATGAAGAAATTTGTTGCGGTGAAAGATTCCGCACGCAGGTATGATCTCTAAAAAATAGATCTAACATAATTAGAACATGCATACATGCTAGATTGTTCTTTTGCGTTAGATCGTCGTTAGGGGTTCGCGTAGTTGCCATGCTAGATTCATACACGCATATGTAGATCATTTCGATGAAAATTTTGATATGTAACGCACACCGCTCACGGTCCTCGGACCTTCACTTTGCTTCCGCTACGGGACTCTACCATGGATTTATTTCCAACAATTGGTATCAGAGCCACGCTAGTGGTGTGCGTTTCATGTTTTTCATGAAACCGTCATGTGCGCGCATGAATAGTATGTGCCGCCATCGGGGTTCTACGAGTAGATCATGCATAGTATATTTTGTATGTTCTATGAATCGTTCTTGCAGGGCGCCGCTTCTAAAATTATTCTGGATATATGATTGCTTGCAACCGGGGGTCGGACCCCGTGTTAGCGATTTTGTCTGGATGTTTTTTCTTCTGTGTGTGGATAGATTTTTGAGCCATAGTCGGGCAAGAGGTGAAGATTTACCACTCTTGATTCCCAGGCTTTTTGCTAGGTTTGTTTTCCTTTTCGTTCTAGGAAATTATGTACGAACGAGCACTTGCTCGAAGCGTACTAGAGCTTTTTCGGTTACAGATTGAAGAGGAGGACTTGCCGTGGAGATCCACCACCGGAAGGATGAGCGGAACCTTGGAGGCCGATGGCGATCCGGCGAAGCGTACACGATGACGGCAAAGGGCAGAAAGCGTCAGAAGATCGTATACAGAGGCTTGCACCGGATCGAGGAACCTTGCAAAGGAGACAGAGAGCCTGTGCTGTGCCAGTCAGGTTCAGGGGTCGGACCCTGAACTTGATTCAGTTGTGTGCTTGTTTCTTTCAGTAGTTCTTTATATTTCTGTAGAGAACCCCGATGCGATAATTTGATTATCTGTGTTAGAGGGATGCCCTTTCCCCTCGGGTCCTAGCGACCTTATTAGGATAGGATTCCACTAGTGACGCCTATTATTTAATTGACCCTTGATGATAGCATGAATTCCTCACATTTGGTTATGCCCCCATTAGGTCAACACCCGATTAGTCGGGTGTGCCTATTTGGCAAGCATCGAAACCTAGAATGAGTTAGAATTCTACTATGACATCATTCGTCAAATTTATAAGCGAGGCGCCATGGTAGTGGACTACCTTTCCTGTCAGTTTGACCTTAGGCTAAGCTCCAGGGCATTAGCGTGATAGCCAAGTTTGCGGAGCATCGATGTTTTTAGAATATGTAATGTGACCCTTGAGTGGAGAAATCCACTTGAGGTAGGGACTATGATATTCCGAGATCGATTAATGCTTCGCGAAAGGCTTGAATGCTAGTGGGAGCATGGTATGACCAGGGTCTAGTGTATAGGTTGTCGTGACCTTAGTATACACTCATACTTACATTAAATAACCCTCAAATTTAATAAGGGATGCAAGAGAGGACTTTTAGAGATCCTCTGGCCTCCACGGCCAATCACTTCGTACTCGGGTGGGAGGGCATAACTCAACAACCCCCTCGGGTGAGAGCTGTGTTTTTCCATGCCAAGCTACTTAGTGATCTCCCTCGGGATATGGCGGTTACGGCGCCAAGGGTTCAGGCTTTACTCACCCTCGTGGGGGCCGTTAGAACTTCAGTTCCGTAATTGCCTAGGCTCGTGGTTAAGCATCCGAAGTACACATGAGGTATTCGTTGCGAAGACAATGGTGATCACATGGTACTGGCCAAAAGATAACCATGGTTCATCAAAGCCCTTAGTTGGCAGATTTGGATAGGGTCAAGGGAAAGACCCGTGTAAGCGGATGACCTGCACACTGCCCCCTCGGACAGGTGCAGCCTATTCCGAGATCTTACATACATGGTTAATTAATCCATAGAGGTGTCTTCGCTTTGAGGGTAGCGCTGACATTTGGATATAATTAGCTTATTTTAAAAATCCATAAAATAAGTTATTTTGCATTCATTTTCATTCAACCATATAGTTCCCCTATCCGCTATCCCATAAGAGAACCAGTTATCGGGTCTCTAACTACGTATAGCGGAAGTGTTTTCTTTAGCTTATGCATAGGGTAGTTAACGTACATTGGCATGCAATCTAAATATCCCTGTACTAGACCTAACGGGTTCAGATATCACTAGGGTACTAACTAGGGCATATGATGACTAGCGAGAGTCTGAGGAGATGTGCAAGTTCTGTGTCATAGCAGACTTGTAGACAACTCCTTAGAAGCAAGTCAGAGATATGCCGGATCTTCTCAAAATAAGTTTTACTTGCATAAGATGTCTGGAAGGCGAAGTCAGTCGACTCATCGCTTTTCCACTAAGATACTTGTCGGTACCGAGATGTCTGAGGGTATGCTTGTTCGGGAACACATCTTTGAGTTCCAGATCGAACTAGATTCCAAAGACATAGTACCGGATGACGAGGTGGTGGAAGATGTCTGTCTTGCATCCTTGTCTGGAACCTTCGAAGGCGTTATCAGAGACTTTAGCTTTAACAAGTTAGAGATGATAAACGCAGAACTTCTAAGGAGATTTCCAAGAGACAAAGGATGGGATCAAGATTAAAGGCAAAGCCTTTAGTGCTTAACCTAGGTCTTCTTTAGAAGAACCTAAGGGAGTAACTTATAAGAGATCGAAAACTATTCTAGTGCAGAAACTAGTGTGGACTCCTAAGTATGGTAACGCTAAGGACGGAAGAGTTTCTGTTTTAGCAAGTATAGGGGGTATTTGAAGATTGAGTATGGTCTCAGGATGTTAGGATTTGAGTCGCTATCTAGTAGCAGTTCATATGCTTCTTAGAATGTAGACTTCGGGTCTACAGAGATTCAAGGAAAGCAGAAGGCTACTTTATAGTGAAGTAATCCTAACATAGGTACTGATGCCATAAGCCGCTGCGGAAGCTGTTAGATATGAATGTCTTAGTTTTTTCGAAATACAGATTTTGTTTTTAGAGATATAGTTCTGTTTCCTCCTTAGTAAATAAAGTTTTTTAGTTTTAGACAGCACCGTATGTGTGTATCTTAAACTGAAAAGATAGCTTCAGTACTAGAGGAATAGATCAGAATAATCTCTTTAAATTTAATCTTAATTCGGAAATAGATTTCATGACAACTGCAGCGTCAAATTTAAATTCATCTAAATCCTTCGGAGAATCTATCCCATTTGTGATCCCTCTGATTTAGATATTTTGTCTCAGATAAATTCAGAGGTGACAGAAGATCGAGTTTCTGTTCACAGAATCATCGTAGATCCTTCTAACCTATGAGTGTAATCTGGAAGGCAGAATAACTAAAAGGGCCATGAAGGTATGGGAGTTAGTTAATTTTGACATCTATGGTTCCAAGAGCGTCCAGACGATAGGAGTCTCTTCGATTTAATCGAGGGAATGAGAACCTATCGGATGTATTCCATAGGATCCTGAAGGAGCATGGGATTATCTCCCAGTTAAATGCTCCTAGGATGAAACATCAGAATGAAGTCTCCGAGAGAAGGAATCGGACCCTGTTTGACATGGTCCTTAGTATGATGAACATTGCCAAATGTACTACCCACCCTTTGGTGGGGTTGTACCTTAAAACAGTAGCTTATATCTGAAACTCTCTCTCATCTAGATCAGTGCCTCAGACCTATAGAGAGCTATGGTCTAAGCGAAAGCTGACACTATAGAGTCTCGAGATATAGGGTTGTCCTGCACTTGTACAAAAGGACAAGAGGGATGAGATGGAGATGTAGTTTCAGGTATATCTGTTTATAGGTTACCCTTAGGAGGCATAAGGTGGACTGTTCTATGATTTTGAGGTTTGGAAGGTAATCATTTCTATGAATACCATCTACCTAGACCAGGATTATATTATAGACCATAAGTTTATCAGTAAGGTAGTTCTGGGTGAACTACTGGGTACTGGTAGAGAGTACGTATCTGAAAACGTAGTGGGAGTAGATGTTACAAGAAACTAGTATACCAGGTACTGTAGAAACAATTCACTTTTGTACCACCACCACTTTGTCGTTGTGGGACCATCAGAGCTCCTGAAAGATGCTATGGAGAAACTTTGATAGTTAATCCAGAGTTTCAGGAAGATGATCCCTAGAGCTACGAAGAAGTAGTGGGAGCTTTCTTTGTACCACCACCACCTCGTCGTTGTGGGACTATCAGAGCTCCTGAAAGATACTATGGAGAAACTTTGATAGTTAATCCAGAGTTTCAGGAGGATGATCCCTAGAGCTACGAAGAAGTAGTGGGAGCTTCCGACAGCTCTGACTGACAAAAGACCATGGAGGTAAATTTGCATCAATGTTCCTTGGAACAGTCTTGACACTTATAGCACTATCATCCTTCGGGGTGTAGGAGGTGTATAAGAAGAGCACCCGGTTAAGACTTAAGTAGCTAGATTAGTTACCAAAGGAGAAGGGATTGACTATGTCAAAATCATCTCACTGGTAGCTATGCCTAAGTCTATTTCGGATCCTCTTAATCCATCACAGCCTATTATAAATGGGAGATCTGATTGATGGATGTCAAGACAGTTATTCCCTAACGGGAATTTGGAAAGGACATATGGATGATGTAGCCCCAGGCTTTGTGTCAGTAGGTTAGGAAGATTTGGAATGCAAGTTGCAACGGTCCATTTATGGACTGATGCAAGCATCCAAGTTGGAATATCTATTTTGATCAAGGGAATCCGCTCATACGGATTTGATCAGAATGAGGATAAACCAAGATGGTATAGGAAAGGTGAAATAGCTACAAGGGTATATTTAGTACTTTACGTTAATGATATTCTACTGATTGAAAATGACGTAGGAATATTGTTTACGGTAAATGTTTGTAGTCATCACAATTCGATGTGAAAGACCTTAGTGAGGCGAGTTATGCTCTGGGAATCAAGGTAACTCGAGACAACCAGAGCAAGATTCTCTTGCTGTCACAGGCTACGCATGAAGATAAGATTCTAGCCAGATTCGTTTTACGAGGCTAGATATCTATTGCGCAGCAGGAAGATGGGTCGGTTTCAGTCGAACCCGGGTCCAGATCTTTGGACCGATGTGAAGGGTATACTCAGAAATCCTTGTTAAGTAAGGATTGTGAGTTAGCTTGCACTTCACAGGTCCTGATATCGATTGGACACACAGGATCTGACTTTGGTGTTAGATGTGTGTTTCAGAGAATCGATTTCAGGGATTATTTTTATCTTGGGATTAGAAGCGGTAGTTGGTAGAGTGTGAAGCAAGTGCATCACAGACTCTACCACAGAGGCTTAGCACGTTGTTGCGTGCGAAGTAGTATATCAGGTGGTAAGGCTTAGGAAGTTCTTAGAGAACTTGGGACGCGTACCAGAGGCTCAGTTATCTGTTGTTACAACAGAAGAGCGGTAAGCAAGGTCCAAGGAGACTAGGCACCGCCGTTAGGGGAAACCCATCAAGTACAAACTCCACTTGATCTGACAGTTATAGGAGGAAATGTAAGTAGCGGTACTGAGGTGGAATCTACAGACAATGTTGCCAATTCCTTTAGGGAATTCCTGCAAAGGCTTTTGGGCAGTATGTAGAAGCTACAGAGCTCAACACCGTTATTCCTCGTTAGACCTAGTGGGAGATTGTTAGAATTGGTGAGATCTATAGCTCGTAAAACCTATAGTTTAGCTATGTATGGTTGATAGTATAGGAATGCATATTGGTACGTACCTTAGTACGTGTTCTGATTACAGAACAGAGAGCCATGGCTACATGGTAATCCACTTGAGTAGGAGACTCAAGGGATTGGTCCCATGTAACCTAAATACGTTCGCAGCTCTGATAAGGGTTGGTCGCCCTATCAGGATAATCTGTTGGGATGACAGAGCGTGGGTGTCTCCACCACGGTCATTACCAGGCACAGTGTCTGTGGCCGAACGGAACCAACACGGTACACAGATCGGTGAGCAGACACCGGTGCACTAAACCGTGTTTCTGCTTAGGGTAAAACGGTCCTAAACCCTGAGGAGCCATGTCTGGTGGACTAACCAGTTGTGTGGTGCTTTGGCGCACCAATGTGTGAGGATCCGGATGCAGTGATCCAAAACCACGATGTACTGGGTTACCCGGCTGGCGTTGCATCAGCATGTCACTCCTGCAGGCTATCCACACCCCTAACGGGAGGTGCGTTCCTTGGTCTGACCTACGTCGTATTAAACCCTGGCCAGGTGGTCATCAGTTCGACTGGTGACGGATCCGGTTACTCGGCAGAGTTATCGGAGGTACGATGTACGTGGTCAACCTGGAAGGAACCGAGTCATATGAGCACTCGAGTCTGACGGTATTCTCCACCGCTCGAGTTGCATCATGGCACCAGTGGAGGGACAACGAGTTTACCATACTAAGCGGAGAGCAGGGGTATGAGAGAGAACATAGTAAGTCCGGGGGAATTGGAGTGCAGCCTGCGTCGCACTCTGGGTGGCTACTCGGACTCAGAGGATCGATGGTACACTCGGGTAGTGTGTCGATCGAGTCTGAGTTGGAAGCCATGAACCCTGGTCCCTGAAGGTTCCACCTTATCGACATTATGTACGATTCTTATACCATCTCATCGAAACACAGAACGTAGTTAGAGGAAGCGAGAAGTCCAAGCATACGCTCCGTGAGTGCTTCGCACTAGTGCACGGTAGATGCGTAGCTACGTGTGTGCACTAAGGGGAAACCCTAGGTTAGTGCAGAGACGCATGTAGCAATTCCTTGCCATAAGTGGACTTTGCCACATGGGTGCGATGCACCGGGACATGTTGCGAGTTGACTAGTTGACTTCACTAGGGGCACCCTATGGGAACCTCAGAGAATAGTGAAATCACTGGTGCACTTCACTTATGTGTGCCTTGTAAAGTCTCGTACACAAGGAACGGCCAACTAGTGGCATAAGGGCGTTTTGGTCATACCATGCGCCACTATGCACTAAGGGGGCCGGCCCTAAGTGTTGAGATACTAGTCAAGGCCGGCCCCATTAGTTTCGGGAGGTTGTTGCCTCCGATGAAGGGGCCGGTTATGAGGCGCAGAAAATGGGCTGGTTTTGACCGTTTTCGAAAACAAGGAAAGGATAGAGATAAAGTAGAGATATATAGGGATAAGGTTTGAATCAATCATCATTATCCATACTGTCCTTATCCATATGGATAGGCCGGCCCTATATATGAGAATGAGAGAGAGGGGGCACGAAATTAATGAGCCATGCAAGCCCTAGGGCCGGCCCAAGCCATGGGGGAAACCCTAGCCACCCCCTCTCCTCTCTTCGCATCTCCTCTCTCGTCTCTCTCTCCCTCGCTTGCGCCATTGGATGGCGACTCGTCTTCCTCACGTGGTGTTTCGTAGAAGTAGAAGGCTCGTCGTATGGAGGCACTCAGAGATCCATCGACGAGGTGCCGTGCATCGTGTGAGATCGGGTGAACTAGAAGGCGTCTCCCGCAACCTTTTGCTGTCCAGAATCTGCACAGAAAATCAGCGTTGTTTCTGTGATTCCGGGAGCTACAGAAATCCAAACGACGTGAAACTTGTTACAAAAGTTGTGTCTCGAAGTTGGCTACCTGCAGTCCAAATTTCAGCCCAATCGGAGTTCAGAGCAGAAAGTTATGGCCGTCGCACCGAAGCTATGTCGAGCAGATCCGTAGCCCGTCTCCATCGACAAAGAAGAAATTTGTCACGGTGAAAGATTCCGCATGCAGGTATGATCTCTAACAAATAGATCTAACATAATTAGAACATGCATACATGCTAGATTGTTCTTTTGCGTTAGATCATCGTTAGGGGTTCGCGTAGTTGCCATGCTAGATTCATACACGCATATGTAGATCGTTTCGATGAAAATTTTGATATGTAACGCACACCGCTCACGGTCCTCGGACCTTCACTTTGCTTCCGCTGCGGGACTCTACCATGGATTTATTTCCAACAAAGGTGGCATAAGCTCTCTCAATGGATGGCCTATCATCATTGTCCCGAAACTCGGCCATCAGCTCACCCCAGGATGTTCGCCTCTTCTCCACACTAGTGCAGTCGGTGGTGGGTTCCTTATGATCTTCGTCCGCAAAGGGCCTTAACGGCCCTAACTCGCCGTCAGAACCACTGTCCGAATCCTCAATATGTGGCAGAGGAGGAGCGCAAACAACCTCCTTCATTCCTCAATGGCGTTTTCCCAACGCAGCGGGTCCCTTGACGGATTTCATCTTGAAAAGAGCAGCCTGCAATGGAGGCACAAACGATAAGTTAAGAGCAGGGTGGGCAAAAAATCCACTGAAATGCGAGATAAAAGGGCACTTCCTTGATCCTGGCCAAATCAACACCCTTATACGACCGTTGTACCTGGCGAACACAGTAACTAGGTACGGTAGTACATCGGGTGAAGACTGGTTAGCCATCATGCGGCGTCGACCTAGATTATCTCTAAGAAGCTCCCTCAAATGTAGCGTTGTCCCACGCCGACAACCCCGCGCACCAGTGGCTTAGGAATATAGCCAAAAAAGTGTCGGTTTCAGATAGGGCTAAGATTCTGAAAATACACTATTTTCAGTACCGACACTTCTTGGCCTCTTTTAGCAGCCCCAGTAACGGGGTGTCAACATCAACAAGCAGCTCCCCCTCGGTTTCGCACAAAAACCGAGTGGGGAGGGGGTGACATCACCCCACATGCAACCCCCCATCCCGGTTTCGTAAAAAACCAAGAGGGGAGGGGGTGTTGGCATCAGCTACAATCCACCCCTCGGCTTCGCATAAAAATCGAGTGGGGAAGGGGTGACGACACCATCAGCAGCCCACCCCTCGGTTTCATCAGAAAACCGAGAGGGGGGAGTGTCGGCGTCAATAAGCAGCCCCCCTCGGTTTCGTACAAAAACCGAGTGGGGAGGGGATGACGGCACACCATCAGTAGCTCACCCCTCGGTTTCGACAGAAAATCGAGAGGAGGGGGTGTTGGCATCAGCTACAGTTCACCCCTCAGTTTCGCATAAAAACCGAGTGGGGAAGGGGTGACGACACACCATCAGTAGCCTACCCCTCGGTTTCATCAGAAAACCGAGAGGGGTGTATGTCGGCGTCAACAAGCAGCCCCCCCTCGGTTTCGTACAAAAACCGAGTGGGGAGGGGGTGACGACACACCATCAGCAGCCCACCCCTCGGTTTCAACAGAAAACCGAGAGGAGGGATGTTCGGCATCAACAGCAACCCAGCCCTCGATTTTGTCAAAAACCGAGTGGGGAGGGGGTGACGGCACACCATCAGCAGCCCACCCCTCGATTTTGACAGAAAACCGAGAGGGGGGTGTCCGGCATCAACAACAACCCACCCCTCGATTTCGTCAAAAAACCGAAAGGGGGGGGTGCTTGGCATCGACAACAACCCACCCCTCGATTTTCGTCAAAAAACTGAGAAAGAAAAGGGAAGATCGACATTACCAACAGATGGTAAGCATCGTCAAAAATAAAGAGAAAGAAGGAAAGAGGATAGGACCTCGCAACCCGCGCACGGCTCTTTTTCCCACTCGCGCAATGACCCGGCTCTACTCGCCCATGCCCCCCCCCCCTTCTGCCTCTCTTCGTGTGTGACAGAAACAAAAAAAAAAAAAATTGTTGAATCGCAACTCCAGATGGCCTAGAAGGGCTGCAACTCATATGGAAGTATAGGAATTGAATCACATAAATATTTGCTGTGAGGATTTTTGGATGGTGTTTGATGTGTTGGATATGAGTGCATATAGGGGCGATCAGTAATAATGATTGCTGAACTGCAGCATGTGGTACAACGAAAGTATAGGAGTTGAATCACATAAAGATTTGCTGTGAGATCTTTGGGTGGTGCTTGATGTGTTGGATTTGAGTGCATATAGGGGCAATCGGTAATAATGATTGCTGAAGTGTAGCGTGTGGAACAACGGAAGAATAGGAGTTGGATCACATAAAGATTTGCTGTGAGGATCTTTGGGCGGTGCTTGATGTGTTGGATTTGAGTGCATATAGGTCAGTAATAATAATTGCTGAAGTGCAGCTTGTGGTACAGCCACCACACTAAACCCAACTAACTAGTTGTCTAGCCATCTTAGTGCCCCCTTCTTGATTTGGGGTGACAGGCTCGTGCTACAAAGCCCGGACTATAGAGGCCACGTCGTGAGCTTCGTTGAATTGCGTCGAGCTCGGGATGGAAGAAGACGTGGCGATTTTGGGCTCTTATGAGATCCGTGTAGAAGACTACGCAGTAACGGCCAAAGACTGGCAAGAGATTGGATGGGTTGTGACAATCGATGCAAGAGACAATGATGAGCAGGGTGCAACGACGACGTCAAGGCTCGGCTCTAACAACAAGTCCCCCCTCGGTTTCGTCAAAAACCAAGAGGGGATCTCGATTTCTACAGCAGCCCCCCCTCTCGGTTTTGCCAAAAACCGAAAGGGGAGGTGTGTGTCAGTATCAACCGCAAGAGAAGGAGCCTCGGTCGAAAAATGCACTAATTCCCCGGGAACACCCCCTTTTAAAACTGAGACTTTTTGGTTCGCACCAAGAGGGTCTCGGTGCAAGCAGCAAGAGAAGGAGCCTCGGTCGAAAAATGCACTAATTCCCCGGGAACACCCCCTTTTAAAACCGAGACTTTTTGGTTCGCACCAAGAGGGTCTCGGTGCCAGCAGTAGGAAAAGGAGTCTCGGTCGAGAAACGTACTGATCTTTTGGGAATGCCCTCTTACAAAACCGAGACTTTTTGGCTCGTACCAAGAGGGTCTCGGTGTCGGCAGAAGGAGAAAGAGTCTCAATCAGAAAATGCACTGATTTTTAGAAAATGCCCACTTACAAAATCGAAACTTTCTGGCTCGCACCAAGAGGGCCTCGGTATCAGCAGCAGGAGAAGAAGCCTCGGTCCAGAAACACTTTGATTTTTCGAGAGCATCCACTTATAAAGCCGAGACTTTTCGGCCCATGCAAATAAATGCAGAATCGTGACCATGACAGCAGGAGGGCTACAAATATGGAAAGAAGATCAGTATGAGTATCCTACACGAACGCGTTGGCTTGGCTCGTGACACGAGTCGGGACTTCGCTAATACGAACCGCGAGTCCGATGGCCCTTGCCAACCATGCCAGAATCCTAAGGTGTTTGCACCTTGGAATCCCAGCCGACCCAGGGGGTCCTGACCCGACTAGGAGGGGGTAACTGTGGGTGCAAAAATTGTACCGGACCAGATCAGAGCGGCATGGGCTCGCGCAACGGCCCAAGTGGGTGAGCCCGCCCGGGCTCATGGTCCCACTCTACGGGGCTCGCAGATCAAGCCCTCCCCCTTATTGGGCCCGAACAACGGCCCAATAAGGGCCCAGCAAGGAGGCCCAGAACTAGTGCCACGTCATCATCGCCACATCATCACTGCCATATTGGGCACATGCCTATGCTATAAAAGGACCCCCAAGGCATCCAGGAAGGGGGTTGGTCATTCAATCAGACGAGGAGGATTCCAGAGCAAGTGCTAGAGCTCAATTCTCCCCTTCTTGTTCTCTTCTAGTTGCTCCGTGCAACCCCACTGTACGAAGCTTCTCTTGGCCTGTCGAGAGAATGCTTACCCATCATTTACTTAAATTATAGTGAAGATCAGGTGGCACCTCTCGCCCGGAGACGTAGGTCATAAGACCGAACTCCGTCACCAATCATTGTGTCATCACTCTCTACTCTCTTTATCAACTCTCCCATCTCTCTAACCATACAAACCATCCAATTCAATCAAGGCTGTGGGGCGGGATTCCCGATCAAGGCGGCTCGAAAATTTCCCCCACAAGAGATATACTAGGAACACCCCCTCCCGTGTGGGCCCCACTCCATATGTGCGTAGCACTGGAGCATGGTAGAAATGGACAAGTAATTTTTACTATAGGCACCCCATGATTTTACTAAGGGCATCCCAGTAAATATTGAATCACTAGAGGCACCCCACAAAGGTTGACCTTGCACTAGGGTTTGTCACTATACTTAATAGGCCGGCTATATGGGATCCCTGTATGAGGTGGACGGCTACTAGGGACATGAGGGAAAAAGCCTTGCATGCGTAAAGTAGCTGCCCCCTTTTAGGGATCTACAAGGTAGCCACCCCGGCCCCTCATTAAAAGGGTGAGATTTAAGGGAGGGAGAAGACTTGAGATTTAAGTCTATCCCCTCCCTTAAAATACAGGGCATGGCCAAAAAGGGAAGGGTACAGACGGCTTGGGTTTTGGGAGGCTTCATATAAGGAGAAAAAGAGGCCGAGAGGCCATTTTGGAGCTTCCTTTTGGATTTTAGCCAACCCTCCCCTCCTTTTTTCCCCCCCTTGTGTTATGAGAAAGAGAGGAAGAAGGCTTGCAATGGAGAGGCAATCAGAGATCTCCTTGCAAGGGCCCGGCCTATGTGTGTGATCAGGTGAACAAGAAGGGTGCAATCCCTCCTTTCCTATCACAAGAAGGTTCATCTACAAAGGCCTTCGATCTGTCTCTATCGATAAAGAAGAAACATTTTCGCAGTTAAAAGATTTACACGAAGATATAATTATTTTGAACCATTAGTCTAGTGTAGATTGAATATGTATCCATGTTAGTTTATTCATTACGCTAGATCGTCGTTAGGGGTTCGTCGTTTATGCTTTATTCATGTGCACATGTGTTTTAGTTTGATGAGAATTTTAATATATAACACACACCAGCTACGATCTTTGGATCGCTAATTTTCTTCCGCTGTGACCCTGTACCATAGGAATTATATCCAACACTACAACCTAGTCCTCTTAAAAGAAATTTTGCATCAAAATTTCTAACATTCTAGCACAATTATAGGGCGATGAATTAGTTACTTGCTTTACCAGGTTAAGGAGCACAACCCTTAATCATGTCTACTGAAAAGCATCCGCTTCAGTATGGCAGGGAAGTAATAAAATCCTCTTAAACTAGCATCTCAAATATAGGACTAACTAGTTACTAAGATATATTAAATGAAAACTATTAACTCCAAATACTAGTCTCAAACTAGCAACTAAGGAAATTTGATGAATCTTGCTAAAGAAGCTTTACATAACTCTAATGAATCTTCTTGGAGAAGCTTCATATGACATGAATAAGTAAGTGTTTAAGAGAATTCGATGTCTTCTCTTGTTACTGATTTTCAGAGCATCGGTTTTCATCAGCTATTTAGCCTTGCTTCCTATTACATTACTAGGAAAACAGTTATGCGACTGACTGTCCACATTCATCTTTAGACGTCTTATCAATCAAAGGTTTAAACCTAAGTAACTTTATAAATCCTCTTCTGTTGACTCTTCTTCTGTTCGCTGGGTATCCACATGATGATATACTTGTAAATATTTCTTACCGATTTCTCTTTCCACTAGCTCATATCTCTTGTTCACCACTTCCTTTCAATATATTTATTCCTCTTTCTTAGACATTTCTATTTGTACAAATGATTAGTTTCCATCTCCTACTATAGCATTTGTATCTCTCACGGTAGCAGTTCTTTTATGGATCATTTAAAAATAAAAAAATTATCTAAAGACTATCAAAATAACATTTTTGGGGTTAAAAATCGAATATAGTGGCGAAGTAACTAACCATATAGTAGATCTCGTCGTGAAATTTCTAAATTGGGGTCACGGTCAGAATTCAGACCATAAAGCACAAGTTATTGTCGTTTGAAGTTTACAATGAGTATTTTCAGTTCCCAACACCTTCTGGTGTCCAAATTTTTTTTCTCATATGCGTGTTGTATATATATATATATATATATATATATATATATATATATATATATATATATATATATATATATATATATATATATATATATATATATATATATATATATATATATATATATATATATATATATATATATATATATATATATATATATATATATATATATATATGGTTATCATGCATTCAGTAACCAAGCATGTGTGTAGTGGTAGTTCTGTAAATACATTACTGCTTTCTCCCTTCATCTTGCTTTATGCTTTCTCATAGGATGCTACCATGTCCTCATCTATTTTTATGCACCTACACCAGCTATAATGAAACCTATAATATTAAAAAATTGATTTATCAAAGGTAGAATCCGGAATATAGATCCTCGCCTGCTTAATTCAAAAAGAGATGAATCCAAGAAAATAATAAATACCAATAAAAATGATTCCAAATGTAGCAAGAAGAAAATAAGGGGAACAACCAAATTAGAAAATCATGGCATTAAGGGATTCTTTTGTAAGGAAAGATGAGACTCGCAACATTGCCAAAATGCTAGCCCCCAAGAGAAAAAATGATAATATTCCAAGCTATATCTTTAAAAAGGGCATAATGAGATAGAGGAAAAAGATTGGATAAATAAGCACCAAAAGTTAAAAAGAAAAAAAATATATTATTTTTTAAGGAAGTACAAGACTTATATATTCACCGAAACATAACTCCCAAGAAAAAGCATAACGAGGCTTGAACCCATATCTTAAAGAGAGATGCAATAATATCGAGAACTTGATCCATGTCATGCGTTCATGATAACAACCATAAAGAAGAATAAAAAAATAAAAGTAAAAAGGAAGCAAGTTTTTTATTTTTTTAGAAAGATGAGGCTTATATTCTTGCTAAAGCATCAGATCAAAGAGAAAGCACGTAAAGGATTGAATCAAAAGTTAAAAAGGATAATATCTTTTTAAGGAAGGATAATATTTTTATTATTGTCGAAACTCTTGTCTCCCAAGAGGAAGCATCTAGAGAAACCATGAAAAAATTCAAACTCGTATCTTGAAGAGTGAAGAGAGAGAGAGAGAGAGAGAGAGAGAGAGAGAGAGAGAGAGAGAGAGAGAGAAGAAGAAGAAGAAGAAGAAGAAGAAGAAGAAGAAGAAGAAGAGGAGAGGAATGAATTTGGGGTTTGTTCTTGACAATGGGAGATAGAAGAGTAATATGGAGGTTTGTTGGCTATAAATAAAACAGGAAAGTCGGTGGTTTTTATGACCCACTTCACACAATGTAATCGTGCGAATAGATAAGGGTAGCGTACAAGGAAAGTTAATTGAATTACCGAAATATGTTTATGTCATTTTTTTTTACTTTAAAAAATCCGACTTTCTCTTTTCTTTTTCCATAGTATTATAGTATGTGTTAGTGATTGCACTACAAACAACTAAACTCAACAACTAATTGAAACAAAAACAGAGAATCTTGTAGTGTTGATATAAACAGATCGTAGATTTCAGAGAACAATATTTTAAAAAGAGATAATTAGCCTAAGACCCTTCTAACTACCCTTATCTGTTGCGTTTAGCATTAAGTCCCTCCATAACTCCCCATTTTTTTAAATGGCCATTTTACCTCGATAGCAATTGTACAATGATAAGAAGCCGTGGTACAGTTTTTTTTAACATGCGTTGTACAGTGAAATCTTCAATAAAAGACCTACCACCCAAAACACTGTAGTTGCTACAATGATTTTATTGTAGTAGTAATTATTCCCAAGTATCAATTCGAGGTAATAAAGTATCAATTCGGTTTGCTACAGGGATTTCATTGTAGCAGCTACAATGATTTTACCGTAGCAACCGAATTGATATTCCAAAATCACTGTAGTTTATTAACAAATTCCGAAGTATCAATTCGGTTACTACAGTGATTTCACTGTAGCAATCGAATTTATACTATGCCCGAATTGATACTTTGTCTGAATTAATACTCTACCCGAATTGATACTTTAGAATTGTTGCAGAGTATTAATTCGATTGCTACTATAATGATTTTCACTGTAGTTACTATAATGAATAACTATAGCAACTTATAGTAGCTACAGTGACATCACCGTAGTAATAACCAAACAAGCACCAATAATTCTTTGTTGCGTGAGAGATTGAAAATGCCAACAATGGCTTAATGTAAAAGTGTCTTCTCGGTGAGGGCTTGAGCTCAAACCAACTTATTGTCCAACTAGAGATAAAAAAGTATCCCCTGAAAAGTGCTTTTTTATGTTTTAAGAAAATATTTTTAGTAATATTAATTCGGGAAAAAAAATAATAATTCCCAACGGCCTTTTGCTGCCGAGAAATGGTGTTCCCCGTTTCCCCCGCCGAAAACCAACCACCTGCCCGGGGCCCGCATTGGGAGTATCGAAAGCTCTCGTCTTTGACGACACCATAACGGTGGCCTCGACGGTGATCCCTTCCTTCAACGCTGCAGCTCCCTCCCACCCCCTCCACTCTCCATCCCGCGCTGCTCTTCCTCCCGCCTCTAGGGTTCTCTGTACACTCCCCCCCTGATCCCCATTCCCTTGCCTCCGTTTCCTCATTCTCACTATCTTCTTTCAATCTTCTCCAAGAATTTGGGACTTCCATTGCTTAAGTTATCGTTCTTTTTGATTTTTTTTTGAAAAAAATTGGGATTTTTGGTGTTCGAAAATGGCTTCTGTTGCTTTCTCTGCTGCCTCGGCTTCCGATCTCCTCCGGAGCTCATGCAATGGCGTGAGCGGCGTTCCTCTCAGGTCTCTGGGGAGATCTCGGATGGGAGCGAGGGGCAGGAGACAGGGCCTGTCGGCTGTGACCACTGTGGCGGCGAAGATGAGGAAGGCGAAGAAGCACGAGTACCCGTGGCCCGACCACCCGGACAAGATCGATCCCAGTGTCAGGGGCGGGTTCCTCAGCCAACTCTCCCGTTTCAAGCCTCTCAAGGAGAAGCCCAAGCCCGTCACCCTCCCCTTCGAGAAGCCCCTCATGGATCTCAAGAGGAAGATTATCGACGTAAGACCTAAGATTTCTAAACCTTTTTTGGTGTAATGTGGGATTTATCTTCATTTTACTTTCTCATTTGATGTAGGAGAAGAACAAAAATTCGAACTTTTTTGCTCCCCTTCTAACTAACTATTATTACCTTTTTAATAAATAGCTTAATCTCCATTTCAATTTTATATAACGCTAGTCTATATATGTAAATCTAGTCTGCTTAACAATTGCTGGCCAGGAAATACGATAATGTTATTGTTTTCGGAATCTAGGGGTCTATTATATAGAATAGCGGAGAAATAGATGATGATATGCCCCATAGAATTACTATTGGTTCGATGAAGTGGAGAGGAGCTTTGGGAGTGCTATGCGATCAATGCCTGCCTTTAACACTTAAGGGTAAATTTCACAAAACGATCTAAAAGAAATGGAGTGGCCAATTCTATGAAGAAGTATAATAAGGCCCGCAATCTTATATGGTTCTGAATGTTGTCCATAACAATTAACGAGTGTTACGCATAAATGAGCGTGGCAGGGATGAGGGTGTTGAGGTGGATGTGTGGAAACACTAGGAGGTAGATAGTGGGGAATGGGTGCATTAGAGAAAGTATTAGAATTGCGTCAATTAAAGATAAAATGATGGAGAACAGATTAAGATGATATGGGCATGTACAACATAGAGCAAAAGCGGCTTCTATAAGGAGAAGGTCTCGAATTACATTGAAAGGGCCAAGAAGGAGAGGAAGACCTATAACAACATTGATAGAAGAACGTATGGAAAAGATTTCTTTGACAATAGGGTTACCCCTTAACAGAAATTAATGACGAAGAAGGATTCATAAAGCTGGCCACAAATAGATGGGGCATGGCTTGATGGTTATATTTATTGTTATGGTAGTTAACCAGTAACTTCATTTGGCAAATTTACATAGCATATTAGAATCTATTGGTTTGAATTGAACCTGGCAATTCAAGTTTCTAATTCATCCAATTATGGAATCTAAATTAATTCATTATTTCATCTCCTGAATTTTAGGAAGAATCAGTAGAAGAAAATTAAAACAACAAAAACTTGGCTGGAGTTTTGTGTGGTGCATTTGAGAAATACAGATTCTAATTAATGTTTCTGATTGGCATATCCCAGATGTTGATCCTATTATTGAAGAAGCTACTAAGTAAAGAAGAGAAAGTGTTTGATCATGGAGAATGATTTATTTTTATAGATGTCAGGAGTGAGATAATATGGATAATTGGAATTGTCCAAAAAATCTGTGCTTTCGAAGTACAGGAAACAAAATTCAGTTTCTAAAAAAGTGGTTGTAGCATGAGTTTTCCTTTTTTTACTGGATCTAGCATGCAACTGAATGCTATGCTCCTTGTCTGTAGGTACGAAAGATGGCTGATGAAACTGGTCTGGACTTCAGCGATCAGATCATGTCTCTGGAGTCTAAATATCAGCAAGTAACTCCTATACTTCAAATATGAGGATAAGTTATATTTTAATTGGTTTATTCATTGTGGGCTGGCCACAAGATAACTGTTATGTTGGTTTAGTGCAAGGTGCCCATCTTACTTGCTTCTAAGGATTCCCAGTAGATTCACATTGTCTTCGTTACTGTATTTACAGGCTCTAAAAGATCTATATACACATCTCACTCCCATACAGCGTGTGACCATTGCACGACATCCCAATCGGCCAACCTTTCTCGACCATGTTTTGAACATCACCGACAAGGTTAAGTAATTGATGATCAAATGTTACTTAGATACTGTATCTCCCCCTTGATGAGCTGTTGTCCTAATATTTTTATCCGCTTGTGATTTCAAGAAAAAGTTGAAACCTTGTTTCCTTATCTGTTTATCTAGTGGGTAGAACTTCATGGTGATCGTGCCGGTTATGATGATCCAGCCATAGTGACTGGCATTGGAAGCATTGATGGTAGAAGCTACATGTTCATTGGTCAGCAGAAAGGCAGAAACACAAAGGAGAACATCCAACGCAACTTTGGAATGCCTACTCCCCATGGGTATGTACTTCTAGTGCAAATCCTGATATGAATGAAATTTTTTTATTTGGAAGTTTTAATAGTAACTAAATCTGTATTGATAGAATGTTAGCAAACTCTATTCATATATCATCTTTAAGAAAGTTATGGGCTAACTAATCTATTCATTTCTTCATGATGTATGACAATCGATTACTTTCTTGACATCTAGAAGGTGCTTTGGATAAATGTGAAGAGATAGCAAGTTATGGATCTATCCTGATCTCTGATCTTTGCATTTACCGTAATGCTGATTTTCAATAGATATCGAAAAGCTTTGCGGATGTTATATTACGCTGATCATCATGGATTGCCTATCATTACATTCATTGATACTCCAGGCGCTTTTGCTGACCTCAAGTCCGAGGAGCTTGGTCAGGTATATGTTCTTTTTACCTTAAACATTGATACTTAAGTATGCATAGACATCAAGGCAGGATGCTTGCTGTCTAGTGCATCATCTAACCTGGTGCTTTGTTCTGTCCATGCAGGGTGAGGCCATAGCCCACAACCTGAGGACCATGTTTGGTCTGAAAGTACCAATTGTTGCTGTTGTTATTGGAGAAGGTGGCTCTGGAGGTGCACTCGCAATTGGATGTGCAAATAAATTATTAATGTTAGAAAATGCAGTTTTTTATGTTGCCAGGTGATTAAAAACAACAATTATGTTTGGTTATTGCTTATTTCTCACTTAAAACTCATATTGTTGCAAAATTACTAAATTAGCTGGTTGAGACATGGACTATATATTGGGCTGCTTTGCATGGTGCATATATGTACAACTTAGTTGTTTTACATCTTTCTATTAGTTCATCACATCATTGCTGTCAGGCTGTCAGCACAGACTCATGGCATAATATCACACAAAGAGAGATACTGGGAGTGAGCCCAACTATCATTAGGGCAATATTTAATGTATACATATTGACAAAGAGATAAGATCACCGAGTGTTCAAAAACTCGAAACTCGGACTCAACTCAAAAGCCAGCTGACTCGAGTAAACTTGGTCGAACTCGACCGTGTTATCCCAACTCGGTTCGACTTAGCCCATAACTCGGCTCGATATTTGGCTGAGTCAAGTCAACTCGGTCTGACTCTGCCAAGTTTTACCTAGTTTTAAAACATGAGATCATCGACATGGTAAGAGTACCACATATATGTGAAAGTGCGCAAGCGGTGAGGAAGCGATTGAAATTTGAAACAAACACCTAGAGGGGACTGAATAGATGGAACGATGGGTTAATTCCCAATTAAAAAAATGCACTTCGATGGATATTATCTTTTCATGCCCTTGTGAGATTCGAGCACATAATCCTAATAATTTCGTAAGTATTTAAAGCATTTAGAGAATAATAATCACAATTGACAAGAGATTTTTAAGGTGATTCGAACAATTCCCTATATCGACTCCTAGCCCTTTCTAGGATTATGTACTTTGTGAGGTAAGAAGGTACAAGACTTGACTCACCCAACTCGTCTGATTGTGTAGTCTTGTGTCACCTTGCTTTTCCACGGGTACGTTGCCCAATCTATGCAATGCTTAGCGGCTTTGGTTCGCCTGACTGGCCGTTGTTCCTCATACTCGTGCCCATGACCGAACACCTCAAGTCGCTCCCATCTTCACTTCAAATCTAACAATGAAAATGAAAGCGGAGGCGGCAGATGCTTTTTTTATAGAAGGCATGGGGAAGAAAGAGCAAAATTAAATGAAGGTGGGAGATGTACATGTATGCATTTAATGACATTAAATGAATGAAAAATTCTGAAAGAAAAGAGTGATGAGTTGAAAAAGAGGAATGCATTAGAGAAGAGGGATGCATCGGAAAAAAAAGAGATACCGAGAAGAGTGGACGAACCTCGAAGGTCATTGGCTACTCCCTCCTAGTCGGCGGCAATAATGAGAAGAGATAAAAGAGAGATGGGAGTGCCACGTATGAGTGGAACGCAAAGCAAACATATTTAAGCCCAACCTAGGCGAACCTGGAGCAATCTAGCCTAATCTATGAGTGCACACGCACACACAACTATACCAGTCATGCTCAATAAGACAAACCCTACATCTGGGCAAATACAAATGAAAATCCATCCGTCCGATTGGAGCCCGGAGATAGACAATGAAATCTAATGGAAAAACAAATGTAACTAACTACAAAAAAGCTGAAAATATACAAGGGTAAAAAGGGTCAATATGCTCGAAGGGCAAAACTATCAAAGTGTGGCCTGGCCTGCATTATCTGGGGATGCTCCTATGTTATAATAGATGCATGCCCGTGCCTGTCGGCACTGCAGCGGGCCGCCGAACCCGATTGGTACGAAGCGGGCAACCACCGCCCCACCCCAGCCCGCCCCGCCCCGCCCCCCAACCTCCGAACCCAAATCTTCTGCCCATTTATCTGCCCCATCGTCTACCCCCCAAGTCACAGTTGCCCGTTGCATCGATACCCGACTTATGCATCGCACTCAGTCCGAACCGGCAGGCAAAGAAACAGCTTTGTCGCCGGTCAAGGATGACATGTCCGTGCTTGTCGGTACTGCAGCGGGTAGTCTTCGACGGCAATACACCTGTCGGGCTGTCTTCGGCGGCAAGACACCCCCCGATTGGCACGAAGATGGTAACCACTGCCCCACCCCCCCAACCCCCGAATCCAAATCTTCTACACCATTTATCTGTACCCCAAGTCACAGCCGTCTGTTGCACCATACCCGACCCGTGCATCGCACTCAGTCCAAACCGGCAGGTAAAGAAACAGATGTGATTGGTCCTCCAATGATCTACCCAGCATCCGATCATAGTGTGCGATGGGTTTAATAGACGTCTGTGATCAGGACACCCATGATGATGAGTTGCAACGAAAGATTAAATTAAAAAAAATAAAAAATAAAAAATTTAAACGGATCTTACTGAGTCTTAACGGGTCTACCCGTTTTTAAAGGGGTTGGGTACGGGTATAGGTTCTAGACACGAATAGCTAAACGGTCTGGGTTTAGGGGTTTTGGACACGAAACCGGACACGACACAACCCGCCCCGACCCATTGCCAGCCCTACCGTTCCTCCTATCTTTTATGATGAAACCAAAATGTGTGTGTGAGCTAGCTACGACGACCAATTTAGCTAAGATAGAACCCTTGGACCTTTTATATCTCCCATGACCAAGAGTACTATCTGATATGTTGGTTTGCATAACTGATTCTTCTGGTGAATCAGTATGCTCTATTACAATTCCTTTCTTTGCCAGCCTGAAGCCAAAGGTTTAATCCATCCATGTCCGGCATGCGGACAAAACCTTAAATCCATCCATGTCTGGCATGTGGACATCACTTATAACCAGATCAAATCTGTCTTTGTTCTCCCTCAGCATCTTCAAAGCCGTGATTGCTTGATTAGTTGTCGTAACTGGAAAAACCACACGAACCCATTTAAGTGGATCACACTACCGATTTTCGAGACAAAAAAAAAGCTAAATGAGATAGTAAATCAAAAGGATGAAATTCAGATAACACTTCTTTTCAATAATTACTATGAACTACCCAACTCCAAGAAGAATACAGAATGCCAAACTCCCATCAAGATACGTATAACATTCTCACAGAAATAAAGATCTAGGCCCATATCCTCAAATTAAGAAGACAGAGATTTGAAGGAAAGGAAAGGAAATGAGAGGCAACCATGATATTAGCAGTGCAAGAGCAAAGTCTCCAACAACTTCAGGCAAGTGGGATCGTCGTCGACGGCGAGAATCCGCATTCCCACTGGTGCATGCCCGTGTCGATTGGCACGAAGCGGGCGCCTTCGGCACAAATGATACATACTAACTGATAAAGGCTAAACTTCATTTGGGACCCTGCAACGTCACTGCTCTGCTTGTTGAAGCCCATGCACAGTGCGACAACCAAGGTGGCCATAGTGGCCAATAGCCTTAGCAGCAGATGGACTTTGAAGTAGTCCGCGTAACGGGCATCGACAAACCCTTGGCTATCCATCTCAAAAAACCATTGAAAAAAATAAGCTCGATACCGGTGTGCCCTTACTGCCATCTGCCGGCAATAGTGAAGAGGAGGAGGGGATATTGATAGTCACTGCTCGGCTGACGACGACGTCGGGCAACGCTCCGCCGACTATGCCACTTATGCAAAAGTTGCCAAAAAAGATATTGTGCTAAAATTTTAAACTTTTAGAATGCGATTTGGAACAAAATAAACTAAAGGGGATTAGGTAGTGTTTTTTTAGCTAAACTTGAGGGGAGCAAAGTGTTAGGGGCCCCTAACCCCATGTTCTGAGGCTTACTGCCTCATATCTCTTCAATTGCAGTGGGCACCGCGGGGTTAGTGTACACACGATGTGTTGAAAATTTTCCCCCATTTGAGAAAGAAAGAGGGGCATGAGCCGCATGATCTCTCTCTCTCTCTCGATCCATGGATTGCTGCCGGCGAGGTGGTGTGGCTCCGGCATGAGTTTCAGCTTCAGCTCCAGCGCCTTCTACCGGATCCATGGATTGCTGCCGGCGAGGTGGTGTGGCTCGGGCTTGAGCTCCCTCCCCTCCTCCGGCTCAGGCTTTAGGCGACTTTTGCAGGGGTTCTTCCATCGCGAGGAGGAAGGCGTCGTCGTCGACGACGGCGCAGAGGGCAGAGACGACCTCGGCGGCGGTCTGGAGGCAGCGGTGGAACAGGGATGCGAGGACCTGATGGATTGGGAACCCCAGGCCCCTCAGCCTCCTCCTGGCGGTCGTGATCGGCCGGCGTAGCTGCACCCCCGGCCTCCTCCTCCATTACCTCCTCTAGGGTCCGCCAGGAGGCGCACGCCGCAGTCCCTCTCCTCCGGCTCCCCCAAGATCGCCTACCTCCGCGGTGAGGCCGACCCCTCCGCCGGTCCCGATGCCTGCCTCCTCACCCAGATCTGTCTGCCGCTGCGCCCTTGGTGACTGCCTCCTCCAGATCGTGCGCACCTGCTACGACCTCTACCTCGGTAGCCCAGCCCCGTTAACCAAACCACCGCCAAGGCCTTCCTCATCCAGATGCTCGTTGTCATCTTTTGCTGCATGGAGGCCGACTCCTCTATCGTCCCCGTCCAGCCATTTCCTTTCCTCTCCCTGTTCCGGCTAGTGATGGGTCGGGGCATCGGGTGATTGGGAGTGCAGGTGGCTTGTCGAGGGGCGGGCGGCTAAGTAGGAGTGACGGCAGGTGGCTGATTAAAGTCCTCACTGGCGACGCCCACCTCGCCCTTGCCTTCTATTTCCTCGCCGACCCATCCTCGCAATGGCACAGCGCCTCCTTTGTCTCCTGGCTCATCGCCGTCGGGATCGGCATGAACTTCGACGCCGTCGCCCGTCATCTTCCTCCTCTCCCCCCGCTGTCCTTCGCGGCCTCCAACAACGCCCCCTGTCTTCCCTCTTTGTCCATCGCGATCACTGCCAGTTGGCTTAATTGACTGCGACAGTTGTTTAGAGAGAGAGATTATAGGGAAGAGAGAGATCATGGGGGAGAGAGAGAAACAGAGAGAGATCGCGGGGGGAGAGAGAAATCGTGTGTGAGAGAGAAAAAGATGTGGAGAAAAGGGAGAGTTTTTGAATCCGTACGATTAGATCTGATGAATTCGCGGGATCTGCTATGAAAATGAAAATGGGGATTCAGTTTTGATAGATTTATGGGGGGGGTTTTATCCGTTCGATTTGAGGGGATATGGGGATATGTTTGATACGTACAATCAGATCGGATGGACAACTTATCTCCAAAAGTTGTCTCCCGTGATTTTGAGGATGGCAGGGTTGTAAATAACCCGAACTGCCCTAACATGTTATATAGATGTAATATAAATTAATTTAATTCAGTTGCTATTTCATTTATTGTTTGCCTTCATTGTTGCGAATTTCTTGTTTCTTGCCTCTCTCTCCCCCCCCTCTCTCTCTCTCTCTCTCTCTCTCTCTCTCTCTCTCTCTCTATATATATATATATATATATATATATATATATATATATATATATATATATATATATATATATATATATATATTGTGTGTGTGTGTAAATGTATAATATATGTGTGCACGCACGTGTGCTCCGTGTTGGTCTCATTACTAGCAATACATGATAGTTACGAACACTATCACCATTCATCCATTGATGACATTTATGTGAATTTTGGTTTAAATCATTTTGTATGATGTTGATTTCCAGTTGCCCTCCATAGTCCACCTTATCTTAATTGGATAAGGTTTGGTTGTTCCTATTGTATTGGCCAATATAGAACAACACTCCAAAACCACAATATGATCTTTGTCCCATTTAGGGAAGTTTCACTCCTATAATTCATAATTCATATTTAGTGTGGGAACTCATAAAGGCCCTTCCATTGATGATGAGTGCTAATTTTTTCTCATGTATGATTCATGATATTATCTTTTCTTAGCCATTGTGCACTGACATGCATGAGCAGAGCAATGTTGAGACATAAACCTCAGACTATTTACTAATGGTGTAATTTTCATTTGTGGGTTGAACCCATCTTCACTTTCATCTCGTAAGACATGCTCTCTCCTTCGTCCTTTTGGTGTGGAGTCTCTCTCTACTCTTGCTTATAGGCGTATTTGCACTTCTGATGTAAAGTGTTTTTTCTGACTTTTGCTCCGTGAGTTGTATTCATGAAATGCTTGTTGTTTTCTTATAAATATGCAAATAATTACCAATATAAGAGTAGTCTTTATGTAAAAATAGCATGAAAATTTATCTATTTTGCACCTGTGTTAACCAAAGGGGTGCTTGTTGAAATAGGTCATTATTCTTGCCACTAAAATGTAGGAAATAACATGGTTTGGGGGTTCGTACGATCCCAAACCAATTTTGGCCGATTGAACATAAGTCTATGACACCCCCCGAACTAAAATATGACTTGATTTCAGCTCAAAATCGGGTTTGGTTCAACTGATCTTGGTTTAAGCCGATTCAATTCAGCCCGAATTGGTGGAACCATGCTCGAATCTGTCTATTCAAAAATGAATCAGACCCGAAATGGGCAAATCAGACCAGAATTGACTGAATCAGACATGAAATTTAATTTTTTTAAATGTTTTGGCCGAAGCAATCGAATCAAGTTAATCAACCACACCTCCCGAACCAATTCGGTTTTTGCCCGGTCCGAACCACTGAACCCACCCAAATTCTCAAACCTTAGGTAATAAAGAGTTATTTATCATTGGAAGAATAGCATGATACTGATCAGCTTAATGTTCATTGAAATACCTTTTATTCTAGTGTACTTGTCGATAAAAGACGCTATTTTTCTTTGAAATATTAGATTAAAAACATTAACCAACCAGTCTTGTCCCATCTACATGGGTATGGATCAAGGTGTTAGGAGATGATGGCTAGGGTTTGGAGAGAATGGAATGCATCTCATTGAGGGACTGAAGCCCAATATATATGTACATGTATACACACACAACCCGACCCGACTGTATATATAACCTGACCCATCTCTATACATTAACACTCCCCCTCAAACTCACAGTGGATCATGGACCGAGAGTTTGTCGATAAAATGCCGGAAGCGAGCAATCGTAAGGGGCTTCGTCAGAAAATCAGCAGTCTGCTCCGATGATGGAATGAATAGCAAGGAGATAGTGTGGTCGAGAAACTCCAGGCGAACATAGTGACAATCAACCTCAATATGTTTTGTCCGCTCATGGAAGACTAGATTGCTAGCAATCTGAATAGCACTCCGGTTGTCACAGAAGAGAGGCGTCGGCCCGAATATCACAACTCCCAGGTCGAGTAGAAGGCGGCGAAGCCAGACAATTTCTGCGGTGGTGGAAGCCATAGCCCTGTATTCGGCTTCGGTGCTGGAGCGAGCAACAGACTCCTGTTTCTTGCTTCGCCAAGAAATGAGAGAATCTCCAAGGAACACACAGTATCCGGTAGTAGAACGGCGAGTGGCTACATCTCCTGCCCAATCTGCATCGGAGTAGACACGCAGCACCAACGGAGAGGTGGAGGGAAAAAGTAGTAAGCGGGTGATGGTGCCTCGGAGGTAGTGGATAATCCGAAAGAGTGCTGCATAGTGAACCAAACGAGGAGCCTGAACGAACTGACTGATAATGCCAACAACATGGGCAATGTTTGGCCGGGTCATAGTGAGATAGATGAGCATCCCAACCAGCCTCTGGTAGCGGGAGATATCCTGGAGTGGCTCACCATCTGTAGAAAGAAGCTTTAAATTGAGCTCCATGGGTGTGTCAGTAATGTGAGAGTCAGTAAGAGCAGCATCAACAAAGATGTCAGAGATGTACTTTTGCTATGAGACCAACAGACCACGAGCTGACCGGGCAATCTCGAGGCCCAAAAAGTAGCAAAGAGGGCCCAGATCTTTCATCTCAAACTGACTCTGGAGGTGGCGCTGAAGGGACGCTATGGTGGCACTGTCATCCTCGGTAATGATCATATCATCCACATAGAGAAGAACTGCAATACCCTGACTGGAGGAGCGAGTGAACATGGCATAGTCAGAGTGACACTCAACAAACCCGGCGGCCAGGACTGCACTGCGGAATCGCTCAAGGCCTGCTTGAGCCCATAGATGACTCGGCGCAAACGACAGACATGACCTGAAGGAACAGGGACGCCCGATAGAGGTGCCATGTATACATCCTCTGAGAGATCACCGTGGAGAAATGCGTTGGTCACATCCATCTGATGTAGAGGCCACCCTCGAGCAACTGCCACAGCTAAGAGGGTGCGAACGGTAGTCATCCGAGCCACTGAAGCAAACGTCTCCTCGTATTCAATCCCATACTCCTGGGAGAAACCACGAGCAACAAGGCGTGCCTTATGCCGCTCAATGGACCCATCAGGTCGAGTCTTGATCTTGAAGATCCATTTGCAACTTACAGGAACCACGCCAATGGGACAAGGAACCAAATCCCACGTCTGAGTCCGCTGAAAGGCCTTAAGTTTGACTGTCATGGCCTGTCGCCACTCTGGGTGTACAACTGCCTCACGGTATGACTGGGGCTCCTGGTGGGTGGGAAGAGCTGTAAGAAAGGCTTGGTAGGACGGAGAGTAGGAGACAACAACAGAGTGTCCAGAAGTGTCAGGAGTAAATACAGAGTAACCAAACCTGTCAGGGGAGTAGTCATATCTGTTAGGAGGGTGATGTTCGCGTGAAGGGTAGCGCCGAACAGGACCAGAATCCGCGGCCGGAGAGGTGGGAGCAGCTGCAGGCAAAGTAGTACCAATGGAAACAGTCTCGGTGGGAGGAACTGTGAAGTGACGAACGTAGACACGCGTGACAGATGGTGGTGGTGGAGGTAACGGGGGAGAGGGAGGTGGCGGGGGAGGTGGTGGAGACGAGGGAGGTGGAGGTGGAGGTGATGGAGACATGGGAGGCGAAGAAGGTAGAGGAGGCTCAACCGGGAAGGTGGGCGTGGGAGCGGGATACGGAGGTAGGAAGGGGATGGTGAGAGGGGGTGACGGCGTAGAAGATGACGTAGGTGGTGAGGGAAGATCCCAGGACTCAGTGGAAAAGTACGGGACATCCTCTACAAAGGAGACGTGACGAAAGACACAGATCCGGCGAACCAAGGGATCGTAGCACCGATATCCCTCGTACTCCCGACTGAGTCCTAAGTGAACACACTTAACAGACCTAGCAGAGAGTTTGGTGCGCTCATGGGGAGGGAGGAGGACGAAACACGTGCACCCAAAGGTACGAAGAAGAGAGTAGTCAGGAGATATGGAGTAAAGCCGCTCGTACGGGGAAACACCAGAGATGGAGGAGGACGGAGTGATGTTGATAAGGTGAACAACGGTCAGGACAGCTTCAGCCCAGTAGGAATGTGGAACAGAAACAGACAGAATTAGAGCTCGTGTTGTCTCGAGGACATGGCGATGTTTGCGCTCGGCGACTCCATTTTGTTCATGGGTGTGGGGACACGACTGTTGGTGAAGAGTGCCGTGAGTCTGAAGGATCTCACGTATCTCAGAGGAGAGATACTCCTAGGCACAATCAGACCGAAAAGTCTTAATGCGTCGACCAAACTGGGTATGAAACATAGTAGTGAAGGTCCTGTAAATATGAGAAATCTCAGAGCGGCGACGCATGAGATAAACCCAAGTGCAGCGGGAATAATCATCTATGAAGCTCACATAATACAAAAACCAGTAAAAGAGGCAACTGGAGCAGGATCCCACACGTCAAAGTGCACGAGATCAAAAGGGGCGCTGGAACGGGAAACACTAGTAGAAAAAGGAAGAGCAATGTGCTTTGCTAATCGACACCCAGTGCAGACAGAGAAAGGGGAGAAGGACATCCGACCTAAAGTGCCAGAGCGAAAAACGTTTTGGAGTCGATCACTGGATATGTGACCTAACCTTCTGTGCCACAAATCGGCATCAGAGGTAACAGACAGAGCTGACGGAGTGGAAGTGGGAACCTGAAGGTGATCCAACTAATAGAGTCCCCCTGCTCTACGACCCAGCCCAACTTTCTGACCCGTCCGCGGATCCTGCACAGAACAAGAAGAAGTAAATGTAACGATCAGGCCCGAGTCACAAAGAGAACTAACATATATTAAGTTAATGTTTAAGCGGGGAGCAAGGTGAACACGAGGTAAGGTTAGGCGACCAGTGGGATCGGAGGCAGGGGTGATGGATCCACACTGCGAAATGGGCACACGAGTCCCGTCAGCAGTGTAGATCCCCAGGTGGGTGGGGAGCAGGGCTACAGTCCGTGAGTACAGAAGGATCAGAGGTAAGGTGGCAGGAGGCACCCGAGTCGAAGATCCATGGAGCTGTAGTACCCGGAGTGGCAGAAAGACTGTGATCTGTCGAAGATCTGGTGGAGACGAGGTATCAAAACAGTAACTCCTCAAAGCGCTGGAGGCGGTCGGAATAAAACCGAAACTGAGCAGAAGTACCCGGAGTGGCAGAGAGACTTTGATCTGTCAAAGAGCCGATGGAGGCGAGGTATCGAAACAGTAACTCCTCAAAGCGCTGGAGGCAGTCGGAGTAAAATCGAGACATAGCAGGAGTGGTGGCAGGCGGTGCTGGAGTAGGGAGATCAGCGGCAGCAGCAGTCCCGCCATCATGGCGGAGGGGACCTTGACGACGTCCACAGTTGACTGACGTGGTGGAGGGACATGGCCCGAGAATACCATCAAAACGAGAAGACGGAGGGACTCGACGATCAACTACTGTGTGCAGTCAGTATGGGAGCCAAGAGATGCTGTATGAAGCCATACCCCTGAAGTACGGGGGCGAGCTGACACAAGGGAGGTCCCGGGCAGTCCGGTACAGAGGAGACGAACCGGAGGATGAGGGCCAGGGGAGGAGCGGTGGGCGAGGGGGGGCGGCAGGGGGTGCAGGAGGGGGGCGGTGTGGGCTGCAGGAGGTGCAGAAGGGGGGGCGTCAGGGTGTGCAGGAGGGGGCGACGGGTGCTTTAGGGGATGGCGGGGGGGTCGGAGGCGCTGCAGGAGGGGTTCTGTTGGAAGAGGAAGGGCGCGGGGTGCTGCAGGAGGTGCAGAAGGGGGGCAGCGGGGCTTCATGAGGTGCAGGAGGGGGCAGCAGTGGTTGCAGGAGGGGGCGGCGAGGGCGGCAGAAGGTGCAGGAGGGGGCGGCGGGGGCGGCAGAAGGTGCAGGAGGGGGCGGGCGGGGGGGGGGCTTCCGGAGTGCTGGAGGGGCTGCCGGAGGGGGGAATCGGGTGTAGAAGGGTGCTAGAAGGGCTGCCGGAGGGGGGAATCGGGTGTAGAAGGGTGCTAGAAGGGCTGCCGGAGGGGGGAATCGGGTGCAGGAGGGGGCTGGAGGGGCTGCCGATGCGGGTGAGAAGGGAATCGGGTGCAGAAGGGGCTGCCGGAGTGCTGGTGGGGCTGCCGGAGGGGGGAATCAGGTGCTGGAGGGGCGGCGGAGCTGCAGGAGGTGCAAGAGAGGGCGACGGGGGCTTCCGGAGTGCTGGAGGGGTTGCCGGAGGGGGGAATCGGGTGCTGGAGGGGATGCCGGAGGGGGGAATCGTGTGTAGGAGGTTGCTGGAGGGGCTACCGGAGGAGTCGCCTTCACCGCGGAGAAACCCTAGAGCTCTGATACCATATTAGGAGATGCCGGCTAGGGTTTGGAGAGAATGGAATGCATCTCATTGAGGGACTGAAGCCCAATATATATGTACATATACACACACAACCCGACCCGACTGTACATATAACCCGACCCATCTCTATACATTAACACAAGGTATGATTTATCGGTTTTTGTAAATGTTATATGAACAAAATAGATCTTAGATCAACCCTTTATGAATCAGTTCAAATTCTTGCGAAGGAAACTTAGAAAAATTGTCATATGAAACTAAGAAGACCAATTGATGGGTAGGAAAAACTACCTTACTGGTCATGCAATTTATGCTACTGCAACCAGGAAGCAAGCCTCCAAGGTAATTCTACAGCACCGATTATAAGCCAAAGAGCCATTTACACAATCCCACATGATTCACATATCCTTCTCAGTAATATCCAACATAGACCACTTAGATCTTTTCTTCAGTTTTATTATTATTATTTTCAGTTCTAGAATACATAATACCTTGCTAAATTCGCTAAGAAGGTCCAAGTTTCCGACACTGCTTGTGCTGCAGAGACACAAATGCAAGTAACGTATATCGAGATTTGAGACATATGATAGAACTACCACCCACATATAGGCAAATGATGATATTATGATCATTCACTACTTGCAAGGATCTTGATGTTTGATATAAATATATCATATATTTCTTCAAATATATTAATCGTGGCCCTCGTGGGTCATCATTTTAATTTTTTACCAAATTGTCTTGGCATGAATTATTCAGAATCCATGTTATCTACTCACACTGATGTGGTGTATTGAATTTTATCCCAAATTATACAAACAGCCCAGAAGCCTGTGCTGCAATCTTGTGGAAAAGTGCAAAAGCTTCCCCTAAGGTATCCATCCTGTAATCTGCAGGCTTGTTGAAGTAACTTCTCTTAATTTTTCAAAAGGCCAAGATGTTTGAGATTTTTGACCTTTGCAGGCAGCGGAAAAGTTGAAGATAACTGCCACAGAGTTATGCAAGCTGAAAATTGCAGATGGTGTCATTCCTGTAATATTCTTCTCTACCTATTCTTTGTTTTTTTGCCTGAAAGGGGTTATTCTTATATCTCAAAGAATATCGGTAGTAATATTGTCAAAGCATTGAAAGGTATTCAAAGCAACATATGCTTAGTTGAGTGCCCACCAATATATTGAAATTGTGGATTCAAGTTCAGTGAACTTTGACTTTATTTTGATGCTGATATGTAGTTTCAAAAGTTGGAAATCTTTGCAAGACTACTGGCAGGCTGGATTATAAGAGGAGCTTGTGGTGGTATGGTGTATGACATTGGCATGAAGGTGTATGACCAACATAAAGCTAATAGTTAATGGTAGTTGTGGCGGTGGAGTGTTTCTGTTATTTGAAGCGTGAAGACATATTACTCTACAGAAAATAACTTAGCCTGTGAAAATTTGGATTCCTTAGGATACATGATATGACTTGTTCTCCAGAAAGTAATAGCGGGCTTTACAGAATTCCTTAGGCGAGACCTTATTAAGCTGTTCTCTACTAGAGGAGGTCTTGTAACCGAGCATATAGGTTCTTTCTAGTTTCCATGTCTATTCCTCTAGGAATTACCTGGTTAATTTTAGGGTTAAAATATTAAATAACCATAGGGAAATTTTATGCCTTTTCATCCAGAAGCCATGCTGTGGGTGTGCGCGTCCCTGATGAGGGACACCAGATGCTAGTGTGCAAAACCCTAAGAAGGGTTGGATGGCTAAGACTTCTCCTTGTGGAATTAAGGGAACCGGATCAAGAAAGATTGTTCACGAATGCATGGAGAGAACACAAAATAGGCATGACAATTATCATCATGGGATATTCAAGAAAGACAATCTCTTAACCTTTCATCTCTCTTCGTGGCCTTAATAGGTGGATGAATACAAGATTCTACTCGATACAAGAATAGAAACCACACAAAGGTTTTTTTAGGTGGAAACCATTGCGGGAAAAACCACCCGGCAAGTCGGGTGGGAGACCAACGGCCTCCCCCTCACTATACTACCCGCGGTTTGGCAAAACGGATTACAAGCGAGCCCAGAAGTTACCCTCAACGCGCCTCTATATCTGGATCTTTCCTTTGCTTAAGATTTTCACTTGGTTCCTCACCCACAGCTCGTCAAAGCGTCCTCCCTACCTCGGTAGTAAGTGGAGCTCGGAGCAAGATCATAAGTACTTCGAGCTTCATTGCCGCAGCGAATTTCCTCCAAGATCACAAGTGATAGGAATGAAAGAGAGTGAAATGAGTGATGGATTGGAAATGCTTCTCTAAGGATTACTAGAGGAAGAAACTCATAAAAAATCAGAGATGATTCATGGTGAAGAGCTGGAGCTACTCCCTCTAGAAATCTCTCTCTCTCTCTCACACACACACACCCCAAAGAAGAGACTAGGATCTCAAAGCCAAGACCTAGGAGACCATGAGCTAAGAGAAAGAGACAATCATTTTCCTCTAATGCAATTCGTGCCTTCAATGGAAGGGGTATGAGCAACCCTAGTGTAGCTTTCTTGAGGAGCTTGACGGGCGGGATCAGGTTCTCTTGGGAAGCTCTTGATATGATAGGTGCTTCAGGTGGTATACTCATCGGGTAGAAAGAGGATTTTTACTAGTTGAACAGGAAGCATGCGGGAGCCTTCTCACTTTCGGTGATCCTCATGGGCAGGTCTGACAGAGCGGTTTGGGAGGTTACATCAGTCTATGGGCCGAATGACATGAGCATCCGTAATGATTTTTGGCTAGAACTCTCTGACTTTAGAGGTAACAGGACAGTTCCCTGGGTTCTGTGTGGGGACTTTAACGTTACCAGGTTTAGTCATGAGAGGAGAGGTGGTCTAGGGCATCTAGGTGCTATGGAAGACTTCTCCAACTTCATCCGTCAATTGGAATTGAATGACCTCCCTCTCCTCGGCCGGCTTTTCACGTGGTCCAATAAGCGCGAGGTCCCCTCCATGGCTAGGTTAGACAGGTTCCTCACCTCTAACGAGTGGGACGCAGCATTTCCAAATTCAACGCAGAGAAGTTTGCAATCCCTGGTCTCGGACCATGCTCCGCACACGTTGGATACTTGTTCCTCTTGGACTCGTGCACCTCGTCGCTTCCGTTTTGAGAGGATGTGGCTAGAAGACCCCTCCTTTGGGCCACTTGTTAGGAAATGGTGGTTACAATTGCCGTCCGACTTCAACTCAGCCAGGAACCTGGTTCGTAAGCTCAGAGGCCTTCGTCAAAAAATCAAGGGCTGGGAGCGCTCCCGCTTTGGATCAGTGCTTCGAAGTAAACAACTAATTCTGAAGTCGATTGAGGATTTGGAAATGAAGGAAGAATCTGCGCCACTAACGGAGGAAGAGAGGGCTTCTCTGTCTATCGCTCAGTCAGATCTCCTGGCTATCCTCCGTATAGAAGAAATTATGTGAAAACAACGCTCCAGAGATAAATGGATCAAGTTGGGCGATCTGAACACGTCCTATTTCCACAAGATAGCTAACGGGAGGAGGATAAGAGACAACATTCAGCACCTCCAGTTAGGGAGTCATCATCTGGAGGGGACAGATGCGGTTCTTACTGGCGTTACTAACCATTTCAAGGCCTACTTTCAAGACCTGCCGGTGTCGTCTACCTCACTTTCCTGGGAAGATTTGTCCATTAAACGGATCCCTCCTTCAGCAGATATTGACAGGGAGTTCTCTCCCGAGGAGATCCGGAAAGCAGTTTTTGATATGAACGGGGATGGAGCTCCAGGCCCAGATGGATTCTCAATGCAGTTCTTTCAATTATTTTGGGACTGTATCGCTCCAGATGTCACCAGATTCATTTTAGACTTCTTCGACGGCTCTGCTTCCTTGGAAAGTCTGAATTATTCTCTTCTCATTCTCATTCCAAAGAGGGCAAATTCTTCAGCAGTGACGGATTTCAGACCTATCAGTCTCTCCAATTGCATCTACAAGATCATTACCAAGCTCCTCGCTAACAGATTATCCCCGATTATGGATGAGATTATCAGCAAATCCCAATCGGCGTTTATCAAAGGCAGACTGATTCTAAATAGTGTTGCCTCGGTCCAAGAGATCCTTTACCACTTGAAGGAGAATAAGTCAGAAGACCTGGTTCTTAAATAAGATTTTGAGAAGGCGTTTGATCGGCTGCACTGGGATTTTGTGCTTTCGACATTGCGGGCTAAGGGTTTCTCCCAAAGTTGGATTCATTGGGTTTCTCGCTACCTTAGTTCCTCCAAACTATCCTGCTCTATTAATGGCGTGACGGGAGGCCATTTTCGCATGTACAAAGGCCTTAAGCAAGGATGCCCGCTCTCCCCGTTTCTCTTTATTCTGGCTATTGATGCCTTTGATGCTATACTCCATAGAGCCAACTCCCAGAACCTATTTCGCGGGATCCGAGGTAACTCCTGGTGCATATCTAATCTGTATTTTGTTGATGATACTATCTTATTCTGTGAAGCGGAGCTAGAGAAGGTAGCAGTCTTGAAGATTATTCTCTACGCTCTCGAGTTCTGTTCGGGTCTTCGTATCAACTTCTCTAAGAGCTCGATGTTCTACGTGGGGCCGTCCCAAGAGAAGGGAGTTTTGGCCTCATCCTTATTGAACTGCAAGCTAGACTCTTTTCCTATGAAATACCTGGGGATTCCTATCAGCAACAAACACCTGGGTAGAGCGGATTGACTCACAGTGGTTGAGAAGGTTGAAGGTCGCCTTTCCAACTGGAAATGGAGGTTCTTATCGCTAGGGGGCGTCTTACCCCAGTTAATTCTGTGCTCTCAGCTATTCCGTCCTATTATCTAGCGTTCTACTTCATTCCGTCCTGGGTCATCAAGAGAATAAATGGGATTCGCAGCGCTTTTCTTTGGAAGGGAGCCGATGGAACGATGGGCTTCTACCACCTGGCTAATTGGGGTCTATCGTGCAAGTCGCGAGACCAGGGAGGCCTGGGAGTCACTAATCTGAGAGACTTTAATCGAGCACTTCTAGGTAAATGGTGGTGGAGACTCCAGAACGACCAGAGGGACCACTGGTCGTCAATCATCAGGGACAGATACTTCAAGCGGTTTTCTCCTTTACAGGCCAGAAGTAGAGCTTCAGGGAAACTTTCTCCGTTTTGGAAAGGCATTCGCAAAGTAGGAGCTCCTTTCCGCTCCTGCATTAGGTTGATCCCAGGCAATGGCAAGAGCATCAAATTTTGGACAGATCATTGGGTAGATGACATCAGCCTCGCATCTCTGTTTTATGACCTTTTTGATTTAGCTTGGGATACCCAGGCTTTAGTCCATTCCCAGACTACAGAGTCATCTGAGGGGCGATCCTGGACGGTTCGATTCAGGAGGTCGATTCCGGAATCTTTGCAGAGTCAACTTTTAGACCTTTACCAGATTCTGGAGAGCTTCTCTCTGGGGGACGGTCGAGACTTTTCCAGATGGAAACAAGAGACTTCAGGGGTCTTCTCGGTGAGATCCTTCTATAGATTCCTTAACAACGGCGGCTTGGTCTGCCCAATTGCGAATCACCTTTGGAAGTCGCATCAAGGAGAAGCTATTGACTAGAGTGAATCTTCGCAAGAGGAACAACCCAAATGTTACTGATACATCGTGTCCTCTATGCCACTCTCACAGGGAAGATGTGAACCATCTTTTTCTCTGCTATCCGTTCGCCAGGAACCTCTGGTCCATGCTCAAACACCGCTTCAGTTTCCGTGGTCACCCTGATCCATACGTTCCCTTTGGACACTGTGGCGATCTAGGAGGGTGAAGAAGGTGCTCCAACCTGCTTGGGATCTGTTGGTGACTAGCCTCTGCTGGAGCATTTGGCGGGAACGCAACTCCAGAGTCTTCTCGAATAAGGAGTTACCTATCGGGATCATCTGGTCCAACTTTGTCGCTATGGTTATTAGCTAGTCGCCAGGTTTCTCTGTTAAGCTCTCAGGGAGGATTAGCCCTTTCCTTAGTATCTTGTAACTTCTTTCTTATTTTAATAAAGCTTGGGGTATGCTCAACCCCATCCTCTCCGCCTCGGAGAGGAATTGCTCAAAAAAATGGAAGGGGTATGAGCCTATTTATAGATTTTAGAATACTCAAGTGTAAAGTGCCTTAAAGCCCAGCTTAAACCAAATGAAAACCAAATTAAACAAACATGTTGAACCAGGGGGTCGTGCGCACGATCTGGAGGAAGTTTACATAGTAGCTCCTCCAGGCCGTGCACATGACAATCCAGGTCGTGCTCACGACTTAGCACTTTCATGCGCATGATAAAGGTCGTCCACGCAATCCTCAGATCTTCCTTCTCCATCTCCATCTCCATCTCGAAAGACCGGATGATATTTCCAAGTTGAAAAATCTCATTCTCATGTTTCTCTAGCTCCTCCCTCGTATGTTTGAATTTCCTGGCACATTTGTCATGCTTGTCAGTTGTCACTAAGCTTGACATAGACATATGCCAAGAGAGGGTAACAATTGCTCCATGCTTATGTTCTCAATGTCAAATGAAATACTGTCATTGCAAGCATCATTCAAACTAAAGGATGAAGAAATAGAAGAAACACGACAAGCACAAGAAGCATGCGACGAAACGAAAGGCACAACATCGGCCAAGCCACAACTATTTGAAGGATCATCTCCCTCATCCTCGGTTTTCGAGTGGTCCCAGTTGACATTCATGGACAAGTCCTTAGGTACAAAGGGCTTGGTAGGGCACTCAGTAGAGTCATGGTCGGAACTTCGGCACTTGTAACATCGCACAAGTTTGGGGTTGGTCTCTTTCCTTTCACCTGAGGAAGCTTCAACTTGTGGCTTAGCTTCTGGAAAAGCTTTGCCCTTGTCAACTCCTTGAACAAAACATTTGGCCGGTTCCGTTCTCATGATGTTCCTACCTTGCCTAGGTTTCATGAATTGCCCAAAATGGCGAGTAAGCAAGCCACCAAGGTTCGTCTCGAAATAAGAAGTCTCGCTATCCGAACCACCAATAGCCGACATATAAGACTTAAAGGCGATACCTTAAGCCTTCTTAATGGTCGGAAGAGTAGATTCATATGTTCAGAGATTCCCTACTAGCTTTTCGAGAACAACATATCCAAACTTTTGGTTTCCTCAATTGCGGTGAACTTTGGTCTAAACTGATCCGGTAGAGATCGAAGAATCCTGCGGTAAGTTTTCTTGTTCGAAATAACTTTGCCAAGAGAAAACGAGGTGTTCATGATATCAAATAATATCAAAGAGACGATTAACAAGCTCAACTTGCACAAGCAAAAACAATAGCATCCTTCTATGTGCTTACAAGAGTAAGCACTCAAAAGATGAGTGATCGCAACAATCAGGAATGCTATTTGATCCCCCTAAAGTCTTGCATAGTACGCAAGGAAAGCACAAGCTCCCCCTTAGCATATGCATGGCTTTAGTGGAGTCACTTCCCTTCTATGTGCAAGCACACATAAAGGGACTCCTGCATGTGCAAGGGCACAATTGGGACACCTCCCATCCACCTAGTGTGGGCACACATGCTACAAATTTCTAGCAATTTATTCCTTATAGCCAATGAAGGCATTAAATATTTGTTACACGGATTAGAAATGAGCGAGAAAGCAGTAGTCATGATGTCCATGTTGGGAAATTATGTCAAATGTAATTCAAATCATATACAATAACAAACTGACACATATTTTCAGCATGTACAAGTGTAACTCTGAATTTTCTGGTCCATGATTTTTTATACCATTTCTTTATTTGGACAGGAACCTCTTGGTGGTGCGCATGCTGATCCATCTTGGACTTCACAACAGATAAAGCAAGCGGTTGTTGGATCAATGAATGTGCGGATTAGCTGCAGAAGTCTTTATATACAAAGCATTATCATGTTAATCAGCTGCTCTTCCAGTTGTTATTTTCCTCCAAAATTTCAGCTGCTCTAAATTGTCTATTGTGCTTTCTAGGAGCTCTTGGAGATGGATATGCCAGAGTTATTGCACCAACGTATGCTTAAATTCCGTAGTATAGGAGGGTTTGTAGAAGGTGAAAGTATAGATCCTGCAAAAAAAGTCAACATGAAGAAGAAGGAGGAACCCACTATTCAGCAGGAAAAGCTTGCTTCAACATCAGATCTCAACTTGTACAACGTTGAAAAATTTAAACAGCAAATACTGGGGTCCAAGGGAGATTCATCATCTGAGTCTCTAGATTTGGGTTTGAATGAGATTGCTGAGAAATTGAAGAAGCAGGTTGACGAGGAATTCACGGAGGCTGCTAAATCCATGGGCCTAGGGGACAGGCTCGAGATTCTCAGAAAGGAGGTCTCTGAAGCAAGGAGTTCACCAAACCAGCTCATGGATCCTAGTCTTCTAGAGGAGATTGAGAAACTAAAGGAGGAGTTCAAGCAGGCTCTATCAGAGTATCCCAATTTTGCAGGCTTGAGCTATAAACTTGATATGCTGAAGGAACTATCCAAAGCCCAGAAGATGTCTGAGGGAAATAAAAGAGTTATATCCTTGAAGCAGGAAATCAACAAAAGATTTAAAGAGATTGCGGTTAGCCCTGACGTGAAGAAGAAGATGGATATGCTCAAGGCAGAAATCTCGATTGCAGGAGTCTCAAAAGCCTCTGATCTGGACAATAGGTTGAAGGAGAAAATTATGAAGGTAAAGAAAGAGATAGAATTTGAATTGGCTAAGACATTGAACTCCTTGCATTTGACTGTTGCACTTGTGGCCTCGAAAGGAAAGTCTTGTGTGGCAAGAGACTTTATCGAGCAATCTTTGTCATTGGAATTGAAAGACAAGATATATAAACTTAACCATGACATTGAAGAGAGAATCCAAGGTGCTATTACTTCAACTGATCTGAAGAACAAAATAAAGCTGTTGAAGTTGGAGGTGGCAAAGGCAGGGACATCATCTGATCCTGAGTCAAAGAGTAAAATTGAGGCAATGAAGCAGGAGATCAAGCAGGGTCTTGCAGAGAAAATAAACTCACCATCCTTGACAGAGAAGTATGAGAAACTGAAACAGGAGATTACAGAAGCCAGTCTATCATCCTCAGATGAGCTGGAAAAGGATCAAGGTTTTAACACAAATGCCCTTAAAGAAGGTGATCCAAAGCTTGATACATCCAGAGTTGAGATTAACATGGGTGCAACAAGCAACCGAAGCTAGTTTAAGTAAGCATATGTGCCTTTAATATTATTACGTAAAATCTATGAAACTTAGATGCCAATGTTTTAGAAGTTCCGTCTCTTGGAAGGTTTAAAATCACCTTTATATTTAGAGAAATATTGTTCTATAGTAAACACCATAGTTACCAAGTCGTAAAACGGGAAAAAAACGACAAGGGAAAAAATCGGAAAGATACGATGAAAACGGAAAAAATGGAAAAAAAAAACATGAAAACATCGGAAAAAACAAAAAAAAATTTAAAAATTATACCAAGTATGTATATATGTCATTTTCCAACATTAAGTAATCAAAAGTTCAAAACATATAGCATATGCGTTTATTAAGCACGAACAAAATAAAACCCGAACCCAATTTAAACCCGGACCAAACCCGACGTGTTTTATACGCGTTTTTTCCGTTTTAAACACGTATAAAACGCGTGCGGACGTTTTTTTCAAAAAAACGAGTTTTTTTCCTGTTTGCTACGACCTCGGATCGATACGCGTTTTATACGCGTTTTTTTCTAAAAAACGCCCGATTTGGTAACTATGGTAAACACATTAACATGGTCAACTTCATTGCTGCACCTTTTAGATTTTGAAGCTAAATACAGGGAACATTTTCAGCATTTTGCAAGTGTAACTGGTTTGTATGAATACAATTATTGTCAATTAAAAGGAAAATAGTTACATATAGTTTTTCCTTATTAGAAGAAAGAAGTCTTATCTCTTTTCTGCTCTTTATAGATGCTCATCTTTGAGTGTTCTCTCCTTCATCTTTTTAACCTCATTAAGAGTTCATGTTGCCTATCAAACTACTTGTTGTTCTTAGGCGTTACATTGTGATCATTGCTATGATTCCGCATCTTCATCGTGCAACCTAACCCGTGCTTGCGTCCAACCCTTCTTGGGCAAACCATCAAGCGTTGTCTAGATCAGTTCTTTTAGCACGGTATTAGCTAAGCTAGTAAAATTTCAAATCATGGTGCGCACACATGCATATCCAACCCTAGCATGAATGCTTTAATGCCTTGGATATGTCTCTTTAGGATTATTGTGCACGCGTGATCCTTCACGTAGTGACGATTAGACTGACTTCATCCTGTCATCTTAGAGTCTATGGTCATTAAGTAATCTTGTACATAGGTTGGTCACTTCCTCAAAGCTGACTTTAGTCATCCAAATCTATGTATCATATACTTAGTGCTATGTATGTCTCTCAAGCTCAAATCTCTGACTATACACCGGCACTTTGTCTGTAGTTGATCTCTCATTTTTGACCTTACATAACTTGTACCTTGGTGGTTTAGCGTTAAACTGCACTATTGTATTGTGATAGCTAGGTGGTTTATCCTTGTTATGGGCACAAGAAAAAAATGAGAGAATAGGTCATCTCGAAGAAAGATCTAAGGGGGCTTTGTGACTGGTACCTATAGCCATCTGGCTAGGAGTTACCGTCGACTGTTCGTTACATGAGATTGATGCTATAAAAAGAGAGCAGAAAAGAAAAGAACCTAAGGTGATCGATGAACTAGAGTAGGGATCGGTAGAGGATCTCGAAGTCCGACGCCTTGTCCTTGGACGGGAGTTGTTGATCATCTGCTCTTGTTAGTCTACCCAAATCAAAATAATTATTGGATTTTTTGTTAGTACAAGTTACTTACAGATCATTATGAATAGGGCCAAACAAGTTGCCGATGGTGGGGCGGTTAAGGTATCGAAATTTTTCATCATACTTATTCAATTGGTAACCAATCCCAGGTAATGGGATATGAAACAGATACTATTTATATGTTTATTTTTATGGTATATCTAATCTGTTCTTCATGCTTGTGTTAATGTAGGCAAACCCCGAAAGCTATATCACAATGATGGATGATTGCCAAAGATTTCCAATCCAAAAGAAGCTCAAGTGAAACATTGGGAGTCGTTTAGGGTTTCAAAGGTTAAGGTGTTTCTCATGTTCTTTGAGGACTGTATTTTGAATTCGTTTAATTGTAATTGTTCCAAGCCATATATAATATGCATTCCTTGAAACTATAAATCCATAAAGATTAAATCCCCAAGTGATTTTAATAACACATAATTTTTTTTAGATTTAATGATTTTTCTCCCCATAAATCCATAGACTTAGTTAAGCCATTCTTATGATGTTCATTTCTATATGTTGAAACGACATTCAAATTTTGCTACTCTTTGGTGGTGGTGGTGGTAAAAAATGATGGAAACTGCAGGCTTCTTGTTGGCTTAGGATAGGAAGGCAGTAGATTGCTCCAAGGTGAGCATGAAGAAATGGTAGAAAACCTTAATCCTAGATGCACATACAAGAGGAATGATATTCAGCACGAAGCTTTTGTCCCAAATGATTAACCCGAATGATGTGGCAACCAATCAGAAGGCCCCGTTGCCTGCCCGTCGGGGCTGAGTGTGATTCATCGGTTGGGGCTTGGTGAGGTGGGATGAGAAACTTAATTTGAAAAGTGACCATCTGACAGCCACATGGTGAGGTGGTGCCGCAAAACGCCTCGACACATCGGTTGTCCCTTTTTTTTTTTTTCGATGGCAGTAAAACATGGTAATACAGCTACCGACTTTAAGCCCGGCATGTGAAATGTTGGGTTCAATCTACCTTGTACTCAAACGGCTACTTGCAAACAGCCAAAGTCAAGGTACGTACAAAGCTGATCCTGTTGTGTACATAACTTGCAAATTGGTATATTGGGTTTTGCATGTGACAGTCAGATTGTCACTTTTTGAGTTTAGTTTCTCACATGATCAATATAATAATAAAATATTTTTTAAAATTTATTTTTAAAAAATCCTTTTATTGATATTTTAGGTATTGTTATATTTTATGAAAAACCATCTTATAATTAACTTGTTCATTGCCAAATGAAGCAATGTCATAGCCATCTAGCAATGTCATAGCCGTCTAGGTTACATCTATAATAAAAGAGAGCAGGGGTTGTTTTTCTGGTTTTTTTATTTGATAAGTGGTTCACACATGAGCAGCAAGAGCAATTATTTCAACCGGATTCATTTGCTGCATTTGCTTACAGCTCAATCATTGGCTATCATGTTGTCCAAAAGAAAGGATATAATGGAGATCTCACTTGCTTAGGGACTAATTTGTCCATTTTGCCCTTTCTTTCGGATGATGTGGCAATACTCTCGAGCCGTAAAGCTCCTAAAATTCCGTGTTAACGTTGTCCGATTTTGTTTCTTTATAGGAAATTCACTGGGACCAATAATATACCGAAATTCACAGGCACCATCAGATGGCCCTACGGAGGTCTCCGGCATCCACCTAGGGTGAGTTCAGGTCTCCTCCAGTAGATCGGTGGGCTTGGTTGGCATCTACAATGGCTAGCGACCCAAAAGTAAATCGCAGTCCAACGACGGCATGAAGCTGTAGTTTGTGTCGGACCCATCGACCAGGGCCGACAGACTGGTGGAGATCTAGGGTTTATCCCATTGCCTTTAGAGCAATGCTCTCACCATTAGGATGCATGAAAAATGAGATGGACGGTGGAGATGGATTCAGTACGGTACCAAAATTCTGCTATTAAAATAGTAGGCAAAATTGATTCATACTCTCCTGATTTTTAGTTTATCATGCTCTCCCACATGCCTGCCACGCGGCACAAGATCACAGTCGTCCCTTGCATTGAATGACACTTAGACCGAACAAGGACACATGGACGCTGTGATTATACGACTGTAAAGTGAGTTTGTAAAACTCCATGATGTTATAACCTTAGAACTGAATCATAACCGTCTGTGACACCCAGTCCGACTGGTGAATCAAATTCAGCCCCTAATGACATGCAAAAGAACACGATCATATTAGGTCCTCCCTACCAAGAGATCGGTTTGGCAAAAAGGACAGACAATAAGATGGTTTGGCACAAGGTTCCTTCCAAAAAAATACATTTACAATAAATTTCTTTGTTGACTTTTTCTCCACTTTAAATGACAAAACTGTCCCTAATACTAAAATCACAATTGTTACTCTTCACTGTAGTAATAAAGTAATAGTATGCAATTATTACTCATTAGCTACAGTACTTTGCAAATTGCTACACTTTGATGCAATGATTTCACTATAAGTGAGATCGACGAAAAAAATTAAAAAATCAAACTTTGGTTATAGCGATTTCACTGTGTCAAAGGGTTTTTTTTTTACAATGTGATTTCACACACAAAAAAAAAAAAAAACCATCTTACTTGTGTCCTATCTTATGATCTGATTTTTTGTTTAGTTCGGATCCCCTATAGTAATGGCCTTCTATATTTGGTGCCGCAAGGGGTCAGATACAGACCACGTGCAACCAATGGTATCATAGTTTCGAGTTTGATTGCGATTCAGAAACCTGACCTGGTTGCAGATACCCCCAACTGCTAAATTATACTAGATTCGTGAATCACATTCAACTTAGGCGACTGAAGATACTACGTGACCACTCCATGAAAATCAGAGCATGAAGCTCAATGGAAAATGTTGTAGGGAGAGTCTCCGTCAACTACCATGAAATCAACCATTATTTTCTTTGCTTTGGTCCCGTCTGAACTGGTAGCTGAATCTGTCCAACAACTCTGGTTGCGCATCAACAAAACTTCCCTTCCATATAGATCGTCGTGGCATGAACTAAATTATGTCTTTCCCTCCGGGTTCCGAACCAGGCACTCGTATTCTTCCATCTTAGTCTACGTCTTCTGGCTCTCAGGAAGTCGGGTTTGGATTTGGATCTGCTCATTCAATCTGTATGTTGTCCGGAAAAAGGCCTTCTCACCAATATGTTTGACATCCTATGTAGCAAACTATATACAATTTGATTATCACAATAGATATATAGGGAAAATGTCATTTTCTAGAAGAGGAGAAAATTCAAGAGGAAACCGAGATAATTGATGGGGTGCATAGTTTTTTTTTATAATAAAAAATTAAAGCGATTAATAATAAATTATAGTCTCTGAGTCCTTTATTCCCTTGTTCTTTTCATAATCTTCGAATCAAACTTTTCAACAACTTGATCTTCATCCAAAAGAGCTAAAATCAAATGAATACAATATTGATATACAATTGTAAGTCATATCATAGACGACTCTATGGGGTCTAGGTAGAAAAAATCATTTAAACATGTAGATAATAAACAACCTTGAAAAAAAAGAGTCAAATGTGGGAGATCTATGGATTCAAAAAACCTCAAGGAAAAAATAAAAATCAATTTGTATAGTCCTTATTGCCAATTCCTTGCAGTAGATATTCTTCAACAATACAAGAGCATAAGGTGATTATTTAGTACCAGTTCTATTGGTAATCTATTCTAAGATGATGCATTTGTATTTCGTTTTGAAGACTATATTCTCATTACAGGTCCTCAGAGGATGATTCAAACTAGTTTACATTTATACAAATTAATTTCTCACAAAATCATGAACTATTGATAGTTGAATAAGATCCAAATACGTTCATGAAATTATTCATCATTAAGTGAGGATAAAATCAGAAAGAAGTCCTAAAATATCTATCACTTACCTCTAATGCTCTAAAACACGTTATCACCTATCAGTAATTCTAATTGATTGTGTTGGCACTTATTCTATTGTTATTGTTATTAACAAAAACAATTGATCTTTCGAGGCTCTAGAAACAATCAAGTTTGGATATCCTTGTGAAATAGATGTCAAAATATATTCCATGTTACAAAAATATTTACAAGGTGGATCAATTCCGCAAATAGAGCAGCTGCAGCTCTCTTTATTGAAGCAATATAGCATGGCTTCCTAATTTGTTATTTGATTTTGGTTAGCCATAAACAATGATATTCAATTGTATTTTTTTTTTTTTGACATCGAGGGATGTCTCGAAACCTTTCGGCCAATGGACCCACTTTGGGCTCTGACAAATCCCTCCGAGAATGCACATCGACCCACTTGAAAGTTTTCCTACGGACTCCAGGGTAAATGGGGGGGAGGGGGGAATTAGACCCACAACCTCCTCACGAAAACATCAGTTGCTTAACAACTCCCCTATCCCTTGGTGGGATTCAATTGCAATTGCTTCATAACAACGAGAACCACTTAAAATTCATGGTGTAAGTCTATTTTGTACTTATCTTCATCATATGTTATTTTTACGGTTTTTTGTTTTCATGACCAGTGCACCATTTGTTAGTGCTTAGAGCACAACACAAACCAGGGTTCTACAACCAAACTCTTTTTCAACGGATGTGTTAGAAATAAATATGCAAAAAACTTTTTATCAATGAGTGGTCAACCATTTGTGCTTCCTCCTCTTGCGAGAAGAGGCAATCAACAGAGTAATCATTCACCTTGGACGAGGGAAATTAAGTAGCGTCCATGCCACGAATCTTCGTTAATTTTCACTACTACTTTCATCCAATGGAGGAGTCCTTTCTCTCGATATAGATCTTGATCGTTAGTGTTAACTAAGGTCGATGAATCATCCGTAAATTGAAATTTTGTTTATCAACTAAAACCTTCCAATATTTGCAATAAAATAAATTTATTCAAATGAGATAAAATCAAACTCATACACATTTATCAAACACTTCAAAGAAATTTTATTTCTTTGTAGATAGAATACTTCCAATAACGTCTACAGCTAAAATCAAGTTTGTTTAAGATTCTCTTTCAGTCGAACCATAGAAAATCAATTCATGAACTCAAAAAAGATGAGCAAAATTGGAACAAGTTTGCGTTGTTGGGGATTCAGAGCCAATGAGATGGGCCCCCACTCCCGGTTGCTTGGCTCACAAGCAAAGTAACTCATTACTAGGAGTGCAGGCCAAGCAACCTGATGGAGCCTCTATTTAAGAAGGCGTTCAATCCTCAAATTTGATAATCAGGAAGAGGCCAAGCTCGACAGCTAGTGTAATGAAGGGAAAACCCTAAAGGAGTCGGGGAGATCGAGAACCAAGAGGAAGGTGTAAGCGTTCACCTCCCCCTCGGGGCATCAAGGAGTGGCACAGATTGAGGAGCCGAGACTTCGAGGAGATGCAGGCGGCATATCCTCTTGGAGGTTGACGAAGACCAGAAGGGGACCTGCCTCACCGGCATCGGAGGCGATGACAAGAAGGCCCTAGGAGAGAGAGGGAGGGGGGGGGGGGGGGGGGTCTGCATGATCGGCACCCGCGTGCTACCTGACAAAGTTGTTCATAGAAGTGGAGAATGACTCGAACGACTCGGGCGCTGCCTGTCGGGCGCCTGGGCGAAATTTGGACAATGAATCCGGGGGGGGGGGGGGGGGGTGGCGGTGCTGCGCCGCTCCCCCCAAGTTGTGATTTGGATTGTTGGAGGAGAACCTGGAGGAGGTTGCAGTACAGCGCCTCCTCTCTCAGGGTGGTTTGGGGCGATCGACGAAGGGCGGTTGCAGGGGACCCACCCCAGACTTGAGGAGATCGACACCAGCGAAAAGGGTCGTATGACGAGCGACAACCTAGATGGATCACGGGGAAGTACCGTGATGGCACAAACTTGTGCGGGTGCTGGATTGAGAGGGAGCACCTCAATGGTACTGAGTCACCGACGAAAAACTATTCCAGTTGCCGACTGGTGGCTGGAGGAGGTTCCGATAGGAACTGGTGTCATTGCTGGACGACGAAGGTGACGATGTTCACCATGGCGGTGGGTACAGTTGCAGGCACGCTTGCAGTATGCAGGGTGTTGGGTTGTTGGTGGATAGCAGAGAAGGCACTTCGAGAGTCGTGTTAGCTTTTTGAGAAAGTCGTGGTGTGAGCATTCCCCTTAAGGATCGAGCCAGATACACGGATGTCGTTATTCTCCCGGTCGGGACCAGTCTCCCACTAAGGAAGTGCTGATGGGCGCCAGACCAATGCGCACGGGAGTTGTAGCAGGGTCATCGATTGGCAACTTGTACGTCTTGACACCAACGAGTGGTTTGATAAAACAAAGGACGGATGGCTAGAGATGGTTAGTAAAAGGATGAAACCTAGTGTGGTTGCCACAACACCATCGCTTACATCCTCGAGGCTGCGTGAATCAGGAAAGCCTTTGGGTAGAATAGCATTTCTCCTGTAAAAATATCTAGAATGCTATTCCAACAAGGTTTTTCTCAAAATGACCCCCAACTCCTCCAAATTGCGCAAACTGGCCTTACTTGCTTTGACTATTACTTTTCTGACCGCTTATAATATTTAGGGCAAAATAGCCCTTAAGATAGGGCTCATCTTCTTCCTTCAGTCCCGTGCTGTCTGAAACGCACGTTATTTGCGTTTGTTAGAAAAAAACTCAAACCTGTCCCCCGTGCTGTCCTCCACGCCAGAGTCCCACCTCCCTTGCTTTCCTCCATGTCGGAGTCCTGCATTCCACGCTTTTCTCTACGTCGGAGTCCAGTGGCATGTATCCTGTGTTTTCGATGATGGAGTTCATGTGCTTTTCCTTCACGTTGGTCTTGATTCATTTAATCTTTTCATCAAGGTATAAACCCTAAATAATTCTCTGAGCTTGTCGGGGTTCGCTGGAACACCCCAGATCTTTTTGACGCTTGATGAGGCTCGTCAAAACACCCCAGGGCTTTCCAAAACTTACTGGGCTAGCTGGAATACCCTGGAGCTTTTATGGAGCCTTTTTGGGCTTGCTACAGCTTGCTGGGACTTGTTGGATTTTTTCAAAGCTTGACGAGACTCGCCGGAGCACCCCGAGGTTTTGCAAAACTTGTTGGGGCTAGCCGGAGCATCCTGAGACTTTATGGAGCTTGCTGGGGTTTGTCGGCTCTCATCCAGATATTAATATAAGATGTTTCATGTATAAGATGCCTCCAAGCTGCCAACAAGGAGCAAGTGAGCAAACTAGGGCAGACCACGAAAGTTTTATTCATGATTTTAAGAACTAGTTAATAAGACTTTTATAGTGTAATTGCAACCCACTTAGTAATTATAAATCACGAAATAACATGATCGCATTGCGAAACTAATCTAAAGTTTTATTTATAAAGACACTACAAAAAAAGTATTATTACCGACATAAATTTTCAGTATATATATATATATATATATATATATATATATATATATATATATATATATATATATATATATATATATATATATATATATATATATATATATATATATATATATATATAATATTTCACTAGGAATGGATAAAGAGAGCCATTCGATACAAACATAAGTGACAGTTAGAGAATTTGATGGCCAAGATCTATTGGCATTCAAAGTAAGGCACTCCCCTCCTTGATTCTCTCTCCCCGTCAGTTACCCACCCCCTCACTGCACGATCTTTATATCATAATCGTCCACTAAGAAATAAAACCATAAGAGGAAATAAAGACCGTCCGATAAGAAGGAGGTAGGGACGTTGGACTACAGCTGGCACAGAAGAAAGAAAAAAAGTGTACGCTTGGTTAAATAAACCGTCCTCCGCACTCAGTAACCGACAGCAGGGAATAAAAAAAAACGCCCCCTCCCCTCTCATCCCGTCTCTTTCTCTCTCTCTCTCTCTCTCTCTCTCTCTCTCTATTCTCTTCATATCGCAAGAGAGTCTCTCTCTCCCCAAATTCGACTCCCTTTCTTCCTTCTCCACCTCGCCGACGAGCAGATCGGACCCACGACAGTCTTGCAGCCTTCTCTCCGCAGTCGATAGCTGGATACCTTGGTGTTGAGTAGAAGAGTTTGATTCCGTGGTTAAGGCAGAACTCTCAGAATTTATCTGAGTCGAATTGAGCCCTGTTGTCAGCAATAAGGACTTGGGGTGTGCCAAACCAGGAGAAAATGTTATGTCGACGAACTTTATAACTTCATCGTCCGTTTCTCGAAAGAGTGGCACAGCCTCAACCCACTTGGTGAAGTAGTCGGTGGCCAACAGTAAGTACTTCTTCTTGCTCGGTGATGGAGGGAATGAGCCCAGAAAGTCCAACCCCTATTGATGGAAGGGCCAAGGACTTATTAAAGGATGGAGTTCATCTGTCGGGAGATGGATTACTCAAGCATGTCTTTGGTAGGGATCGTATCTTTGAACGAACCGACTTGCATCTTTCACCATAGTTGGCCAGTAATAGCCTTGAAGTTTGACTTTGGCTTCGAGGGATCATCCACCAGAGTGACTGCCACAAGCTCCAGAATGGAATATTGGTTAGGATCCCTTCTGTTTGCCCAGGACCAATACATTTGAGAAGTATCCCTCCATGTGATTTGAAGTATAGATCTTCCTCTCGGAGTCTATAGAACAGAAGTTTTCTTTGAAGTTTCTTAGCTTAGATCAGATCTTTCGATATTTTGCCTTGTTTGAAGAAGCCAAAGAGTGACTGTCTCCAATCTGTAGGTACATCTTCCAAGGTAAGAGTGAGGGTTGGCTATCTCCAACCCTTAGAGTCTTTAGTCTTGGCAATGATTCGTTGTTCGATGACAATTTTGGGCGACTCTTGATAGTCGATCTGAATTCGCCTTTCTTCAAGGGAGTCTCCAAGCACTGAAGCAGCATTGGCTAGAGCATCGGCTTCTCAATTTTTGGCTCTTGGAATTTGCACGAATTCAATGTCTAAGAATCGTTGCTTGTGTTACTGCACCAAAGCTAGATAGTGCTGCATCATCTCTCCTCGTGCTTCGTAGACTCCATTGATTTGCCTGATTATTAGTTGAGAGTCGCTATAAACTGTGAGACAGTCCACCCCCAGGGTTTCGGCCATCTCCAGTCCAGAAATGAGTGCTTCGTACTTGGCTTCGTTGTTAATAGCGTTGAATCCGAGAAGAGTAGCCTTTTGGAGATGATCGAGTTCGGGGGATATCAAGACTATCCCAATTCCCAAACCGATCACGCTTAAGGCTCCATCAGTATAGAGTTTCCATCTAGTTGACAAAGTAGTAGGAACCTCAGGGCTCGGATTGATGGTCTCAGAACCAGAATTGAGGGGAGGTTCTTCACCATCATCGAGGTGCATCTCAATGTCATTCTCTAAAGTGATGGCATCCTCAATGGGGAAGTCGGCAAGAAAGTCTGCAATTGCTTGCCCTTTGACGAAAACTCGAGGTTCGAACTGGATACCGAGGGAGCTCATCTCGATCACCCACTTAGTCATTCGACCAGCTCGTCTTGCCTTGTCGAGGATGTCTTTGAGTGGATGCTCTGAGACAACCGTAATCGGGTGGGAAACAAAGTAAGGTCAGAGTCTTCTCGATGCCGTAAGCAATGCCAATGTGACTTTTTCTATCTTCAAGTAGCGAGTTTCTGCCAGAAGAAGGGTATGACTGATGTAATAGACAATGCGCTCAATGCCTTCTCTTCTGCTGACAAGAACCGCGCTAATGGCTTGATCGGTGACAACGAGATATAGCCAGAGGTCTTCTTTCGGCAATGGAGATGTTAGGATAAGAGCCCGGGTGAGATAGTATTTGACGCTCTGGAAGGCTTGCTCACAAATTGGATTCCACCCGGAGTTGTCTGCCTTTCGCAACTTATCGAAGAGTGGCTTGCACTTGTCGGAAGACTTAGAGATAAACCGGTTGAGAGCAGCTAACCTTCATGTGAGGCGTTGCGCGTCTTTTCGATTGGAGGGCGAGGGCATTTCAAGAATTGCTCGAATTTGATCGGGGTTCGCTTCAATGCCTCTCCTAGTCACCAGGTGAACTAGAAATTTTCTCAATTGAACTCCGAAGGCACACTTGGCTGAATTGAGCCAATGCTGTACTTTCAGAGAACTTGGAATATTTCTACCAGATCGGAGAGATGATTCTGACGATTGAGGCCAATTGGTAAGGAGATCATTGATATAGACTTCGACATTACGGCCGATTTGCTTTTCAAACATCTTCGTGACTAACCTCTGATAAGTAGATCCAGCGTTCTTGAGGCTGAAAGGCATAACATGGTACCAGTAAAGGCCTCTGTCTGTCACGAAGCAAGCCTTCTCTTGATTGTTGGGATGCAGAGGAATTTGATTGTATCCAGAGTATCCATCCATGAAAGACAGAAGCTTGTGCCCAGTAGTGGCATCGACGAGTCTGTCTATTCTTGGCATGGGCAATGGGTTTTTAGGGCAAGCTTGGTCGAGATTGATGAAGTCGATGCAGACCCTAATCTTTTTATTATTCTTAGGAACCGTGACGATGTTGGAGATCCAAGTTGGGTACTCTACTTCACAAGTGAAGCCTGCCGCGAGCAACTTGGTGATCTCCTCTTGAACAGCCGTTGAGCGCTCTGGGCGAATCGTCCGGAGCTTTTGTTTGACAGGTTTTGTTCCTTCTTTGATGGCGAGCAGGTGGCACGCATCTTCCGGATTGATCCCGGGCATATCTTTGAAACACCAAACGAAGACGTCGATATTGGACTGGAGGAAGGATACCATGTCTCGTGCTTCTATGTCACTGAGACTGGTACCAACAAATGTTTCTCGAAGTAGATCACCACTGCCAATGCTTACTCGGGTGATCTCTTTGATTGAAGGGGAAGACTCCCACTTGACAGCCAGAGGTTCTGCCAGTGGAGGCTTCTTTGGTTGCTAGCTCGAGGAAGGGCCAGCTTCTTCTCTTGTACGCTTGGGCGGAGCGAGATCTACCCGATGATCTGTCTTTGCTGTGGCGGCTTCACAAGATTGCCCATCTTGTTGATCACCTCGGATGCAAATAATGCCCTCCCCTGTTGCGAATTTGAGAAGTTGATGGTACAAGGAGGATATAGCATTGATCTGGTGAAGGAAAGGTCGCCCGAGGATGATGTTGTAATTGGAAGTACCTTCAACAACAGCGAATCGCACGGAGACTCGAGTCTCTCTGCTGAGATCCAGGGTGAACCGGGATTTACTTATTGTCATGCTCTGCTCACCGTTGAAGCCGGTGATGACCATGGGGACGACGTCCAGGCTTAAGTACTTATGTCTCAGACGCTTGAAGCAATCTGAGACCATAATATCGAACGAACTGCTAGTGTCATGAGGATTATGTTAACGGTACTCTCGTCGATAATGAGACGCAGGACCAGGGGATCCCGGTGCGGAGTATGTACTCCTTGGAGATCGGAGTCGTTGAAGACAATTAATGGCCACGATAAGCCCTTGATAGGTTTCTCGATCCAGGTATCTTTCTTGTTTGCTGCAGAGCGAACGTTGAAAATGCGTCGAACTTGCCGATCGACTTCTTTCCTGGTCAGCATTTGATGGTGCAACGCTCTGTGGATGTCGAAGACGTTAGCTCGTACAATAACTGGTGACGAGTTGATCGAGATGTGGTAGACCCAACAAGCTTCCTTCCCTTTTGATGAGGAAGGTGGGCGTTGGTCTCGTCCATTTTTGACAAACTCCCGAAGGTGGCCTTCATGCAGTCTTCCAGGTGATACTTTAGTCAGAAGTATCGACTGGTTGGATGACTGTGACTACGATAACATTCGCAGTAGATAGATTTGTCGGTAGTGAGTTTGCTATCGGGTTGCAGAGGATTCGGCCGTCGAAGAAATTCTTCATGTTGAATCTGGTCGAGAATTTGCTCGATTGGGAGGGTCCAATCAGTGAATGTTGTTTTCTTCGACGATGATCTACGTCCATCTTCTCTTAGTCGCTTGGCTGGCGGAGGTGCTAGTGCTTTTGCATTGTGGGCTTTGGCCGTATGCTTGGGTGCTTCCCTTTCGGCAGGTCGCCTTCTGGTCTCACGTTCCTTCCAGACGATCTGATCATCTTCGACCTCAATCTCCCTCTGGATTCAATCGAATATTGAGCCGAGAGAAGGCAGAGGGTTTCGGATGAAGTCATTGTAGATGTGCAGATCGAATTGGAGGGCATTTTGGAGTGCCAGCATAATGCCCTCATCGTCGAGATGTCATCCGGAAAGGGCTGCATGCACATTGCGGAATCTTCACGTGAAGTTACGAAGACTCTTATCGGCTCCCATCCTCAGACGATACAGAGAATATAGCTTCTTCCCTGGTTTGAGGTTGAGTTGATAGTGTTGCACAAAGTGGTTCACAAGGACTCCGAACTGGGTGATCGATCCAGCGTGAAGGTTGTGATACCAATCGAGAGAGGGCTCATCGAGGCTTCCGGTGAAGATTCGGTAGAGCATGTTATTTTCTTCCTTGTGCGGTGTTAAAGCCTGCTTGAATGCTAGAATGTGGAGGGTTGGATCTCCCTTCAAGCAGTTGAACTTTGGCAGCGTTGAGGTTCTCCAGCCCTTGGGGAAGGATGCTTAAAATAAACTTCAGTGGAGAGGTCCTGCCGAAGAGTATCCTTCTCTACGACCTAGTCCCCGTCCTTGTTGTTGGACTAGGGTAAGATCGAGAGGTCTAGATCTGCATCTTGGATTGTCGTCGGGTGGCCTCGATGAAGTAGAGGAGTCGGAGAGAAACGGCCTTTCGATGTGGTCTCTTTTGTCCGATGCCTCACTCATAGATTGGGTTTGGACTGTGCCTGCCTAACACAGTTACGGCCCGAAGAAGATTGTGAGGATTGATCGTCGATTCGATCAAAAAGACTCTACTTCCTCGGAGCTGCTGAGGGGGTGGGCTCGCGTCGGCTTCTCTCTCAGTTCGCACCTGGCTCATAGATTTCTGTTACTCGGAGTGGACGGATCGTCGAGGCAGATCGGCTCCTTCATTGAGAGAAGGGACAGAAAGAATAACCTCAGCATCGGAGGCTGCCTTCTTAATGGCGTCCCTTTCAATAGTGAGAGTGGCATTTTGTTTCGTGAGCTGTAGAAGTTGGAAATCGAGCGCCAAGATCTGATAAGTTTGCAGAGGATCTTCCATTGGTGTGGGCGTAGTTTACCCGATCAACTGTCAAAGTGGCGGGGGAATCGGTCGATCGACCGATCTTCCATTTTCCGAATGAGCTGCTATCTCGGGATGAGTAAGAGGAAGTCCGAAGTTGAGTTGCTGACTCATTGATCGGGTTTTCGGACGAGGTTGGTTATGTCGAGTGTTACTTCCCTCTGGTTGATCCTGATGCCTTGTCTTCGCCATTTAGTGAAAGCAGAGGAAGTAACCAGATTGCCGGAGTCCGATCGGTTGTCTGCTCAACCGAGGGGGCTGGGAAGTATGGTTATCTAGATCGGTTGCCTGCTCAACCGATCTGATATTATCATAGAGCGAAATGAGCTTCTCAATCTATCCCACAGACTGCGCCAAACTGTGGGGGATGATCTCCGTGCCGACCCGAAGACTCCGCCCAACCAGTCAATCGAGTCGAGTCGAAGGTCTGATCGAACGTATGTCTAGTTTGCAGATTCGAAGGTTGATATCTTCGAGTTAAACTTCTGAACGGTCGATAGATTGCTAACACGAGATGTGATCTCGGAATTCAGCCGAAGCCTACGTCTCCGTGCTATAAGGAGCAACCTGAATTTACTAACACTTAGATTGAAGTAACCTCGACAGGTCGAGTGTCACTGGTTTCTCTTCTAAAAGAAGATCAAAAGATAGAAAGGTCAGAGCTCTGGATTTTTCAGAAGTCTGATTCAGAAATCAGATATTCGATCTAGTTACAATTGTAGGGTCTGCTATTTATAGAGTTTTTTGGAAAGCAAAATAGGATAGATGACGGTTTCTACCGCCGTTGTCTGGGTTTCGGCGGAGGGATGGTGGGTCCCACAGTCGTCTCTGTGGACCCCCAGGCAGGGCTAGTGGGTCCCGCTGTCGTCTTTGTGGACCCCCCAGGGAGGGCTGGTGGGTCCTGCTATCGTCTATGTGGACCCTCAGGCAGGGTTGGTGGATCCCGCTGTCGTCTCTGTGGACCCCCAGGCAGGGCTGGTGGGTCCGCTATCGTCTCTGTGGCCCCCCAGGCAGGGCTGGTGGGTCCCGCTGTCGTCTCTATGGACCCCCAGGTAGGGCTGGTGGGTCTCGATGTCGTCTTTGTGGACCTCCAAGCAGGGCTGGTGGGTCCCGCTGTCGTCTTTGTGGACCTCCAAGCAGGGCAGGTGGGTCCCGCTGTCTTCTCTGTGGACCTCCAAACAGGGCTGGTGGGTCCTATTGTCTTCTCTGTGGACCTCCAAGCAGGGCTGGTGGGTCCCGATGTCTTCTCTGTGGACCTCCAAGCAGGGCTAGTGGGTCCCGATGTCTTCTCTGTGGACCTCCAAGCAGGGCTAGTGGGTCTCATCGTGGGGCGTTGGCCAAAATTTGCACCCACATCGCGCGTGACGAGATCGCCCCTTGCCAACAGAAAACTTAGAGGAATATCCACAAACTCCATCAGCTCGTCTATTACGTGCGAGTACGGCTCGCCGGCGGATGGTCTTCGTTCTCGTGCCGCATTTGGTCCGCTCACGCACGGAGGAATCTCGTCTTTTGCTCCAATGTTTGAGGTGAGATCCACCATAAGCTCGCTCAGTTCCTCAAGTGACTAGCTGGCTCGCGGAGGAGTTCGCCCGTTTTTTTCCATAGGGGTCGCCTATAGCAAGGCGGTAACAGGCCGACAGATGTCATCACCTCCGTGGAACTGTGTAGACAACTGCGAGCCACATGAGCTAGCCAGAGTCGGTCTAGAACACTCCAGACTGGAGCCTTCCAGAATCTCCACCTGGCACGGACAAGACCGATGTGTCCCCCCTCACAACCGCCTGGCAGGCTAAACAACAAAGTCCATTAAAAGGCCCATATGGGCTGACATGTGAAGGTGTAGAAGGTTCAAAAAAGAGCGGCCACGTGTCAAATTCTTGCGGTTTGCAAAAGGTCTATAAAGGTACGATCCCCTGCTCCAAAGTATAGGTTCGAAACTCAGAAACCCAGACATTTTACTACTTCTAAACCTCATCCCTTTCGAACCATCACTGACTTGAGCGTCGGAGAGTCTGTGCTCCTCACGGAGCCAGCCGTTCTCACTTTTTTCTTGCCTTACATATCGAGCTTCTGACCAGCGAGATTTTTCCCCCAACATTGCTCTTGGTAACCTATAGCTGTCCCTAATAAATTAATATTTATGCTGTAAATAGTTGTACTCTTTTTGAGTATTGGAGTAGGACACGTTGAGGAGCCTGTTTGAAACTCAACGTGGGTGACCTCATGGGTTGGAGTCCTCTTTGTTTGAGAAGACTAGGATGGAGGGTGTTAGAGTTGGCCTGATGTTCCCAAAACGTCTAGCGTGTTCAGGCATATAGTATCAAAAATAAATGCTATCAATAACTTTTTTAAAAAGAAATTGTCAACTTCATATGACAATTTGAAGTTGACATCTCAGTGGTGACATTTTGCAACGAACGGTGCCCGGCATTTTCCTTCAAAACTGCACTAAACAGCATCAATACTTTCTCATAAAAACACTAAACAGTCCATCCGACGGCAGCCAAATCGTCATGGGGACCAGAATCATTTGATCCTCCATCCCCAACCGCATCTCCTCTCCCCGGCTTGACCCCACGGCGCGAATCCATCGCTATCCCCTCATCAGTCATCATCCCCCCACCTCAACACACTCACTCTCTCGCTCTCTGTTGTCCGCTCTTCCCGCGCCTCACAAAATATCTCATGTCTCTCATTCGACTGCTCGCGATCCGAATCACGAGGGCAAGATCCACTACCAATCTTCTATCTATTTCCCCTTCGGGTATCCCGCCATCTCATCACGTGATGGGTGGCTGATCTCGTGAAACCGGAATCTTTTAATTTTGGGTGTTTTACAAATCAACCCCTACAAATAGTTTAATTATACATTAACCACTTGAAACCATATATCTACATTCCAACTTTCCAAAACATATAAAATTATATATTCACCTGTTCGGTTACTACCATCTCAAAAATGATTGTTAGCTGTAAACGATGAGGGCTTCCAAACCTATCGGACGAGCGTAGAGAGCTCTCAAACGAGTGTAGAAGACTAGATAAGCATCGAGGGAAGGTTATAGTCCGTAGAGTTAGGCTTAGGATATTCACACCGAAAACAACTAAAAATAGCCGACGTAGGTGGTAACTCACCCTCAAGTATAGGAAAATTGGATATTGTGACCACAGGTTAGAAGCTCGCCATGTAAGTCAGTTTATGTTGACGAATAGTAATGAAGGAGTAAATATGCACAACTCTATATTTTTTGGGTGCTCGATATGTAAATATAAAATTGGCAGGGGTCAATATGCAATATTCTATTTCGCAGAGGTAACTTTGCAAAAAAAAAAGCCCTTCAATTTTTCTTTCCATCAACATTTATATCGAGGTTCGGTGTAGCAGAAGAGAGTTCGGGTGAATGCTGGCTCCGAGCCATTTCCTCCTCTCATCTCCGGCGATCAGATAGAAGCGCTCCTCCTCCTACTGAACGGTCCTCCGTGATTCCTCTCGTCGGTAGCTTCTGCTCTATTTGATTCCATGGGGAACACGAAAGGCGCCGGCGATGTTGCTCCATTGAGCGGTGAGGAAGTTCCGGCGGTTGCGCATCCACTGGCGGAGGAATCATCGAAGATCGCATCCAACATCAACTACCATGCTCAGTACGATCCTCATTTTTCCCCTCTCAAGTTTGATCCGGAGCAAGCTTACTACGCCACCGCCGCAAGCGTTCGCGACCACCTGATTCAGGTGAATCTTTGGATCGAAATCATCCGTCCGTCCATCGAAATCGTTAGTCTCTGAGTTAGTAATCCAGCAGCAGCGTTGCCGATTGCAGGGGTGGAACGAGACGTACTTCCATTTTCAGAGAACCGATCCCAAGCAGACGTACTACCTGTCGATGGAGTATCTGCAAGGCCGTGCTCTCACCAACGCGATTGGAAACCTCGACACTTTGGGTGCCTATGCCGATGCCTTGGATAAATTAGGGCATCAACTCGAAGAAATTGTGGAGCAGGTACGTGAGTGAATCGTCTCACAAACTTCTGTGCTTCATTTCTTTTCTTCAAGTCATTTTCTTTTTCTAAATTTGAACTCAATACTTTCCACCTAATTCATTGGATTTCAAATTTAAGACAAAGGGAAAAGAGAAGAAAGGGTAGCTTAATTTGGTTAACTATCGACAAGATTAGATGATAAGACAGACTACAAAATATAGCTTTGTGGGTTAGAAACAGGAAGAAGAAGAGATGGAGACAGAGGCATCTTTATTATTAGAGATATAAACTTGTAAAGAAGTACAGTAATCTAAAGGATGGTAGAGAGAGAGAGAGAGAGAGAGAGAGAGAGAGAGAGAGAGAGAGAGAGAGAGAAAGAGAACCTACTACTTGGATGGAGCAGCCAGAAAAAAAGAAGAAAGAAAACATCACCATCATAGAACTTCAACTCACTCAAATGTGTTGGTTGGCAGACTGGTTGACCTAGTTTACTTCCCCTATGTGCTCCAAACTTGAGAAATAGTGCCTCCCCCCTCCCTCAATTACCTACCAAAGCATTGCCGCAAGTTTGCAACTGACTTGCAAACTTCCCGTCCGAGTCTCAGCTACATTGTTCGTTGCCGGTGTTAGAGTGTGTATATACTTAGCCTTGTATAGGTTAGGTTTATCCTCTCTTGGGGTATGTTCACCTTAGGTGATCCCATTTCATGTACATTATATATAGGGCCATTGCCCTATTATGTGAAACATCATTCTCTCTCTCTCTCTCTCTCTCTCTCTCTCTCTCTCTCTCTCTCTCTCTCTCTCTCCCCTTTTCCTTGCCTATGATGGTATCAAGCTATAGATCCCTCAACACCGACATCTCTTCATCTTTCAGCTTTAGGCCTATTTTTCATATTTTTTAGCTATTTTCTATAATTTTATTTAGATCCATTGCCATGGTGGTTTTTGTTTTGGCCCTTTTGGGATACCGAACCAATGATGTATGATCTTTCTCTCTCTGAAGTCATCGACTTCAGTGGAAGTCACATTCCCGAATGGTTTGAAATTTCAATTTTTGTATGGCACATGGGAAAGATCATATTTGGATCTTGCAAGACTTAATGAATATTAAAGGAAAGTCATCTTGCAATATATTAGGAGCATCTAAAGACATCCTATATATAATAGTACGACAACAGCTTTCCGCCTTGTTGTTGCCTAAATCATGGGGATGTCCATGGTCCCATTCGAGAGATTTCAGATTGGATCTGGGCTTTTTCAAATAAGTTTTCTGTATTTTATTAATAAAATCTATGTTGTGTGTGTTTGCGGGGTGCTGACGATCGAGATTAGATCTCGAAACTGACGGTTAGATAGTTATAACTTAAAATAATGATAACATGGTATTAAATGGGCTTCAATTAGGAGTTAATGGACTTTTTTTAGATAAACCCAATAAGGCCTTTCCCTACCCCACCATCTCTCTCTCTCTCTCTCTCTCTCTCTCTCTCTCTCTCTCTCGTCGCGGGTATCCCTACCCCACCATCTCTCTCTCTCTCTCTCTCTCTCTCTCTCTCTCTCGTCACGGTCTTACCCGCATGACTACGTCTTTCGTCCACTCTCTTTCACGCAGAAACCAAGACCGCAGCCCACTTCCTTCTCCCTTGCATCTTCTCTCTCTCCCCCTTATTTCGTTCTCCGTTGTTGCCTTCTTTAGGCCTCCATCTAGCCCTCCATCACCCCTCTCATTGATGATCCTCATCATTCATTGCAAACCCTAGATTATAAAAGAAAAGGAGAGAAGAATAAGGCTCAAATTTTTATGAGTTATCTCTTCGTGAGAGCTACTGGAAGAGACTCGCGTTCCCGACCCTCGCCAATTTCTCGACTTTGTCTCAAGAAGATCCTCGACTTCACCCAATGTTCTAAAAAATGCTAGGCGCTAGTCAGGTGGTGGGGGACCTTCTAGCGCCTAGGCCGCCTAGGAGGGACCTAGGTGGCACCTAGCCTTTTTTATTTTTTTAATTATTATTTAAATATTATATATAATATATATGTTTTAAAATTAATATAAATTCAAGATTATCCCAACCATTATTTTATAGAGAATATATTATTTACATAACCATAAACTCAAGATTAAAAAGAACAAACGCAAGCATGATATTATGAGATAATATTATAATATCCATAATTTTAGTACAATTCAGACCATAAATTTAAGATTATCAACGGTAGAATAACATCTATACACGTTCTAGCACCTAGGCAGCCGCCTAGTGGGGGGCCTTCTCTTCTAGCGCCTAGGCGGCCGCCTAGAATACTTTTTAGAACACTGACTTCACCTCAAGTAGGATTCGGCTTTGTTTCTCTGACGGATCCAGCTTCTTTCGACGTCCAGCCTTGCAACATGAGCGGGATCATCGGCGTATTTTGCATCAACCCTCGACGGGAAACCCCGGGCTAGATCTATTCTTTTACTTAACCTGTTCCTCGCTTCCGCAATCATTTTTCGTTATTTCATCGCTTCTGCATGCATCGCAGCGCTAATGCCCATCCTATCATCTCTACTTGAAGCCTAGTTTATGCGTAGTAGTCATTATAGCCCCATATATTATATCGGCCCCTTTGCAAGCATACTTGGCCCATATTTCTTTGAAAACCGGCTGCATATAGACTTACTAAACTTGAGATCAATTGCTGCGATTAACATTTGCAATTTCGTTTTGTGGTAGATATATATCCTATTTTGTCAGGTCTTTAATTAGACCTAATATTTGTTGCATGTTGGCTATAGATCTGCGTGTTACAAGTCATCGTTTACTGTCTTTTTGAGGAGTTACCGGAGTTGTTGATGCCGGAAAAGAGGGAAACCCTAGGGCTCTGAAACCATGTTAGGAGATGACGGCTAGGGTTTGAGGAGAATGGAGAATGCTCTTCACTGAAGGACTAAGCCCAATATATATGCAACGTATTACATAGTGAACCCAGCCTGACTGTGCATAAAACCAACCTGTATCTATATACATTAACACTCTCATGGTGTTACTTTTACACTTATGAACCAGTCACATATTTTGTGTTCTATTCATTTCAAATTCCAAACGCTACTCTTGGAACTTCAGAATCTATTATCATTGAACTTGTAAGCTGTTATAAAATTTGTATTTTCATTGACATTTTGATTGTTCGTTCCATTCATTAGAAATTGTTTGTTATCTATTACAGTTAATGAAAAAGAAGTCGTGGTTTTATGTTGAAATAGTAGTTATAAATTTGTGTGATGCTTTGCTGACTTTCTAGGTTGTAAACTATAACTTGATTCACATGCTTGTCATTGATTCTCGAATATCCTCATCATGGTCAAGAATAGATAACTCTGTACCAAAGACTGCTCATTTTACCTCTTTTTTCCCCTAGTGACATATTTTTGATTGAGGCTATGGAACATGTTTGCCAGCATGCAAACTTAATAGTGAATGGACTATCTGTAGGAGAAAGATGCAGCTTTGGGAAATGGAGGCTTGGGTAGGCTTGCATCATGCTTTCTTGATTCAATGGCAACACTGAAGTTGCCTGCTTGGGGTTATGGTTTAAGGTATAGGTATGGCCTGTTTAAACAGCGATTCTCCAAGGAGGGCCAAGAAGAAGTAGCTGAAGATTGGCTTGAGGTATGATCTACGCTACGTGATCTCTAGAGGATCATTCCCTCTTTCATTAACATGGTGTTTTTGTTAATATTAATTCAACAGAAGTTTAGTCCTTGGGAGGTGGTCCGGCATGACATCATATTTCCAGTCCGATTTTTTGGCCATGTTGAGGTCTCTCCTACAGGATCGTGAGTTAAAATCTTTCAACTCGTTACCATTGAGTGTTACTTAATGATAATAGTATCATCAAATAGTCCAATTTATTTATGTTTCAAGTGTAATCATGTCACTGTAGTTAATGTGATGAGAACAATGATTACTAACCTCTGTATTATTTGAATGATTGTCATTTTCATGCATAAAAGTGAATTCATGAACTCATTGAATGATATTCAGCCAAATACAAAGGCAACTATGCAGAACCTAACCTTGGAGATTATGCAGAACTCACACAAGTTAAAACTCATATTATTTTAATGAGAGAATCAATTTGATTATGTCTTTCTGCCTTCCAAATAAGTATCTGGGACTTTTTCTGCTTAATCTATAATAAAGCAACTAGTGATATTGTGCTCCTTTTTTCTTTTGACTTGTTCAATAAAGGTTTATCAGCAGACCAGCTGATCCATGTTCGATCCCCTATCTCAGTCAACTCATAAGTTTTGGCTATACCACAAAATCTCCACAAGTTCTCAGATTTTTTTTGAATTGCATGCTAATTAGTTTTTTTGGGAAGAGATTATTAGACTATGATCATGTATTGGTCATTATGGGATCTCTGTTTGAGAAAAACTGAGATCCTTAATTTTTTTGACCACATAACAAACATTTTCTGATAACGCATCAGATGTTATTTTTCCCTTTTTTTACATGTAGGTTGCAATCCTATAAAACAAAGAACTCTTCTACTTCTCATTGATTGTTGTTATTCTATGTGAATGGTGACAGTCGGAAATGGGTTGGAGGAGAGGTTATTCATGCACTAGCTTATGATGTGCCAATTCCTGGATACAAAACAAAAAACACCATCAGTCTTCGCCTTTGGGAAGCAAAAGCTAGGGCTGAGGATTTTGATTTGTTCCAGTTCAACGAAGGACAGTACGAATCTGCTGCTCAACTTCACTCCAAAGCTCAACAGGTTTGTTTTCCACATTCTTGTGTTTTGTGACAGGAAATCCTTCTATTCTAAAACTAAAGTTAACGATCTTCATTTTCTATATCTAATAGTATAATACTAAAATGGAGGCCTCTCTCCCATGTTGTGACCAGGGTTTGAAATCTCAGCCGATACCGGTACGTACCGATTTTGCCCGGTTCGAGATCGGTACAGCACCCGATCCCGATACCTGGCCGGTACCGGTACGTACTGGTCCGTATCGGCCGGTTCAGGTCGGTACCGACAGTTTAATTTTTTGTTTTTGGGTTTTTTCCTCAACCGGTATCGGTCCGTACCGGCCGGTACATACCGGTTCAGGACCGACTGATACCGTGATTTGAACCTTGGTTGTGACACATGGAAAACTTTTGAAGAGTCGTAATCCTTCTCCCGTGTGTGAACACGGCTCTCTCTCCTAAATCTTATTAAAAACCTACTATAAATATGATAAATATCCATTTAATGTCATTTAATTGTCATTTGATGTTAATTAGGAAAATCATTAGTACTCTCTCTCTCTCTCTCTCACAAGTGAATCACACCTGGATGAGTGAATCACACTCACTCCAGATTGTACACTTCTTCGGATGGCTGTGATGTTTGTGTCAAGTGGCATGCATCAAGTTCATCCGGGCATTGCCCATGTTTCTTACTAGTTTAGATTCTTTAGAATTAATTTGAAGTTTTTTTACCCCAGCACTTTCCAAGGTTATAACTAACAATACATTGTACAAGATGGATGTTCATACTCATGATAGATTATATGTATCTTGAGTATTCTTGTTTGACACTGCTCATTTTTCGGTTGTTGGTATGTTTTTTATCCTTATCTTTGCATTTCAACACTGCATTACAATGCTTTTTATGAATATTTCATTAATTCAGTATGAATTAACTGTTTCGGAACTATTTCAGAGGGTTGTGGTAGTTACAGGTTTTTTAAGTACCCGTGAATCTTAATTTCATTTACTTCTGCTGGAATTTTAGTTGACTAACATTTCCCTTCAAATTCATCCAGTCCTTATGAATGGTTGGCTGCAGCACTTGCAGGATTACTGGCTATTATACTTTCATGATGGCTTAATGAATACCAAATCAATTTGGTTTTTTGTAGATATGTGCAGTTCTATACCCTGGCGATGCTACAGAAAATGGAAAGATCTTACGATTGAAGCAACAATTCTTCCTTTGCAGTGCATCATTGCAGGTATGTTGAAGGTCACAACGGGCTCTACAAAAAAACATGCTAGTTGTTTTTATTCCATCATTAACCCACTACTATTAATGTACTGGAGGATTGAGTTTCTCTTTTTCCTCGTTAGAATTCCATAATACGCATTTTCTACATCTGTGTAGGTAATTTCACAAATGTCAGCAAAAAATCTGTCAAGATCTTCGTTTCTAATATTTCTATCGAGTTTTTTTATGTAGAAATATGGATCCTGTTAGGTTGTGTTTGGAATCAAGAAACATCATGGTGATTTAATTTGGGAAATAGGAGCAAATCTTGTATATGACTAGTGGGGGCAAATACCTAGTATCTAATACTTAAAATAGGCATAGACCCTTCATGAAGAGTATGAATGGTCAATGCAAGGAGATAATGCGTACAAATGACAATATTTACCACAAGTATAGGTATTCTAAGTAGCACCTTCCCGTAAATTTACAGCATATCAAACACCAAGGGTTTTCCTTGAAGCACTGAAATCATTATGTAGTATGTGTTTTTGTAAAGAAATATGCAAGATGTGCCGTGGGCTATATGTTGGAAATAATTCTATGGTAGAGGCCCCGGAAGCAATAGGTAGGTCCGAAGACCGTGAGCGGTGTACGTTATATATCAAAATTTTCATTGAAACGATCTACATGTACATGTATGAATCTAGCATGGCAACTACGCGAACCCCTAACATCGATCTAATGCGAAAGAACAATCTAGCATGCATGCATGTTCTATCTATGCTAGATCTACATGTTAGAGATCATACCTGCGTGCGGATTCTTTTACCGCGACAAGTTTCTTCTTTGTCGATGGAGACGGACTCGGATCTGCTTGACATAGCTTCGGTGCGACGGCCATAACTTTCTGCTCCGAACTTGGATTAGGCTGAAATTTGAATTGCAGGTATAGAACTTCGAGACGCAACTTTTGCAGCAAGTTTCACCTCGTTTGGACTTCCGTAGCTCCCGGAATCGCAGAAACAACGCTGATTTTCTGTGCAGATTCTGGACAGCAAAAGCTTGCGGGAGATGCCTTCTAGTTCACCCGATCTCGCACGATACACGGTGCCTCATCGATGAATCTCTGAGTGCCTCCATCCGACGAGCTTTCTCCTTCTACGAAACCATACGTGAGAAAGACGAGTCGCCATCCAATGGCGCAAGCGAGGGGAGGGGAGAGACGAGATAGAAGATGAGAAGAGAGCTAGGGAGAGATGAAGGAAGGGGGGTTTGGTTTTTCCATCATCTATGGCCGGCCCCCTGTAGCCCTTTTTATAAGGCCAGCCTATCCCCTTGGATAAGGCTCCAAGGGGATAAGTTCATCCCCCAAAAATCTCCCTTTATCTCACCATCTCTTTATCTGTTTTCCTCACTTTTAGGGCTTGTTTTGACCAATTCAAAACCCCTATCTTATCCCTATGGCCGGCCCTATTACTGAGGATTCTCATCCCCATAATATAGGGGTCGGCCCTGCATGGGTCTCCCACAGTTAGGGTTGGCCACTAGTGAGGCTTGGCAGTGTGCGTTTTTACTAAAACACCCTTATGCCTCTAATTGATCATTTTTAGTGTGCGAGACTTAGCGACTCTTCCTTAAGTGATATTGATAAGTTACTTTACTATTTAACTGAGGTCACCGGAGGGTGCCCCTAGTAAAGTCAACCAGTCAACAAGCAACATGTCCCGGTGCATCGCACCCATGTAGCAAAGTTCACTTATGATGAGGGATAACTACATGCGCCTCTGCATTAACCTAGGGTTTCCCCTTAGTGCACACACGTAGCTACGCATCTATCGTGCACTAATGCGAAGCACTCACGGGGCGTAGGTTTGAACTACTCGCTTCCTCTTAATGCGTCCTGTGTTTCGAGGAGATGGTACTAGAACCATACATAATGTGGATAAGGTGGAACCTTCAGGGACCAGGGTTCATGGCTTCCAACTCAGACTCGATCGACACACTATCCGAGTGTATCATCGATCCTCTGAGTCCGAATTAACCTACGTGGCCACCCAGAGTGCGACGCATGCTACACTCCAATTCCCCCGGACTTACTATGTTCTCCCTCATACCCCTGGTCTCCGCTTAGTATGGTAAACCCGTTGTCCCTCCATCTGGTGCCATGATGCAACTCGAGCGGTGGAGAATACCATCAGACTCGAGTGCTCATATGACTCGGTTCCTTCCAGGTTGACCACGTACATCGTACCTCCGATTACTATGCTGAGTAACCAGATCCGTCACCAGTCCAACTGATGACCACCTGGCCAAGGTTTAATACGACGTAGGTCAGACCAAGGAACGCACCTCCCGTTAGGGGTGTGAATGACCTGCAGGAGTGACGCTGATGCAACGCCAGCCGGGTAACCCAGTACACCGTGGTTTTGGATCACTGCATCCGGATCCTCTCACATTGGTGCGCCAAAGCACCACTCAACTGGTTAGTCTATCAAATGTGGTTCCTCAGGGTTTAGGATCGTTTTACCCTAAGCAGAAACACGGTTTAGTGCACTGGTGTCTGCTCACCGATCTATGCACCGTGTTAGTTCCGTTCGGCCACAGACACTGTGCCTGGTAATGACCGCGGTGGAGACACCCACGGTCTGTCATCCCATCAGCTTATCCTGATAGGGCGACCAACCCTAATCAGAGCTGCTAACGTATTTAGATTACATGGGACCAGTCCCTTGAGTCTCCCACTCTAGTGGATTACCATGTAGCCATGGCTCTCTGTTCTGTAATCAGAACACGTACTAAGGTACGTACCAAGATGCAATCTTATACTATCAACCATACATAGCTAAACTCTAGGTTTTTACGAGCTATAGACCTCACCAATTCTAACACTATATGTATGGAAGTGAATAAAAGTATGGAAGTGCCGATAAAGAGTGTCAAGTTACGCACTGTACATGCACTCCCGTATTAGAACAATAAAATGATTTTCTTGGGATTTCTGATAAAGCTAGGTGGAATTCTATAGTGGCTGGTCATTTTTTCAGGTGGAGTCATAGTTACTTGATGATGCAACCACTTTTGTGCTAAACTATCTAGACACCATCAAGATGAACTAAAAGATTTAATTGTGAATTGGAGGGCTCTCAACACGCAAGTTTTAGGTTAAATTCAGATTTAACAAAAGGGCCTTTTACAAATAGATTTTAGCAAGTATTCTAGAGGCCAAATATCACAAATAGATGATAACACAATTGCTATAACTGAAATTAAATATTAAATCTTAGCAAGACATTCATGAAGCATAACAAAGAAAAAAGATTAACTAACGAAGCAACCACGGGTCAAATCCAGAAGACCAAAGAAAAAGAATCATTCACCAACCAGATATACGGCCAAACGAGGGACAATAACTGTCGGGAAGAAACTATGCTTCGCCAAGTAGTGCCTTGGTCAATGTCCGTGTAGCCTCTGGTGTCTTCGAGCATAGTAGCGATGTATTAGTGATGAAGTAGTGTAGGGGAAGAAGGTAGGTTGGAAGATTGGGATATCAAATGAGGGAGAAAATCTCGAAAGAGGGGTAGAACAAGTGTAAAATTTGCACTTGCGTGAGGAGTGAATGGTGGAGTGATTAGAGGGTGGATTTAGATAAAATCAAGGTTAGAACTTAGAAGTTGGAGGAAAAGTCATGGAGGAGAAGAAGAGGGCAGCAAGCCTCGTTTCGGGTTTCAACAATCAATCTCTATCGCGTCCTTAGGGTTTAGCGTTCTTTTTTATAATAGAAAGAGAGACAAATAATGTGAAGAGAGGAAAAGAGGGCAACAGATAGGGGGAGCCATATGGCATCTTTCCCAAGGAAAAGTCGTCCCTCAGGATACGTACCTGCGTGAGAGGTGTCCGACATTTACTTTGAGGCACAAGATCCATTGGATCGACGTCGAAGGTCGATCTCGTCCGTCAATTATTACTCATGCTTTCTATGATCCCATATGTTGATGATTGCTTTCGTATATGATCCTATGGCTTATAATAAAAACACTTAAGTTACTATTTGATGTGATGGTTAGCCCAACTCACTGAACCGGGTACGACATCTCTGCACTTAAGTTATCTCACATAATAAAACGTCCATCATTTGTGATCCAGGTGTTCGATTGACACGAAATTGGATCCTTAAGAAATATAGTGAAAAATATATTGTTATGAAGTGGTTCGACTGGAAGCTCATGACCATATAGGACTAGAAGAGGGTGTTCATTCGCATCTCCAGTGATTTCTATACTCGTAAGAGTTTGTCACCCTCAACTTGTTCCTCTGTTTCTCTGTCCTCCTCAGTTCATTAACTTCATTGTAGTTTGTTTGAGCATGGAATTGCCTTCGGGGACACTCAACATATTGTGCTCTGGTTGATTGCAATTGAAATATTTGGGCTATTTCCTAAGACACCCATGGTTGTGTCCCACATACTATCTTTACCCCGGGGGTCAGGGCTGAAGTTGAAGGGTCTCCAACAGGTATTTGTTCCCTTAACAGTACCTTGCCTCTTGCCAGTTTTCTCCCCACATTACCCATCAGGTTCCTCTCATGCTCCATTCTCCTTAAGTTCGCTCGCCTATTTTTGTATTCACTTTTTATTTCCTTGTTATAGGCATCATCAATCCTAGTAAGCTCATGCCGGGATATAATGATATATCAACTTGAATATGTGGTCTCAACCCAGCTACTTTGAATGACATTGTCTATTCAAGGCTCTCAGTTAGATTGTTCGTTACGAGTAACTGATAGAACTCTACTGTGTAATCATGTATTTTTCTAGAGCCTTGCTTCAGAATGTCCAATTGTTGAAAGATCTTTTGCTTGTAGCCCGTGGGAAGAAATTCTCCATTCTTTTTCTTTTTCATCTTTCCCATGTTCTCACTTTATTTTTACCCTTTTGTTGTCTTCGGGATTTGACTTGATTCCACTACACCAAGGCATGACTTTTCAACTTCAAGCTCGCAAACTTGACCTTTTGTCCTCGAGTGTCTCCTGTCATGTCACATGTTAAGTATTGTTCTAGGCGATCAGCCCACTCTAGGTAGACTTCTAGTTGTAGGCTTCCTTCAAAGTCAATAAGGTTGACTTTGATGCCATGATCCCATATATGTCATTGAAACCTATCATCAAACATTCAATCTACCACCAAAGTCCTTATCATAATGATCCCGATTTCTCCTATCGCCAAAATTATTCCTAGGCGCTTGGTTGTCTTGTCCTTGTGACTGGATTCTTGGGTTTCTTCAAGGGTTTCCTCAAATCTAGTAACAAGGCGGGTCATGAGACGTGTCAAGTTCCCAATGCCTTCTTGAATACGGTTGATGGTTTGACCCTGTTACTGGACTTGTTCATGCAACACATTCTCAGGTTGAGTAGTATTGTTCTTGGAGGTCATGGTTGGATCTGGGATAGACTTTTGAATATTCTATTTTTCTGAAAGTTGTTTTGGGGGGGTGCAAGATGACTACAAATTGAAACTTATACAAGCTTTGTGCTTATGTGAGTGCCCTATCACAGATGTTAGTGAAGAGGGTATGTGGCTAGTGATTTGTGTCACAAACATACAATCAATGCACTCAAAGAGAGAAGAAAGCAAGCATACAAGCATACAATACAATTCAAATCTATAAAGGACCGGCCATCATTAAAAACAAAGCGACTAGTGCTCTGATACCAACTTGATGCATCTACTTGTGTGATAAACTATCTAAATACCCTCAAAATGAATTAAAAGATTAAATTGTGAGTAAGAGGGCTCTCAACATTTAAACTTTAGTTTAAATTCAGATTTGACAAAAGTGCCTTTTACAACTAGATTTTAGCAAGTATTCTAGAGGCCAAATATCATGAATAGATGATCACACAATTGCTAAAACTGAAATTAAATATTAAATCACAGCAAAGATATTCATGAGCAGAACAAAGAAAAATTAATAACTAGCAAGCAACCACGAATCAAACCAGAAAGCCAAGAAAAGGGAAACAATCACCAGTTAGATATACGACAAACGAGAAACGAGAAGAAGCTATGCTCCGCCAAATAACGCCTCGGTCAATGTTCGTGTAGCCTCTGGTATCCTCAAGTGAAGTAGTGATGTATTCGAGATGAAGTAGTGGAGGGATAAAAAGGTGTGTTGGAAGATTGGGATAAGAAGCGAGGGAGAAGCTCTTGCAAGAGGGGTAGAACAAATGCAAAATCTGCACTTGCTTGAGAAGAAGTGAATGGTGGAGGGATTAGATGGTGAATTTAGATAGAATCAAATGTTAGTAGTAGGAGGAAAATTATGAAGAAGAAGAGGATAGAAAGTCTCCTTTAGGGTTTCAACAATCAACCAATCTATATCTCCTCATTAGGGTTTAGGGTTCCTTTTTATAATAGAAAGAGAGAGTGAGAAACAAATAGCATGAAAAGAGAGGAAAATGGAGAGAAACGTGAGTTGTAACGTAACTAGAGGAGGCAAAGGATAAAGGGAGCCGCACTACGTCTTTCTCGTGGAAAAGATATCCCTTTGAATGCGTAGCGACGTGAATGAGGTGGTCGGCTGTCACTTTGGGGTCCAGGGACTAGTATGGAACATCCTCGAGAAACGAATCATGACGAGCAATATGGAGACAACGAGCCAAGGGGTCGTAACAACGATACCCCTTGTGCTCGAAACTGAGCCCTAATAGAACACTCTTTGCTGACTTAGCAGACAATTTGGGGGGGGGGGGGGGGGGGGGGGGGAGGGGAGCACAAAGTATGTGCATCTAAATGTATGGAGCTTTATGGAGCTTTCCGTCGTTAGGTGGAGTGGAGTAGAGGCGCTAGTGGGGAGACACCAGAGAGGACGGAGGAAGGAGGTAATGTTGATGAGGTTGACAGATGTCAGGTTGGCCTCGACCCAAAATATGAATGGAACGAAGGAGAGGAGAGTACGGATTATCTCATTGATGTAATGGTGCTTTATCTCTACGATCCCGTTCTGCTTGTAAGTGCGAGGATCTGATTGCTGAAAGAGGGCCCCGTGAGATTGACGAAGAGAGAACATCATAGACGAGAGATATCCGCGAGCGCAATCTGACCGAAAGGTCTTGATGCATGTGTGGAATTGGAGACCAAATTGGTGAAGGTTTATTAGATCTGGGGTATCTCAAAGCGGTGGTGAAGGAAATATACTCAGGTGTACCAAGAATAATCATCAATAAAGCTGACATGAGGAAACCACACATGGAAGACAAGGAAGCCGGGACCCAAATATCATAATGCACTAAATCAAAATGATTACATGTTTGAAAGCTTTTAGAGGAGAAAGAAAGTGCCAAGGGTTTAGCCAACTTGTAGCCCATACAAGTAGAAAGGAGAAAAGGAACCTCAATCTAAAGCTCCAAACTAGAAAAAAAAAATTTAAGTCGAGATTCAGAGAGTGGCCGGCATCGGGCACGGATTAGGCATGAGAAGCAGAGACCAGCCATAGAGTGGTGTCGGGAGAGGAGGCTGATGCAAGAGCGAAACGACATCGTGAGAGGAGCCACGTGCAGGCAAGCGACACAGAGCGGGGTTCACGGAGGATTGGGTGTGGATCAAAGATCTGACACCATGTTATGAACCCTAGGAGAGAGGGAAAGAAAGAGAGGCTAGGGTTTGGAGAGAATGAATTGATTTTCATTAGAAACCAATGAGCCATATATATAGAGTTATAAGAACTTGCCTTATTTGAGGCTAATATACAGGAGACTAGTATATACACAATTATCTATATAAATATACAGTGTCCAAGTCAAATTGGTCTTTTTCGGGTTTGAGTTTTGTTGTTAAGTTGATCGGGTTAATTGGAAGCCATGTGCACTGTTAAATTCTTTAAATGGGCTCCACTACATTAATAGCTACTACAGCTGTCTCCTTTGCATCGTCTTTCTAAATGGCACATCAACGATGTGGTTTAATGGTGTGCGAGGAACACTTTAAGTGGTTCTCACATGATAGTGGGGAGCTATCCTCTTTGATCACCGTCCATGCACAATCCAGTCTATAGTTTAAAATATTGTTTGAACCCGACTGGTACTATCATCGGTACTGTTATTTGCCTTGTTTCCTCCCTTGCATCATAATTTGAACCAATTAATCAGTTTTACTATGCAAGTGCATTAACTTAAGAGTTAATACCATAGGGCATCATTGTAGAAGCCCAAGCACAAATTTCTTATTGGTATCATTTTTGAAGCAAAGGAATAAAAAAGGAGTCATCAACCGGTACCGGCCGATTAGCACTAGTATCGGCCGAAATGTCCCGGTAGTGGTCCGACAAATACCACGACTAACACCATGATTTTGAACCTTGATCAATGGTGTTTGCGGCTTTGCTGAACATCACAAGGGTGAGCTCTCTCTCTCTCTCTCTCTCTCTCTCTCTCTCTCTCTCTCTCTCTCTCTTGTTGATTGGCACACTAAAGTAAGCTTCAAGATACTCATCCTTGGCATCGGGAACTTTTGCAAGTCCTCAGAAAAATGGAGGTGAAATTTCAGCATATCAACAGTGAAAGCGAGGAGTCAGAAGTATACCAAATATGGAATTATAGGAGAAGATATTCTGATTAGTGCATTTTGACAAAACTAATAATACCTTTGTGGTAGTTTTGATGCATGTTCTTTTTGGTTGGTTGGGTAGCATATTTTGTACTCCTCACTATATTTTACCACTACAATATTCTTTTCCTTGTGCTTTTAAGGGGGAAAATTTTTACTGATCAAGTAGGAATTCTAAGAAAGTAATTTGTTCCACTATCCATATATCTCATTTATAATGTTCTTTTCTGGTGCTTGTACTGTCGTTGGGATGAGATCTTTACACCGGAAATCCATTGAAATGTCTTTATAGTTTCTACTAATATGCCAATTCCACCTTCCAATCTGCAGAATCCACTATCTGATAAGTTATTATTACTTGAACTCTAGTTCTCTATAAAACAACTTGCAGGATATTATTGTAAGATTTAAGGAGAGGAGAGATGGCAAAGGGGCATGGCAGTGGTCGGAGTTTCCTAACAAGGTTGCGCTTCAATTGAATGATACACATCCAACACTTGCAATACCAGAACTGATGCGGTTACTGATGGATGATGAAGGACTTGGTTGGGACGAAGCTTGGGATGTGACAACAAGGTTTGTCCAGTGATTTTCATGATTTCCCTTAATCGTTGAAACTCATTTTATTAATAAAATGGCCTAACTTTCCTATCAATTTTAGATTGCCAAAAACTAATAACAAGAACTTTTTGCCCCAGGAGTGTTGCATATACTAATCACACAGTTCTACCTGAAGCGCTGGAGAAATGGTCACAAGCCATAATGATGAAACTTCTTCCCCGTCACATGGATATTATAGAAGAAATTGATAAGCGGGTATACCTCTCACCTTTTCATTTAGTTGTGTAAGTGAATATATGGTGTGTCACGAGCAACCAAATTTGTGCAGTTTGTGGCAATGATAAGTTCCACCCGAACTGATATGGAGAGCAAGCTTCCCACCATGCGGATTCTAGATGGATCTAACCCCCAGAAGCCTGTAGTACGCATGGCTAATCTGTGCGTAGTATCTTCACATACGGTATGGCAGTGAATGGAAGAGACTCTACTCATTATTCATGTTCCTTAGTAGAACTGCTCGATTGCATTTCCACGACATTATATAACAGAATTGTAAGAAAAATTATCATTCAGAAATGGCCTCTTGGAGTGTATATAACCCATATTGTCCATTTAAAGATTCCTATTCCTTCCATAACATCTTACTTTCCCATCTTTCCATTCTAGGCTGATAATAGTCTCCTCTCGCCATGAACTAAAACTTAACCAGAACGTTATCTGATTTCTGTTACATACATGTTTTTAAAATTCTTTTTTCAAAGTTATTAACATGGATGACATCTTGCCAGATTTTATCGACCTAACACTTGGTATTCATGTTCGTCCTAGAGGTATGAGATGTGTTTGCTTTACTTTTACTTTTTTGTGAACTTGTCAGCTACTTGGAAGTAAAATTCATAATTATTTGTAACCTTTCAAATAACTTGCTTCTTGCTGCAATTCTTTGTTGGAAAGCTTAGAACCTTAACCAATAAGCTTATATCCGATGTCAATCAACGGGGTTGTCTTTATGGATCAGTCATTTACCAAAAACCATTTTACTTCAATTAAGGAGGGATGAATTGGTGCCATATTCCTGGCTTAGGCTATTTTTGGACCTAGTAGGCAGTCGGTAAGTAGGGAGACCTATACCTTATCAATGGTGCAGTTTAAGCTCTTGCAACTAGTGAGCAACTCTTAAAGGCATCAAAGTTTACTTGAAGTTGGAAAAAGAAAGCTTACATACAGGGAGCTGCATCTTTATGGAAGGGACATATTATAAGCCTGATCCAATTCAGGCCATTCCTTTCCTTGATTGCAGATTCTATTGCCTTCATAATTTTCCAACATGCGGTCCATGACCTTGCACCTATGATACGGTGGACACTGACAAATTGAGCCCTCGGAGCCATGTCAATCCGTGTCAACACGGATTCCCGTATCCACCCATGTCGAGTTGTCAACATAGAATGATACCATCGCTCCATGTTATTATTCTGAATGATGTCTCCCTTCTCCAATCAGGTGAACAGAGGGTAATGGGAGACCGTGTAGGAGTCGAATTTCGAAGGGATAGCAACTTTCAGTTTATATAAATTTCATAATTTGTTGGTGCGTGTGTGTGTATAGGAAAGGGTTTGGTTAAATCGAGTTCACCATTTAGATGGTGAAATCGAATGGAAAAGATGCCACATGCCTTAAGAAAATCAACAATCGCGGTTGGGTATATATATTTATATATATTCTCATATATGTGTATATATAAATGCCTCCAGCCGTAATTGACTTTCTAAGGATACGTGGCAGCTTCTCCATTTGAGTTCACCATTTGAACGGTGAACTCGAGTTCAGCTTCCTAGGCCCCCATATATATATATATATATATATATATATATACAAAGAGAGAGAGAGAGAGAGAGAGGGATGTTACGTTGAACTATGAGCTATGGTAGGAGAAAATGAACTGCGGGTATTTTGGCCCCCCTAGAAGTTTTGAAATTTGATGAAAATTGGTGAGGATAATCATCTTACCCTAGACAACACCCTCACCAAATTTCATCAAATTCCAAAACTCCTGGGGGGGTCAAATACCCGCAGCTCACTTTCTAAACCGGCAGCTCACAGCTCACTGTAACATTCCATATATATATATATATATATATATATATATATATATATATATATATATATATATATATATATATATATATATATATATATATATATATATATATATATATATATATATATATATATATAGGGTGGGACGTTATATCTCAGAGCAGCGTTTTTGCTGCTTTGACAACCCACCACGCTCGCACCTCATGTGATCTCCGGTCAGAATCAACATCAGCAACCTCCAATCATCTTCACCAGTGATCTCCGCTGACACCACCTGTCGGCGTCCACCGATAAAGGACTCATATGACTACTTCCATTGTGAGTCGTCCATTCATCACCTCACCTTATCCAACTACATCCGCAGCCGGTGACCACCTTCGGTGACTTGTAACACCTCCCGATTGTGAGTTCGGATGTTCTTTGTCATCGTTCATGGCTTTGATAGCCACCTAAGACCTGTCAAAGTAGCGAAGAACGCTGCTTTCGAAGGCAGCATCTTGTTTCTTATATATATATATATATATATATATATATATATGGTTTCAATCGGGTGAGAAACCTCTTATATGCGAAACCTTACTAGAAGTTTCAGAATTTGATGAAACTTGGTGGGTGTGATGCCTATAGTAAGTTGATCATCCTCACTAAAAATCATCAAATTCTAAAACCTCTAGGGGCATCAAATGTTAGAATATTTATTGACCGTCTATAAAAACCGTTAATTTGAATAGCATATTTGTTATACCGAAAGTTTTTAGAATTTAATGATTTTTGGTGAGGATGGTCAACTTACCATAGGTATCATACCCACTAAGTTTCATCAAATTCCAAAATCTCTAGGTAGGTTTTGTACAAGGTTTCACATATAAGAGGTTTCTCACCCGATCGGGACCCTATATATATATATATATATATATATATATATATATATATATATATATATATATATATATATATATATATATATATATATATATATATATATATATAGAGAGAGAGAGAGAGAGAGAGAGAGGGTCGATCTATTGCGAAACCGGTTTAGATGCGAAAATCCGTTATTTGCGAAACCCAGCCGCAGCCGTCCGATCAACCGATCGAACGATCGGTTGATCGGACGACTGCGGATGGGTTTCGCAAATAACGAATTTTCGCAGGTTTCGCACCCGATCACTATATATATATATATATATATATATATATATATATATATGTATAGGGGATGGGGAGCCTGGACCTCAGGTGCAGCGTGAATGCTGCACCCGTTCCTGCATGCGTGACACCTGTCCCCGAAATCGGTGCCAAAATCGGCCATCCCGACTTAAATCTCGCGGGATGAACCGCAGCCGTCTGAACCGCAGTCGTCTGATCGCTGCGATCCGGCCGTCTGAACCGCACCGCACAAACACGCAGCCGTATGATCGCTGCGATCCGGCCACAGTAACAGCCGGTTTTAGGTCCGGATGAATCTCGGCCGTTGGATCGAGGCGATCGGGCGGCTGAAAAAAATTTCGCGGTTACTGTAGCCACTACAGTAACCGCGATAATGCTTTCAGCCGTCCGATCGCATGGATCCAACGGCTCAAAACAATTTCGCGGTTACTGTAGCGGCTACAGTAACCGCGAAATTATTTTGAGCCGTTGGATCGCTGCGATCAGACGGATGAGATTCACCACACCCCCGGTTTTTGTTTCAGCCCCCGGTTTTTGTTTCAGTCGCCCGATCGGCTGATCCAACGGCCGATTCGGGCGGCTGCGTGTTTGTGCGGTGCGGTTCAGACGGCCGGATCGCAGCGATCAGACGACTGCGGTTCATCCCGCGGGATTTAAGTCGGGATGGCCGATTTTGGCGCCGATTTCGGGGACAGGTGTCACGCATGCAGGGACGGGTGCAGCATTCACGCTGCACCTGAGGTCCAGGCTCCCCGTCCCCATATATATATATATATATACATATATATATATATATATATATACATATATATATACGTGCCCGTATCCATTTTTTATGGTGTTGTCGTGTCCGACTCCCTTGTTTGTGTCGACACTCGACCAGGGTTTGGAGTTTCGGCCAAAACCAATCCATTTCGGCCGTTTCGGATCGGTTTTGGTCAAAACCGGTCCCGAAACCCTCCAATTTCGGGTTTCGAAACTTAGCACTCAGTAAAAACATGCTTTGGTTCAGGATAAGGTGTATTTCAGCATAGCAACTTGACAACCATATTTAAATAAAAAATATTTAAGCAAATGATCTTTATGTTCTCGATTTACTTTAAGTTATTTTATGTAAATAAGCAAATACCCCCCCCCCCCCAATTTGGATTTAATAAAAATATCAAACAATTCAAAATCCAAAGGAATCAAAATATAATTTTTCAGTTCCTATACAAAATCAGATTTTACAACTTTTGGCTAAAAAATAAAATTTGGTGGGAAAAAAAAAATCTCAAAAGTATTTTGGACCGGAAAAAATCTCAGAAATCTAGAAGTATAAGAACAACTTAAAACCCAAAGTCCTGTAAAATATTTTGAATCTATAAAAAATTCTTTCACAAGAACTCTTTTTCCCTTCAGACTTATCCAAAATTCAAAATCACGATTTTTTAACTTTTTGACAAAAAGTCAGGGTAGAGTAAAAGCTACTCTTTTGAAAACAAGACGACTATGAAGTGGATACCGATAGAATTATTTTATATCTTGTAATTATTTTAAATTTAAAGAACGAAACCAAAACCACTGAAACTCCGATCCAAAACTCCAAAACCGACCAAAACTGATCCTCGGTGGGCCGATTGAAACCGAAACTACAAACCTTGACCGTGTCCACATATCATAGCCTTACACGGAAAGCTATGAGAATGTTTCTCCGAATGGGCATTAAAGCTTTTTTGCCATCCGAATTTAATATTTTGTATTGATCATCCTAATACCATTCAACATTTTTCCTTTTCTGAGATGGATAATATCATATTGTGATGAAGCTTGACAAACATCTTTGTAGGTGAACGGTGTAGCCCAGTTACACAGTGACATCTTAAAATCAGAGTTGTTTGTGGACTATGTATCTTTATGGCCTGCCAAATTTCAGAACAAAACCAATGGCGTTACACCTCGTCGGTGGCTTCATTTTTGCAGTCTAGAGTTGAGTGGGATAATTACCAAATGGCTGAAAACAGATGGGTGGATCACTAACCTTGATCTCCTTTCTGGGCTTCGTCAAGTAGGTTCTGCAATAAGTTAGACATAATTAAAAATGCTTTGTGACTTTTAATTTGCACACTGTATTGTGACCTTCTGTCCAACAGTTTACTGACAATGAGGAGTTGCATGCTGAGTGGGCTTCAGCGAAGATGTCTAGCAAATGTCGTCTGGCACAGTATGTATTGGATGTGACAGGTGTGACCATCGACCCCCATAGCCTCTTTGACATACAAGTTAAGCGCATCCATGAATACAAGAGACAGCTGCTGAACATTCTGGGTGCAGTTTATAGATACAAGAAACTGAAGGTGAAGAAGGCTTCTCACTATCGTAATCTCATATTGCATATGCCTATATTGTGTTTCCTTCGAAGTTTACATTTTCTTTGCTTCCCGTTGTTGTAGTATTGAAGTATGGACATCATTGCCTTCAACGACCTTCCTCCAACAAATTATACACTCCTATCTATTATAATATCTAGCCAGAATGAAGTTCAACAATATGTTTTAAGTTACAGTAATTAGAATACGTAGTGCTTCAGCATGTATTGCCAATCTTATAAATATTTTTGTATGTAGATGGGACATGGCTGGATGGTTATTGTTACATATAACGATTTTCTCGCAAGTATCCATGTCCCACTAAGTAGTGTCAGATCCTAGTTGGGTGTATTTCAATGAGATGACGCCTCAGGTTCTCTAATGTATCCTGGAGTGCTAAATTAGACAGATGGAAGGAATTATTAACGCTAAGTAATTTGGTTTCCAGCTAATGTTCTGTTTATATTTGATTATCAGAATAAACTATTCTAGATATGTTTATTTTTATTTAATCTGGTACCTGAATTTGAATGTTCGAACTAATCTTTGTAGGAAATGAGCATTGAAGAGAGGAAGAAAATGACACCACGTACCATAATGCTTGGAGGAAAAGCATTTGCAACATATACCAATGCTAAAAGAATAGTTAAACTGGTGAACGATGTTGGTGCTGTAGTCAACAATGATCCGGAAATCAACACTTATTTGAAGGTTAGTTGATTTTAATTATCATACACCAATGTCTATTATCTTGCCTGCTTATGACTGACTAGCAATCTTAATTGGCAATCAAAATTTTCTTCCACAACGTGGGGTTTTTGAAATTTTGGGCAGCATCTTTGATAAAGTTGGAAATGACTCCAATGTTACTTTTAAGAAATTATTAAGCTACTCTTTCATTTTCCAGTTATGTTTGTTGTTCCTTATGCATGGATTGAAAATTTCGATCGAAATATCAAAATTTTGATCAAATTTTTGAAGGAGGTGGTGGAGACGGGGGAGGTGGAGGAGACGAGGGAGGTGGAGGAGGCGGGGGAGATGAAGTGGAGAGCCTAGTATGAGAAGATGGAGAAAATAATGGAAGAGAAAGAAACGGTGATGACGGAGACGGAGATACAAGTGGTGGTGACAGAACTTGCGATTCATTAAAAGAACGAGATATCCTCAACAAAGAAAACATAGCGGGAGACACGAATCCGGTGAGCTAAGGGATCATAGCACCTATTCCCTTTGTGCTCCCGACTGAGACCCAAGTGAACATATTTAACAGATATGGTGAAAAGTTTGTTATGCTCATGGGGAGGTAGGAGGACAAAACACGTACACCCAAAGGTGCGAAGAAGAGAATAATCTGGTGGACGGGAGTAGAGGCGCTCGTATGGAGTGGCACCAGAAAGAGCAGATGACGGAGTGATGTTGATGAGATGAACGCCCGTCAAAAAACTTCAGCGCAATAGGAGTGAGGAACAGAAGCAAAGAGAAGCAAAGCTCGTGTTGTCTCGAGCACATGGCGACGTTTGCATTTGATGACTCCGTTCTGCTCATGGGTGTGAGGACATGACTACTGGTGAAAAGTGTCGTGAGATTGAAGGATCTCACGCATCTTAGAGGAGAGATTCCTTGGCACAATCAAACCGAAAAGCCTTGATGCGCCGACCGAATTGGGTATGAAGCATAGTGGTAAATATCCGATGAATATTTGGGATCTCAGACCGGTGACGCATAAGATAAACCCAGGTGCATCTCGAGTAATCGTCTATAAAACTAATATAATATATAAAACCCGAGAGAGAAGCAACAGGAGCAGGATTCCAAATATCAGAATGTACTAACTCAAAAAGGGTGGCAAATCGGGAAGCACTAGAAGAAATTGGAAGATCTACGTGCTTTGCCAATCTGCAACCCATACAGACAGAGAGGGGGAAGATCACACAACCCAAAGTGCCCAAACGGAATATGCTTTTGAGTCGATCATTAGATAAATGACCTAACCTTCTGTGCCACAGGTCGGCATCAGAGGTGACTGACATGACGGACGCAACAAGTGAAGGGGAAACATGAAGGTGGTCCAACTAGTACAATCCTCCTGCTTTACGGCCCAGCACAATCATCGAACCCTTTCGCGAATCCTGCAAAACACAAGAAGAAGAGGTGAAGGTAACAGTCAGCCCAGAGTTGAAAGAGAATTAACAGAAATCAGGTTAATGTTTAGGAGAGGGGCATGGTGGACAAAAGGTAGGGCCAGTCGACCAAGAGGATCCGAGGTAGGGGTGATAGACCCACACTGCTAAATAAGTACAAGAGTCCCATCCGCAGTGCGAACCTCCAAGTGGGTGGGAGTAGGAGTGTAATCGGTGAGAATAGGGAAGTCACAGGTGAGATGACAGGAGGCATTTGAGTCGAAGATCCATGGGGCAGCAGTATCAGAAGTAACAGACAAGCCGTGAGTAGTCGGGGAGTCGCCGGAGGAGAGGTATCAGAGAAGAAGCTTCTCAAATAGCCGAAGACGGTCCAACTCAGGTATAGACGGTGCAGTGGTGCCAACGGAAGATACCAGAGTCTATGTAGCGACAACGGCAGTGCCACCATAGTGGCGGAAGGGGGGCTGATCACGTCCACGACCCCGTCCACCTCGATCGCCGTGTCAGTCGTCACGAGGAGTAAGTGCCCAGTGTGATTCCCGCTCGTCCGTTCTCCAGCGGGGGTTGCGAGGAAGACATGTGGGGCATTCACTCTTCATATGACCGGGCTCCTTGCAGTAATGATAGAAAATAAGCCCGTCAAAAAAGCTGACGGCTAGGGCGTTGTCTGGTCCTGGAGCAGGTGGACGAGAAGCACGAGTCTGAAGACGAGTCTCCTTGTTGACCAAGACTAGCAAGACATCCTCTAGCCGAGGTAGGGGCTCACGGTGAAGGAGCTGAGCAGTAATGAGAGCGAATTCCGGTTGAAGCGCGGCCAGGAACTGGTGGAGGTGGCCCTCGTCAATGTAGCATTGGAAGTTTCTGGAGCGCTAGTAAGCACACCGCTCGGGGATTAAAGAGTCCAGCTCATGCCAGTAGTCACTCATCAGACTGGAGAAGTCCTGAATCGTACACTTCTCCTGACGAGCGGACTGGTAGTCACAGATAAGCTAATACCGACATGCACCGTCACGCTAGAGGAACCGATCCCGGAGATACTTCCACATCACGCGTACCGTAGGAAGGCGACCGATGGGTGTAAGGAGTGGACGAGCAACAGAGTTCAGGAGATAGGCCCGGATGGTCTGGTTGTGGCGATGCCACGTAAGGGCGGCCGTGGCAGCAACAGCAACAGCAACAGCAACAGGCGATGCAGAACAGGCAGCGTCGCTACTGGTGACTGAGGAAAACCTAGAGGAGTCGATCGGAGGTGGGTCCTCATCGGTGATGTGACCTTAGAGGTCGCGACTGGAGAGGGCCACCTCGATGGTGAGCGACTAATTTGGCCAGTAACTGGCCGAGGTCAACTGAAAGGGGATCGCCTTTAGCGACGAGGAGATCGCGACGATGACTGGAGGTGATGGCGGTGGCGGGCGGCCAAAGGTGGGGATCATTGGTGGCGACAAACAACGATTGTTTGAGGTACGCAGGCAGACGAAGGTGGTCGCCAGAATCAATGGGCAACAGCAGCGGGTGGTCGTCGCCAGAGGCCGTCACCACTGGTCATAATTTTTTTATTGTTCAAGGGCAAAAATTTCGTAAATAGCTTGGTTTGAAAAGCTAACCCCTCGGCCACTTCTATAAAATACTTATAAAATGGAAGCCTTTGGTGCCATGTGGCAGCCTCCCCACTCTCTCTCTCTCTCTCTCGTTTTTTTTTTAATTAAACCCTCTTTCTCAAAACACGACGGGGAACAAGATTTGGTGCCGGATGTGCGATCCAATCGAGTGGCATATCAACCGTCCGTGCATTGCATGAGATTAGTCCTAGTTTTGATATAGAGGTAAAACCTCTACTTGCTAAAGATAAGCCCTATTTTTCTATTAATTAGTACTTTTTTTTCAGAATAAGTTAATAAACCTTTACTTTGTAGAGTTGCCCAACGGGGCCTCAGTTTCTGGCTTAAATTTAAATTCTACAGACAGTATTAAACAATCATTCACAACTTGAGAAATATTTTGCTGCTTAATAGATGATCACATGTACAATCATAAAAGTAATTGTAGAATTAGAAATACTAGTTTTGTGCTTATCGTACATACATGTACTCCATATGTCGTCGTATTGATGATACTATGAAAAGGTCTATTTGGTTTAAGGCGGGGATGATTTCTGATTGAGGGGAAGAAAAGTTGATAATTGCAATTGCTCCATTAGGAATATTTTCATAATTGATATGAGCCCATGTGTATCATATTGTCATACCTCATATTGAATTTTTAACTTGAGTGTGTACTTGTATTGCCGTAATTTCCCAGGTTGTCTTCATACCAAATTACAATGTCTCGGTGGCTGAAAAACTTATTCCTGGTAGTGAGTTATCTCAGCACATCAGCACAGCAGGCATGGAAGCCAGCGGGACAAGCAACATGAAATTTTCCCTAAATGGCTGTCTCATAATTGGAACTTTGGACGGTGCAAATGTTGAAATCAGAGAGGAAATAGGAGAGGAAAATTTCTTCCTCTTTGGTGCCAAAGCAGATGAAGTCCCAAAGTTCCGCAAGGAGAGAGAAGATGGATTGGTAATGCTTCATCGATGAAAAAGGATTTAACTTTTTAGACCAATATTACACTTCTTATTCGACGACTACATCTATCTGTTAAGAATATCATTTCTTCTTCGTGATTATGTCAACTGTTATGGCCTAAATTAATCATGAAACTGTAGTGCTAATATGAAGGACTGGGCTGTTTGCTTCTATCGGTACCCATGGAAAAATGCAATTAACTGATCTTACGAATTTTGTATGACTCGTATTTGTTAGTTACATTTTAAACAATATACACAACTGGAAGAGGCTACTTACAGGTGTTAACAGTAAACCTAAACTAGCTTACGATTTTAATTTGAATCTGCGTTAATGGTTACAGTTCAAGCCAGATCCCCGCTTCGAGGAAGCTAAGCAATTTATAAGGAGTGGTGTATTTGGTAGCTATGACTACAATCCTCTCCTGGACTCTCTGGAAGGAGATTCTGGATATGGGCGTGGTGACTATTTTCTCGTTGGACATGACTTCCCAAGTTATATGGATGCGCAGGCCAGAGTGGACGAAGCATACAAGTAAGAAAACACCCACTCATACATTGACATCACTATATTAGCACTCTCAAGAGGTCATGCTCCAATTCCTTCTCATGCTTGTTTTTATCTTTGTAATTGATCAAGATTTGTTCATGTATCCTTTACAAAACAAAAAAAAAAAGTTTAAAGGCAACAAAATGTGCCGTTTAATGGGGTAAAGTGCAATATTATAATTTCCACCCTGCTGTATTATAATACCATTTCAAGACGTACAAAACATAGTGGGGTGCTTAGGGATGATATATGAAGAACAAATAGTAGCAATGTCAACTAGACAAGAGATATGGCCCTGTATAATCATTGTCTAGAAACCAAGTGAAGCCTAATGTAGCAATGGTGATGCAGTTCTGATGGGCTCAAATTGTAAAGGAGGAGCCATGATAGATCTAGATGAGGTTAAAGAGTTGTACTTTGTTATAGAATAATGAAGAAAATAAGAACAATATTTGTTAAATCCTCCTCGAAGGAAGTAACAAAAAATTATTAATATTCTGAATTACTATAATTATTAATATTTGATAGACCTTGTTGCTTAGTGGATTGCTCTCACCATTCGACTCGAAGCCGGCGAGGTTTTTCCTGCGAAGGATATCTTTGTAAAAACATATATGTGTGCTATAGTTAATATTTTGAATGCAAACATTGTATGCTTACATCCAATACTTAATAGAAACCCTTAAACTGATTATCTTTTACAAGTGAGAAAGAGAACCACCTTACATCTAATCACCATTGCATGTACATTATAATATTCCACGGTAAGGAGAGAACTCGGCAAATCTAAATTTTAATCTACCAGAGTCTAGCAGTGTCTATTGATCAAGATTATCGTAGGAGGTAATAATCTTGTAGAGACCGTCACTCTCCGGTCGTACCTCCCACAACCACAAGTCTCTCCATGAGGGATTTACCCGTGGTAAGGATAATTTCAAACAGGAGAAGCAAAGGACCCATCTGACTAACCAGACGAGACATATAATGAAGATGGTGAACCTGAAATCACTGCAAAAGAAGTGGTCGCAGGCGAAACAGGAGGAACCGGTGAAACTAGCAGTGATGGTGGAGCTAATGTTGACTAGCGACAAGGGTTGGTGTAGATGACTGGTGGTTGCGGAGGCTCAATCACTGGAGCAGCAACGGTAGAACCATCTGGAGTCACGGGTATGGGAAGTATACCCGAAGAAGTGCGAGGCACCGGGAGAAAAGAAAGTCTGGAGAGGGAGAGGCCATAGAGTAAAATGGTGTCCTCGAAAAAGGTCACATGTCGGGAAATACAAATACAAACGAACAGAGGAGGATCATAGCAACGTTAATCCTTGTGCTCAGAACTGTATCTAAAGAAGACACTTAGTAGACCGAGGAGAAACCTTAGTATGCTCCCAGGTGGAAGTAGGACAAAAAATAGTACAACCAAAATTCTACGGAACTTGATAATTGGGCGGTGTGGATTTAAGTTTCCGAAACGAGGACTGACTAGAGAACTGGGGAGGGAGTCCTATTAATTAGATGGACAGGGGTACGAACAGCCTTAGTCTAAAACTGTTGAGGGATTGAGGTAGAAAACAAAAAATATCGGTTCGTCTCAAGAATATGGCGATACTTCCGCTCAGCTACCCCATTTTGAACGGGCGTACAAGGACACGATTGCTGGGGTAGAGTGCCCTAAGAGAACAGGGCATCATGAAAATCAGAAGAGAAATACTTATGAGCACCAATAGAGTGAAATATCTTAACCCTCTTCCCAAACTGAGTGTGGCTCATACTAGTGAAGTCATGATAAACTTGACAAGCATTCAATCTCTAACATAAAAGGTAAACTCAAGTAAAACGGAAGTAATCATCAATAAAACTCACATAATGCTAAAACCCACAAACAGACATAATAGGGGCAGGACCCCAGATGTCAGAATGTACTAAATCAAAGATACAAGAAATAGCCTCACTGGAAAGAAATGACAGAGCTGAATGCTGGGCCAATCCAACTCACACATGGAGAATGAGGGGTAAAAGGGATATCACTAAAATGGCCCAACTAAAATATGCTCCTTGAGCCGCTCAGTTGAGGGGTGTCCAAGATGACGGTGCCAGAGGTCAGAAGTAGCTCATGTAGTAGCAGACGCAGTGAAAGCTTGGGAACATGCAGGTGCTCCAAATGATACAGTCCAACTCTACGCCTAGTCCAAATCCTCCGGTCATTACGAGGCTCTTGCACAAAACAAGAATAGGATGAGATGGTATTGGTAAATCCTAAATCTGCAAGTCAACTAATAGAAATAAGATTCATCGACTGACAAGGTTCGAAAAATCAATTTTGATCTTCATTTCGACACCGTGAAAAAATGATTTATTTCGCAAAGTATCCCGAAATATCATGATATTTCGCGATATATTCATTTTGGTATTTTTAAAAAATAAAATATTTTCACAAGTTTTCACGAAATATTTTGATTTTTTTCAAGAAGCACGTCAAACAGTGTTATACGACTACTATGGTCATAAGAGGTGGTGATGGACCCTGGGCAAGAGACTAGGAGGGGGGAGCTATCGGTGGTGTAAATCTGGAACTCAGGCGGAATACTACCACAATTAGTAAGAGGCTAAGAGTGAAAGCGTCTAAAGTCAAATGGTAAGTGACTCCTGAGTCCAGGATCCACGCGGCAAAGGCAGTACTAGTGGAGGCAGACATGGCTGAAGTGTCGCTTGACGAAATCCGGAGTGTGTTGAAGTTGTTGTGGCTGAGCAGCTAGTTGTTAGAGCTCGAAAGTAGGAGCAAAAGTAGTGGCTATAGTAGGTCGTTGTGGTCGACCAAGTCTCCCGATATGTTTGTAGCAAGTATCTTGTAGGTGGCACTTTTTGCAATAGGAGCAAAAGAGGTGGATGGTGGAACCACCAGCTAAGCGCCTGTCTCTTGTAGGACGCCAGTCTCTGAAAAATTCTCCGTCACCTCCAAAAGGATTCTAACTGTCAGGATGAGAGGTGTAGTAAGAACAAAGACGGGGATCTAATTTCAAGATACACTATTCACCAGAGAGACGGGGATCTAACTTCTTGAAATTAGATCACCATCACGAATTCTTCATTCTCTGATGCAAACGAAAGAATGGTGATGTAATTTCAAGATACAACAAACCATTTGTCAAATTGGTTGAAATAGAGTAAATGCACAGCTTTATAGCCATTCCCATTATTTACAAAAAGGAAATTGTGCATGTTTATGTTGTGTATAATTTTTCTGGCACTTCTTTTAAAGGCCATATACTTTTTTTTTTTATGTACATAAAATATTCACTCATTCAAATACATACGCATATACACCATGCCTTTAACTATAATCGTAACCATCGAGCCTTGTCACGAAAAGTTTTTTGGTAGGTCTTCTTCTCGACCCATCCACGGTTATCTGAGAACCTCTCCTTACGGAGTAGAGGCTGCTTATGATGTTTATTTTACACGCTCTTGTCATTGAAATCTGTATTTTCTGTCATTTTGTCCTCAATTCATGCACACAAAAAGCACACCCCGCTGAACACTAAGGAAAAAGCAAACATTCATTCATTTCCTTGCATTCCTTTAAATATCCATATTAGGAAATTACCAACCAATAAAACCTCCAAAATCTAGGTGTATGATACTCACATTTGATTATGCAACATCAAAATCTAGGTCTTATAATACATCTAATTTCCTTTTTGTCGTTGAAACAGGTTGTCATAGTTTGTACCAGTTGGTTATGTTTGGTGAATTTCAATCAATTGCCTTTGCATATTTTTTTTTATTTATTATTTTCTGCTGGCATCTTTACCCATTATGTGATGTTGACGTCATAAAATTTTTGAGACTTGGCTTTGCCAATTCCATGGAATGGCAGAGATTCATATGGTTGTGGACATCTGCCCTTTGACCGTTTTACGAAGCTTTGCTCATAGTACCGTTCTGCTGCAGGGATCGGAGGAGATGGCTGAAGATGTCGATCTTGAGCACTGCAGGCAGTGGCAAATTCAGCAGTGATCGAACGATCGCACAGTACGCCGAAGAAATTTGGAACATAAAGCCTTGCCCTGTCCCATAAGCTGTTTCAAAGAAGAGGCCGAGGCAAAGCTCAACGGTTATATAATGATATAATCAAATCATAGTCAAATAAGCGTGATTACTGTCTTAATTATATGGATGCTTATGGAGCTGGAATAACCCAGTGTTATGAGCTGGGCAGCCACTGGAGATGCTAATACTGGTGAATGATTCCTGATTCTGTGCTCATTGTTTTTTTTATTTTTTTTTTCTGAGATCGCCTGGTGTACCGAAATCTTTCGGGCAATGCACCCGCTCGGGGCTCGGACTAATTCCTCAGGGAATGCAAACCAACCCATGCAGTAGTTTCCCATGCAAACCACTGGATAACTTGAGGGGGGGAGTTGAACCCACAACCTCCTCCGGAACAGCAGTGGTCTACAGCCTCATCTTCTCCCCCTCCCTCCACTAGATTAGAGCATTCCTCAACAACCTAGCCCGAAGGACTACCCAACTCCACTCCACCTTCAGATGGTGGTGTGGTGCAACATCCTCCACCCTACCCTCTTCATAGACTCTTCAATGCCCACCGCCCCCATGTCCTTAGGCTCAACAGAATGGGCAGCAGGGACCAACTCCAAACCCCCACTACATTAGGATCAGCCACCATCACCCCAGTGACTGAGAGTATCCCTCCCTTTAGAAGGCTTGTTTCCTACCAGAGCCTTCAAAAGTAGGCACCAACACTTTCTTGCACAAGAGAAGAGAGATGCCTCGTCACAAGCCCAACGGCTTCTATGTTGTCTTTGGATCAATACCCATCTCCAGGTCAGTCGACGAACTAACCGGTTGAGTTTCAGCCTCCATTGCAAAACCAGCCTCTCCTACTGGTAAACATTCAGTGCTGCCCCCTCCAACGCTTGCTCCCACCTCCCGCTCCTCATCCAGCACCTCATACCGCGAACCTGAAACACGCAAGGCTGGTTGAGGCAAACTTCCAAGCATCTTGCCTACAGGGGCCATCTCATTCTCCTCCTCAAATTTCTCAGCTTTTTTTTTTTTTGATACTAACAATTAAACTAGTTAAGGTCTTACAAAAGGGGGTCCCCTGAGGTCCCTATTACATAGGTCAATGACCTCCCGGCTAAAACTTCTAGATAAAATACATGACCTAGTTAAAACTCTAGCCCCTTTGGCCAGCAAGTCAGCCACTTGGTTGCCCCCTCGGAATATATGGGTCGTCCGAAACGTGTTGAATTTTCTTACTTTGCGGATGCAATCCTGCATCAAAGGTTGGTTTGAGTCATTGGTGCACAAGGCCCGAATAATCTGATCTGCATCACCTTTAACCCACAGTTGTCCCCTCCAACCTGAGTCTTCAACACATCTGATGCCTTCCCATAACGCCCTGGCCTCTGTCACGAGAGCCGAGTGAGTGTAACACGGGCACTCCCCGGTGTAGAGGATACCACCACTGCTGTTCCGGAGGATGAACCCTGCTCTCGCCTTCTCCAGTTTGCCGGTCCAAGCCCCATCAAAGTTGAGTTTGAGCTCTTCCCCCACAGGTGGTTCCCATTTGACTTCGACTTGATGATTTGATAACGGTGGTTCCTGGGTAATAGAATGAAAAGATTTGTTAGTTTGTGTGAATTCCTCAAGACTAAGGATGACACTACGTGCCACTTGTTTGGGCGCTTCCCTGATTACTCCGAATAGTTCGTGGTTACGTGTGTTCCAAATGGCCCACACCCCAGCTATAAGTATTCCACCCCTTAGCCGGGCCCTATTGCCAAATCCCAGTTCTTCGACCCACTCACGCAAGGAGTTTGGCTTCCACATTCCCCCAATCAGAGACACAAGCAGTCCCCACGTAGCAGCAGCTCCTGCACAACCAAAGATCGCAGAGATGCATGTTCATCCTCTGTAGCACACCGGCTACATAGGGGAAGAAGGTCAAGGCCTCTCCTATGGAGAAGGTCTTTGGTGGGTATGCGCTTGTGGATGAGCTTCAAGGCGAAACTCTTAGTCCGTGGGGGGCAGCTTGTCTTCCATAAGACATCCCAAAGGAAGGGGTTTGGAATGAAGTCGGGGTTGGAGTTTGGCTCAACATCGAATTCATCCTCGCCTAGATGGATCCCAATGGTAGATGTAGACTCATCATTCATACCGTTGTCCGAAGCCAAAATGTGATAGGTTATGTTGGTCTTGTAAATAGATTCCTCGTTTGGGCCCCAAAGGATGGCACTGCTTGGTTCCTCACTTAACAACAGGATGCTAATGATCTGGGCTGCCATATCTGGGTGGAATAACTGGCCCAGAACATCAATGTTCCAACCCCCATTTTCATCCAACGGATCATCAATCCTATTGACACTAGCTAGCATCATAGGATTCACAAAGGTAGGCCATTTGTCGAGTGGGATGGTGGATATCCAAGGCTCTAGACCCACCCGAGAATTTGCACCCACCCAAATCGGACGTTTGATCTGGTGGTGTAACGCGAAGGTCCCCTGGAGTACAGCCCTCCAAGCCCAAGAGCATCGTTTCGGAGTTTTCCAGGTCCACGGGTCACCATGAAGATGATACTTAGCCAGACAAAAACCACTCCAGAGACATGTGGGTTGGCTGAGAAGTTCGAAACACTTCTTTCCCATCAGCGCCTGTTTAGACCATTCAAAACCCCGGATCTCCAGCCCCCCTTCAGCCAGGGGTTTGCAAACCTGACACCAATTTACTAGATGGATCCCCTTGCCCGATTGGTTGCCTCCCCACAGGAATTTTCGTAATACCTGCTTCAAACGATTGATGGTGTGTTTGGCCACCCACGTGCAAGAAAGTGCATAGAGAGGCAAGGAGTTTAGGACCGATTTAATCATCGTAACTCTGCCTGGAAAGGAAAGGATTCTAGCTTTCCATCCTGTCAATTTCCCTAAGACCTTAGTAAGAAGTTCATTAGTTTGATCCTTAGCTGGGATTCTCTTGCCCCAAATGGTGACCCCAAGATACCGGAAGGGTTCCTTAGTGATCCGGAACCCAAAAAATCCAAGATAACATTTTTATCAGTGTTGTCAACATTTTTTCCGAAAATGATGGAAGATTTGGCCTTGTTAACACTCTGACCCGAAATCTCGCAATAAGAGTTGATGGCCCGGAGGAGAGTAGCACTTTGCCTCTGGTTAGCTTGGCCAAATAAAATGCAATCATCAGCAAAAGCAAGACTATGTATTGTCGTGGCTTCCGGGGTTGGTTTGAGCCCCAACACTACCCCCTGACGGCTCAAAGAGTCAAGATGTCTGGTCAGCACATCCGACCCAAGGATGAAAAGGTAGGGAAACAGGTGGTCCCCCTGCCTCAACCCTTTGGTCGATTTAAACCACCAAGTGGAGGTGCCCCCGATTAGGAGGATGGCCCATACCTGTTGCCTAAACTGATCCATGCTTCTGTTGCATCCGAACCAGCACTCCTCGAGTTACCACTGAAGGCTCCAAGTTACAACCGGAATAAACCCATCTTCATTAAGCCGAACCTCACTGCTCCCAGCACAGCCCACTGCCTTTCCCCACTCGAATCTGATGGCAGTAAGCTCACAGCACCTCTCTATCTTCAAGCATATATCGGCATTATGATCAGGAACTTGAGTACAAATCTGAACCCAACTGCTCGAAACTAGTACTGCTGCATCTGCCTCACCATCCTCTGCTTCAGCATTTGGCATTGCTTCAGCATCAGCTGCTGAGCTTTAGTGCTCCCTGCCTGCACCATAAATGTTCCCCGGCCTTCACACCTCACACCTGTGCCGCCGAATGGCCGGCCTCCACACCATTGCTCTGACAACTCCGGCTTTAGGGCCCCGGTCATACCTTGCTGTTGGGACTGGAAACTTCAGTCCATTAATGGCCCAAGGTTTTATACTAGGACTAGGAGCAACTCCTCACTTTCTCCACTCCTATAGCTACCACTTTCTGTATGTTCACTACTTTCTCTGTCTTCCACCTCGGCCCAGAACCATGTTTGGCGGCTCGTTTCCCAAATTGACCTCTATGTAAACACCTACCATAATTCCTCTTAATTTGGACCACCAACCAATCAAAAAGATCCGGGAATCTCAATTTTATCAAGCGGGTCACGCCCATACTCTATATCCTTATTCCACCTTCGAAACCACAGGCCGTCCTTCAAAGTCTCTAGTACTATCGCTTGCAAACTGAAATTTGAATAAATATAGTCGAGAAGATTTTGATTTTCGACCCGCCGACCTACCGGTTTTCAATTCTTTTGCATAACAAATTCGAACTTGGGAAAGAAATGTTTCCTCCCCACTACATAGTGCATACCCCACCAACATATATATGCTCCCATCCTCTCAAATTCGCTTCTATCATCTCCCTCATAGCCCAAGTCTAAGGAGGCCAGGGACCATCTCTGGCTCTAGGGTTATGTGGAGCATAGAGGAGAGGGGGGAATTCCCCTTCATCCTCCAAATCCAAATCCAAAGCCTTACCCACATATATTCCACCGTACTTGAAACAGACACACCAAGAGCTGAGCCGTGGAATGTCAGCTGCTGGACTGTGAATCGCACTTCACCTTCACTTTGTGCTTCATCAAACCAGGTTTTACCCTTTTTGGCAGGATATTTTTGTGATCCGTCTTGATAGGTGCCAAATGTCTCATCCAAACAGAACAGTTGTTATATTTTTCATCATTATTTTACCCTTAAGGACTATAAACAATAGATGAAAAGTTAAAAAATTATATGTTTTTCTTTTCCGTTAGAATTTTACTGCCTTTGTCGCCAGAGATCGTGGGGCTGGAATTATTTTTCATCCTTCAAGTTCTTGCTCTCGAGTCGGAGATTGCCGTAAACGATTAAGTTACCACACCCACCACCCCACTGGCCACCCGTCGTCGTCGCTGACCACCACCCACCCTCTCATCCATCACCAACCATCCATCAACAGTCACCACCCCCAGGGGCCCCACCGGCCATTGCGGGTGGTGACCTACCGGGCCACAGCGGTGGGTGGTGGCCAACGAAACGGTGACATAAGAAACCATTGTTTGGGGTTTCGGTCGGAGATCCGGGTGCCAACACACCGGCCAGAGAAGCCGATCAAATCGGGAGGAGGTTCTATGCCGGAAGGGGTGGTTTCCATGCCATGCAAGCGTCTATTGGAGATACAACTTAAGGTCGAAAAAAAAAAAACAGCCTACTACAATGGAAGGGGATTGACAGTTGACTCCGATATCCTTCCATTCGAGCGCATATGACGAACAGCTTTAAGAGGGGAGGAAAATGAGAAGCATCCCACATAAACCCAACCCTTGTCGTGGATTGCATCTCTCTCTCTCTCTCTCTCTCTCTCTCTCTCTCTCTCTCTCTCTCTCTCTCTCTCTCTCTCTCGTGGATTGCATCCCCCTCCCTCTCTCTCTCTCTCTCTCTTTGCATGTGTGTGTATGTGTGAATGAGACAACGTGGCTCCACAATATAATAAAGGAGATGATCATGGAGAAGATGAAAGAAAGAAAAAGTGTCCCCTCTCACTATTTTCTCAATACTTCTCTCTATTGGGGAGATGGAGGTATGGAAACCTTCCAGTACTTGGGATTGAGATGGACTGAGGCACATCATCACAGCCATCCCATCTTTAATAGGATGGTATGTACGTGGACCGTTGAATGGAAAATATGTGCCATGAATGAGAACAAGAGGTGGCGTTGTTACTGCTCCATTTCAAAAAGAGAAATGCTACTCAGCCTGAAGGTTTTCCTGATTTCCGCAGCCCTAATGCAATTGGTGGCTGAAACCCACCAGCAACATTTAAGTCTTTTACTCCACTAGTTGCACGCTGCCATGTCAATCGGGCTGAGCGGAATCGAAAAAACCTTCGCGCTGAATAACATTGCTCTTTCAAAAATCCATTGACCTTTTTTCCAATTTCTGCCGCATACAAGACCATATCAGATAGTAATTAACACTACCCATCACAAAAGAAAAACAACTACCCAAAGTTAGGGCTGCTAACTCCGGCAGGTTGGGACCCCAACCCCAACCCCAACCCCATGGTGCTGTATCCTTAACCCAACCCGAGCTCAACATAACATGGATAACTCGGGCCACGCTTAGGCTGCCCGAGCTTGTATATAAGTCAGGCCAGGATGCGTCCGGTTGTTTGATGGTCAGGCAAACCACATGCAGCCAATGATCATTTTGTATGTTGTTAGGTTGTAGGTGTATTAGAGTGTATAGTATATTGTATACAGATCCAGTTTCGGGTTAGGTCGGGTTACCTAATATCCCTGACCAGGCCGCACCGAAATTCAGATCGAGTTGGGGATTTTAAACCCAAGTCCACAACAACCAAAACTAAAGGGGGTGGAGGGGGAACTTGGTGAACAATCCAAAACATGAGTTCGTTTAAGCCTAAGGACAGAGGACAAAAATGACCCCTCCATATACTTCAAATTTTCATTTGCATGCCATCACATCTAAACTAAATCTAAAACCTAAACCTAACCCTAAAACCTAAGATCTACATGACATGGGAAAAACCCTAGACATAATCTTAAGCCTAATCCGAACCCTAAAACCTAATTTACAAGCCATGGGGATGAACCCTAGATCTAAACCCAGCTCGTTGCCACCACCCGCTATTGCTCGCCACAGCTCCTCGCCGCCGCCGATCACTGCTACTCGCCACCGACACTACTACTCTGAGCCGCCCGCAACTTCTCGCCGCTACTGTCGCCAGTTGCTCCAGAGAGGAGGGAAAGGGCAGAAAAAGGGGGGGGGGGGGGGGGGGGGGGGTTAATTTTGGTTTTAAAATTTTATTTTGGGACCTACTGTTAAAGAACTGTTATGAGTGTCATGTTCATTAATCGAATATGTTGTATGGGACTAAACACCCATTACCAAAAAAAAAAAAAATCCCAACCAAGACCCGAGAAAAATCGAGTTGGGCCCACCCAGGTTGCAGCCCTATCCAAAATAAACAAAATATAGAAATTGAAAATACAATTTATAACAAAACGACATGTAACAGCCATTTATACCTACCTAACAGAGAAAAGAAATAAGCAAACACCCAAAGAATCATAGTAAGGCCATAAGAACGTGTAATACACATAGAATTACCTTTAAAGTAAGATTCATAACAGTAGTTGCTTTTAAAAACAACAGCTTCATGATCTAAGTTAAGATACACAACAATATTCCTTAATAAGCAGCATAAAGGAAATCTTTAAACATGTTTTTCAGATTATGTCCATCAAAAAAAGTACCACCACGCAAACTACTACACTATTAGTGCTTGTTTAGGCAAAATGTTACAAAAGCAAGTCTATAAGATAGCATAAAACACACAAAAGTCACATACTGTGGTGAGAAGAGATACAGATCCTACCGAACTAGACATGCCAATCAACTCAATTTCTCTCTGACACCCATGGTCATCCTTACTATCTCCTTCTTAAGATCCATCTGGTGCATATTGATCAATGCTACCAACAACAATGTGATCACCCTCACCAAAAATCAACAAATCCTAGAACCTATAGACCCATCAAATATTTAGAAGCTTTGTCGACCGTCCATTTCAACCTTTATTTAGAAGATCATATTTGATAAAATTCGAGGTTTCAAAATTTGCCGATTTTTTTTTTTTTGTGAGGATGATCATCTTGACATAGATAATGCATCCACCAAAACTCAACAAATTCCAAAACCTCTATATATGGTATGTAGAGAAAGCATACAAAAATGGCTTCTTTGCGATATATATATATATATATATATATATATATATATATATATATATATACCCCTGCCCAGGCCAAAGCAAAATTCAGGTCGGGTTGGGGATTTTAAACCCAAGCCCAACCCAAGTTTGCTATATTACAACCAAGGCCTGAGAAAAATCGGGTTGCGCTCGGGTTGGGCCGCCCAAGTTGTAGCCCTATTCAAAATAAACAAAATAGGCAAATCGAAAATACAATTATAACAAAACCACATGTAACAGTCATTTATACCTAACAGAGATAAAAGAAATAAACAAACACTCAAAGAATCATAGGAAGGACATAAGAACGTATAAAACATAGAGAATTACGCCTAAATTAAGATTCATAACAGTATTTGCTTTTAAAACAACAGCTCTAAATTTAAATACATAACAGTATTCCTTAAAAAGAGCATCATAAAGGGAATTTTTAAGCATGTTTTTCGGATTATGTCCATCAAAAAAAGTACCACCACGCAAACTATATATACATATTGGGTTTCGGGTTAGGTCCAATTACTTGATACCCCTGCCGAGGCCGAAGCAGAATTCATGTCGGGTTGGGGATTTTTAACCCAAGCCCAACCCATTTGCAAAATATCAACCAAGGGCCGAGAAAAATCGGGTTGGGCTCGGGTTGGCCCGCCCAGGTTGCAGCCTATCCAAAATAAACAAAATAGGCAAATCGAAAATGCAACTATAACATAACCAAATGTAACAGCCATTTATACCTATCAGAGGTAAAAAAAAATAAACAAACACTCAAAGAATTATAGTAATGCCATAAGAACGTGTAAAACACAGAAAGAAAATTACCTCTAAATTAAGATTCATAATAGTACTTGCTTTTAAAAACAACAAGCCTAAGTTAAGATACATAACAGTATTTTAATCAGCATCATAAAGGGAATCTCTAAGTATGTTTTTCAGATTATGCCCATCAAAAAAAGTACCACCACGCAAACTACTACACTATTAGGGGTCGTTCGGTTTCTATGTCTTAGCCTGTGATTCTAAAAACACATGTGCAAACAGTTTATGAGACGTGATGTGTGTAAATAGATGCACACTTACTAAATTTGTATAGCTTTTGCATATAAAACTGTGCAAATAAAATTTCACCTAAACACATGAAATTTTAATTGCACATGTCACATGTGCAAGTAGATGTACGCACATCATTTGCACGGCAACCAAACGACCCCTTAGTGCTTGTTTAGGCAAAATATTATAAAAGCAAGTCTCTAAGATAGCATAGAAGCCACAAAAGTCACATACTGTGGTGAGAAGAGATGCAGAGCCTACGGAACTTGACATGCCAATCAACTCAATTTCTCTATGGCACGCATGGTCATCTTTACTATCTCCTTCTTAAGATCCATCCGGTGCATATCCAGCTTCATCTCAGACAATCTCAGCTTCTTGTATTTGTTCTCCAATGCCATTGCTTTGGCGTCATCAACCAACTCCAATGCTCTTTTCGCTGCGAGTCCACTAGGCAGTCCATTTGACATCTGGGAAACAGCATCCCTCAACAATGGATACAGAAATTTGACCTTGCCCGAATCATCATCCTCATTGGTTGCCATGGCAACGATAGTAGGGACACCATGTTCCTCCTTGATCTTTTGCAGTTTTCTTGTGCTATTGTCATCCATATCACCATCAGCATCCTTCGATAAAATCTTATTTGGCCCCCATATCTTTTTGGAGATCTCATAGACTGTCCGTTTGTGAGCCTTGGTAAAGGATGGATCCACACCGTTCTTGCCCCGAGCAGCAGCAGTGACATATTTCTTCTTGAGCAGCCGGACCTTATCTGCAAGTTGGCTCTTGCTAACCTCCATCTGGAGGGACCTGTGTATGAAGTCATGAAAGGCATCCATGTCATTTGACGACGATGGCAGCGTGCCCTTCTTAGTGTGGTATTCGATCATGCAGTGGAGGACAGACAGATCGTCCTCCTTGCTCCAGATCCTCTGGAACAGCTGCCGCTTCAGCCGTCCGTTATCACTCTCCGAAGCATCTGGAATCTTCTGCTTCTTCTTGTCAGGACCCTTGCAGTCCTGATTGGAGGCAGCGATGGAGGCGGGTTTCGAAAGCTTCGAGGGTACGTCCATGGGCTTGGAGGTGATGGGTTTGATAGAAGAGTTGACGACACGTGACGAGCGGCGGGGAGATGGGGGAGGCTGGTCGGAGGACTCTGAACCGGAATCGTTAGTAGAGCCAGAAGCAGAAGCTTCAGTGGTGGTTGGTTTGAGGGGCAGATGTGGCTGCTGCTGCGGTGGTGATTTGCTCCTATTACCGTCGGACTCAGAATCAGAATTTTCTTTGCCACTACCATCCTTGGGATCTTTTTCCTCGCTGCCATCTTCATCCTTGCTGGAGTCATATTCGTCCTTGTCATCTTCTTCCTCGCAGGAGTCTTCTACCTTCTTGTCATCGTCATCCTCGCACGAGTCTTCTTCCCCCTTGTCATCTTCATACTCGCTGGTGGAGGAGGGTTTGAGGAGATTGGGCTTCGGACCTTGGGCGGCAGTGGAAATGGCGTAGGGTTTAGGTTTCGAGTCAGGGGCAGGGGCGGGGGCGGGGGCGGGGGCGGGGCGGGGGCGGGGGCGGGGCGGGGCTTTGGTGCTTGGGCGGCAATGGAAATGGAGTAGGGTTTAGGTTTCGAGTCTTGGGCGGGGGCGGGCTTTGGAGCTTGGGCGGCGGGGGCTGGCTTGGGGGCTTGGGCAGAGGTGGAGGAGGGTTTGGGTGCCGATAATGAACCGTTCGCATTCTTCCGGGCAAGGGAGGGAGATTGGGCGGTCACCTCATCATCCGACTCCTCTTCGGTGGAGGAGGAAGCTTGTGCGGAGGTGGAGGAGGGTTTGGGCGCTGATGACGAACCGTTCGCATTCTTCGGGGCGGGGGATGGGGCGGTCACCTCATCATCCGACGCGTCTTCGGAGGAAGCTTGGGCGGAAGTTGAGGAGGGTTTGGGGCCGGATGATGAACCGTTCGCATTCTTCCGGGCGGGGTAGGGAGATGGGGCGGTCACCTCATCATCCGACTCCTCTTCGTTGGTCTCCGCATCATCCGACCCCTCTTCAGTGGAGAAGGAAAAAGCTTGGGCGGAGGTGGAGGAGGGTTTGGGGGGTTTGGGCGGCGATGATGAACCGTTCGCATTCTTCCGGGAGGGGGAGGGCGATGGGGCGGTCACCTCATCATCCGACTCTTCTTCGGCGATCACCTCATCATCCGAAAAAGCTTGGGCGGAGGTGGAGGAGGGTTTGGGCGCCGATGATGAACCATTCGCATTCTTCCTGGCGGGGGAGGGAGATGGGGCGGTCACCTCATCATCCGACTCCTCTTCGGTGGAGGAAGAGGAGGAAGGAGCGGAGTGTGCTGAGGCCATCTAATCTGCGGACGGAGACTGCAGCTCTCGGCGGTGGGATTTCGGGGTTGAAAGGTACCAAGGGTTTATTTGATATCACCTTGTGCCTTGCACGTGAGGTTGTGGAGGGGGCATCTAACAGTATCTAATCTAATTAAATAGCATCTAATAGTCTAATATTTAATAATATCTTATACTCTAATAGTACTTATCTATCTAATAGTGTATATATATATTAGTGCATGCCCGTGCCTGTCGCACTGTAGCGGGCCGCCTTCGGCGGCAACCCACCTAAACGTCTTTGGCAACAAAACACTTTCGACAACAACATCGACATTCATAGGGACACCCATTTCCTCACCCGTGCCGATTGGCACGAAGCGGGCGCTTTCGGCACGACCAACTCCCCCTCCCCCTATAATCGATCAATCACATCGGTGGCAACATATCTGTCAGTACTGCAGCGGATCGCCTTTGGCAGCAACACACCTGAACGCCTTCGGCAAAAAACACTTTCGATGACAACTACATTTCCTCGCCCGTGCCAATTAGCACGAAGCGGGCGCCTTCGGCGCGACCAACTCCCCCTCCCCCTATAATTGATCAATCACAGCTATCTCTATTCAAATGGATTCCTCGAGATCGACCCGATGGTTTGGGGCGGCTGAAATTTCAGCAGGCGTGTTTATAGCCGTTGATGCGAATAACGATCACGGGATGAATGATCAGATTTAATGCAGTTTAAATGGGCCGGGATTTTAGGAGTTTAGTGCAATTTAAATGGGCCGGGATTTTAGGAGTTTAGTGCAATTTAAATGGGTCGGGATTTGAAACCATTAGGAAGTTGGTTGCCGGGGAAATAGAGATCATGCGTTGGTTTTTGAACGAATGGTTAGATCTATCCGGTTTATTTTGGTCCAGTCAGCTTGTCCTAGTCAACTTCTTAAGGCCAAAAACCCAGATGAGATTTTAGGAGATCGGAGGAGAATATACCTAAGTTCCCAGGCTGGCACCTCTTCTTCTTGGCCTTGGGCTATGGCTGCTGGTGGACAGTGTCAGGCTTCTTAAGGAAAGAGAGACAGAGAAGTACAACTAATTTTGGGCTTAAGAAAAGAGAGGGTCATGCATTGAACTTTATTTCTTTCCAAAATTATCCAAAAGGCTTGATAAGGAAGCAATTGATCATGGTGATAAAGAGAAAGAGAGAATCAAGGGAGGGAATTGGTTGATGGGGTAATAAAGATCATGCGTTGATTTTTAAACGAATGGTTAGATATATTCGGTCTAGTCAGCTTGTTTGTTTTGTCTAGTCAGCTTTTGGTTCTATTTTGTCATAGTCAGCACAAAACCGCCGTGCCATTTTGATCAACACATTTGGACGGCCTACAGGTCTTGGATCGGGCTGAAATTTTTTGTGTGTCCAATCCAAGGGTGGGTGATCAATCCCCAAAAAAAAAAAACCAAAAATACTCCTGAAGGGGGTGGCCGCACGTTAAGGCCGCACGTTACCGGTCGCAATGTATCACTACCATATATATATAGAGAGAGTAGTGATACATTGCGGCCGGTAATGTGTGGCCACCCCCTTCGGGGGTATTTTTGGTTTTTTTTTTTTTTTTTTTTTTTTTGGGATTGATCACCCACCCTTGGATTGGACACACAAAAAATTTCAGCCCGATCCAAGACCTGTAGGTCGTCCAAATGTGTTGATCTTTTATTGGTCGTTCATTTTTATCGCCATTTTGATCAACACATTTGGACGGCCTACAGGTCTTGGATCGGGCTGAAATTTTTTATATGTCCAATCCAAGGGTGGGTGATCAATCCCAAAAAAAAAAATACCGAAAATACGCCCGAAGGGGGTGCCGCACGTTATCGGCCGCAATGTATCACTACTATATATATATATATATATATATATACACTAAAATGGAAGCCTCTCTCCTGTGTTGTGACATGTGGACGTCTTTTAAAGAGTTAGAATTTTTCTTCCATGTGTGAACACAGCTCTTTTAAATCCATTTAAAAACCTACCATAAAGATGATAAATTTTTATTCAATGGCATTTAATGGTCATTTGATGTTAATATATATATATATATATATATATATATCTAACAAGTGAACCACACTCACTATAGATTTCATACTTTTTCGAATAGTTGTGATGTCATTTTTGCCAAATGGTATGCATCAAGCACATTCGGTTTTTTACTAGTATATATTAAAATATAAGCCTCTCTTCCGTGTTGTGACACATGGACGTCTTTTGAAGAGGTAGAATTCTTCTTCCATGTGTGAACACGGCTCTCTTTTAAATCCATTTAAAAATCTATCATAAAGATGATAAATTTTCATTCAATGGCATTTATTGGTCATTTCATGTTAATCTCTCTCTCTCTCTTTCTCTCTCTCTCTCTCTCTCTCTAACAAGTGAATCACACTCACTTAGGATTTCACACTTCTTCGAGCAGTTGCGATGTCATCTTTGCCAAATGGCTTGCATCAAGCACATTCGAGCATTGCCCGGGTTTCATACTAGTTTATATATATTTATATATATATATATATATATATATATATATATATATATATATATATATATATATACAGAGAGAGAGAGAGAGAGAGAGAGAATACGGGGTATGAGCTGACAGCCCATTTGAGCAAATGGGCTGTCAGCCGGTAGCCGTCCGATCGGATCAATCAAACCGTCCATTTTTTTTTTTTAAAAGAACAGCTGTAACAGCTGTACTGATTTTTTTTTGTTTTACAGCTCTCTCTCTCTCTCTCCTTCGCGCTCTCTCCCTCTCTGTCTCTCTTGCGAGCGGCAGCGGCAGCCGGAGGACTATAAACAATAGATGAAAAGTTAAAAAATTATATGTTTTTCTTTTCCGTTAGAATTTTTTCTCCTCGCTTCAACTGCCTTTGTCGCCAGAGATCGTGGGGCTGGAATTATTTTTTCATCCTTCAAGTTCTTGCTCTCGAGTCAAAGATTGCCGTAAACGATTAAGTTACCGCACCCACCACCCCACTGGCCACCCGTCGTCGTCGTCGACCACCACCCACCCTCACATCCATCAACGGTCACCACCCCCCGGGGCCCCACCAGCCATCGCGGGTGGTGACGTACCGGGCCGCAGCGTTGGGTGGTGGCCAATGAATCGGTGACATAAGAAACCATTGTTTGGGGTTTCGGTCGGAGATCCGGGTGCCAACACACCGGCCAGAGAAGCCGATCAAATCGGGAGGAGGTTCTATGCCGGAAGGGGTGGTTTCCATGCCATGCAAGCGTCTATTGGAGATACAACTTAAGGTCGAACAGCCTACTACAATGGAAGGGGGTTGACAGTTGACTCCGATATCCTTGGCTTCGAGCGCATATGACGAGCAGCTTTAAGAGGGGAGGAAAATGAGAAGCATCCCACATAAACCCAACCCTTGTCGTGGATTGCATATCTCTCTCTCTCTCTCTCTCTCTCTCTCTCTCTCTCTCTCTTTGCATGTGTGAATGAGACAACGTGGCTCCACAATATAATAAAAAAGTGTCCCCTCTCACTATTTTCTCAATACTTCTCTCTATTGGGGAGATGGAGGTATGGAAACCTTCCAGTACTTGGGATTGAGATGGACTGAGGCACACATCACAGCCATCCCATCTTTAATAGGATGGTATGTACATGGACCGTTGAATGGAAAATATGTGCCATGAATGCGAACAGGAGGCGGCGTTGTTACTGCTCCATTTCAAAAAGAGAAATGCTACTCAGCCTGAAGGTTTTCCTGATTTCCGCAGCCCTAATGCAACTGGTGGCTGAAACCCACCAGCATCATTTAAGTCTTTTACTCCACTAGTTGCACGCTGCCATGTCAATCGGGCTGAGCGGAATCGAAAAAACCTTCGGGCTGAATAACATTGCTCTTTCAAAAATCCATTGACCTTTTTTCCAAATTCTGCCGCATACAAGACCATATCAGATAGTAATTAACACTACCCATCACAAAAGAAAAACAACTAGCCAAAGTTAGGGCTGCTAACTCCGGCAGGTTGGGAGGTCAACCCAACCCCATGGTGCTGTATCCTTAACCCAACCAGAGCTCAACATGGATAACTCGGGCCACGCTTAGGCTGCCCGAGCTTGTATATAAGTCAGGCCAGGATGCGTCCGGTTGTTTGATGGTCAGGCAAACCACATGCAGCCAATGATCATTTTGTATGTTGTTAGGTTGTAGGTGTATTAGAGTGTAAAGTATATTGTATACAGATCTAGTATCGGGTTAGGTCGGGTTACCCCTGACCAGGCCGCACCGAAATTCAGATCGAGTTGAGGATTTTAAACCCAAGTCCACAACAACAAAAAATAAAAGGGGGGGGGGGGACTTGGTGAACAATCCGAAACATGAGTTCGTTTAAGCCTAAGGACAGAGGACAAAAATACCCCTCCATATACTTCAAATTTTTATTTGCATGCCATCACATCTAAACTAAACCTAAAACCTAAACCTAATCCTAAAACCTAAGATCTACATGACATGGGAAAAACCCTAGACATAATCTTAAACCTAATCCGAACCCTAAAACCTAATTTACAAGCCATGGGGATGAACCCTAGACCTAAACCCAGCTCGTCGTCACCACCCGTTGTTGCTCGCCTCGCCTCGCCTCGCCTCGCCGCAGCTTCTCGCCGCCGCCGATCACTGCTACTCGCCACCGACACTACTCCTCTGAGCCGCCCGCAACTGCTCGCCGCTACTGTCGCCAGTTGCTCCAGAGAGAAGAGGGAAAGGGCAGAAAAAGGGGGGGGTTAATTTTGGTTTTAAAATTTTATTTTGGGACCTACTGTTAAAGAACTGTTATGAGTGTCATGTTCATTAATCGAATATGTTGTATGGGACTAAATATCCATTACCAAAAAAAAAAAATCCTAACCAAGACCCGAGAAAAATCGAGTTGGGCCCACCTTGGTTGCAGCCCTATCCAAAATAAACAAAATATAGAAATTGAAAATATAATTTATAACAAAACGACATGTAACAGCCATTTCTACCGACCTAACAGAGAAAAGAAATAAGCAAACACCCAAAGAATCATAGTAAGGCCATAAGAACATGTAATACACACAGAATTACCTTTAAAGTAAGATTCATAACAGTAGTTGCTTTTAAAAACAACAGCTCCATGATCTAAGTTAAGATACACAACAATATTCCTTAATAAGCAGCATAAAGGAAATCGTTAAGCATGTTTTTCAGATTATGTCCATCAAAAAAAGTACCACCACGCAAACTACTACACTATTAGTGCTTGTTTAGGCAAAATGTTACAAAGGCAAGTCTATAAGATAGCATAGAACACACAAAAGTCACATACTGTGGTGAGAAGAGATACAGATCCTACCGAACTTGACATGCCAATCAACTCAATTTCTCTATGACACCCATGGTCATCCTTACTATCTCCTTCTTGAGATCCATCTGGTGCATATTGATCAATGCTACCAACAGCAATGTGATCACCCTCACCAAAAAATCAACAAATCCTAGCACCTATAGACCCATCAAATATTTAGAAGCTTTGTCGACCGTCCATTTCTACCTTTATTTTGAAGATCATATTTGATAAAATTCGAGGTTTCAAAATTTGCCGATTTTTTTTTTTTTGTGAGGATAATCATCTTGACATAGATAATGCATCCACCAAAACTCAACAAATTTCAAAACCTCTATATATGGTATGTAGAGAAATCATACAAAAATGGCTTCTTTGCGATATATATATATATATATATATATATATATATATATATATATATATATATATATATATATATATATATATATATATATATATATATATATATATATATATATACAGATCGGGTTTCGGATTAAGTCAGGTTACGTGATACCCCTGCCCAGGCCAAAGCAGAATTGAGGTCGGGTTGGGGATTTTAAACCCAAGCCCAACCCAAGTTTGCTATATTACAACCAAGGCCTGAGAAAAATCTGGTTGCGCTCGGGTTGGGCCGCCCAAGTTGTAGCCCTATTCAAAATAAATAAAATAGGCAAATCAAAAATACAATTATAACAAAACCACATGTAACAGTCATTTATACCTAACAGAGATAAAAGAAATAAACAAACACTCAAAGAATCATATGAAGGACATAAGAACGTGTAAAACATAGAGAATTACGCCTAAATTAAGATTCATAACAGTATTTGCTTTTAAAACAACAGCTCTAAATTTAAATACATAACAGTATTCCTTAAAAGCATCATAAAGGGAATTTTTAAGCATGTTTTTCGGATTATGTCCATCAAAAAAAGTACCACCACGCAAACTATATATACATATTGGGTTTCGGGTTAGGTCCAATTACCTGATACCCCTACCGAGGCCGAAGCAGAATTCAGGTCGGGTTGGGGATTTTTAACCCAAGCCCAACCCATTTGCAAAATATCAACCAAGGACCGAGAAAAATCGGGTTGGGCTCGGGTTGGCCCGCCCAGGTTGCAGCCCTATCCAAAATAAACAAAATAGGCAAATCGAAAATGCAACTATAACATAACCAAATGTAACAGCCATTTATACCTAACGGAGGTAAAAAGAAATAAACAAACACTCAAAGAATCATAGTAACGCCATAAGAACGTGTAAAACACAGAAAGAAAATTACCTCTAAATTAAGATTCATAATAGTACTTGCTTTTAAAAACAACAAGTCTAAGTTAAGATACATAACAGTATTCCTTAATCAGCATCATAAAGGGAATCTTTAAGTATGTTTTTCAAATTATGCCCATCAAAAAAAGTACCACCACGCAAACTACTACACTATTAGGGGTCGTTCGGTTTCTGTGTTTTAGCCTGTGATTCTGAAAACACATGTGCAAACAGTTTATGAGACGTAATGTGTGTAAATAGATGCACACTTACTAAATTTGTACAGCTTTTGCATATAAAACTGTGCAAATAAAATTTCAACTAAACACATGAAATTTTAATTGCACATGTCACATGTGCAAGTAAATGTATGCACATCATTTGCAAGGCAACCAAACGACCCCTTAGTGCTTGTTTAGGCAAAATGTTATAAAAGCAAGTCTATAAGATAGCATAGAAGCCACAAAAAGTCACATACTGTGGTGAGAAGAGATGCAGAGCCTACGGAACTTGACATGCCAATCAACTCAATTTCTCTATGGCACGCATGGTCATCTTTACTATCTCCTTCTTAAGGTTCATCCGGTGCATATGCTGCTTCATCTCAGACAATCTCAGCTTCTTGTATTTGTTCTCCAATGCCATTGCTTTGGCGTCGTCAACCAACTCCAATGCTCTTTTCGCTGCGAGTCCACTAGGCAGTCCATTTGACATCTGGGAAACAGCATCCCTCAACAATGGATACAGAAATTTGACCTTGACCGAATCATCATCCTCATTGGTTGCCATGGCAACGATAGTAGGGACACCATGTTCCTCCTTGATCTTTTGCAGTTTTCTTGTGCTATTGTCATCCATATCACCATCAGCATCCTTAGATAAAAGCTTATTTGGCCCCCATATCTTTTTGGAGATCTCATAGACTGTCCGTTTGTGAGCCTTGGTAAAGGATGGATCCACACCGTTCTTGCCCCGAGCAGCAGCAGTGACATATTTCTTCTTGAGCAGCCGGACCTTATCTGCAAGTTGGCTCTTGCTAACCTCCATCTGGAGGGACCTGTGTATGAAGTCATGAAAGGCATCCATGTCATTCGACGACGATGGCAGCGTGCCCTTCTTAGTGTGGTATTCGATCATGCAGTGGAGGACAGACAGATCGTCCTCCTTGCTCCAGATCCTCTGGAACAGCTGCCGCTTCAGCCGTCCGTTATCACTCTCCGAAGCATCTGGAATCTTCTGCTTCTTCTTGTCAGGACCCTTGCTGTCCTGATTGGAGGCAGCGATGGAGGCGGGTTTCGAAAGCTTCAAGGGTACATCCATGGGCTTGGAGGTGATGGGTTTGATAGAAGGGTTGACGACACGTGACGAGCGGCGGGGAGATGGGGGAGGCTGGTCGGAGGACTCTGAACCGGAATCGTTAGTAGAGCCAGAAGCAGAAGCTTCAGTGGTGGTTGGTTTGAGGGGCAGATGTGGCTGCTGCTGCGGTGGTGATTTGCTCCTATTATCGTCGGACTCAGAATCAGAATTTTCTTTGTCCCTATCATCCTTGGGATCTTTTTCCTCGCTGCCATCTTCATCCTCGCTGGAGCCATATTCCTCCTTGTCATCTTCTTCCTCGCAGGAGTCTTCTACCTTCTTGTCATCGTCATCCTCGCACGAGTCTTCTTCCTCCTTGTCATCTTCATACTCGCTGGTGGAGGAGGGTTTGAGGGGATTGGGCTTCGGACCTTGGGCGGCGGTGGAAATGGCGTAGGGCTTAGGTTTCGAGGCAGGGGCAGGGGCAGGGGCAGGGGCGGGTTTGCGCTTTGGTGCTTGGGCAGCAATGGAAATGGAGTAGGGTTTAGGTTTCGAGTCGGGGGCGGGGGCGGGCTTTGGGGCTTGGGCAGTGGGGGCTGGCTTGGGGGCTTGGGCAGAGGTGGAGGAGGGTTTGGGTGCCGATAATGAACCGTTCGCATTCTTCCGGGCAAGGGAGGAAGATTGGGCGCTCACCTCATCATCCGACTCCTCTTCGGTGGAGGAGGAAGCTTGTGCGGAGGTGGAGGAGGGTTTGGGCGCTGATGACGAACCGTTCGCATTCTTTGGGGCGGGGGCGGGGGCGGGGGCGGGGGAGGGGGCGGGGGAGGGGGATGGGGCGGTCACCTCATCATCCGACGCGTCTTCGGAGGAAGCTTGGGCGGAAGTTGAGGAGGGTTTGGGGCCGGATGATGAACCGTTCGCATTCTTCCGGGAGGGGTAGAGAGATGGGGCGGTCACCTCATCATCCGACCCCTCTTCAGTGGAGAAGGAAAAAGCTTGGGCGGAGGTGGAGGAGGGTTTGGGGGGTTTGGGCGGCGATGATGAACCATTCGCATTCTTCCGGGAGGGGGAGGGGGAGGGCGATGGGGCGGTCACCTCATCATCCGACTCTTCTTCGGCGATCACCTCATCATCCGAAAAAGCTTGGGCGGAGGTGGAGGAGGGTTTGGGCGCCGATGATGAACCGTTCGCATTCTTCCTGGCGGGGGAGGGAGATGGGGCGGTCACCTCATCATCCGACTCCTCTTCGGTGGAGGAAGAGGAGGAAGGAGCGGAGTGTGCTGAGGCCATCGAATCTGCGGACGGAGACTGCAGCTCTCGGCGGTGGGATTTCGGGGTTGAAAGATACCAAGGGTTTATTTGCTATCACCTTGTGCCTTGCACGTGAGGTTGTGGAGGGGGCATCTAACAGTATCTAATCTAATTAAATAGCATCTAATAGTCTAATATCTAATAATATCTGATAACCTAATAGTAATTATCTATCTAATAGTGTATATATATATATATATACTAGTGCATGCCCGTGCCTGTCGCACTGTAGCGGGCCGCCTTCAGCGGCAACCCACCTAAACGTCTTTGGCAACAAAACACTTTCGACAACAACATCGGCATTCATAGGGACACCCATTTCCTCACCTGTGCCGATTGGCACGAAGCGGGCGCTTTCGGCGCGACCAACTCCCCCTCCCCCTATAATTGATCAATCACATCGGCGACAACATATCTGTCGGTACTCCAGCGGACCGCCTTCGGCAGCAACACACTTGAACGCCTTCGGCTACAAAACACTTTCGACGACAACTACATTTCCTCGCCCGTGCCAATTAGCACGAAGCGGGCGCCTTCGGCGCGACCAACTCCCCCTCCCCCTATAATTGATCAATCACAGCTGTCTTTATTCGAATGGATTCCTCGAGATCGACCCGATGGTTTGGGGCGGCTGAAATTTCAGCATGCGTGTTTATAGCCGTTGATGCGAATAACGATCACGGGATGAACGGTCAGGTTTAATGCAGTTTAAATGGGTCGGGATTTTAGGAGTTTAGTGCAATTTAAATGGGTCGGGATTTGAAACCCATAGGAAGTTGGTTGCCGGGGAAATAGAGATCATGCGTTGATTTTTGAACGAATGGTTAGATCTATCCGGTTTATTTTTGTCCAGTCAGCTTGTCCTAGTCAACTTCTTAAGGACAAAAACCCAGATGAGATTTTAGGAGATCGGAGGAGAATATACCTGAGTTCTCAAGCTGACACCTCTTCTTCTTGGCCTTGGGCTATGGCTGCTGGTGGACAGTGCCAGGCTTCTTAAGGAAAGAGAGACAAAGAAGTACAACTAATTTTGGGCTTAAGAAAAGAGAGGGTCATGCATTGAACTTTATTTCTTTTCAAAATTATCCAAGAGGCTTGATAATGAAGCAATTGATCATGGTGATAAAGAGAAAGAGAGAATCAAGGAAGGGAATTGGTTGATGGGGTAATAAAGATCATGCGTTGATTTTTAAACGAATGGTTAGATATATTCGGTCTAGTCAGCTTGTTTGTTTTGTCTAGTCAGCTTTTGGTTCCATTTTGTCCTAGTCAGCACAAAACCGCCGTGCCATGTTTTATACTAGTGCATGCCCGTGCCAGTCGGCACTGCAGCGGGCCGCCTTCGACGGTAACACATCTGAATGCCTTCGGCAACAAAACACTTTCGACGACAACATCGGCATTCATAGGGACACTCATTTCCTTGCCTGTGCCGATTGGCACAAAGCGCGCCCAACTCTCGCTCCCTCTATAATCGATCAATCACAGTTGTCTCTATTCGAATAAATTCCTCAAAATCGACCTGATGGTTTGCGAAAAAAGATCACGGGATGAATGGTCAGATTTAGTGCAGTTTAAATGGGCCGGGATTTTAGAGATTTAGTACAGTTTAAATCAAGGGGAGGGAGTTGGTTGACAGTTAAATAGAAATCGTGCGTTGATTTTTGAATGAATGGTTAGATCTATTTGGTTCATTTTTGTCCAGTCAGCTTATCCTAGTCAGCATCCATTTTATCATTTTGTCTAGTCAGCACAAAACCAACGTGCCATGTTATATATATATATATATATATATATATATATATATATATATATATATATATATATATATATATATATATATATATATATATATATATATATATATATATGTGCATGCTATAATGCGGCATGCGATACGTGCGGCACTTCACCGCAGCCGTCTGATGCACGTGTTGCATGCATGCGACGCATGCAGCGGTGCATCAGACGGTGACTATGCGGTGCCGCACTTATCGCATGCTACATATATATATATATATATATATATATATATATATATATATATATATATATATATATATATATATATATATATATATATATATATATATATATATATATATATATATATATATACTAAAATGGAAGCCTCTCTCCTGTGTTGTGACACGTGGATGTCTTTTAAAGAGTTAGAATTTTTCTTCCATGTGTGAACACGGCCTTTTTAAATCCATTTAAAAACCTACCATAAAGATGATAAATTTTTATTCAATGGCATTTAATGGTCATTTGATGTTAATCTCTCTCTCTCTTTCTCTCTCTCTCTAACAAGTGAACCACACTCACTATAGATTTCATACTTTTTCGAATAGTTGTGATGTTGTTTTTGCCAAATGGTATGCATCAAGCACATTCGGTTTTTTACTAGTATATATTAAAATAGAAGCCTCTCTTCCGTGTTGTGACACATGGACGTCTTTTGAAGAGATAGAATTCTTCTTCCATGTGTGAACGCGGCTCTCTTTTAAATTCATTTAAAAACCTATCATAAAGATGATAAAATTTCATTCAATGGCATTTATTAGTCATTTGATGTTAATCTCTCTCTCTCTCTCTCTCTCTCTCTCTCTCTCTAACAAATGAATCACACTCACTTAGGATTTCACACTTCTTCGAGTAGTTGCGATGTCATCTTTGCCAAATGGCTTGCATCAAGCATCAAGCACATTCGAGCATTGCCCAGGTTTCTTACTAGTTTATATATATATATATATATATATATATATATATATATATATATATATATATATATATATATATATATATATATATATATATATATATATATATATATATATATATATATATAGAGAGAGAGAGAGAGAGAGAGAGAGAGAGAGAGGAATGATAGGCTGCGGCGTGCGCTGCCCGGCCTGATAGATGCGGTGGCAAATTCTGGCCGTCCGATCGCGCGGATCGGCTGCGAACTGCCCCAAACCTCCCGCCCGTCTGATCTCCCGTACTCACCGTCTGATCCCGTATAAATCCAGTCGCTCTGGTGTGTTTCCTGGATGATTTGATTCCCATCCGTTCGATCGATGGGATCGAACGGACTAAAAAAATTTCGCTGTTACTGTAGCGGCTACAGTAACAGCGAAAATCTCTTTAGTCCGTTGGATTCCCATCGATCCAACGGATGGGAATCAACTTGATTCCCATCCGTTGGATCGATGGGAATCCAACGGACTAAAGGGATTTTCGCTGTTACTGTAGCCGCTACAGTAACAACGAAATTTTTTTAGTCCGTTCGATCCCATCGATCGAACGGATGGGAATCAAATCATCCATCAAACACACGGAGCCGGAGGATTTATACGGGATCAGACGGTGAGTACGGGGGATCAGACAGACGGGGCGTTTGCGGGGGGTTTGCGCGCGGTTCGCAGCCGATCCACAGCAATCGGACGGCCAAAAATTACCACCGCATCTATTGGCCGGGCAGCGCACGCCGCAGCCTAACACGCCTCTCTCTCTCTCTCTCTCTCTCTATATATATATATATATATATATATACTATATACTAAAACGGAGCCCTCTCTCCCGTGGTGTGACACGTGGAGCCCTATTAATGACAGAAAAATCTCTCATCCATGTGTGAACATGGATATCCCTGCGTGTACCCGATATTTACATGCATTATGAGGAGAATAAACCATTTATAACAATTTAATGCCATTTACTAATTTACCCCATTCCATAATCCTCACCGAAAAATTTAAAAGTTTTTTTCTCCAAATGTACCCGATGTTTACATGCATTATGAGAAGAATGAGCCATTTATAACAATTTAATACCTACTATAAAAATTCATTAAATGCCTACTATAAAGATCATCTCCGAATATGCATGCTTTTCAAAAATCCAATAAATGCCTCCTTGGACACGTCGCACAGATAATCCCTTTCGCAAATCTGCATTTGAGATGGGGCGTGTCTTTCCGTATTCCCATCAGGCAATTAAACGATTGTGATGCATGAGGCTCCCAAACATATGGGAGTGGAACGTTTCCCACAGACCTTTAGCTATATATCCTATAAGTTTTTTTTTCAATTATAATGCCTGAGTTATTTCATCGTGTTTTAGAAACAAATGAGCCATCAAATGCATTTATTACTATCTTTTTTATTCCTTCTACAATAACTAGGGCTGTCAATTTCGGACCCGACACGGCAGACCCGACACGAAGTTAGCGGGTCTGGGTCTGGGTTAAACGGGTTCGGGTCGTAAATGGTTCAATATGATAGACCCGTTTAATAAACGGGTCGGGTCTAGGTTTAGGGTTTGGACACGGTAGATCCGGGAACACCAATTTAAAATTCAACGGGTTGATTCGGGTCGTGTCGGGTTTACCCGCAATCCGATACTATAGTATGTAGTACCAGTGGGTCATATCGGGTCGAGTTGGATCGGGTCAACTGAATAGACCTGTGTGGTAAACGGTTCTAATGGGTCTTATCAGATCTACCCGTTTATAACCGGGTCGGGTACGGGTTTAGGGTCTAGACACGATTAGTTAAATGGGTCAAATTCGGGTCTAGGGGTTTTGGACACGACACGAATCCGACCCGACACGACCCATTGCCACCCCTAACAATAACTGATTGTATTTTGAAAACACAATCACAGTCATTCACTTGAACATGATACTTGAAGAGATGTATATGTTCACATGCCGTGTTTATGAGGGTCACTTGAATGTTAAGGCACTGATGCATGCACGAGTGGGATCCATGGACAAGCTGCTGCTGAAAGGCTTGAAGCGCAACCGTCTCTCTATTTCATCAAAGGACCGTAAATGATGCTAATAATTGATTTTTGAGCAACGCTATTCAGCCCGGAGGTTTGTCCTGAATTCGCTGGCCCGAAAGACGTGGCAGCGTGCAACTGGTGCCGTTAAAGATTTTAAAATCGCTAATGAGTTTCAGCCCGAAGGCCGAAGGTTTGTCCCGAATTCGCCGGCCCGAAAGACGTGGCAGTGTGCAACTGGTGCTGTTAAAGATTTTAAAATCACTATTGGGTTTCAGCCACCAGTTGCATGCTGCCACATCTTTCGGGTCAGTGAATTCGGGACAAACCTTCGGACTGAATCGCATTTCTCTTGATTTTATGGCAATAGTTGATTTTAAGGCTTTAATGATTTTTATGAAAAACAAAAGAAAAAATGAAACAAAAAAAATAATTATCTCTCTTAAATTGTATAGAAACCAAAGTGTCAGTATGCACCCTTGAACGTCGAGCATCATATCTCGTCTATTTTTTCAATTCATTCTACCATTCAAATTCTTTATAACCTTTCTCACCTTCCTCTCTCTTACTCCCATTCTTGAACCTTAAATCCATTTAGATCGCGAAAAGATGCTCAAACTTAAGGCTCATGGAGTTCGACAGGGACAACAATAGTGGCGGTTGTCGATCGTTGCACAAGGGCGGTGCCCGAAAGTGGAGAATGTGGGTTCTTTGATTGATGAATGGACAACAATAGTGTTTCTTTCTTCCAGGGTTTCTTATCCTTCAAGCGGCAGTGAGGTGGTGATGGGGGAGTAGCACGAAGGACAATTCGTTGAGGAACTTGAGAACCTGAAGAGGCTAGAGTTGGAATCTAATCCAGAATCGGGGGATATTTAGCTTGATCAATGTATATATATATATATATATATATATATATATATATATATATATATATATATATATATATATATATATATATATATATATATATATATATATATATATATATATATATATATATATATATATATATATATATATAGAGAGAGAGAGAGAGAGAGAGAGAGAGAGAGAGAGAGTAGTGATACATTGCGGCCGGATAACGTGTGGCCACCCCCTTCCAGAGTAGTGATACATTGCGGCCGGGTAACATGTATTTTTGGAAATTTTTTTTTTGGGGATTGATCACCCACCCTTGGATAGCACACACAAAAAATTTCAGCTCGATCCAATACCTGTAGGCCGTCCAAATGTGATCGACTTTTATCAGTCGTTCATTTTTGTTGTCATTTTGATCAACACATTTGGACGGCCTACAGGTTTTGGATCGAGCTGAAGTTTTTTGTGTGTGCTATCCAAGGGTGGGTGATCAATCAAAAAAAAAAAAATCCAAAAATACCCTGGAAGGGGGTGCCGCACGTTAAGGCCGCACGTTACCGGCCGCAATGTATCACTACTATATATATATATATATATATATATATATATATATATATATATATATATATATATATATATATATATATATATATATATATATATATATATATATATATATATATATATATATATATATATATATATATATATATATATATATATATATATATATATAATATGTGGGATTTATTTGTTCGTCTGTTTATACAATATAAATCATTTTTTTTTATTTTAGCTTAATGGATTAGCAATATATTTCTTTCTTCTCCTTTTTATTTTTGCCCTTTAATAATTAACTAATGATCTCTTAAAAAAACCTTCCTCCGTATCTAAATTCAGGTATTTTGGATGTAGTTTGTAATGAACGATGTGTGCCTTTCGATATATATATATATATATATATATATATATATATATATATATATATATATATATATATATATATATATATATATATATATATATATATATATATATATATATATATGGGCCGATCCAGTGAGAAACTCCTTATATGCGAAACCCCCCTAGAGGTTTCAGAATTTGATGAAACTTGGTAGGCATACTACCTATGCCATGTTGATCATCCTCACAAATTTTTATCAAATTCTAAACTTCTAGGGGCATCAAATTTGATAATCAAGTTAACAGTTTTTATGAACGGTCGGTAAATTTTCTAACATTTGATGTCCCTAGAGGTTTTAGAATTTGATGAAATTGTGTGAGGATGATCAACATGGCATAGGTAGTATGCCTACCATGTTTCATCAAATTCTAAAACCTCTAGGGGGGTTTCGCACAAGGTTTCGCAAATAAAGAGTTTCTCACTAGATCCGCATATATATATATATATATATATATATATATATATATATATATATATATATATATATATATATATATATATATATATATATATATATATATATATATATATTAATTTCATCCCATGTCACTGCTAGTATATATACTAAAATGGAAGCCTCTCTCCCGTGTTGTGACACATGGACGACTTTTAAAGAACCGAAATCCTTCATCCGTGTGTGAACACAGCTCTCTGTTAAGCCCAATAAAAAACTACCATAAAGATGATAAATACTCATTCAATAGCTTTTAATGGTTATTTGATGTTAATATCTCTCTCTAACAAGTAAATCACACTCACTTCAGTTTTCACATTTCTTCGAACAGTTGTGATGTCGTCTGTGCCAAATGGCGTACATCAAGTTCATCCGGGCAATACCGGGGTTTCTTACTAGTATCTATAATAAAATGGAAGCCTATCTCCTGTGTTGTGACACGTGGATGTCTTTTAAAGAGCTAGAATTCTTCTTCCGTGTATGAACGTGGCTCTTTTTTAAATCCATTTAAAACCCTATTATAAAGATGATAATGTTTCATTCATTGGCACTTAATGGTCATTTGATGGTAATCTCTCTCTCTCTCTCTCTCTCTCTCTCTCTCTCTCTCTCTCTCTCTCTCTCTCTCTCTCTAACAACTGAATCACACACTTCAGATTTCACACTTTTTCGAACAATTGCGATGTTGTCTTTGCCAAATGGCGTGCATATCAAGTTCATCCGGGCATTGCCCGGGTTTCTTACTAGTATAATACTAAAATGGAAACCTATCTTTCGTGTTATGACACGTAAATGTCTTTTAAAGAGCCAGAATCCTTCTTCCTTTTGCGAACACGACTCACTTTTAAATCATATTAAAAACCTATCATAAAGATGATAAATACGCATTCAATGGCATTTAATGATCATTTGATGTTAATATATATCTCTCTCTAACAAGTGAATCACACTCACTTTAGATTTCACACTTCTTCGAACAGTTGCATGGCCGCCTGTGCCAAATGGTGTGTATCAAGCTCATCCGGGCATTGCTCGGGTTTCTTACTAGTATCCATACTAAAATGGAGCCCTCTCTGTCGGGTTGTGACATGTGGAGCTTTTTTGAGGGACTCATTCTTATCCACCCTCTTTCTCGTGTTGTGACATGTGGGGTTTTTTTGAAGAACTCATTTCTTATCCGATGTGTGAACGTGGCTCAATCCCATTTAAACCGCCATATTGTAACAGTTCACCTGATTTATATAAATGTCACTTATTTTTAAGATTTTTTTGCAACCAATATTGATCACCACACCCCAATATAAATAAAGCCCTCTAGCTAGTTGACGAACCACGCGGTGCATCTATAGAAAGCTCTAAGAGCATGTCCAGCGGTTTACCCACACCCATTTGTACTATACATATTGAAAGGATGCTAACTAAGCTTTTGGATATCTTGCCAATTTTTGGTTTCCAGCTGCTTACTCATTTGGATAATTACAAAACAACCCATATACTATTCTAAAACTCCATCAGATTTTAAGACACTTTCACCCCTTGCCACCAAATCAATTACATGCCAAGTATTATAGATTATTTAATTAAAAAAAATCCTATTATGAGGATAAAAATTGCATTAAATTTTAAATAATAGTAAAACATTAAGCAAATATTTTGGACACTTAAAATAAATATTTAATAAGTAAAATTTTTGGACACGCACTTCAAGGCCGTATGCATTTTCACCAACGGCTTTTTTCTTGTCCGTTGAACTCGTATTCCGAGGCAACACGTCTTTTCACCAACGGCGCTTTTTTTGTCTGTTGGACATGCACTCCGAGGCAACACGTCTTTTTACCAACAACTCTTTTTTTATCCGTTGGACACGCACTCTGAGGTAACACGTCTTTTTACCAACAACTCTTTTTTTATCCATTGGATTCGTACTTCGAGGTTGCCCATCATACCCTTATTAAAAAAACATATCACCACCACTTTTCCTCCTCAACTAGTGCCACCATGTCATCCCGTAATCGTTTGAAGGAGATGTTGCTCGACTACTCCGTAGAGGAGGACATGCTCTTAGCTTGGAGTGTATGGAAGGAAAACACTAAGGAAGACAACGAGGGCGAGACATCGAGACGGAGGGGCTCTGCTAAAGTTCATAAAAACCTACAACACGACCGATATGAAGGCCACCTCCGACTGTTCAAGAACTACTTCATTGAAGATTGTGTTGGTCCCCACGTTCGCAGGGCACGACGAAAGCATGGTCGGTGCTGGGCCCATGTTCGGTGGGTAAAAACCCCTATGAAAATTGGGCTGGAAAAAACATCCGGCAAAAATCAGGATGCAAAATAATTAACACCAATTATTTATATCATTGCTAGATAATGATTAATAATGATTTATCATGGTATAGAAATAATTAAAACCAATTATTTACACCATCTATGGATTATCAAGATTATTACCTCTTAGGACTTATAGATACCTAAGGTTGTAGATCCGATGATGAAGATGAAGCCGAAGATTCAATCTCGCTACCTTCTCAATTCAACACCTATCCCACGCATGTAGCCAACGATAGTAGACTTGTGGGAGTATTCTCCTTCCTCATAATCCTCGCGATGGCGCTCGATAAAGACGATTTAGATCCGCAAGGTGCAAGCCTGAAGGGAGAAAGACCTTCCTTCTCTTCTTTCTTCTCTCTTATTTTTCTTTTTCTTTTTCTCCTTTCTCCTTTAGCCGAACCTCCAAGAGGGGAGAGAGGGGGGTGGCGGTTTTTTTGTTGTCCTCCTATGAGTGGGACGAGTAGGGTTAGCCTCCCTCTCCCCTTTTGGCCGAAATCCCTAAAAGGGAATCCCTAGATTGGGGAGATCTGAGATCCTTGGATCTCTCCCTCTATAACCACCTGTAGGGCCACCTCATCATGGATTTTGGCTAGGGTTAGCCTCCCTCTCCCCTTTTGGCCGTCACTAAAAGGGAATCCCTAAATTGGGGGGATTTGAGATCCCTTGTATCTCTCCCTCCATAACCACCTATGGGTCCACCTCATCATGGATTTCGGCTAGGGTTTTCCCTTGGCCAAAATTCATATGAGGGGACTCCATAGGGGGCGGTTTTTATAAGGGCCAGGGGCACCCCCTTAAATGAGAAGGGTTGCGCAATTAGTCTAGTTTGACTCCGATCAAACCCAAATTAGCACCATGGCTTCTCCTAGTCCAACTAGACAGCCAAAAAGAAATTTTAATTAATTAATTGAATAATTAATTATTTGCCTACACCCCCCTTGGACAATTACGATAATGTCATTGTCCTCAGGGGCCATCTCTTCTGTCCACCAGGATATTGACTAGAGATGGAGATGGAGTCGCACTCCATCCCCAAACACTTAAGGCAACTCCTACATTTTAGGAAAGTCATCAAAGTCCACTTGACTGGGCATTGATGACTTCTCCTAGAATGTCTGACGGCCAACTTAGCCCTAAATGACACTTATGATATTTTCGAGGAAAAGTCAACTTAGTCAAGACCTAGTGATCCTAGAATGACATAGGGATCACACATGACTAATTAGCACACATTAGTATCCATGTCTTCATTCTACGAGCCTGGGACCCACTAGGTGGGTCCTATTGAGGAGCCCTAGTCAAACTAGGTTTTCCTTCTGTAAAGGATATGAGGGAGGAACTGTTGTAGCTCGTGTGTCCTTAGCGTGGAATTTCTATATTAACATTAATAAATATGACTTTGGTTATTGCTTTAATTAGAATACTACTCTGGTATATGATAATACTCATATAATAAAAGGACCCTAAGGAACACAGTAGGCAACTGAGGCACATGGAGGATCCATGCTTGGGAGACCCAGTGGACCAGTTCTGTGTAGACCTAGAACTAGTTCACAGCTTAGGTGATGCCGGTCGCTTCACAGAGAACAAGCTGTTGGCAGGTAGAGGATGTGGTGAAGTCTCCACCACGAGAACGTGGGATTCTCATTTACCTGACCAAGCATGATGATCGTGTTGAACAGGAACCAAGATGGAGCACAGTTCAGTGATTCAGACATTGGTGCAGAAACCGTCTTACTACTATAGATAATCCATCCTTAACCCTGAGGGACCATGTACACTGGGCCAACCAGTTGTGTGGTGCTTTGATGTGCCAACGTGTGTGGACCTTTTATAGTCCAATACCACGGTACGTTGGGTTACCCGGCTGGCGCTTGAGTGATATGTAATCCCTACAGGTTATCCGACATCTAGTGTTGGATGAGTGCGTTTTGATGAGTCAATCTGTCCAAACAGTTAACCCAGGCCTGGTGGTTGTCAGTATGACTGACGATGTTCCGAATGCTAGGCATAGCACCGAAAGGTGTGTGGTATTATAGATGACAAGTCATCAAACCCTAGTCAGATGATCGATTGGGATCTGACGGTGCTCCCCACCGCCCGAGTCGTATCATGGCACCAGTAATAGTAGGGACTAAGGATTATCGGAGTATAGTAGAGAACAGGGTTACGAGGGAGTAACATAAGTTTAGGATCACTAGATTTCAACTCGTGTCGCACTCTGGGTGGCTATGCGGGTTAATCAGATTAGGGCTGATTAACGAAACTTTCGGTGTGTCACCGGAATAGTTAATCAGGGATCCGGTTGGAGCTAGAGATCCTGAACCCTGAAGGTTCCACCCTGTCGTTGCGTATAGGTATTGTTCCCCGACCTAGTTGGATACGTTGGATGCGAAGTAGCGCGATGGAGCGCAAGCCCGGAGCCAAAGAACCTAATTCATATGTGTTACGGGCCGTAGGGGTATTTTAGTAAATACTGAAATATGACTCACAACATATTGAATAATTCCAGGCGCTTGGAATGACTCGGAACATATGGATCTTGGAATGAGCGGAATAATTCCAGGAACTCACAGGCGCTGACGGAACTCGATTCCGAGTAGCGCACCTCCCTCAGTCTCTCTTTCAGTTTTCCGCTTTTCGTGAAGGGCATTTTCGTCCAGGCTTCACGATAGACATCGGAATAACCTAAAATCTGACCCCCCCTCATCCCTATCTATTAGGGGCCGGCCCAAGCTTCCTTGGAGCCATGGGAGACCGGCCCTATATAGGAAATAGGGAGAGGGAGGGCCGGCCCTATGGGCTATTCCCTCTCCTCCAAAAAAATCCGAACCCCTTATAGCTCCTCCTTTGTGGTTTCGGCCAAGGAAAAGAGAGGAAGAAGAAGGGAGAAGGAAGAGAAAGGAAGGAGAAGGAAGAAGAGAGAGAGAGGAGGAGATCTCGCGGCTCGCCATCGTCTTCGCAATGGATTCCTCCGTCGGCTCGAAATCCTTGCACTCAGAGACGGGATTTCGAGGATTCTTCGATTCGCAAAGGACAGGGTGCTATCCGACAGATTCCCTTGCGATTCAAGTACGGTTCTTCATCGTTCCGTCATCTTCGGATTATAGATCCAAAAGGTATGATGATTCTAAACACCTAACTAGATGCATGCATGTCTTCCATAGATCGTAGTATGCCTCTAGGGTGTCTGCACATATGCTAAGATCATAGATTTGCATGTAGATTATTTTGTAGAATTAATTATAATAAAACATACACCGTATGATCTTCGGATCTTTCTTTTGCTTCCGCTGCAACTCTGATTAGCGGATCCAATTCCAACAATTGGTATCAGAGCACGCTTTGGTGTATATTTTTCATGCATGAATTCATGAAAACATCATGTGAATATATGATGGCATATGTTTTCATCGGGGTTCGACGTAGATCATGCATATGGATTGTGCTATGTATCGTCTTTTTGCAGGTGCCGCGCTGAATAGTAATCTGTGATTGCATGCATCCGGGGGTCAGACCCCGGATTTAATTTTGCATTGATTATTATTGTATATGGATTTTAAGGCTCTAGATGGGCGAGGGAGGGGGTTGACCATCCTCGGTTCCCTGGCCAGTTTTCTAGGATTGTTTCTTTTTTCTTTCTAGCGAAATTGTACACGAACGAGCACTTGCTCGGAGCGTGTTAGTTTTTCGATCACAGGAAGAAGGAGATGATGCTTCATCCACGGTTCGGGCAAGCGGTACCATGGCGTGCAAAGACCCGACGAAAGCGTGCACGTTGGCGATGATGGGGATCGTCGTTAGAGATCGTGCAGAACGGAAGATCAGGATATCTTGGCTGTGCAATTCAGGTTCAGGGGTCGGACCCTGGACTTGATTCAGTTTGGATGTATTTTTCTGTTGATTCTCTTTACTTTTTATTTAGAGAACCCCGATGATAATTTTATTATCTTGCTTGTGAGTTTGTCTCTAGATCAGGCTTAGGGTTAGTATTAAGCTTATGGATTCATCGATGTCTCTAGATATTTCCAACACGTGTGAATCCGGTGGCTAGCTAAAAGGAAAGGCGGTAACCGCCCTCGTGATAGTTCAGGTAGCCAAGTACTGTGCACCGAGATAGACGCAGTGTTAGATTTGTTTAGAGATAATTAACTAATGTCTCCATAAGAAGTATGATAACCCTAGTGGGATGCCCTTTCCCAACGTGGTCCTAGCGACCAAGTTAGGTTAGGATTTTACTGTGTGATACCCGTTTATAGATGACGTTTGATGGGAGTATGAACTCACCACGATTTGGTTATGCCACCATTAGGTTGAGGTCCGACGGAGGTTGTTGGATGTACCTATTTGGCCAGCATCGAAATCTGTAATGAGATGAGGTCTACTATGACATCAGGCATCAAATTATGAACGAGGCATCATCGTAGTGGGAGTCCTTTCCATGTTGACCTTAGGCTAGCCTCCAGATCTTAGGATTATGAGCAAACTAGTGAAGAATCGGGATCTTTGGAATCTATGTAATGTGATCCTTGCAAGAAAGGCGAAAGCTGAGTATTCAAGGTAGGGACTATGATATTTTTCGAGGATACTAATGCTTTGCGGGAGGGTTTGTAATCTTAGTGGGAGCACGGTAGACCAGGGTCTAAGTCTAGGAGGTCGTGACCTTTCTAGATATGCATAAAACCTTATAAAGAACGGACGCGTAAGAGGTTCCCTCCAAAGGGGAGCCCCTGGCCTCCACAATCAACCGGCTAAGGGTCTGGGTGGGAGGTACGCAGTTCGATATTCCCACCGGGTGAGAGCTGTGTTTCCTTCCATGCTGGTTTGCCTAGTGGTTTCCTTCGGGACATGGAGGATGCCGGTGGCAGTGAGTGACGGTTTTTTTCTGCACCGCGAGAGCCTATGAACCCCCCTGCCGACACCACCTAGATTTGTGGGAAGCATCCGAAAGCTTGTGTGAAGCCGCTGTTGCTGCGCACGCGGGTCACATAAAGCTGACCAAAAGGAGACTGGGAGGTCTTTCAGTTTACCATGGATAATTCTGATGAAGACTGGGCCGTAAAAGCCCCGTTGGCAGAAGCGGTTGCATGCTCTCACCGAGATGCTGTCTCTAATTCAAGGCCGATAGTCTCAGTGCTCGAGCCCAGGGAATTTAGATTTCTGGATGTCTCCACTTGAGGTAGTAAAGGCATAGCGGCTGGAGTATACATTATCTATTTCTAAATTCCATGAAATAGATTGTAGTAAACCCTAATTTTGCTTTGAACCATTGTTTACAGAATCATGACCAAGCTCGACCCCCTTGCCTCCATACTTAATGATAACAAACTTATGGGACCAAACTACGAGGACTGGAAGCGTAACTTGATGCTCGTCCTAAAGGTTGGCAAACACACAATTGCCCTAAGTACCCCTCAACCGGCCATACCGGGACCATGTGCAACTGAGGCCCAATTAAAGGAATGGAAAGACTGGCTAGATGCTGATGAGATGTGCAAGTGCTACATAGTGGCATCTTTGCAGACCGTCCTTCAGAAGCAAGTCGAAGACATGACCTTTGCTTCAGACATGATGCTCTATCTAAAGGAAATGTTTGAGGGTCGTAGTCGGGTAACTCGTTACCTGACCATCAAGAAATTGGTGTCCACGAAGATGGCAGAGGGGACTTTAGTTCGGGATCATATGCTGAACTTGTTTGGCTATGTGAACGAGCTTGGTTCCTTCGATGTCATCTTGGATGTAGAGATCCAGACCGACATTTTTCTCGCGTCTCTGTCAGGAGCGTTTGAGGGCTTCGTTACCAACTTCAACCTTAACCGGTTGGAGATGTCTAACGCAGAGCTCTCAGCGGCACTCCAGGCAGCAGAGGACGGGATGAAGGCAGGAGCCCAATCCCTGAATGTAGAGCGGAATTTTTCTCTGAAAGCCAAGTGCAAGTTTCAGAAAAGAAAGTCTAAGAAGCCCGTGAAGATAGGCAAGATGCAGTTGCAGGTTCCTAAGCAGAATGGTCCCGCAAAGCCCAAAGGAAAATATTTCTGATGCGGCAAGAAGGGGCACTGGAAGGGCGACTGCCGCGCGGCTCCCAAGAAGGCTGAGACAGGTATATCTCAAATCCACATAGTGGAATCCCTTGTAGCATCCAGTTGTTCTCTAGTTTCATGGATTGTGGATTCTGGTTCTACTAACCATGCTTGCAATAATTTGCAGGGATTCAAGGAGACAAGAAAACTGGGTGATGGAAAGATAATCCTAAGCATGGGAACTGAGGCCGTGACAGAAGCTGAAGCAGTTGGAGATGTCGTCTTGCAGTTTCTTGATGGAAGAAGTTTATTACTTAGAGACATACTTTATGTACCGTCCTTGAGACGAAATTTAATTTCTGTTTTCTTATTGAATAATGAAGGTTTTTCAGTTTTATTTGATGCTTCTGGTGTGTCAATTAAATTGAATGGTTCCTTTGTTTGTAAGGGAAAAATACATAATGGTCTCTATGTAATTAACTCCAATCATAAGCAGGATAACATAACTGAAGCTTGTGTGATTAATTCATCTAAAAGAAAAAATCCCTCAGATAATCCAACACTCCTTTGGCATCTAAGGCTTGGATACATAGCCTCAGACAGGATTCACAGGTTGGTTAATGTAGGACTTTTAAGTTCAGATGTTTCAGAAAGCCTACCGACGTGTGAGTCTTGCCTGGAAGGCAAGATGACTAAAAGATCTTTCCGAGCCGAAGGTAGCAGATCTAAGGAGGTATTAGAGTTGGTACACACTGATGTATGTGGGCCCATAAGTGTCCGTGCTATAGGAGGCTTCGAGTATTTCATCACCTTCACGGATGATCACTCGAGGTTTGGATACATATACCTAATGAGGCGGAAGTCTGAATCCTTTAATAAGTTCAAGGAGTTCAGAGCTGAAGCAGAAAAGCAGACGGATAAAAGTATTAAGTCTCTTCGATCGGATCGAGGAGGCGAATACCTATCGGATGAATTTATTGGGTACCTGCGTGAGCATGGGATCGTATCCCAGTTGACTGCACCAGGGACACCACAACAAAACAGTGTATCTGAGATGAGAAATCGAACTTTGTTAGACATGGTTCGGACTATGATGAGTTATGCCATATTGCCACCTAGTTTTTAGGGATATGCCCTAGAGACGGCAGGATATACTTTGAACTTTGTTCCATCAAAGTCAGTACCCCTAACTCCTTGGAAGCTGTGGTTGAAGCGAAAGTCAAGCCTACAGCACTTTAGGATTTGGGATTGTCCAGTACATGTGCGGAAGGACAAGCGAGATAAGATGGAGTCAAAAACTAAGGTATGTCTGTTCGTTGGGTATCCAAAAGGGACAAAGGGTGGTTTATATTATGATCCTGAGGATAAAAAGGTTGTTGTCTCGACGAACGCCGTATTCCTGGAATATGATTATTTAATAGACCATAAGCCCACCAGTAAAGTAGTTCTTGAAAAATTGCTTGGTATTGATGGGAGTACACAGACAGAAAACATAATGGGAGCCGATACCACTAAGATAAACGATACTGTAGAATCGACTCCTACGGAACCACTGCAGGCTCGTCGTAGTTGGAGGACCACAAGTGCTCCTGATAGACACATTGAAGAAGCCTTTATGGTAGATCCAGAGTTTCAGGAGGATGATCCTCTGAACTATGATGAAGCGATGGTATCCTCTGACCATGCAGCATAGCAGGAAGCCATGGAGGCCGAACTGACATCGATGTCCCAAAACTCGGTCTGGACACTTGTAACACCACCTCACAACATTAAATATGTTGGGTGTAAGTGGGTGTACAAAAGAAAAAGAGGTCCGGATGGTACCGTTTAGACTTACAAAGGTATATTAGTCGCTAAGGGTTATACCCAGCGAGAAGAGATCGACTATGACGAAACCTTTTCGCCAGTGGCTATGCTTAAGTCTATCCTGATTCTCTCGTCCATTGCAGCCCATTATGATTGGGAGATCTGGCAAATGGACGTCAAGACCGCATTCCTCAACGGGGATTTGGAAGAAGATATGTACATGTCTCAGCCTCCAGGCTTTGTCGCAAAAGGTTAGGAAGGTCTGGTGTGCAAGTTGCAAAGGTCCATTTATGGACTGAAGCAAGCATCCAGAAGTTGGAACATGCGTTTTGATCAGGTTATCCAGTCTTATGGATTTGAGCAGAACGTGGATGAACTATGTGTTTATAAAAGGAGCGATAAGACTGCAGTAGTTTTTCTAGTGCTTTACGTAGACGATATCCTGCTCATTGGAAACGATGTTGGAACATTGTCTACAGTGAAGGTGTGGTTATCCTCTCAATTTGACATGAAAGACTTAGGTGAAGCGAGTTATGTTCTGGGGATCAAGGTAACTCGAGATCGCCAGAACAAGACTCTCTCGATGTCACAGTCAGCCTACATAGATACTATCTTGGTCAGATTCAGTATGCACAACTCCAAGAAGGGACTAGTTCCATTCAGATATGGAATGAAATTGTCCAAGGATCAGGGTCCTAAGACTCTTGAGGAGAGGGCAGAGATGCAGAAGATACCTTATGCTTCGACTATAGGGAGTCTAATGTATACTATGCAGTGCACGAGACCAGATATATGCTATGCAGTAGGCATGATAGGTAGGTATCAGTCAAATCCGGGTCCAGGGCACTGGACTGCTATGAAAAGTATACTCAAGTATCTCCGTAGGACGAGAGATTATGCGTTAGTTTACTCTTCACAGGAACTGACGCCGATTGGGTATACGGATTCTGACTTTGCATCATATCTGGAATCCAGGAGATCGACGTCAGGGTTTGTGTTTTCATTAGGAGAAGGAGCTGTCAGTTGGAGGAGCGTGAAGCAGGGATGCATCGTGGATTCGACGACAGAGGCTGAGTACGTTGCGACGTGCGAAGCAGCTAAGGAGGCGGTATGGCTCAGGAAGTTCCTCACGAACTTAGGATGCATACCGGGAGCTCAAGATCCTATTGTCCTTTACTGTGACAATAGTGGAGCGGTAGCACAATCCAAGGAGCCAAGATATCACCAGAAGAGCAAGTATATCGAGCGAAAATTCTACATTATCCGGGACTTGCAGAAGCGAGGGGAGGTTGCAATGACTCAGGTGGCATCTGCAGATAACATGGCGGACCCTTTCACAAAGGCGTTACCGACCAAGGCTTTTGAGAAGCACGTGGATGCCATGGGAGTTAAGACTGTTGTTCCCCGCTAGGCCAAGTGGGAGATTGTTGTAGCTCGTGTGTCCTTAGCGTGAAATTTCTGTATTAAGATTAATAAAGATGACTTTGGTTATTGCTTTAATTAGAATATTACTCTGGTATATGATAATACTCATATATTAAAAGGACCCTAGGGAACACAGTAGGCCACTGAGGCGCATGGAGGATCCATGCTTGGGAGACCCAGTGGACCAATTCTGTGTAGACCTAGAACTAGTTCACAGCTTAGGTGATGCCGGTCACTTCACTGAGAGCAAGCTGTTGGCAGGTAGAGGATGTGGTGAAGTCTCCACCACAGGAACGTAGGATTCTTATTCACCTGACCAAGCACGATGATCGTGTTGAACAGGAACCAAGATGGTACACAGTTCAGTGATTCAAACACTGGTGCAAAAACCGTCTTACTACTATAGATAATCCGTCCTTAAACCTGAGGGACCATGTACACTGGGCCAACCAGTTGTGTGGTGCTTTGATGTGCCAACGTGTGTGGACCTTCCATAGTCCAATACCATGGTACGTTGGGTTACCCGGCTGGCGCTTGAGTGACATGTAATCTCTACAGGTTATCCGACGTCCAGTGTTGGATGGGTGCGTTTTGATGAGTCAATGTGTCCACACAGTTAACCCAGGCCTGGTGGTTGTCAGTATGACTGACGATGTTCCGGATGCTAGGCATAGCACCGGAAGGTGTGTGGTGTTATAGATGACAAGTCATCAAACCCTAGTCAGATGATCGATCGGGATCTGACGGTGCTCCCCACCGCCCGAGTCGTATCATGACACCAGTAATAGGAGGGACTAAGGATTATCGGAGTATAGTAGAGAACAGGGTTACGAGGGAGTAACATAAGTTTAGGATCACTAGAGTTCAACTCGCGTCGCACTCTGGGTGGCTACGCGGGTTAATCGGATTAGGGCTGATTAACGAAACTTTCGGTGTGTCACCGGAACAGTTAATCAGGGATCCGGTTGGAGCTAGAGATCCCGAACCCTGAAGGCTCTACCCTGTCGTTGCGTATAGGAATTGTTCCCTAACCTAGTTGGATACGTTGGATGCGAAGTAGCGCGATGGAGCGCAAGCCCGGAGCCAAAAAACCTAATTCACATGTGTTACGGGCCGTAGGGGTATTTTGGTAAATACTAAAATATGGCTGAGAACATATTGAATATGGATCCTGGAATGAGTGGAATAATTCCAGGAGCTCACAAGCGCTGACGGAACTCGATTCCGAGTAGCGCACCTCACTCAGTCTCTCTTTCAGTTTTCCGCTTTTCGTGAAGGGTGTTTTCGTCTAGGCTTCACGATAGACATCGGAATAACCTAAAATCCGACCCCCCCCTTATCCCTATCTATTAGGGGCTGGCTCAAGCTGTTGGAATTGGACCCGCTAATCAGAGTCGCAGCGGAAGCAAAAGAAAGATCCGAAGATCATACAGTGTATGTTTCATTACAATTCGTGATACAAAACAATCTACATGTAAATCTATGATCTTAGCATATGTGCGGACACCCTGGAGGCATACTACGATCTACGGAGGACATGCATGCATCTACTTAGATGTTTAGATTCATCATACCTTATGGATCTATAATCCGGAGATTACAGAACGATGAAGAACCGCACTTGAATAGCAAGGGAAACTGTCGGATAGCACATTGTCCTTCGCGAATTAAAGAATCCTCGAAATCCCGTTTCTGAGTGCAAGGATTTCGAGCCGACGGAGGAATCCGTTGCGAAGACGATGGCGAGCCACGAGATTTTCTCCTCCTTCCTTTCTTCCTTCTCCTTCCTTCCTCTTCCTTTTCCCTTCTTCTTCCTCTCTTTTCCTTGGCCGAAACCACAAAGAGGGAGGACTAGGGGTCGGATTTTTGGAGGGGAGGGAGTAGAACCATTAGGGCCGGCCCTCCCCTCCCTATTTCCTTTATAGGGCCGGTCTCCCATGACACCAAGGAGCCTAGGGCAAGCCCCTAGGTGGATAGGGATGAGGGGGGGTCGGATATAGGTCTCCCGGGTGTCTATCGTGATGCCCGGACGAAAACGCCTTTCACAAAAAGCGGAAACTTGAAAGTGAGACTGAGTGAGGTGCGCTACTCGGAATCGAGTTCCGTCAGCGCCTGTGAGCTCCTGGAATTATTCCGCTCAATCTAAGATCCATATTCAATATGTTCTGAGCCATATTTCAGTATTTACCAAAATACCCCTACGGCCCGTAACACATGTGAATTAGGTTCTTTGGCTCCGGGCTTGCGCTCCATCGTTCTACTTCACATCCAACGTATCCAACTAGGTCGGGGAACAATTCCTATACGCAACGACAGGGTGGAACCTTCAGGGTTCGGGATCTCTAGCTCCAACCGGATCCCTGATTAACTGTTCCGGTGACACACCGAAAGTTCCGTTAATCAGCCCTAATCCGATTAACCCGCGTAGCCACCCAGAGTGCGACGCGAGTTGAACTATAGTGATCCTAAATGTTAAGTGTCTATTTAGTGTTGATTATCCTTCATTTATTATGCATATCTCATCACTCTATCGCGTAAAACATTCATATTATATATAAAGTGCATGAATTTCTTTTAAATTGTTGCATAGTACAATGTCACCCGGATACAACAGCATATCGCACTATTTATATACATCTCATACATGGAAGTATGGAACCCGGTAGTCAAAATTATCATTTTTATTTCGAACCTAATGAGCATCATTTCATGTATATTTTTCAGGGAATTGATCCAGTTCTCGACGCAGCTAGCACAAGGGCATCGTGCTAAAGTGATAGATATTCTGACGGCAAGTCGATGGAGGATCCACACCGCTAGCGTCGGATCAATGGACGAAGACTACGCGTAAGAAAATGGCCTGCCATTGGATGCGATGACTGGTTCAGATGGTTCGGATGGGAATGGAGCTCGCAAAGGATAATCTTGGACCTCGCTCTACATGCCTAGTTCATACTCTATCTTGAATCGCACCCAACGAGCTCTCGTACCCAACTTAGCATGAACGGATCAACCCATGCATGCAGCCCATTACCCGAACCCCTCTCATGTGAACAGCACCCTCTCTCTCTCTAACTAAATCACAGCCGTCCCTAGCTCATGCATTCCGACCCGATCACAACAGCCCTTACCCGGCCTCATCTTAGCCGTCCTTCACAAATCCGGAGTCTAAAACCCAGCCGTCCTTTGAAACCCAACCCAGCTGTACCTAGTTGAGACCCATGCATCCAAATAATCCCAGCCACCCATTTCCCATAGAATCAATCACCCGTGCATGGGATGATCGCAGCCGTCCCTTACCATTCCTAAAAGCCATGCATGCATGTGCATGTGCAACACCGAACCAAACCCATGCAGCCACTCATTTCTCTTTCCTTTTTATTTTAAATTCATCACAACCGTCCGCTCCACTTCTCCATCCCGTGCTTCAATCCCGAGCCAACCAGATCACCTCTCTCTCTTCCGTTTCTTTCTCTCCTTTCTCTCTCTAAAATGAAAACCCTCTCTCTCCCAGATGCTCTCTCTCTCCATGCATCCCCTTGATCGTCCCTATTTCTAAAACTGAATACCCACGGATCATCAAATCACAGCTGTCCCTTAGAGCTAATGCATGCATGCATGCAAAATTTCTGATAGCCCATACAACAACTCACGCACAACCGAACCTCTCTCTCCCTCCGTGATTCTCTTTCTTTAATTACTTCTCTTTCCTTTTTAGCCATCCAGATCAACCACAAGAATCCCGACTCAACCGATCTTCTCTCTATCTCTTTCCTTAACCATCCAAAACCCGGCCCCGACCCGATCGGCCTGCACCCGAGATTCTCTCTCTCTAGATCTCGACACAGCCTGGCAACCCATGCATGCAGCGTCAATCTTTTCTCTCTCTAAACCAATCACAGCCATCCATATGCCCAGCTATCCCAACCATGCATGGCGCCCTTTAACCCGAGACCCATTGCGATCAACCCCGATCTTTCTCTTTCAAAACCGCATCTCATCCGTCCCTTGAACCCAAAGGCATGCAACCCAGCCTGGCAGATCCTCTGATCCCAGCTGTACCAAGGAACCCGATCCCCTTCTCTCTCCCTATTTTCTCTCTTTAAAACCCAGCCGAGACCCCCGATCGTGCCCAACTCTCCTTCCTTAATTCTCTCTCCCGTTTCCTAATTTCTCTCTCTAAATCTTCCTTGATTTTCTCTCTATCCCTGATTTACCTCTCTAACTTCTAATCACAGCTGTACCCATGCACGCCCCCCCCATTCTGATCGTATCCCCCTCTATCTCACGCGAGATACCTTGTACCCGGCTCTCTCTCCCTCTAGTCCGACCCTAGCTTTCTCTCTCTCATTCTCCTTTTATTTTTTTCCTTTATTTTATACCAATGAGAGACCACCTGCCAAATCCGGTGCCTTGGGGTGCAAGCTTGAAGACCCTATAAGTAGGGGGACATGGGCATGAAGAAGGAGGATCATCAGGATCAGTCGAGTTTTTTCCATAGAGTTATCTTCAATTGTTGTTTGTAGAGCGGGTGCGAAGCAAGAGCATAGAAGTATTGTAATTTCTGAAGAAGGGTTTTCAAAGTAGCGGGTGTAACATTTTTTCTTCGATTCAATAAAATCGTCTTTTATTTATATTTTCTTGCACGTACTCTTCTCTTTCTACAATGTTTAGTTTTATTAATTTTTCTGTTAGCATTCAAACCATGGCCGGCTAAACTCCCTCCCGCCAGGGAGAGGGGTTCAATGCCATGGTAAATATTTAGTTCGTCTCTTGCATTTTATTCTTGATTGTACTTAACGTTAATGCCTCTTTATTAATTGAATTTAGTTCTTAAGTGAGAACGAAGCTCACCCGTGTTTCCATTCAATTGGGATTCGGGTGATACTTCAACACTCAAATATTGAATCATTAACTAAGATGGCTAAGATTTTTATCATTATTTTTATCTAAAATTCATTATATGAATTTTCGCAATTGAATTAGTTTTACTTCTTCACTATAAAAAGAATTCTATTCGTAATATTGTGAGAATATTATATAATAAAATTATATAAAGGGGGCTTTCACTCTATATTTTCCACTTGAGTCGGTAAAACTTCCGCTCTCAAGTGTGGACAGAAAAGAGTAACATTGCAAGGGAACTTTACTCAATACCATGGCTAACAAACCCCTCTCTTGGGCGGATTTTTCTTCTGATAATTATTTTATTTAAATCTCTAGTTTTCGTTTTGCTTCTTAAAACAAAGCATCTTCAAAATAGTTTCACTTGTGATCTCTTTTCTCTAGGCATCTAATTACGTATGGTTCGATCCTTACTTGCCCTTTACTTTTAAAGTTCTCTGAGTTATATATGCAGGTATTGAAAATTTTTGAAAATTACTTCACTCCAACAACATAACAAAGAAGTAGTTATCACTAAACTTATGTTACTCCCTCATAACCCTGTTCTCTACTATACTCCGATAATCCTTATCCCTCTTATTACTGGTGCCATGATACGACTCGGGCGGTGGGGAGCACCGTCAGATCCCGATCGATCATCTGACTAGGGTTTGATGACTTGTCATCTATAACACCACACACCTTCCGGTGCTATGCCTAGTATCCGGAACATCGTTAGTCATACTGACAACCACCAGGCCTGGGTTAACTGTGTGGATAGATTGACTCATCAAAACGAACTCATCCAACACTGGACGTCGGATAACCTGTAGGGATTACATGTCACTCAAGCGCCAGCCGGGTAACCCAACGTACTGTGGTATTGGACTATGGAAGGTCCGCACACGTTGGCACATCAAAGCACCACACAACTGGTTGGCCAAGTGAGCATGGTCCCTCAGGGTTAAGGACAGATTATCTATAGTAGTAAGACGGTTTCTACACCAGTATCTGAATCACTGAACTGTGCACCGTCTTGGTTCCTGTTCAACACGATCATCATGCTTGGTCAGGTGAATGGGAATCCCACGTTCCCGTGGTGGAGACTTCACCACATCCTCTACCTGCCAACAGCTTGTTCTCGATGAAGCGACCGGCATTACCTAAGCTGTGAACTAGTTCTAGGTTTACACAGAACTGGTCCACTGGGTCTCCCAAGCATGGATTCTCCATGCACCTCAGTGGCCTACTGTGTTCCCTAGGGTCCTTTTATTATATGAGTATTATCATATACCAGAGTAGTATTCTAATTAAAGCAATAACCAAAGTCATCTTTATTAATGTTAATACAGAAAATCCACGCGAAGGACACACGAGCTACAACACAAGCTTCCTTGGAGCCATGGGAGACCGGCCCTATATAGGAAATAGGGAGAGGGAGGGCCGGCCCTATGGGCTATTCCCTCTCCTCCAAAAAAATCTGAACCCCCTATAGCTCCTCCTTTGTGGTTTCGGCCAAGGAAAAGAGAGGAAGAAGAAGGGAGAAGGAAGACGAAGGAAGGAGAAGGAAGAAGAGAGAGAGGAGGAGGAGATCTCACGGCTCTCCATCGTCTTCACAACGGATTCCTCCGTCGGCTCGAAATCCTTGCACTCAGAGACGGGATTTCGAGGATTCTTTAATTCGCAAAGGACAAGGTGCTATCCGACAGATTCCCTTGCGATTCAAGTGCGGTTCTTCATCGTTCCGTCATCTTCGGACCATAGATCCAAAAGGTATGATGATTCTAAACACCTAACTAGATGCATGCATGTCTTCCGTAGATCGTAGTATGCCTCTAGGGTGTCCGCACATATGCTAAGATCATAGATTTGCATGTAGATTGTTTTGTAGAATTAATTGTAATGAAACATACACCGTATGATCTTTGGATCTTTCTTTTGCTTCCGTTGTGACTCTGATTAGCAGATCCAATTCCAACAGGAACCGCTTAGGTAAACCTAAGCTATATCTCCTAATCCACATGGCCCCTGGTTTTACTGGTCTCTGTGGTGTTAACGACTACCAATAAACCCTAACAGCATTGGGTTAGGTCTGCTTGGTTATAGGAGGTGGCTAAGAGTTGGAATCTTTGGAACCCAAATAACCTTGGCTCCCACTGGTACCATGGCCTTGGCCACACCAGTGAATAGTGCCTACAATCACAACTAAGACACTGCTACACTTCGAGGTTATTAGTAACTATATGAGTACCCTTTACCCTACTATGCTGTACTTGAACCCTTCCAAGCTGGTGTCCGTGCAACTAATTAAGATCAGTACTGTCTATTCCTCTCAGGTTAGTTCGCCCAATTGAGTCCTGACTTCTCAATGCTTTGTGATCACCCCCTAGTGCATTAGAACGGTTGACCAGCCATGGTGATCAGACCTTCATTAGAGTCACTCAATGAGATACCCAGTTCCCCTCAGAGGATATCGAATTCCAAGGAGTGATTGTGTTCCCTAGTGCCTAATGCTAACCACCCAATTTACCTAAGTTTATGTCTGCCATAGACCACACTTATTGGTAGGTCAAAGTAGAGAACATCATGCCTAAGGTTCGCAACACATCCTAGGATTATGGTTCTAGCCAACTAGTAGTAGAGGTCCTATGGTCTTGGATGATAGTAATTAAGACCAGTTTTCTCTCTTGATTCTGCTCGATGCATTCTGATTACATCAACACATCCTGACTTAGTATCTTATACCGATGACCGTGATAGGCCATCTCTCCCTAGGAGAAGGTCAGTGTGTTACCGTCTCTCATGCTAGGTGTCCAATCTAGCAACGACTGCGAACCTACATCAGTGTGTATGGAGTGGACTAGTAAATTTATACATCTCATGCACAGTGGTGTGTGAGTTTTAGTAAAGTGATCCTAATCAAGTATCATCCCTGCTGGAATTGGCATATAGGACACATCAATCCCAATAGATTGTGCCTACAGTCCCAACCTCTTCTGATGTAGATTTGGGATGCGTCGACCAGTGTTTCTTCACATCCAAGCTGCCGTGGAGCAGTATGATAATTATTTTATAAAGAAAAGAGATAGTGCCAGAATCCTCGATGCATCGTTGCTACTGATAAATGACTTTTTTTTTCTTGTCGTTGTAGTAAAGATATTATCAAAAACCAATACCTGTATATATAATCTAAATAGTATAGGGTAAAGTATAGGATCGAACCACACATAAATGTGATGCCTAGAGAAAATAGATCACAAGTGAAGCTAAAATAAACTTAAGTGGGTTTGGATTTTTGTTATTATAAATATGATTTATCTTAAAAAGTAAAATAGAAAACTGGTGATTTAAATTAAAATATTATCAGAAGAAAAATCCACTCAGGAAAGGGGTTTATAAGTCATTGTATGGAGTAAAGTTCTCTTGCAATGTTACTCTCTTCTATCCACACTTGAGAGCGGAAGTTTTACCGACTCAAGTAAAAATTTAAAGTAAAAGCCCCCTTTATCTAATTTTATTAGATAATATTCTCACAATATTATGAATATAATTCTTCTTATTGTGAAGAAGTAAAACTAATTCAATCGCAAAAATTTATATAATAAAATTAGATAAAAATAATAATAATAACCTTAGCCATCTTAGTTAATGATTTAATATTTGAGTGTTGAAGTATCACCTGAATCCCAATTGAATGAAAACACGGGTGAGCTTCATTCTCACTTAAGAATTAAATTTAATTAATAAAGAGGAATAAACGTTAAGTACAATCAAGAGCAAAATGCAAGAGAAGAACTAACTACTTACCATGGCATTGAACCCCTCTCCCTGGCGGGAGGGAGTTTAGCCGGCCATGGTTTGAATGCGTATAGAATGATTAATAAGACTAAACATTGCAGAAAGAGAAGAGTGCAAGAAAATATAAATAAAAGATTATTTTATTAAATCGAAGAACAATTACATCCACTACTTAGAAAACCCTTTTTTAGAAATTACAATACTCTCGTGCTCTTGCTTCGCATCCGCTCTACAAACAATAATTGATGATAGCTCTATGGAAAAACTGGATAGTGCTTTCTTCTGGCCAGGCCCCCCTAGGCAACTTGCACCACAAGGCATAGAATTTGGTAAGTAGTTTTCAATTGGTATGAAGTAAAGGAAAAATAAAGGGGAATGATTCATAGAAACCAAGGAGAGGGGGTGAGATCATGAGGCTGCATGCTGGGTTCATAGGTTTCGGAATGCAATTAAGAGAGAGAGAGAGAGTTGCGGACTGGAATCGGGATGAGGGAGTCGGGCGCCAGGCTGGGGTCGTGCGGGGGTGTTTGAGTGGGAGAAAACGGAAGGCTATGATGATTTCTAGAGAGAGAAAGCTCGGCTCGGTTGGTTTAGATAAGGCAACATAGAGAGAGAAAATGGAAAGAGAGAACGGGGGATATCGCGAGGGATTGCGTGGGTTTTGGGTACAGCTGGAGCTCGCAAGAGAGAGGGATAGGATCATGATCAGGTAGTAAATGGGTAGGGATGGATGGGTTAGATAAGGGAAGGAACTAAAGAGAGATTTAGAGATAAATAAGAAAGAGAACAAGGGAAGAAGAGAGGAGTTCGGATGGATGGAGGTGTAATTGGACGGCTGCATGGCGAGGAGTAGAATAACATGAACGGTTAAGATAAGTTTAAGAGAGAAAGCTGTGGGTAGAGATTAAGAAAGATTTAGAGAGAGAAAGTGATAGATGGATACAGATATGCATGGCTTATTCCGTTAAGAGAGAGAGAGCTGGACGTTGCATGGCCATATGGATTTTTAATTGGACGGTTGTGATGCAATGGTGTGTTAAGAGAGTTTCGGATGAGATCTAGAGAGAGGATCGAGAGATAGAGAGAGAAATAAGGAGAGGAACGGCTGCGATGGCTTGTTGTGATGGCTTTACCAGATGCAATGGAAAAGAGAGAGAAAAATCTGATAGTTCTTAAGAGATGAGGTCACGTGAATGATGTGGTCGTATGTGTGGATCTGGTGATTTTTACACATGCATGGGTTGATGGTTTGCATGGGATTTGAAAATGAATGGTTGTGATGTGTGCCCAAGTGAGATAAAGAGAGTTGGAAAAAGAGAAGGTATCTAGGGTAAATCGCACACGACCCGGGGTTGGGTACAGCTAGGGATCGCATGAGGAGAGAGGAACGATCGCGAGGGGTTTCATGGCTGTGATGATGGTTCGCGGATAGGTTAGAGAGTGGGTCGGGTGAACAGGGTACGTGAGATCTTAGAGAGAGAAAGTTCGGGAATGGGGTGTATTGTGCATGTATGCATGGGTCTCCCTTGAATGCATGGCTATTGGACAGGTGTGATGAGTTGTTAAATGGGTTAATAGAAGAGATTTATTTAGAGTGAGAAAGAGGTGCATGCATGGGATTTGAGTGACTGAGATCAGGTGGGTTAGCACGTGTATGGCTTTAAGACGTTTGATCAGGTTGGATGAGATGGATTTAAGAATGACTAAGAGAAAGGAGAAAGAAAAGAAGGGAGGAGAGAGAAAAGGTGGCCAACTTAGATGTACTCTGAGTTCGGGTGTGACTTATCTTTTAGTACTTCACTTCCGAGTTGTGTGTGTTCCGGTCTTGCCAAAAGCATCTTCTTTGTGAGCTCTAATAAATTAGCAGTTTCTTCCATGCTAGTTCTTCTGCTTGTTAATTACTGGTGTGCGTCATCTTATTATCTTTGCCACGCGGTGATGTATATCCAGTGTATAGTTATGATCAACTGTCGCTTCGTGCATCAAGGATGGACTCCATTTCTGCAAAATAAATATATGACACTTATCAGTCTCTTATAGTAAAATGATAGAAAATAAATAATTGACTCTCAGGTTGTATATCTTTCATGCGTGATGTGTATGAAAGCGAACTAATATGTTATTTTGTCCGTATGAAAGTCTAGTATACAGTGGTGCAAAGAAACTCATGCAGTTTACGTGTAGTATAAAAGTTTTACGTAAGAAAGTGACACAATATGCATAATAGAGAATGGATAATTCGCACCAATTAGCTGCTCAACAGCTACAAAAGGTTATTGTCTCTCTGAGGATGCTTGCCTACGAAATTGCTGCAGATGCACAAGATAAATATTGTCGTATTGCACAGAGTACCACTATCGAGAATCTCCAACACTTCGTCAAAGCCATCATTGGGATATTCTCGAAGGATTACTTGAGCAGGCCAAACAGTGATGATGTCTCACGACTACTCTCTATGGCGGAAGCTTGAGGATTCTCAGGCATGATGGATTGGAAATGAAAGAATTGACCCCTAGTACTACTCTCGCCTGAGCACGCTTAACTACAGAGTTCTTACAAAATCCATAGTGACGCACGATTTTAAAACATGTCTTCTATGTTTGGGAGGAAAAATTATATAAGTAGCTCAGGATCTGCTTCTTTCTAGAAGATATGGGTCTAACTCGTGGCCTTGTACATCTCACCTCATCCATCTTGGAATCACAGCCTCAAGAGTCTTGGCTCTTAGCTATTGGATCTTGGTCGTCACACGGGTCACACATCAATGTGCTATACCGATCTCCTATTTTCTCAGACATTTCAAATAGGCGAACCACACCATGACCATCAACGGCAACAACTACAACATTGGATACTATCTCACTGACGGAATTTTTCCCCCTAGTCAATACTAGTGAAGACACTTATGTTGCCTATAACATTGAAGATGAAGAATTTTGTGAAAGCTCAAGATTCGGCACAAAAGGACGTAAAAATATAGCATTCGAGGTATTGTAGAGTCGCTTTGCGATTTTGCAAGGTCCAGCACGTTTCTGGAAACATGAGTTCATTTAAGAGATCATGATAGTGTGCATTGTTTTTGCACAACATGATCATTGATGACGAGCAATATGAGGCTAATCTCGAAGAACATAAGCACCAAGAGATGCCCCTTCAGACTTTCAGCAATTCCTTGAAGCTCACCACCGAATTAGGAACAGGAGAACACATTCCCAACTTCAACGAGATATGATCGAGCATCTATGGCAGTTGTGAGGCGAAGACTAGTTATATTTTTCTTTGTTATATTCTATGTTGTATACTTTGCTTAATTTTTCGTGAACCAACTGTAGATTAGTTATATCCTATGTAGTTCTTTGCTTTGCGAGCTATCTAATGTTGTACTTTGCTTTGTGAGCTATCTATTTAATATAATTTTTATTTGTAATTCAAATCCATTAAAGAAAAATACATCATAAGTAAAAGATTTATCTCAATTAAAAAGATACATCATAATTAAAAGACATACATCAAAATTAAAAGACACGTCACAACTAAAAGATACATCATAATATTAAGACATACATCATAATTAAGAATGACAAGTCTAGAGACTCTCTCGCGGCATCGACGTTAAATATTTTTTATTATCTCGGTCTAACAGGCCTTGAAGTACTCAACTTGGATGGGCGGTAGACGGTCACACTCGATCATGATGATCCTTAATTTCCTCTTCAGCCTTTCTGACCCTCTTTTGTTCCGCAAAGAACTTTGCCTCCTCTAGTGCAGTTCTTCACTCTTTGGCTGCAATTCTTCGGTCATCGACTGCAATATATCCTTTCTCTATCCATTGCAATCCTCTCAGCGTCAGCCATTGTTATTTTTGTAACATCTCCTTTCTCTACTCTTGCATTTGGCCGAAGAGGTTGAGAATCGGCTTATCGTGCTCGCCATAGTGCATCGTACCCTTCCTCATCCAACGTCGTGGCTTTTCGGCCTTCTTGCCGATAGGCCTCTCTTTGACGAAGCCTTCCTCTTCATCTTCAAGGTTGATGGTGTTTGGAGTTAAGGGAGAGGAAGAGGTAAGAGAGGATGAGGGACGACTTTTAGCCTTCTTTGTCGCACTGTCCTCCATCTACTTCGACGTGCATGTACCGTAGCTCGTTCTAGTAGTGCTTGAATGGGGAGAAGGAGGTTTTGTGGTTGGACTTGTATAACTCCTTAGCACGTTAGATCTACAAAAAATATTAAGTTATTGAAAAACGACAAAAATGAACTAATAAAATTTTAAACTTTTAAGGGTGACATTTACTTGCCTTGCTCGTTGATACCCGATTCCCATCTGTCTTCAACTTGAGAATAGCATGATTGGAACTTCGAGGTGGCAGCTTGGACTGAGGTCCACAGACGCGTCAAAGAGGCTTCCGACCGATCGAATTTGAATTTTCGGTGCATGTGGTAGAATTCATGGGCGCGCTTCTAGAACTGATCTTTGCTTTGATCGGTGCTTTGCACTGGGTCGGTGCTAATATTGACCCATGCTGAGATCAACATTAGGTCCTCCTCCGTGGTGAAGCTCTTGGTACGCACGGCTTTCCTCGTTGTTGGCGTGGAGGCTGCTCAGAGACCGGAGAGTAAAAGACTGACGATGGCGGCGTCTCTTGATAGCCTCCGACGAACCCGCACTGGTGAACGTGTCATGGCTATACTCCATACAAATCCACCACCATAACAAGTGGGATTCCTAGAGCAATGGGCTATAGAAAGAGGGTGCATCAAGTGGGAGGGGTGGGGAATGAATAAAGGTTTGCCCCTATTTAAAAAAATAAAATCTAAAATTTTCACAATTTTTTTATGATTATTTTAGAAATTTTTTTTGAATTTTTAAGTCTAAAGAACCACCTAGAAAGCTGCCGCCAAACAAGCCGTTGGGCTTTCCAACGGCTAGTAAATCCTAACCGTCCGATCCAAGGGTAATTATTTCTAGCCCCTAGATCGTGGCCTCACCTCTAAGCAGTTATCCACCGTTCGATTGCATTTACTTGCCCTTTGCCCGCCACGTGGCACAAAGGAGAGCAGATGGAAAATTGCCCGTACACACCCAAATTTGAGGGGGGCGATGGGTATCGGTGACAGGGCCGAGGATGACAGCTTAGGAATGGGTAATCCACTGGAGAGGTTTTTTGGATTGTTATCACCCAAAATACTGGGATCCACAATGACAGCTAAGGGATGGGTAAGCCGCTAGCCATGCTCTAAGAAGTTATAGTGCCATATATGTGGCAATCCCATGAACCTGTTAGGTGTCCGTATTGGGTTTCTATAACGTATCATGCATGTTCGACTCCTATCCCATAACTCCTCTCTCTCTCTCTCTCTCTTTTTCTCTCTCTCTCTCTCTCTCTCTCTCTCTGTCTCTCTCTTTCTCTCTCTCTCTCTCACCATAACTGTTATGTATCTCGGATATTGTCGACGTATGAGGCTCTTTGGTGAGGCGAGTCCAACTATGTGAAAAGAAACTGCAACAGTCCCATCCGCTGAACCGCAAGTCATCTCCTCGGATTATAACAATACTCTTGCGATGACCCCTAGCTCTCCTAATTTCCTTTTATATCGACGTACGTGATTATCCACCCGACTCCTTACGCGGATCACAACCCTTTTGCAATTTCCTCTCAAACGATTGACTCCTCCAACAATTAAGTAAGTTTATTTGGGATTGGGAATACGCCTACTCATCGATCTACTTAACTCCTCCAAGTCAGTCTCCCCTCCATTGCCTCCTAGCAAATCCGGCCACATGAGGATATGACTGACGGAGTCTACATTCCTTCTACATACAGTCAACAATAGGATGCCATGCTTTAGTAATGTTCTTTATCATCATCAGAGGTATTGTTGCAATGTTGTTGAAATTTTCATATACAACGAGTTCCATTGTTGTGAATTAACTGCTCTATAACTTTCAGCCACCCGCCCATGCCAGTGTTCCTTTAAAACAATACTAATTTGATTTGGATTGCATGATGTTTGCGCCTTCCCATCTCACAGATCTGAGGTTCACCAATCCAGCTCTTGGGCTCAATAGCTCTGGAGACAAATCTCCGCTACCTTTATCACTGCTGACTTTCTTCCAGCCAATGGGATCCCATGTTCCAGTGGCTCCAGAAAGGTGCAGCTTCTGTAACCATGAATTTTGTTTCATTCTTTATACCGTATATTGTTTATTTACTTTCACATTACCTTTTTTAGGTACATTTCTATTATTGTTAGTATATATTACTATCTGTGTATAAATTGGAGGAAAGTGAGAATTAGTTTTTTGGTTTTGGTACGTAGTTCCTAATTATCCAATCAGTTCAGGTGCTATAGAAAAGAAATAGAGGAGGGGGGGGGGGGGGGGGGGGGGACAAGATTTTGAAGATGGAAAAAGAAGATTTTGAAGAGTCCGTCTGTTGATTTTTTTTTTTTTTTTTGGAACGGTAAATTAATAATAATTATAAAAGAACCGGTTACAGATTTCGACTTATATCTGGGTGAGTAAGCAGGAGCAAGACCCAAAAGGTTCACGATACGGCCTAACACTTGGCTAAAGAAAACAAAAGCTCAAAACAGCTGAGCAACACACTAGACCAGACAACTAAAGCTCCACAAACGGATGACAAGAAGAACCTGCACGCGATCAACAAGAACGGTGCACCGAGAGCATGAGGAACTAGAAGTGCAAGGGCCCTCCAGACAAGCGAACTCTCCCCCGCCATCAGACTCTGTAACACCATCTAGGTCATTGATTGCACCTACTCCACCAACAGACTCTGTAACATCAGCAGCTCCTTCACCACCAAGTTCTGTTACATCAGGCTCAGCAACAATACCACTAGACTGTGTACCATCGACAGTTCTAACTTGGATTGCAAGAACTTCTACTTCAGCACTACCAACACCTCCACCCTCAACAGCACCACCATCGGTCCCTTTACCACCTATAATACCACCATCAACCCCAACAATCCCAACATCACCCCCAGTAATTTCATTATCATCTACAAGGACGGCAAAGTGAGAGCTCGTAGACATATCATTAGGCCTCGGGGTTTGTGGCTGGACTTGAGGTCTCCTTGATGAAGAAACATTAGTCCCACCAACTACGTGCCAACCATCTTGAAGGATCTCTTTACCTTTGGATGAAGGGGGCTTACTCCCTTGGGAGTAGTTCCTCATAGCAAGACCTCCAGAGATAGTTTTCGGTTGCCAAGTTTTACTAACCCGAGATTGAACCACCTTCAGATGTTTGGTACAAACATCCCCACTATGATCGAAAGTTCTGCATGGCTTGCATCGAGTCGGAATCCAATCATACATAGCCGGTTGCCAAGAGAGAAATTCACCCTTGTCGTTCCTCGTTGGACTCGGCTAGGAAGAGAGTCTTCTACATTGATCTCCACGCAAACTCTCGCAAACTGTACTCGTGTTCCTCCAGCTATTGCCTGATCCATATAGATAGGAGTACCAAACACACTCCCCAGCCAACTCAGCATGGGTTTAGTCCATAGATCCCCTTCAAGATTCGGAAAGTTAGCCCAAATTGGAATTTTAGAAACCAACTCCCTATCGCTGCACATACCCCTGGCCCATTTCCTCACGATAAAAGGGCGACATTCGAAGTGCCACATTTTGCCTTCAAGAATTCTGTTGATTGTGATATTGTGTATAGAATTGATAGTTTTATATTTTATTAGATAAGTTCGTTGGCCAAATACATGGGTCTAAAATGGGAACCATATGGTCCTTCAAAGTTGAATCGGATTTCAAGGATCCATTACCACCCCTCATTTACAACTTGACACCTCTGCATATCTATCCTCGGCCTCTTCCTTCACCATGGTAAGTCCTATTCACAAGTTTTTTTTTTTTTTTGAGAACCCCTCCTAAAGGAGGGAGTGTTAGGCGGCCCCTAACTAGTTATATTAAAAGAAAGTCAAGAGACAATGCGGTTACAAAGTTCAATCGCCTCAGAAGAAAAGAAGCAAACCAAGGGATGATCCAAGGCTTGAAGGTCGAGAGTACTGCCCTTCGTACCTCGTCAACACTAGAAGACTTTCCATTGAAAATCTGTTTGTTCCGCTTTAACCAGAGGATACACACCGCCAATATATCCCACGGGGCACGATGTTCCTTCTTGACTGTTCTCCGTCGCCAAGAATGCTAGAGAGCTTTAAGGTTTCGTGGGTGGGAGGAAACGCCACACTGGCTCTCGAAATGGTCACAGATCCTCCACGCAATGGGGCAGCCAAGCAGTAGGTGGGATGGAGTTTCCTCGTCCGATTGACAGAAGGAACAGAAAGTCTCTAACACATTAGGATTGTTTCTCATCATTAGACTTACCTTTGTCAAGATCTTATTCCTAGTGGCTAGTAAGGAGAAGATCTTGACCTTTGTTGGTACCTTTGATCTTCAAATCGCCTTAGATGGTAAGAATTTATCCACCGGGGGGAGAAGGTTCTTATAGAAGGATTTCACCAAGAAAACTCCAGAGGAGCGCCATCTCCACTTCACATCTGTCGATTGTACGTCTGAAGGAAGCCGCCTAAAGAATCAACTTCAAGTCAGAGAATTCAAGTTGTTGAACCGGCGCTAATGATAAGAGAAACCAAATTCTCCACTGGTAACCCCCTGCTTCCATTCTCACGAGCGATCTGACAAATGTATTTGGCCGGCATGCCATGGAGAATAGTACTTGAAAGAGCTGCTTCAGGGGTCTGTCACTGATCCAAACATTATCCCAAAATCTAACGTTCTGACCGTTCCCAAGGGTAATCATATAACCTGGTCTATATAGATCCTTTACCTTGAGGATGCCTCGCTAGAAGTGTGAGATCCTGTCCAAGGACCTACCCCTCGATTGGAGAGGAGAGAAGCATCTGAAGTATCGAGCCAGAATGATCTATCTCCAGGATCCTCCGTCTTTATTCTGAAGGTGCCACCACTATTTTTCCCAACATGGAGATATTAAATCTCCGCATATCTAAAACTCTCAATCCTCCTAGCTCCTTCGGTAGACAGACTTGGTCCCATTGCGGGAGGTCGTAGGAACCTTCTGTTCACCCCACTCCTCTTTGGAGGAAAGTTCTCCGAATATGATTGATCCTCTCTATAACCCAAGAAGAGAAATAGAAATAGGCTAGGAAATAGGAAAGGATAGATATATGACGATATTAACCAGCACCAACCGTCTACCCAATGAGTGAACCTTCCCTTGCCAATCGTCTAGTCTAGCCTCAATCTTTTGAATGAGTTTTTCCCAATCCTCTTTCCTGAGGGATCTGTCACTAACCGATATGCCAAGATACTTCATCGGTAGGCTAGCATTTCTGCAGTTCAGTAGACGCACAAAAGATGGCCCAAGGTCCTCTTCTCCCCCAATGTAGTAGAGGTTGTTCTTTTCGAAATTAATCTTGAGCCCTGAGACAACCTCTAGTCCATAGAGGAGGACTTTCAGGGACACCAATTGGAATGGGAAGGCTTCCGAGAAAAGTAGAGAGTCATCTGCATAGTGAAGGTTGGAGGTAGACCAACCCGATCCTACGATCCCTTTCACTAGTCCTAATGAATTCTCTCTCTTGATCATCGTATCAAAGGTGTACGTCCACCACGAGGATAAAAAGGTAGGGCGAGAGAGAGGGCATCCATGCTTTAAGCCCATATACACCTTGTGCCATTAATGAAAGAGGAGATCTTGGAGGAATACAGGATGTATCGAACCCAAGACAACCATCAATCTGAGAAATCCCACCTGATATAATCAAAAGCCCACTCAAAGTCAATCTTCAATAGTATCTCTTCCCTGTTGTCTCCCATAGGTGAAAGATGGTCTCTTGCGCTGCTACGACGCGTCCAATATCATCCGACCCTTAATGAAAGCGGACTGTGAGGGGGACACTAAAACTCCGATATTACTAGCCATCCTGGTAGCTAGCACTTTCAAAATAATCTTATACAGGTAGTTAGAGAGACTTATTGGATGAAAATCACAAAAGGAATAAGCTCCCTCCTTATTTGGAATTAGAATCACCCAAGAGTATTTCAAACAATGGATGTGATAGGTACCTCGAAAGAAGTCTGACAACATTATACAAAGGTTCGATTTGATGATGTCCCAGAACTTCTCATAAAATCCCATTAGGAATCCAGCAGGACCTGGCGCCCTGTCTCTTTTGGAATTAAAAACCGCCCTCCTGAAGTCGTCCTCCGTGAAGTTGTCATCCAAAGGGAAGCCCGAGGGAATCCTAGGCATGTCGAAGTTCTGCCAGTCCATCGACACACAAAGCTTAGGGTCGGACTGGAAGGCATCCCTGAAGAATGAAGAAGCACCTTGAAGGATATTCGAAGTGGAGGTAAGAGTCACTCCCTCATGCGAAACCGAAGTGATGAAGGTCCTCCTCCTCTTCTCATTAGCCACCCGATGGAAATAAGTCTTGTTGGAGTCACCAAGTTAAATCCATTGCTCCAGCGATCTTTGTCTCCACTTGATCTCTTATTTCCTGAGGGTATCACCGAGTTTGGAGTTAAGCCATTCCAGTTCCACTCTCTTAGCCACCGAAAGAGGAGAAGATTCATTCTTGACATCCAAAGCCTAGATGGAGGCTAACAGATAGACCTTCTGCATTGTCACGTTACCAAAGTGTTCCTTGCTCCAGGTCTTAAGTTTTTGTTTGACGAACCAAAGCTTATTAACCATGTTCAAAGTCGAGTCCTGGAGATTACCTACTTCGAGCCACCACCCAACTAAGAGATCCGAAAAACCATCATGGAGCACCTACACCATCTCAAAGCAGAAAGGAGGTCTGACAATTAGAACGGAGTCCGTAGCTAAGAGAAGGGGGGCATGGTCTGAAAGGCACGCTGCTAGACCTTGTTGGCAGCAGTCAGGGTAGAGAACATAGAAGTCTACTGATATGAGGAATCTATCAAGTCAAGCTAGAATAGGGCCCTCCCATTTGTTAGTCCAAGTATAGCTCCTACCTAACAGTGGGAGTTCCATCAGAGACACCCTCTTAATGAAGTCGATGAATGATCTCATGGCGTGATGATCCCTCTCACTTCCTAATCACTCACCCGAGTTACGTGATACATTGAAGTCTCCAGCGACCACCCATGGTCCTGCAAAAGAAAGCTTGAGTGATAAGGGTTCCGCCCAGAACTCATCCCCCTTATTGTGGTCCGTTGGCCTGTTCACTGAAGTGATCAACCAAGATCGACTGTCGGATCTGTTATGCAGCACCAAGGACAAAGAAAACACCCCGACCACCGTATTCTCAAGAATAAAGAGGGCATCACTATAGCCAACTAGGATTCCTTCCGCCGAACCTGTGGCATCCTTACTTTCCACTTCTCGATCTTCTATGTGCTAAGAGAATGGAAGAAATGGTTGGTGGGGTTCTCCTTCTTTGACTCCTAAATGCAAATGACGTCTAGATCATATAGGGACGCAAAAGAACTCACTGCTCTGCGCTTCTCGGATTTATCCAAACCTCTAACGTTCCACGATAGTATCTCCATGAGAAACCAAAAACTCCAAACTCCCACCCCTGTAATTGGAAGCAACTTTAGGAGGACACATTTCTTGCCACACTTCAACTCCAAATCCATGACATTATCCAAAAAGAAACGTACACCATCAAGTTCAGGGGGTGTTATAATTGCACACTTCCTGGCTAAATCCAAAATTACATCACCTTCTAGAGAGAGAGGGAGAGCGACAGAGGGGTCCGAGACATCCAACTCCAATAGCCACAGCTTCGAGCACAAGAGAACCTGCTCCAATAGAGGGTCACCCGATGGTTGGCCGAGAAGTTGCCTGAAACTTCTCTCAATCGTCCTCTGCGATTCTCTATGTCCAACTTGATGCTCCAAAAGTCCTAGCTCTCCTCGTCCAGTCCCCCCTAAGGGTTCCCTGTCCATGTTACAGGGGAATGAGAAAGATTCGACATGGCACAAGGACCTATATATCTTCCGCAATAGGAGAGGATAGGGAGTTTGCCATGTAGTCACCCATCTCCACATCAAGGGTGTGGCACCTTCGGTTGGTGCCCTTATCGACATCCACGATTGGACTATAACAGGGCACCACAGTCTCCCCTCCTGGCACCCACCGTGCACAAAGGGAGTGACAAGTGGCCTCGTGCTCGGTTCAAAATTCAAAACGAATGCAAAGTCCCCAATGAAAATGTCATATCAAAGATTACAGGGAATCTCATTCGCCCGGGAGATCTGCCGTAATAAAGCATACCTGCTGTGGAGGCATCTCCACCATCGCCATCGCTTCCACCTCTGCCTCCCCCACCTCCGCCTCCCAGGTCCGGCGTTCGGATCGTATTGGTTCCACCAATAGGTCTGCTACCCCGGTCTGACGATCCGACCACCTCATGTTGTTGGAAGAGTGGGTCGGGCTTCACTCCCGGAGGGATTAGTCCGAGCCTGAAGTGGGCCATTGCCCGAAAGGTTTCGGGACACCCGCCGATGTCAAAAAAAAAAAAAAAAAAAAAAAAAAAAAAAAAAAAAAAAAAAAGAGTGCCGAAGGAGGGGCTATTGGGCGAAGCAAATGTTTCTTGAACCTCGTCACCACTAGATTGGTTGCCATGCAGACTGGAGGTTCGAAACCCAGGGGTATCACTAGGTCCTCGATATTGGAGACGCTAGATTCCCTCCTCACTGCCATCCCACGAAGCAGAGGATGGAGGGATGTATAGTCACCTAGCTCTAGGAATTATAGGCGGACCTCAAAAATCCCAGCTCCATGAAGTACCTTGACCAGTGGGGGGATGAGAATTGGCTCATAGCAGATGACATTGGTCTGACAGAAACGACGGTGAGAGATACGAGGTTGAACACTGAAGTATTCTCTAACCTCCTCGTACGCTCCTAACAGATCCCGGAGCGTATCTACACCCAAGCATCGAACGGAAGGTCAAAAATTATCACCATGACGGTAGTCCTCCTATGGCGCATCACCATCCCACAGAGATCATCCCAGTGGCTGAAGGTGACCGAGACAAGACCAAGATCTTAAAGGCCATGAAGAACCTTGATCTCCAGCAATCTGGTGAATGGGAATTCAACCAGGAATTCTCCATCTCGGATCTTTTGCACCGGCCAACCCCAAGTGCTGCTCCACGCCAAGCAGAGGTAGCTCGAGAGCTCCGCTCTAGAGATCATTGTGGGGGATGATCTCTGTGCCGACCCAAAGACTCCGCCCAACCAGTCAATCGAGTCGAGTCGAAGGTCTGATCGAACGTACGTCTAGTCTGCAAGTTCGGGGGTCGATGTCTTCGAGTTGAACTTCTGAACGGTCGATAGATTGCTAACACGAGATGTGATCTTGGAGTTCAGTCGAAGCCTACGTCTCCGTGCTATAAGGAGCAACCTGAATTCACTAACACTTGGATTTAGTTGACCTCAACAGACCGAGTGTCACTGGTTTCTCTTCTAAAAGAAGATCGAAAAGTAGAAAGGTCAGAGCTCTGGTTTTTTCGGAAGTCTGATTCAGAAATCAGATATTCGATCCTGTTACATTTGTTACGCCTCCTATTTATAGAGATTTTTGGAAAGAAACTGCGGTAGAAGGCGGTTCATGTCGCCTTTGTCTGAGTTTCGGTGGAGGTCCGGTGGGTCCCGCAGTCGTCTCTGTGGACCCCAGGTAGGGCTGGTGGGTCTCGTTGTCGTCTCTGTGGACCCTCAGGTAGGGCTGGTGGGTCTCGCTGTCGTCTCTATGAACCCCCAGGCAGGGCTGGTGGGTCCCGTTGTCATCTCTGTGGACCCCCAAGCAGGGCTGGTGGGTCCCGTTGTCATCTCTGTGGAACCCCAGGCAGGGCTGGTGGGTCCCGTCATGGGGCATTAGTAAAAATTAGCACCCATAGTTACCCCCCCCCCAAGTTAGCTAGAGGCTGATCTGGATGACTTGGAACCCAGATGCAAAATTCAAACCTCTTGTCAAGAGTTGGCGTCATAGAGTTCTTTTTAAGCAATGTTGTATGATAAGGCACTGCTGACCAACTTGTCCGATCATACAAATTCATCCGATCGGTCAAGATTGACCAATCGGTCAAATTTGTCCGATCGGTCAAAATTGTCCGATCGGCCAAAGTTGTCCGATCGATCAATTTCAACCGATGGAGCTTGAGGTGATCAGACAAAAAAGTATGTTTTTTGCCCGATCCTTTGGAAAATCGCCCGATCATCTGCTTATCGATTGGGCGAAGTATTTTGGGCAATCGGGCAAAATTGTCCGATCGGTCAAATTTGTCCGATCAGTCAATTTCAACTAGTGGAGCTTGGGGCGATCGGGCAAAAAGCACATTTTTTACCCGATCCTTTGAAAAATTATCCGATCGTCTGCCTATCGATTGGACAAAGTCTCTTGGATCATCGGTTAAAATTGTCCGATCGATCAAATTCAACAGGTGGAACTTGGGGCGATTGGGCAAAATGCCACGGTTTTTGCCCGATTCTTTGGAAAAACACCCGATCATCTGCTTATCGATGGGGCGAAGTCTTTTGGGCCATCAGTCAAAATTGTCCGATCGGTCAATTTCAACCGGTAGAGCTTGGGGCGATCGGGCAAAAAGCCAAGTTTTTTACCTGATCCTTTGAAAAATCACCCGATCGTCTGTGTGTCGATTGGGCGAAGGCTCTTGGGCCATCGGTCAAAATTGTCCGATCGATCAATTTTGTCCGATCGGTCAATTTCAACCGGTGGAGCTTAGGGCGATCGGGCAAAAGCCATGTTTTTTGCCCGATCCTTTGGAAAATCGCCCGATCGTCTGCCTGTCGATGGGGCGAAGTCTCTTGATGGCGTTTTTGCTGGTTCGACGTTTCATATGATTCGACGCTTTGCCTGGTTCGACGCTTAGCCTTTTTACCAGTTTGGTGGCGCCACGTGTCACATTGGTTTTCTCGCCAGATTTTTCAGGTCTTATAAATCCCATCCCATAGTTCATTTTTCACTCACACTGTTAAATTTTTTTCAGAGTTCTCTGCTTTTGCTCCCGAAAGCTTTCTTTCTGTTTCCCTCGTTCGTTCGTTCAATTGCAATGGTATCTGCAAGCTACACCAAGAATATCGTTCCTCCGAAGGTTAGGCCGTTGAAGAAGGAAAAGGCCACCGCTGAGCCCTCATCGCCTAAGATTGCGGGCAAAGGCAAGGGCAAGGGCAGCCTCGGTGTCCTTGGAAAGTGGCATCTTAGTATGGGATTTGCCTCCGCGCCCTCCAAGCCGGAGCATATCCCCAAAGCTGAGTTTGTTTTGGGGCCACTGAAGTCGTTATCCGAGGAGTCTGTCTTCGAGTATGGCATCGGTCGGAAGATCACTAACGTAAAGAGGGTGAAATGGGAGAAGCTGCTTGGGTACTTCATTGAAGGCATCCATCGCCCAGCCCTCGCCGGAGTGCAAGCTGCCTTTGGCATTGACAATCGATCTGTCTACACAGAGGTGGCTAGCAAGGAGAAAATTATGGGCACGATTGTCACGATCGAGAAGCTCAACTGCAGGCTGCATCTGCCCCTTCTGTCGTTCGCGGCTCAACTGCTGAATACATGGCTTTTGCCCGATCCTTTGGAAAATCGACGAGGCTAAGGCCTGTCAAATGGAGGATGACACTGATACGATGGACGGCGGCAAGAAGGTGCCGCTCGTCAATCATTCCTAGACCCTGAAGCATCCTACATGCATCAGGGTCCAGATGTCTGCCCTCCTCCAAGGGGCAGGCTAGATATGTGGCGAAGGGGGAGATTCGTCTCCTCCCAAAGTCCCTCCTCTCGAACCAAAGGGAGACAAGGGGCAGGGGGAGAAGCAGGTGCTCGAGCAGGTTTCGATCCCCGTCTCTGTAGCGAAGACTCCCATGTTGGAAATAAATCCATGGTAGAGGCCCGCAGCGGAAGCAAAGTGAAGGTCCGAGGACCGTGAGCGGTGTGCGTTACATATCAAAATTTTCATCGAAACGATCTACATATGCGTGTATGAATCTAGCATGGCAACTACACGAACCCCTAATGACGATCTAACACGAAAGAACAATCTAGCATGTATGCATGTTCTAATTATGTTAGATCTACTTGTTAGAGATCATACATGCGTGCGGAATCTTTCACCGCGACAAATTTCTTCTTTGTTGATGGAGACGGGCTACGGATCTGCTCGATATAGCTTCGGTGCGACGGCCATAACGTTTTGTTCCAAACTCCGATTGGGCTAAAATTTGGACTGCAGGTAGCCAACTTCGAGACGCAACGTTTGCAACAAGTTTCACGTCGTTTGGACTTCTGTAGCTCCCGAAATCATAGAAACAACGCTGATTTTCTGTGCAGATTCTGGACAGCAAAAGGTTGCGGGAGACGCCTTCTAGTTCACCTGATCTCACACGATGCACGGCACCTCGTCGATGGATCTCTGAGTGCCTCCATACGACGAGCCTTCTCCTTCTACGAAACACCACGTGAGGAAGACGAGTCGCCATCCAATGGCGCAAGCGAGGGAGAGAGAGACGAGAGAGGAGATGCGAAGAGAGGAGAGGGGGTGGCTAGGGTTTCCCCCATGGCTTGGGCCGGCCCTAGGGCTTGCATGGCTCATTAATTTCGTCCCCCCCTCTCTCCCTATGCCTTATATAGGGTCGGCCTTATCCTTATGGATAAGTCTAGTGGATAGGATTGACTGATTCAAACCTCTCCCTATATATCTCTTATTTTATCTCTATCTTTTCCTTGATTTCGAAAACGATCAAAACCAGCCCGTTTTCTGCGCCTCATGACCGGCCCTTTCATCGGAGGCATCAACCTCCTGAAACTAATGGGGCCGGCCTTGACCAGTCTCTCAACATTTAGGGCTGGCCCCCTTAGTGCATAGTGGCGCATGGTATGACCAAAACGCCCTTATGTCACTAATTGGCCGTTCCTCGTGTACGAGACTTTGCTAGGCACACATAAGTGAAGTGCACCAGTGATTTCACTATTCTCTGAGGTTCCCGTAGGGTGCCCCTAGTGAAGTCAACTAGTCAACTTGCAACATATCCCGGTGCATTGCACCCATGTGGCAAAGTCCACTTATGATAAGGAATTGCTACATGCGTCTCTGCACTAACCTAGGGTTTCCCCTTAGTGCACACACGTAGCTACGTATCTACCGTGCACTAGTGCGAAGCACTCACGAAGCGTAGGCTTGGACTTCTCGCTTCCTCTAACTATATTCTGTGTTTCGAGAAGATGGTATAAGAACCGTACATAATGTCGATAAGGTGGAACCTTCAGGGACCAGGGTTCATGGCTTCCAACTCAGACTCGATCGACACACTACCCGAGTGTACCATCGATCCTCTGAGTCCGAGTTAACCTACGTAGCCACCCAGAGTGCGACGCAGGCTGCACTCCAATTCCCCCGGACTTACTATGTTCTCCCTCATACCCCTGCTCTCCGCTTAGTATGGTAAACCCGCTGTCCCTCCACTTGGTGCCATGATGCAACTCGAGCAGTAGAGAATACCGTCAGACTCGAGTGCTCATATGACTCGGTTTCTTCCAGGTTGACCACATATATTGTACCTCCGATTACTCTTTCGAGCAACCGGATCCGTCACCAGTCCAACTGATGACCACCTGGCCAGGGTTTAATACGACGTAGGTCAGACCAAGGAATGCACCTCCTGTTAGGGGTGTGGATAGCCTGCATGAGTGACACGCAGATGCAACGCCAGCCGGGTAACCCAGTACACCGAGGTTTTGGATCACTGCATCCGGATCCTCACACATTGGTGCGCCAAAGCACCACACAACTGGTTAGTCCACTAGACATGGCTCCTCAGGGTTTAGGACCGTTTTACCCTAAGCAGAAACACGGTTTAGTGCACCGGTATCTGCTCACCGATCTGTGTACCGTGTTGGTTCCGTTCGGCCACAGACACTGTGCCTGGTAATGACCGTGGTGGAGACACCCACGCTCTGTCATCCCAACAGCTTATCCTGATAGGGCGACCAACCCTAATTAGAGCTGCGAACGTATTTAGGTTACATGGGACCAATCCCTTGAGTCTCCCACTCAAGTGGATTACCATGTAGCCATGGTTCTCTGTTCTGTAATCAGAACACGTACGAAGGTACGTACCAATATGCAATCCTATACTATCAACCATACAAAGCTAAACACTAGGTTTTTACGAGCTATAGACCTCACTGGTAAGGGGTCATGTCGCAACATGAGCACCCAAACTGTTAATCGGTCTGCCAGTTAAGAGTTATGCTGTCTCACAATATCAAAACTATTTGTTCTTGCCTATAAAGGGTCATGTCGCAACATGAGCACCCAAACTATGAATCGATATGCCAGTTAAAAGTTGTGCTGTCTCACAATGTTTAAACTATTTGTTTATGCCTGTAAGGGGTTGTGTCGCAACATAAACACACAAACTATTAGTTGATTTGTCAGTTAAGTATTGTGCTGTCTCACACCATCTAAACTATGCGTGATTATGTATGTGGGTGCAAATTTTGGCAAGAAATCTGCAAACAACGGGACCCACCGGCCCTGCCTGGTGGGCCCCCCGAAGACTACAAACGGGACCCACCGGCCCTGCCTGGTGGGCCCCCGAAAACTACAACGGGGCCCACCGGCCCTGCCTGGTGGGCCCAGGAGCCTGTGGAATCGCCCAGGAGACGGCAGTGGGGCCCACCAACTTTACCTGGAGGATCTCCAGATTTGACAGCAGAAACCGCCATTTATCCCGGAATTCCTCCCCGGGAATTCTATAAATAGCAGTTACTTCGAATGTAAATGGATCCGAAAATTCGATTTCCACATTTGATTTTCAGAAACCAGAGCTCTGGATTTCAGTTTCCATCCCCTCACTTCCTCTCTTTGATCTTCTTCTTATCTTTGAAGAGATAAAAGGGTTTCAGTGATACTCGGTCTGTCGAGATCACTTCAATACAAGTGTTAGTAAATTTGGGTTGCTCCCTATAGCACGGAGACGTAGGCTTCGACTGGGCTTCGGCTGAACTCCGAGATCACATCTCTCGTGTCCAACTTTCTCTGTTTACATATTGAAAGCTCCAACTCCAATCGACAGATCGAACAACTATCTTCAACTCAAAACTTCAATTGACTGGTGCGGCGAAGTCTTCGGGTCGGCACGAAGATTTTCCCCCACAGTTTGGCACCGTCTGTGGGATCCGAACGAAAAGCCAAGCTCCCTCTACTACTACTAGATCAGTTGAGCATACAACCGATCTTGATAGCCAAACTTCCTCGCCCCTTCAGTTGATCAAACAACCATTCGGACATCAGCACTCTTGTTGTACCCTTCGCTCTCTACTAAATGGCGAGAACGAAACATCAGGGTCAACCAGAAGGAAGTAGCACTCAACAACAAGCTCGTCCTGAGACTTGTTCAATGAGTCAAAGGCTCAACTTCGGACAACCCCTTGCTGTCCCCGAGATGGGGGTTCGCTCAGGGAGTGGGAGATCTGTCGATCGACCGATCGTCCAGCCCGCACGATAGTCGATTGGGCAAACTACCCCCGCTCCTGCTGAAGACCATCTATTGACCTATCAAATCTCTGCGGTCGACTTCCAATTGCTTCAATTTGCAAAACAAAACGCCGCCCTCATCGCAGAGAGGGACGCCCTCAAGAAGGCAGCCTCCGAGGCTGAAATTGCTCTTCCTATCCCCTCTACTAACGAGAGGGTTGAACTTCCACGACCATCAATCCACTCCGAGCAACGGAGGTCAATGGGCACTGCTGCCCTCGAGAGAATTCGAGGCGACCCAACTCCCTCTACTGCCCCATGGAAGCAGAGTGTTTGGGATCGCCTCGACGACGAGTCCTCCCAATCCTCTTCTGGTCGCAACTGCGATAGGAAGGCTCCTTCAAAGCCCGATATACCAAGAAGACACCAGATGAAGGGTGCTCCCTCAAAGAGTAGAGTCTCCCCTTCCATTCCACTCCAACGTGGACTCGGATCAGACCTTCGCCACCGACTCCAACCTGCTGATATTCAGAGGCCTGAACAAGACCTCTCGATTCTGCCTCTCGATCTACATCCAAGTCGGGGGCATGGTCGTAGAGATGGGTACTCTTCTGCCGGACCTCTCCATCGGAGTTTGTTCGAGTCAACATTTCCAAGGGGATAGAGAACTCCCACTCTGCCCAAATTCAATTGCATCAGAGGAGATCCAACTCTCCATATACTTGCCTTCAAGCAAGCCTTGACACCGCACGAAGAAGAGAACAACGTGCTTTGTCGCACTTTCGCCGGAAGTCTCGATGAGCCGTCACTCGATTGGTATCATAATCTCCGAGTTGGGTCCATCACCCAGTTCGGTGTTTTGGCTAACCTCTTCGTGCAGCATTATCAACTCAATCTGAAGCCAGAAAAGAAGCTCGACTCTCTCTATCGGCTAAGGATGGGTGCTGACGAGACTCTCCGCAGTTTCACAAGAAGATTTCGCAACGAGCATGCTGCCCTCTCTGGAAGACATCTGGATGATGAAGCCATCATGATGGCTTTCCAGAACGCCCTCCGCTTCGATCTACACATCTACAACGACTTCATTCGCAATCCCCCTCCTTCCCTGGGTTCAATGTTTGATCGAATTCAGAGGGAAATTGAGGTTGAAGATGATCAAGTGGCCCGAAAGGGGCGAGAGTCAAAGCGAAGGCCTGCGGAGAGAGAGGCTCCGAAGTACGCTGCCAAAGCTCACAATGCTGAGGTAGCAGCCCCCCTGCCAATAAACGATCGAAGAAAGATGAAGGACGATCTCCGACGAAGACCACTTTCACCGAGTGGAATTTACCGGTCGAACAGATCCTCGACCGTATTCAACACGAAGAATTCCTTCGAAGGCCCAATCCGCTTCAGCCAAATACTAAGTTCACGGCAGACAAAACAGTTTATTGCGACTTCCACCAAAGTCACGGTCATTCCACCGATCGGTGCTACCGGCTAAAATTTCATCTCGAAGATTTGCTGCGAGAGGGCCATCTTCAAGAGTTCACCAAAGAAGGGCAAGATCAACGCCGATCCTCTGCAAAAGGAAAAGAAGCTTGCTGGGTCCATCAAATCTCTTCTAACCGATCTCCTCTTACTGTGAATGTAACACCTGAGGTGTTAAAATTTGAGAATAATAAAAATCCTCCCAGGGCTCTTTTCGTCTTTTTACCGTCAGACTTTCTTGCTGGGCTTTTTCCAGAATAATGGGTCGTAAACCCATGAGATATTTTACGTTCACTTTTTCTATATTTTCGACCACGTCGTATTGGTGTGTCCCGTGCAAGGATCGGGTGTATGCGCAGCCTGTTTCGGCAGCCCGGTAGTTAAAACCCTAGAATTTCGATAATCAGCCCACTATCGGTATTGTTTGGTTTACCACAGGAGATTGGGTGATCGGATCGTAGCAAGTCTAGATACGTTGGGTGAGGCTCTGAAAGAGCTTTCCAACGAGCCTAAGCGGGGGTCGATCCGACACCCGGACAATAAGTTATTGCTATTTTAAAGTTCGAGTATTTCCTTTATTGTGGGAGATCTACAAGTCAGAAAAATTTGTACCAAGTGGCAATGTGTTCGTGTCGATGAGACCTTTCCAACGGATCCTTCCGTGCCCATTTCTGACCTCCGGTTTGTTACTTATGGCTGATTATTCTTTTCAGCCAGGTAAGTCGATGGTTTGCACCCGGGTTCCAACCGAGCACAGTTCAGGGCTCGGGACCGAGCCCGATCAGCCCTATGACCTTTCTCCCAACCTTTTAGCTGGGTTTAGACCCCCTCGATCGCCCACCCCGGTAATTAAAATTCAAAATTCGGATTAGGGAGATCGGGAATATTTAAGACGATATGGCCAAATATTCTCCTCCATAATTCCCTCCTCTTTGTTAGGAAGCTCTAACAACCCGATCTTCCCAGTGTACTTGCCATAACCGCAGCCCCCCTCCCTTTTTGTTATGTGAACCGGGAGAGAGAGGACAGGAGAGAACGCGCGGGAGGAATATATATATATATATATATATATATATATATATATATATATATATATATATATATATATATATATATATATATATATATATATATATATATATAGAGAGAGAGAGAGAGAGAGAGAGAGAGAGAGAGATGGAGGGAGAGGACTAGAGAGAGGATCAGCGGCTTCATCTCTATCCCCGACTCCGGTGAGCACCGGCGAACACGACGACACACCCAGGTCAGCCCTCCCCCCTTCCCGCCTCCTCTCTTCCGTCCGAACAAACCGAACCCGACCACACCCTCCTCCTCCTCCCAAACCCGCGGACCCTCCTTCGGCCGAGGTCCTTCCGGACTTCGACGGCACACCGGCCACCTCCTCCCGCGCCTCCCCTACGAGGGTGATGCGGGGGAGACCGGCCGGGCACCGCCGGCGCACCCAAACCCGGCCACCCCGCCGCCGGCGTCGCTCAAAAACCAGAGCTCTGTTTCTTTGTTGAGAAGAAACAGGGTAGGACCAATCCGTAATTAAAGATCTACCCCAGGTCTTTTAGAAAGTAGTAATACTGCAGACCCGACCCGACTGCACTGCAGATCCGACCCGACCTGTAGACCCGACCTGTTGACCCAGAACCGACCCAGCAGTGAACCGGTCTGGTTCACCTGAACCAGACCCGTAAACCGACCAGAAATTGGTTCAGCCGCCAATTCTTCGTCCGATCTCGGAATCGAACGAAACCAGCGGCATTTCGACCGGCTCGAAGAGACCCACTTGTTGAACTAGAATTTGTACAGTAATTTTACTATCTAGGATCCCTTTTTATCTATGGGCCCGATCTAGTCGGCGCACCGTGGTTTGACCGCCAATTCTCCGTCCGATCTCGGAATTGGATGAAACCAGTGGCATCGTGCTCAGATCATCGATGCTGATGTATTGAACCTAGTTTGGAACCCTAGAGACCCTTTTACTCTATTGAACCGATCATAGACCGGTTTTTACCGGTTTGACCCTAAAAACTCCGACCGAAGTCGGATTCGAGCGAGACCAGATCCCATGGGTCCCTCATCCATAAACCAACCTTTTTAGAACCCTAGTTTGAGTAATTTATGGATATAACAACTTAGACCTTTCAAACCATGATGGTCAGTTTCTCCTTCGACGGTACACCGGACCGATAGGCGTGAGGAGCGTGGACCACCGAGCCATTCTCCAGGTGAACATGATTAATTCTATTCTAGTTAGAGTAGATTGTAGTTGTATCTATAAAATAATAAATAAAACCGTATGTGGCATAGTATGTCCAATGCATGCAGGCGGGAAACCGGTACTGCATGTGGGAGGTGGGCATACTATCCCTGGCCTCTGAATAGTCATATATGTAATATTTTGATAGCTGTAACAGTGATTGACTCAACCTAGATTCACACTAGGATGCATGCAAACAAGTAGATACATGTACTGATTATTTATTAATATTATGTTGAATGAGTGTGTTTGGTGACCATGGGTCGCGTGGTGCAGTCCAGTTGCTATTGAGCAACAAAGACTGGTGGTCTCAGTTGAGAGACCGATGGTCTCAGTAGAGAGACCGATGGTCTCAGTAGAGAGACCGGTTGTTGTACTTCCTCAGTCGAGGTTCTCTTCCCAGAGGGAAGACTCACTACTCACGGGCATGGGTAGGGGACCCGAGTGCACAGGATGGGAGGTGAACCACCGCCTGTGCATAATCCGAATCAAGTAGGTAGGGTCACAGGGTTGGGCAGGCGGTAAAGCCCCTAGTGGCCTAGTAGTCCACCCCTGGGTAATGACCCCTAAAAGCAAGGTGGGTGGGAGTGCCCCGTGGTGAAAGACCAAGCCCCCTTATGGCCATATGGGTATTTCTGGCTCTCCAGGTACACTTGGACCCAGGTTCTGTTGGCAGACTCAGTTAGAAAACTGTCGGTTCACTTTAGGAGTAGGTAGAACTAACCTTCGGTGATTAGTTGCATACTTTTAATCTGGATGCTTATTTGTCTTACATTTACTAGTTGCATAGTAGAACTGTCATATTAGCTAGCTGAACTATCTTATTTACAATATATGTATGTATATGTTGTCGCCCTCGTAGACTTCTAGAAGGGCAGGGTATGACTATGGTTTACCCTAGCTAGTTTAGGGTTAACGGTTCACTGAGTTTACCTAGTAAACTCACCCCGTTGTTGCACACTCTTTTCAGGTACCATAGATCCTTCTCAGGCGCTTCCTAGAGGAGCTTGATTAGCTATCGACGGAGGATATTAGAGGTGTTAACTAGTTTTATTATTTTCAGTTGATTATGTAATAACTGTAGAACCATGTTCTAGATGCTCTGAATAATACCAGAACCAGTAATATTTCTTTGGTAGGCTTCTCCTCAAAGTCGTCCCTCATCAGCTAGTAAGTAGTTAACGATAAATTAGTAATAAATAACTAAATAATAAAATCAATATCGCAACCTTATAACATTGACTTACCCTTAAAACCCCATCACCCCCGGGTTTGACTGGTTTACCTTGTAGTCAGATCCGGGGCGTGACAGCTGGTATCAGAGCCGGTTCTCCTCGGGATGGGAGGGGTCTAACCCTACACGAGGACGTGTAACCCTAAGGGGGGTGGATTGTGACGACCAAGATCCAATAGGCCAATAGCCAAGAGCCAAGACTCCTGAGGCGGGAATGCCAAAATGGATGAGGTGAGGTGAGGTGTACAAGGCCATGAGTTAGCCCCACATCGCCTGGAGAGAAGGAGATCCTGAGCTACTTATATAATTTCCCCTCTCAAACATAGAAGACGCGTTTTAAAACCGTGCGCCGCTACGGAATTCGTAAGAACTCCGTAGTTAAGCGTGCTCGGGCGAGAGTAGTACCAGGATGGGTGACCTCCCTGGGAAGTTCTCGTGCGGGCACGGGCAAAGCGGACAAAATCTTGTGTGTTTGGGACGGATGTTACAAAATGGTATCAGAGCTTAGGGATATGATCCTAAGGTTATCTTTAGGTTATTAGTCATTGTGATGATTTACTGTAAGGGTTCCTAGTAGCTAGTTGGGTATATCCTTAAGGTTTTAGTTTTGAGGATTTTATTACCTTTCTACCCTACTGAAGGGGACGCCTTTCAGTAGAAATGGTTAAGAGGGACGCTTCTTAACCTGGTGAAGTAAGTAATTGAATCCTCAACCCTATAGATGTGTTAGATTATTGTATCCTCTGCACAATTTCTCTTTAAGGTGTGTAGCTTGCTGCCTCTTTCCTTGTTGTTTGGTAAGTTTTCTGGCTTAGTATCTAATATAAGAATCCCGTTTGTAGTAAGGCATGGTCTTACCATGATAGGATCTTCTTGCACTAGGCATCCTTGCTTAAATTTGTAGATTATAGTTTTTAGTAGTAGATAATATTTGGATTACAGTTATAGGAGATCAATCTTATTAGATGAGTTAACCGTTGAGAGGCTTTTACTCATTGAGTTGTTTCGTATCTCTTGCCTTGGTGTAGTAATGGATATTATGCTTGTCATGGATGCTTTGTCCTACGGGTATGAATTTCTCGTATATTTCGTAGTTCCGGAGCAGTAGATAATGTAGGTCCTATGTGAGAATTCTGTTACATGTTAGACAGAAGGATGTTTGAGCTTTTAGATCTGCTACAAATGTTATCCTAGACTCTTTCCCGTAGTGTAGTTTTACCTTCCATAGTTCAGTAGTTCGTACTTCTAGTTCGCATAGTTAGAATAGGCATACCCTTATAGCTATTGCATTATTGTCTTAGGTATTGTTCTTTTTCTCATTAGTATACCCTTGCATGAGTTTTGTTCGACACTGGATTGACGCACTCTTACGTAGTCCCCAGATTTGTGGCTACCTTGGGGCTAGCACCGATGAGGACCGAGTATGTAAGAGATGTGTGCTTTCTATTGACGGCAATGAACTCATGGCCGACTTGATCATCCTGGACCTAGAAGGGTTGGATGTCCTGCTCGGGATGGACTGGATGGCGGCTTACCATGCGACACTAGATTGCTTCTCCAAGAAGATCACCTTTCGTCCACCCGACAGCCCAGAGATTGTATTCGTCGGAGCGAGATTGGCTATCCTATATCCGATGCCTCGATGGAGGACTTGCCTTAGTCTTCTAGCTCAGTTGTCTAGCGAGACCGAAGGTGTGAGTTCCTTGGAGCACTCCTCGATAGTTCGAGATTTTCCAGACGTGTTTCCAGACCAGCTTCCCGGTCTTCCTCCAGTGGGAGAGGTGGAGTTCAGTATCAAGTTGCTTCCAGGAACGACACCAATCTCTGTGGCCCCATATCGGATAGCATCGGCGGAGTTACGAGAGTTGAGTACGCAGTTGGAGGAGTTAAGGAGCCTTGGGTACATTCACCCCAGTGTCTCTCTATGGGGTGCCCTTGTTCCGTTTGCTCAGAAGAAGGATGGCTCAAAGCGACTCTGCATTGACTACAGGAAATTGAATGCGGTCACGGTGAAGAACAGGTATCCTCTCCCGAGGATCGAGGATCTGTTTGACCAGCTGAAGGGCGCTCGATTCTTCTCAAAGATTGATCTGAGGACCGGGTACCACCAGCTCAGAGTGAAGGATAAAGATATCTCAAAGACGGCATTCCGGACGCGGTACGGGCACTACGAGTTTCTAGTGATGCCGTTTGGTCTGACGAATGCCCCGGCAGCCTTTATGGACTTGATGAACCGGGTCTTCAGGCCTTATCTTGATCGGTTCATCGTGGTCTTCGTCGACGACGTATTGATCTTCTCGAAGTCAGAAGAGGAGCATACAAAGCATCTGAGGATTGCCCTACAGACGTTGCAAGATCACCAGCTCTATGCCAAGCTTAGCAAGTATAAATTTTGGATGGGAGAAGTGAAGTTCTTAGGGCATGTGGTTTCAGAAGGAGGTATCTCGGTGGACCCAGCGAAGATCGAGGCAGTACTGAGTTGGGAGTCACCGAGGAATGTTTTTGAGATCCGGAGTTTCCTGGGTCTAGCAGGATACTACCGGAGGTTTGTAGAGGGATTCTCGAGACTGGCTTTGCCCCTGACTCAGTTGACAAAGAAGGGGGTGAAGTTCGAGTGGTCGGATGCTTGCGAGCAGTCCTTCCAGGAGCTGAAGCGACGACTCACCACTGCCCCTGTTCTTACAGTGCCAGTTAGTGGGAAGGGATACGTGGTCTATACAAATGCGTCTCAGTCTGGACCTGGAGGTGTGTTGATGCAAGATGGCAAAGTAGTAGCTTATGCATCGAGACAGTTGAAGCCTCATGAGCAGAACTACCCGACCCATGACCTGGAGCTTGCAGCGGTGGTGTTCGTGCTCAAGATTTAGCGGCACTACCTGTATGGAGAAGACTTCAAGATGTATTGTGATCATAAGAGTCTGAGGTATATCTGTACCCAGAATGACCTGAATCTCCGGCAGAGAAAGTGGATAGAGGTCTTGAAGGACTTCAACTATAATTTCTTCTATCACCCTGGGAAGGCTAACGTAGTGGCAGATGCACTCAGCAGAAAGTCAGGAGCAAACTATCGCAGCTGATAGCTGACAGACATGAGTTTCTTATAGCTGTGGAAGGGTATGACCTGATATTGAGAGGAGAGCCCTCATCTAACCGATTGTTCAGTATCCAGGCTCAGCCTACCCTGATCAAGCAAGTGATAGGCTCTCAGGCTGAGGATGAGGAGTTGGAAGAGATGCGCTCTCGGCTGATTGGAGGAGAGGCAGTGGAGGACTGGTCGTTCGACTCTGAAGGTGGGCTGAGGTACAAAAGGAGATTGTGTCTACCGAAGAACCAGGAGGTTCGAGATAAAGTCCTCGCAGAGGTACATCGCTCTCGATACATGGTACACCCTAGAAGTACCAAGATGTATCGGGACTTGAAGAATCAGTTCTGGTGGAACAGGATGAAGAAAGACGTAGCTGAGTTCGTAGCTAAGTGCCTACCTGTCAGCAGGTTAAGGCAGAACACCAGAAGCCCGCAGGACCCCTCCATCCCCTCCCGGTGGCTGAGTGGAAGTGGGAGCACATCACGATGGATTTCGTTTCAGGGTTACCACTGACCGGAGGAGGCATGATTCAGTATGGGTGATGATGGACAGACTGACCAAGTCTGCCCACTTTCTTCCAGTCAGGATTACTTTTTCCCTACCTGAGCTGAGCAGACTCTACATAGCAGAGATAGTCCGGTTGCACGGGATCCCGGTGACCATAGTCTCATATCGAGACCCCAGGTTTGTCTCAGGATTCTAGAGGAGCTTACAGGCTACATTAGGGACCCAGCTCAATTTTAGCACGGCCTTTCATCCTCAGACGGACGGTCAGTCAGAGAGGACCATTCAGATCTTGGAGGACATGCTTCGGGCATGCTCTATAGACTTTGCCGGTAATTGGGATGAGCACTTGCCGCTAGTGGAGTTCTCATACAACAACAGCTTTCAAGCGAGCATTGGTATGGCTCCTTACGAGGCTCTATATGGGAGGCCGTGTCGTTCCCTTATCTATTGGGCAGAAGTTGGAGAGCGTAGTCTTCTGGGACCAGAGTTGGTGCAGGAGACAATGGAGAAGATACAACTGATCAGGGAAAGGCTTCGTACAGCTCAGAGCAGGCAGAAGAACTATGCAGACGTTCGTAGGTGACCTCTGGAGTTCGAGGTCGGAGACCATGTTTTCCTACGGGTTTCCCCTAAACGTGGTGTCTTCCGGTTCGGAAAGAGGGGGAAGCTAGCACCGAGGTTTACGAGACCGTTCGAGATATTGGATCGAGTGGGCGAGGTGGCATATCGCCTGGCCCTGCCACCACGCCTCTCAGCAGTCCACCCAGTGTTCCATGTGTCAATGCTTCAGAGGTACATGCCAGACTCGTCACACGTGCTAGATTGGCAAGACTTGGAGCTCAGTGCAGATGCCACATTTGAGGAGCGTCCAGTCCGTGTTTTGGCTTCTGAGGATAGGGTGCTTCGCACTAAGACCATCAGGATGGTCAAGATCCTTTGGAGTCATCGAGGCGAGGACGAGGCCACATGGGAGGTAGAGTCTGATATGTTACACTTGTACCCTTATCTTTTCGATGCCTGATTCTATTTTTGTCTAATTTTCGAGGACGAAAATTTCTTTAAGGTGTGTAGGTTGTAACACCTGAGGTGTTAAAATTTGAGAATAATAAAAATCCTCCCAGGGCTCTTTTCGTCTTTTTACCGTCAGACTTTCTTGCTGGGCTTTTTCCAGAATAATGGGTCGTAAACCCATGAGATATTTTACGTTCACTTTTTCTATATTTTCGACCACGTCGTATTGGTGTGTCCCGTGCAAGGATCGGGTGTATGCGCAGCCTGTTTCGGCAGCCCGGTAGTTAAAACCCTAGAATTTCGATAATCAGCCCACTATCGGTATTGTTTGGTTTACCACAGGAGATTGGGTGATCGGATCGTATCAAGTCTAGATACGTTGGGTGAGGCTCTGAAAGAGCTTTCCAACGAGCCTAAGCGGGGGTCGATCCGACACCCGGACAATAAGTTATTGCTATTTTAAAGTTCGAGTATTTCCTTTATTGTGGGAGATCTACAAGTCAGAAAAATTTGTACCAAGTGGCAATGTGTTCGTGTCGATGAGACCTTTCCAACGGATCCTTCCGTGCCCATTTCTGACCTCCGGTTTGTTACTTATGGCTGATTATTCTTTTCAGCCAGGTAAGTCGATGGTTTGCACCCGGGTTCCAACCGAGCACAGTTCAGGGCTCGGGACCGAGCCCGATCAGCCCTATGACCTTTCTCCCAACCTTTTAGCTGGGTTTAGACCCCCTCGATCGCCCACCCCGGTAATTAAAATTCAAAATTCGGATTAGGGAGATCGGGAATATTTAAGACGATATGGCCAAATATTCTCCTCCATAATTCCCTCCTCTTTGTTAGGAAGCTCTAACAACCCGATCTTCCCAGTGTACTTGCCATAACCGCAGCCCCCCTCCCTTTTTGTTATGTGAACCGGGAGAGAGAGGCCAGGAGAGAACGCGCGGGAGGAATATATATATATATATATATATATATATATATATAGAGAGAGAGAGAGAGAGATGGAGGGAGAGGACTAGAGAGAGGATCAGCGGCTTCATCTCTATCCCCGACTCCGGTGAGCACCGGCGAACACGACGACACACCCAGGTCAGCCCTCCCCCCTTCCCGCCTCCTCTCTTCCGTCCGAACAAACCGAACCCGACCACACCCTCCTCCTCCTCCCAAACCCGCGGACCCTCCTTCGGCCGAGGTCCTTCCGGACTTCGACGGCACACCGGCCACCTCCTCCCGTGCCTCCCCTACGAGGGTGATGCGGGGGAGACCGGCCGGGCACCGCCGGCGCACCCAAACCCGGCCACCCCGCCGCCGGCGTCGCTCAAAAACCAGAGCTCTGTTTCTTTGTTGAGAAGAAACAGGGTAGGACCAATCCGTAATTAAAGATCTACCCCAGGTCTTTTAGAAAGTAGTAATACTGCAGACCCGACCCGACTGCACTGCAGATCCGACCCGACCTGTAGACCCGACCTGTTGACCCAGAACCGACCCAGCAGTGAACCGGTCTGGTTCACCTGAACCAGACCCATAAACCGACCAGAAATTGGTTCAGCCACCAATTCTTCGTCCGATCTCGGAATCGAACGAAACCAGCGGCATTTCGACCGGCTCGAAGAGACCCACTTGTTGAACTAGAATTTGTACAGTAATTTTACTATCTAGGATCCCTTTTTATCTATGGGCCCGATCTAGTCGGCGCACCGTGGTTTGACCGCCAATTCTCCGTCCGATCTCGGAATTGGATGAAACCAGTGGCATCGTGCTCAGATCATCGATGCCGATGTATTGAACCTAGTTTGGAACCCTAGAGACCCTTTTACTCTATTGAACCGATCATAGACCGGTTTTTACCGGTTTGACCCTAAAAACTCCGACCGAAGTCGGATTCGAGCGAGACCAGATCCCATGGGTCCCTCATCCATAAACCAACCTTTTTAGAACCCTAGTTTGAGTAATTTATGGATATAACAACTTAGACCTTTCAAACCATGATGGTCAGTTTCTCCTTCGACGGTACACCGGACCGATAGGCGTGAGGAGCGTGGACCACCGAGCCATTCTCCAGGTGAACATGATTAATTCTATTCTAGTTAGAGTAGATTGTAGTTGTATCTATAAAATAATAAATAAAACCGTATGTGGCATAGTATGTCCAATGCATGCAGGCGGGAAACCGGTACTGCATGTGGGAGGTGGGCATACTATCCCTGGCCTCTGAATAGTCATATATGTAATATTTTGATAGCTGTAACAGTGATTGACTCAACCTAGATTCACACTAGGATGCATGCAAACAAGTAGATACATGTACTGATTATTTATTAATATTATGTTGAATGAGTGTGTTTGGTGACCATGGGTCGCGTGGTGCAGTCCAGTTGCTATTGAGCAACAAAGACTGGTGGTCTCAGTTGAGAGACCGATGGTCTCAGTAGAGAGACCGATGGTCTCAGTAGAGAGACCGGTTGTTGTACTTCCTCAGTCGAGGTTCTCTTCCCAGAGGGAAGACTCACTACTCACGGGCATGGGTAGGGGACCCGAGTGCACAGGATGGGAGGTGAACCACCGCCTGTGCATAATCCGAATCAAGTAGGTAGGGTCACAGGGTTGGGCAGGCGGTAAAGCCCCTAGTGGCCTAGTAGTCCACCCCTGGGTAATGACCCCTAAAAGCAAGGTGGGTGGGAGTGCCCCGTGGTGAAAGACCAAGCCCCCTTATGGCCATATGGGTATTTCTGGCTCTCCAGGTACACTTGGACCCAGGTTCTGTTGGCAGACTCAGTTAGAAAACTGTCGGTTCACTTTAGGAGTAGGTAGAACTAACCTTCGGTGATTAGTTGCATACTTTTAATCTGGATGCTTATTTGTCTTACATTTACTAGTTGTAGTTGTACCATAGTAGAACTGTCATATTAGCTAGCTTAACTATCTTATTTACAATATATGTATGTATATGTTGTCGCCCTCGTAGACTTCTAGAAGGGCTGGGTATGACTATGGTTTACCCTAGCTAGTTTAGGGTTAACGGTTCACTGCGTTTACCTAGTAAACTCACCCCGTTGTTGCACACTCTTTTCAGGTACCATAGATCCTTCTCAGGCGCTTCCTAGAGGAGCTTGATTAGCTATCGACGGAGGATATTAGAGGTGTTAACTAGTTTTATTATTTTCAGTTGATTATGTAATAACTGTAGAACCATGTTCTAGATGCTCTGAATAATGCCAGAACCAGTAATATTTCTTTGGTAGGCTTCTCCTCAAAGCCGTCCCTCATCAGCTAGTAAGTAGTTAACGATAAATTAGTAATAAATAACTAAATAATAAAATCAATATCGCAACCTTATAACATTGACTTACCCTTAAAACCCCATCACCCCCGGGTTTGACTGGTTTACCTTGTAGTCAGATCCGGGGCGTGACAGTGAATGCCAACATCTTCGGTATTCATGGTTCATTACACAATCAAGCGGTGACGGGGAAAGAAGTTGATCGGCAGGTTCGTCGTATCTTCCATGTTCGTGCTGCGGCGAACAAAGAAGACACATGGATCGAGAAGCCTATCGAGGGTTTAGCTTGGCCCTCCATCGTCTTCAACGACTCAGACCTTCAAGGAGTTCATATTCCGCATCGAGACCCCTTGGTCCTAAAGCTCCTCGTTGATGGAAGCACTGTCAATCGAATCCTCATCGACACTGGGAGCTCCATCGACATTATGTTCTCAGACTGCTTCAAACGTCTGGGACATAAATATTCAACCCTTGATGTCGTCCCAATGGTGATTACTGGTTTCAATGGTGAGCAAAGCATCACTATGGGCGAGTCAAGGTTTACTCTCGATCTCAGCCGAGAGACTCGAGTCTCGGTGAGATTCGCTATCGTCGAAGGAACATCCAGCTACAACGCCATTCTCGGGCGACCATTCCTCCACCAGATAAATGCCATCTCCTCTCCTTATCATCAACTCCTCAAATTTGCAACGGGAGAAGGTATTGTCTGTATACGAGGAGATCAACAAGCCGGGAGATCGTGTGAAGCCGCAGCTGCAAAAACAGATCGTAAGATCAATATTGCCCCTCCAAAGCGGCCACGAGACGAAGCTGGCCCCTCTTCCAAATAGCAATCCAAGGAGATTCCACTGATCGAGCCCCCACCAATCGAATGGGAAGCCTCACCTTCAATTGAAGAAATTATCCCAATCAATATTGACAGTGGAGATCTCCATCGACAAACATTTATTGGTACCGGTCTTAGCGACGCAGAAGCGCAAGACATGGTATCCTTCCTTCAATCCAACATTGACGTCTTCGCCTGGTGTTTTAAAGACTTGCCAGGGATCAATCCGGATGATGCCTGCCACCGGCTCGCTATCAAAGAAGAAGTGAAACCCGTCAAGCAAAAGCCACGCACAATACGACCAGAACTACAAATTGCAGTTCAAGAAGAGATCAGTAAACTACTCGCGGCAGGTTTCATCCGTGAAGTAGAGTATCCTACTTGGATCTCCAACATAGTTGTTGTTCCAAAGAAGAACGGAAAGGTCAGGGTGTGCATCGACTTCACCAACCTCAACAAGGCCTGTCCCAAAGATCCATTTCCCATGCCAAGGATAGATAGACTCGTCGATGCCACTGCTAGCCACGAGCTACTATCTTTCATGGATGGATACTCTGGGTACAACCAAATTCTGCTTCACTTTGAAGATCAAGAGAAGATATGCTTTGTGACCAGCTGGGGCCTTTACTGTTATAATGTAATGCCATTCGGTCTCAAAAATGCCGGCTCCACTTATCAAAGGCTAGTCACAAAGATGTTCGAAGATCAGATCGGTCGCAACGTCGAAGTCTATGTCGATGATCTCCTCACAAAGAGCTCCACTCGAGGAAAACATCTATCCGATCTGGCGAAAACCTTTCAAGTCCTTCGGAAGTACCGTATGAAGCTCAATCCAGCCAAGTGTGCTTTCGGAGTTCAATCGGGCAAATTCCTGGGTCATCTTGTGACCAGGAGGGGCATTGAAGCCAACCCCGACCAAATTCGAGCCATCCTTGACATGCCATCACCTACGAATCGAAAGGAAGTTCAACGCCTTACTGGAAGGTTGGCAGCCCTCAATCGGTTCATCTCGAAGTCTTCTGACAAATGCAAACCACTCTTCGACAAGCTACGAAAGGCGGATACATCTGGATGGGGTCCAATTTGCGAAGAAGCTTTCCAAGACATCAAGAAATATCTGGTGCAAGCCCCTATCCTGACGGCTCCACTTCCAAAAGAAGATCTAGGTCTCTACCTCGCTGTCACCGATCAAGCAATCAGTGCGGTCCTAACCAGCAGAAGAGAAGGCATCGAGCATCCAGTCTACTACATCAGCCATACTCTTCTTCCGGCTGAGACTCGTTATTCAAAAACTGAGAAGGTCATTCTAGCCTTGCTCACCGCATCACGTCGCCTCCAACCCTACTTCGTCTCTCATCAGATCATTGTCATATCAGAACACCCACTCAAAGATATCATTGACAAAGCTGGTCGAGCTGGTCGAATGACCAAATGGGTGATCGAAATGAGCGCTCTGGGGATTCAATTCGAATCTCGTACTTCCATCAAAGGTCAGGCCATTGCTGATTTTCTAGCTGACTTTCCGGTAGAAGACCCCATCACTTGGGAAGAAGATGTCGATATGCGCTTAGAAGATGAAGCTGATCCTCCGATCAATCTTGCAATAAAAACCGATCCAAGCCTCGAGGCTATTGCCACAACTCCTCCATGGAAGCTTTATACTGATGGAGCTTCAAGTGCAATCGGTTCGGGAACTGGGATAGTCTTGATATCCCCCGAACTCGATCATCTTCAGAAGGCTACTCTTCTCGGGTTCAATGCCACCAACAACGAAGCCGAATACGAAGCACTCATTTCCGGACACGAAATGGCTGAATCCCTGGGGGTAGATCGAATCATCGTCTACAGCGATTCCCAGCTGATCATAAGGCAAATCAATGGAGAGTACACAGCTCGTGAAGAGAGAATACAACTCTACTTGGCCTTAGTACGACGTCTTTAACAACGTTTTACTAATACTGAATTCGTTCAAATCCCAAGAGCAGAGAATCGAGAAGCAGATGCATTAGCCAATGCTGCCTCAGTTCTTGGAGACTCACTCGGAGGAAGACAAATACAAATCAATTATCAAGAAGTGCCCAAGACTACCCCCGAACAACAGATCCTTGTTACTACAAAGGGATCTGGGAGTGCAAATCAACTGGTGTTGAACCTTACCACTACAAGTGAGCCTGGGGATTGGAGACGGTCAATTTTAGACTTCTTCAAAAACGGCAAAATGCCAGAAGATCCAACTCAAGCCCGAAAACTTCAAAGAAAGCTTCCATGCTATACCATTCAAGGAGAAGATCTATACTTCAAATCTCACAATGGGGTGTTCCTCAAATGCATTGGCCCTGAACAAGCAAAGGCAATCCTGATTGATATCCACTCTGGAGCCTGCGGGAACCATTCAGGAGGAAGATCACTCAAAGCCAAGACAAAATTACAAGGTTACTACTGGCCAACAATGGCAAGGGATGCTCACCAACTCGTTCAAAGATGCGAGCCATGCCAACGACACACTCGAGCTATCCATCTCCCTGCAGATGAGCTTCACCAATTGTCAAGTCCGTGGCCTTTCCATCAATGGGGTTTGGACTTCTTGGGTCCCTTTCCTCCAACCCCGAGCAAGAAGAAGTATTTACTGTTGGCAACAGATTACTTCACCAAATGGGTTGAAGCTGTGCCACTCTTTCGAGAGACCGATGATGAAGTGATCAAATTTATTCGGCACAACATCTTCTCAAGGTTTGGTACATCGCAAGTTCTAGTTGCTGACAATGGAGCTCAATTTGACTCCGACAAATTCCGAGAATTCTGCCTGAACAACGGAATCAAACTCTTTTATTCAACTCCAAGATATCCTCAATGCAATGGTCAAGCTGAAGCCTCCAATAGAGCTATTCTTGGTATACTCAAGAAGAAAGTCAACAACAAGAAAGGATTATGGGAACAAGTCCTACCTAAAGTTCTTTGGGGATATCGCACAGCTCCGAGAAGATCAACAGGGTTCTCACCTTTCCGTCTGACATATGGATCGGAAGCAGTACTGCCGACAGAGAATATATCAAATACTTTGAAGACCAAGGCAGTTAAAGAAGGGATCAATGAAGAGCTTCGCGTCGATGATCTGGATTTCTCTGAAGAACTACGAGACCAAGCATCCCTTCGTATAGCCAAGTATCAGCAAAAGATCAAGCAAGCCTACGATCTAAAAGTCTACAAACGATAATTCCCAATTGACAGTCTGGTCCTCAGAGCAGTCTTCTACAACACGAAGGAGCACAGCAGCGGGAAACTAGCTCCCAACTGGAAAGGACCCTACATTGTGGAATCAGTAGGAGGCAAAGGGTCTTACCGGCTGATTTCACCAGAAGGAGAAAGACTGCCACGAGCTTGGAATGCTAGGCACCTTAAATTGTTCTATCCATGATGTAAATACCATGATGAATAAAGTTCTCTTTCAAATGTTCAAGTGTGCAAATGTTCAGCTTTTCAATTCAAGTTCTGAAGCAGTTTCAAATCGTCTACATTCAAATTACCAGGTCGTTTAATAAGTTTGGGTATTTGAGTTGCGACTCAACCCCTTACAGGCAAATGTACGTTAAACGGTTTCGGGTTGTGCTACAACACAACCTTCAAATTACTACGTCTATTTAACAGGTTTGGGAGCTTTGTGTTGCGACACTAACCCTTACTTACAACTGTTAAATGACTTTCAATTTCAAATTCCAATGACCTTCAATTTCAAATTCAATATCGTCTAACAGGTTTGGGTGCTTGAGTTGCGACTCAACCCCTCACATATAAATGTTAACGATTTCAAGTTGCGTTGCAACAACTTTCAATTTTCGAGTTACTTAACAAGTTCGGGTGATTGAGTTGCGACTCGACCCCTTATTTTCAAGTGTATGAATATTCAATCATTCCAATAACATTCCAGAACTCAACATTCAAAGGATTCAAATACCAGAGACATTCAATTTTGAACAACCAAAAAGATATCTTCATTGTCAAAAAAGGATCAAATACAAAGAGTGAGCTCTTGTGTGAAGAGTTTACAGGTATAACAAGCAAAAAAGAAGATAGAATACATCAAGGTTTAGCCACACTATGAGCACGTGACTTCTCTCCTTCAGATCCACCACGAGCTTTGCTCGCCACTGAAGCCTTGGAAGATCGGACGCTGCTAGCATGGACCCTGAGGGCTTCCACCGCCTTCTCGGTCGTCTCCCTGTAACTCGTGCATTCAGCATGCATATGCTCCAGCTCCTTTTTGAGGGCCTCCTCCTTGGCAGCTGAGGCTGTCTCCTTAGCAGCAAGAGCGACATATCTTGCAGCAAGTTCAGCCTCCAACTCGTTTATTCGAGTCACGCGATCGAAGGATAAGTTCTCGATCTTGAAAAATCGATTCTTCAACTCCTCGAGCTCGTGACCCCGGGCCTCGTAGTCATTCTGCCAGCCCTTGCTTTCGAGCTTCTCCTTGCGAAGAGCCTTGATCTTGGCTTTCAAAGCCTCCTTCTTGGAGAAGAGAAGTTCCCTCAGCTTATCTCTCTCTTCGTTTGCAGCCTCCAATTCAGCAGTCAAACGGGATACTTCAGATGAAGCTTCCCTTTCTCATGCCTTCCTGAACAACTTGCTCGTAAATTTCAAAACTGCTGAGTTCTGCAAAGAGACAAAAGAGTTAGAATTATTTTGAAGATACAACTCCAACGATCGATCAAGCAGATGCACATACCACTACTTCAAGCCTGTCGAAGGCTTCATCCAGAGTAGCCTCCGGGAGGTTGCAGAGCTTCCGGATCACAGCCGTTGAGTGGTTGATGTCAACCTCACCCAAGTTCTTTATTTTTTGAGTCGAGCCAGCAGGCGTACCTACAATCAACACAAAAGTTCAAAGAGTTATAATAAATTCAAATTTCAAGGGCAAGGCAATCAAGGCAAATTATTACAGATACCTGAGACATCGACTCGAGGAGCCTTTCCCTTTCCATGGTCGGAGCTCTTACCCCGAGGGGTCGACTTCTCCTTAGTGGGAGTTGGCTCTGGCTGGGGTTGGGGAGCCCCATCGCCCACACGGCTCTCCCTCTCCAAGTGAATAGGAGAAGGAGCACCTTGGGGAGGTGAGACACCCCCTTCCTCTTGTTGCCCGCTTGGCTGATCAAGCCCAGCCATTAGAGCAGCCACCTCCTCTGCCAAAGAGCATGAGGGAGGTGGAGGTTGCTCAACCTCCAAACCCCCGCTCGTAGTCGCTCCTTCGATACGAGGAACTTCGGGAGGGATTTGATCGAGGGGTGTGGGGTTGCTTCCAACCCCACCACTCCCCGAAAATTTGATCTTCAAGCGTATCGGGTGCTTCTTCAACTCCTCGAAGTGGTAGGCGGGAACCACCTTGTGGCCGTCGCCTTCTGCATCCAAGACCCCTTCTATGCGACGGGCCTTAGCCTCATCGATGGGGATAGGTAGAGAGTTTTCTTCTTCTGCTTCACCACCAGTGGGGGTGGGAGGAAGATCATCCCCACCACCCCCCTGTCCTTGGTCACCACCAGTGGGGGTGGGAGGAATTTCTTCCTCACCACCCCCATTTCCACTATCTCCACCAGTGGGGGTGGGAGGAAGATCATCCTCACCACTCCCATCTTCCTCATCATCGTCGTTGCCGCCGTTGCCGTTGCTGCCATTCTCGGTCTCTTCTTCTTCTTCTTCCTCGTCTTCCTTCTTCTTTTCTTCTTTCTCTTCTTCTTCATCTTCCTTCTTCTTTTCTTGGTCCTCATCTTCCTTCTGCTTGATGAGGATTTTCCTCTTCTTCTTCGTTGGGCCTCATTGTATCACCAACTTCTCCTCAGCGGTGGGCAATCGACGCCTTGCACTATAAGCCTTCTTCTCAGCACGAATCTTTCTGATAATCTTGCCCGACTGAGGATCCTCCTCATAGTCGGAGTACAAGACTTCATTGTCTTCGTATCAAGCCTATAGTCGATGGAGGAGATTAGCGTTGCCGTACCTGACCGGGCAGTTCGAAAACTGCTTCCATGATCGAGTGCCGCAAGTTAACTCCAGGAACAAATTGTCAATAGCTCCCACCCTCTCCGAAGTCCAAGCGAAGACGCCTCCCTCGCAGTACATCTTTACTTTGTCATGCACGTCGCTCCGGGGGGTTTCGGGTACTGAGAGTGGAGTCCATGCACCGGAAATCGATATAGGCCAATCGGTGTAAAGTTTGTCTGAGGGGACAGTGTCAACGATCGGACGTAGTGCAGATACGCCGGTCAAATTGAAGAACAGACTGTCTTTCCTCCAAGCCCATCGATAATGATAGAAAAAGTACCCAAGCTCGATCCGGGCAACTTCATCCTCTGGTATGCTGGAATAACACGCCTTCAAATCCTCCTGGAAGTCCGACTCTATGTGGCAGAAAGCGTAGATGATCCTCCAGGCATTCCCAGAGACCTGCCCGGGACAAAGGCCGGAGGTGTTCAGTAACCTCGCGGCGAAGGGTGGCAGGGAAGGCACATACCACAATTGAATTGGCCAATGGTCACGATAGTTCCCATGACTTGCTCCTTGCTGGCAAAGTTGGTGAAGATCATCCTCTTGTCAATACCAAAGGCAGACTGGATCCCCGGGAGCGAAGGTCGAACCTTCCCTTCTGTGAAGCTAGCGAGCAGTGTCTGCCATTTCTTCCTCTTTGCATCTGTGAATTGGCCGCCAGTATTGTACATATACGCCGGTTCCTCTGTCAGAGACATCAGCGGGCCCAAAACAAATCTTGCCTTGGGGATGTGCTCTGGCCTCGATGGCGCTGAAGCAAACCCTACTCCTTGATGCCTTTTGCCCAATTGTCCAAGTTCGGCAAGCACCGCCTTGCCTTTGCCACGACCTTTCGGAGGGGATGGAACCTCAGCGATCTCCTTCCCCTTCCTCTTCGAGGGGACCACACCCGACTTCTTCGTACTACCGGAGGAGGCCATTTTGGTTGATCGGGTGAAAGTGGAGAACAAGAAATCAAGAGCAAAGAGTTGGGAGTTTGAAAAAATTTCTGAAAGTGTGAGGCGAAAATGATAGCCAGAGAAGCTTATATACCCTGAGGAAATTTGGCGCACAAATCGAGACGACACGTGTCATCACCATATCAAATCACGTGTTTTTGAAGGTACACATGGCATCTATCCGTAGCAAGCGCAAAACCAGGCGAACCGTCGGACCAGACGAAGCGTCGAACCACTGGTTCAAGTGAACCACCGGTCCAAGCGAACCACCCATCCAGGTGAACCGGACCGCCGGTTCAAAAGGCTCACATATCCGATCAAACCAAAGATTCAAAAACAGAAAAATCAAACTCTATCAACGTTCAAGACTTTGCCCGGAGATCACGAAGAAAAACAGGCTGTACTGCCACCTCGACTGGGCAGGTTCGAAACTTAACCTCGACCGGTCTAATTTAACCGATCGATCAGACTTGACCGATCGGTCGAACTTACCCGATCGATCGATTTTGCACTGGATAGGGCAAAAAGACTTAGCTTTTTTCCCAATCAATCCATCCTCGATCGGTTGAAATTAACCGACCAGTCGGACTTGACTGATCGGTCAAAATTCAACCAATCGGTCGAATTTGTACTGGATCGGCCAGAAAACTGTGTTTTCTGACCGATCACTCCAACCTTGACCGGTTGAATTTAACCGATCAGTCAGATATAACCGATCGGTCAAATTCAACCGATTGGTCGAAATTGTACTGGATCGGCCAGAAAACTATGTTTTCTGACCGATCACTCCAACCTTGACCGGTTGAATTTAACCGATCGGTCAGATTTGACCGATTGGTCAAATTCAACCGATCGGTCGAATTTGAACTGGATCGGCCAGAAAACTGTGTTTTCTGACCGATCACTCCAACCTTGACCGGTTGAATTTAACCGATCGGTCGAAATTGACCGATCGGTCAAATTCAACCGATCGGTCGAATTTCTACTGGATCGGCCAGAAAACTGTGTTTTCTGACCGATCACTCCAACCTTGACCGGTTGAATTTAACCAATCGGTCAGATTTGACCGATCGATCAAATTCAACCGATCGGTCGAATTTGTACTGGATCGGCCAGAAAACTGTGTTTTCTGACCGATCACTCCAACCTTGACCAGTTGAATTTAATCGATCGATCGAAATTGACCGATCGGTCGAATTTCTACTGGATTAGGCCAGAAAACTGTGTTTTCTGACCGATCACTCCAACCTTGACCGGTTGAATTTAACCGATCGGTCAAACTTGACCGATCGGTCATATTCAACCGATCGATCAAAATTGACCGATCGGTCAGATTTGACCGATCAGTCAGAATATGACTAATTAAAATCTTATTTTCAAAAACACTAACACTCGACAAAAAGCTCCTCTATATGTGTAACAGGGGTCATTAACCTTGCACCACGAATCCAAGCCAGCCAAAGCGGCCTCTTAGCTAACTTGGAGGGGGTAACTGTGGGTGCAAATTTTGGCAAGAAATCTGCAAACAACGGGACCCACCGGCCCTGCCTGGTGGGCCCCCCGAAGACTACAAACGGGACCCACCGGCCCTGCCTGGTGGGCCCCCGGAAACTACAACGGGGCCCACCGACCCTGCCTGGTGGGCCCAGGAGCCTGTGGAATCCCCCAGGAGACGGCAGCGGGGCCCACCAGCTTTACCTGGAGGATCCCCAGATACGACAGCAGAAACCGCCATTTACCCTGGAATTCCTCCCCGGGAATTCTATAAATAGCAGAACCTTCGAATGTAAATGGATCTGAAAATTTGATTTCCACATTTGATTTTCAGAAACCAGAGCTCTGGATTTCAGTTTCCATCCCCTCACTTCCTCTCTTCGATCTTCTTCTTGTCTTTGAAGAGATAAAAGGGTTTCAGTGATACTCGGTCTGTCGAGATCACTTCAATACAAGTGTTAGTAAATTTGGGTTGCTCCCTATAGCACGGAGACGTAGGCTTCGACTGAACTTCGAGATCACATCTCTCGTGTCCAACTTTCTCTGTTTACATATTGAAAGCTCTAACTCCAATCGACAGATCGAACAACTATCTTCAACTCAAAACTTCAATTTACTGGTGCGGCGAAGTCTTCGGGTCGGCACGAAGATTTTCCCCCACAATGTAAGCTTATATAATTGAAATAGACAAGATTTAAATCGAAACAAACATTCATTCAGCACAGAGTTTACATCAGGGGTAGAACATTTTAAGATGTCTAGCATTCCAAGCTATTGGCAGCCTATCTCTCTCTGGTGAGATTAGACGATAAGATCCTTTGTCTCCTACGGATTCGATGATGTAGGGTCCTTCCCAGTTGGGAGCTAGTTTTCTGCTACCATGTTTTCTTGTGTTAGAGAAGACCGCACTGAGGACTAGATCTCCAATGTGGAACTGTCTTCTTTTAACTTTTCGATCGTAGGCCTGCTTGATTTTCTGTTGATAGTTGGCGACACGAACAGTTGCCCGGTTACATAGCTCTTTTAAGAAGTCAAGAGCATTGATACGGAGCTTGTTGTTTATTCATTCATCAATCGCCTTAGTCTTCAAAGTTGGGGAGAGAGTCTTGGTTGGAAGAATTGCTTCTGACCCGTAAGTTAGGGGGGAGGGCGAAAATCCAGTCGATCATCGAGGAATGGTCCGATATCCCCAGAGGACCTCCGGTGGGATTTTCTCCCATAACCCCTTTTTGTCCCCCAACTTCTTTTTGAGAAGACCAAGGATTGCTCTATTGGAAGCTTTGGCTTGTCCGTTACATTGTGGATACCTCGGAGTGGAGTAGAAAAGCTTGATTCCGTAGTTCAGGCAGAACTCCTGAAATTTATCTGAATCGAATTGAGCTCCGTTGTCGGCAACAAGTACTTGAGGTGTGCCAAATGTGGAGAATATGTGTGCCTAATGAATTTGATAACCTCGTCGTCTGTTTCTCGAAAGAGTGGCACAGCCTTAACCCATTTGGTGAAGTAGTCAGTGGCCAACAATAAGTACTTCTTCTTGCTTGGAGATAGAGGGAATGGACCCAGGAAGTCCAACTCCACTGATGGAAAGGCCAGGGACTTGTCAAGGGATGTAGTTCGTCTACCGGGAGATGGATCGCTTGGGCGTGTCTTTGGCAGGGATCACATCTTTGAACGAACCAACTTGCGTCTTTCACCATAGTTGGCCACCTTGAAGTTTGACTTTGGCTTCGAGTGATCTTCCGCCAAAGTGATTGCCACAAGCTCCAGAATGGATTTCGGCTAGGATCCCTTTTGTTTGCCCAGGACGAACACATTTGAGAAGTATCTCTCCATGTGATTTGAAGCAGAGATTCTCCTCTCAGAGGCTATAGAACGGAAGCTTTCTTCGAAGGGTCTTAGCTTGGGCCAGATCTTTCGGTATTTTGCCTAGTTTGAAGAAGCCAAAGAGTGATTGTCTCCAATCTGTGGGTACATCTGCCAAGGTAAGAGTGAAGGTTGGCTGTCTCCAACCCTAGAGTCTTTAGTCATGGTAATGATTTGTTGTTCGATGGTAGTTTTGGGTGACTTTTGATAGTCGATCTGAATTCGCCTTTCTTCGAGGGAGTCTCCAAGTACTGAAGCAGCATTGGCTAGTGCGTCGGCTTCTCGATTTTCGTCTCTCAGAATTTGCATGAATTCAATATCCAGGAATCGTTGCTTGTGTTGCTGCACCAGAACTAGATAGTGTTGCATCATCTCTCCTCGTGCTTTGTAGACTCCGTTGATCTACCTGATTATTAGGTGGGAGTCGCTATAAACTGTGAGATGGTCCACCCCCAGGGTTTCGGCCATCTCCAGTCCAGAAATGAGTGCTTTGTACTCGGCTTCGTTGTTGGTAGCATTGAATTCGACAAGAGTTATCTTTTGGAGATGATCGAGTTCGGGGGATATCAAGACTATCCCAATTCCCGAACTGATCGTGCTTGAGGCTCTATCAGTATAAAGCTTGCATCTAGTTGACAAAGTAGTAGGAACCTCAGGGCTCAGATTGATGGTCTCAGGATCAGAATTGAGGGGAGGTTTTTCACCATCGTCGAGGTGCATCTCGATATCATTCTCTAAACTGATGGGATCCTCAACGGGGAAGTCGGCAAGAAAGTCTATAATTACTTGCCCTTTGATGGAAACTCGAGGTTCGAACTGGACACCGAGGGAGCTCATCTCGATCACCCACTTAGTCATTCGACCAGCTCGTCCTACCTTGTCGAGGATGTCTTTGAATGGGTGCTCTAAGACGACCGTAATCGGGTGGAAAATGAAGTAAGGTTGGAGTCTTCTCGATATCGTAAGCAATGCCAACGTGACTTTTTCTATATTTAAGTAGTGAGTTTCTGCCGGAAGAAGGGTATGATTGATGTAGTAGATGGGGCGCTCAATACCTTCTCTTCTGCTGACCAGAACTGCGCTAATGGCTTAATCGTTGATAGCGAAATAGAGCCAGAGTTCTTCTTTCGGCAATGGATCCGTTAGGATAGGAGCCCGGGCAAGAAAATATTTGACGCTCTGGAAGGCTTGCTCGCAAATTGGATTCCATCCGGATGTGTCTTATCGAAAGACTTAGAGATAAACCGATTGAGAGCAACTAATCGTCCTGTATGGCGTTGCACTTCTTTTCGATTGGAGGGTGAGGCATTTCAAGAATTGCTCGAATTTTATCGGGGTTCGCTTCAATGCTTCTCCTAGTCACCAGGTGACCTAGAAATTTCCCCGATTGAACTCCGAAGGTACACTTGGCTGGATTAAGCTTCATGCAGTACTTTCGGAGGACTTGGAATGTTTCTGCCAGATCAAAGAGACGATTCTTATGACTAAGGCTTTTAGAAAGGAGATCGTCGACATAGACTTTGACATTACAGCCGATTTGCTCTTTGAACATCTTCGTGACTAACCTCTGATAAGTGGATCCAGCATTCTTGAGGCCAAAAGGTATAACATTGTAGCAATAGAGGCCTCTGTCTGTCACGAAGCAAGTATTCTCTTGATCGTCGAGGTGCAGAGGAATTTGATTGTACCTAGAGTATCTATCTATGAAAGATAGAAGCTCGAGCCCAGCAGTGGCGTCGACGAGTCTGTCTATTCTTTGCATGGGGAATGGGTCTTTGGGGCAAGCTTGGTTGAGGTTTGTGAAGTCGATGCATACCCTGATCTTTTCATTCTTCTTAGGAACCGTGATGATGTTGGAGATCCTAGTTGGGTACTCTACTTCACGGATGAAGCCTGCCGTGAGCAACTTGGTGATCTCCTCTTGAACAGCCATCGAGCGCTCTGGGTGAATCGTCCGAAGCTTTTGTTTGATAGGTTTTGCTCCTTCTTTGATGGCGAGCCGATGGCACGCATCATCTGGATTGATCCCGGGCATGTCTTCGAAGCACCATGCAAAGACGTCGATGTTAGACTGGAGGAAGGATACCATGTCTCGTGCTTCTGTGTCGCCGAGACTTGTACCAACGAATGTTTCTCGAAGTAGATCACTATTGCCAATGTTTACTCGGGTGATTTCTTCAATTAAAGGGGAAGACTCCCACTCGACAGCCGGAGGTTCTGCCAGTGGAGGCTTCTTTGGTTGCTAACTCGAGGAAGGGCCAGCTTCTTCTCTTGCACGCTTTGGCGGAGCGAGATCTACCCGGCGATCTATCTTTGCTGCAGCGGCTTCACAAGATCGCCTAGCTTGTTGATCACCTCGGATGCAGATAATGCCCTCCCCTGTTACGAATTTGAGAAGTTAATGGTACGAGGAGGATATAGCATTGACCTGCTAAAGGAAAGGTCGCCCAAGGATGATGTTGTAATTGGAAGTACCTTCAACAATAGCGAATCACACGGAGACTCGAGTCTCTCTGCTGAGATCCAGGGTGAACCGGGATTTGCCCATGGTCATGCTCTGCTCACCGTTGAAGCCGGTAATGACCATGGGGACGACGTCCAGGCTCGAGTACTTATGTCCCAGATGCTTGAAGCAATCTAAGAATACAATATCGATCGAGCTACCGGTGTCGATAAGGATACGGTTAACAGTACTTTCGTCGATGATGAGCCACAGGATGAGGGGATCCCGATTTGGAGTATGCACTCCTTGGAGATCGGAGTCGTTGATAATGATTGATAACCACGACAAGCCCTTGATAGGTTTCTCGATCTAGGTATCTTCCTTGTTTACTGTAGAGCGAACGTTGAAGATGCATCGAACTTGTCGATCGACTTCTTTCCTGGTCAGGATTTGATGGTGCAACGCTCTGTGAATACCGAAGACGTTAGCTCGTACAACGACTGGCGATGAGCTGATCGAGATGCGGTGGACCCAACAAGCTTCCTTTCCTTTTGATAAGGAAGGTGGGCGTTTGTCCCGTCCGTTCTTGACGAACTCTCGGAGGTGGCCTTCACGCAACAAGTCTTCCAAGTGATACTTTAGTTGAAAGCATTGACTGGTTTGATGACTGTGGCTGCGATGAAAGTCGCAGTAAACAGATTTATCGACAGTGAGCTTGGTATCAGGTTGCAGAGGATTCGGCCGTCGAAGAAATTCCTCATGTTGAATATGGTCGAGAATCTGCTTGATCGGGAGGGTCCAATCGGTGAATGTTGTTTTCTTCAATGGCGATCTATGGCCGTCTTCTCTTGGTCGCTTGGCTAGTGGAAGTGCCGATGCTTTTGCATTGTGAGCTTTGGCCATATGTTTGGGTGCTTCCCTATCGGTGGGTCACCGTCTGGTCTCACGTCCCTTCCGGGTGATTTGATCATCTTCGACCTCAATCTCCCTCTGGATTCAATCGAACATAGAGCCGAGAGAAGGCAGAGGGTTGCAGATGAAGTCGTTGTAGGTGTGCAGATCAGATCGGAGGGCATTTTCGAATGCCAGCATAATGGCCTCGTCGTCAAGATGTCGTTCGGAAAGGGCAGCATGCTCATTACGGAATCTTCACGTAAAGTTGTGAAGACTTTCATCGGCTCCCATCCTCAAATGATACAGAGAATCCAGCTTCTTCTCTGGTTTGAGGTTGAGTTGATAGTGTTGCACGAAGTGGTTCGCAAGGACTCCGAACTAGGTGATTGATACAGCACGAAGGTTATGATACCAATCGAGAGAGGGCTCGTCGAGGCTTCCGGCGAAGGTTCGGTAGAGCACATTGTTTTCTTCCTTGTGTGACGTTAAAGCCTACTTGAATACTAGAATGTAGAGAGTTGGATCTCCCTTCAAGCAGTTGAACTTTGGCAGCATTGGGTTCTCCAGCCCCTAGGGAAGGGTGCCTGAAATAGACTTCGGTGGAGAGGTCCTGTCGAAGAATATCCTTCTCTATGACTCAGTCCCAGTCCTTGCTGTTGGACTAGGGGTAAGATCGAGAGGTCTTGATCCGCATCTTGGATTGTCGCTGGGCGGGCTCGGTCATGAAAATCGATTTGGGTATCTCGATGAAGGGGAGGTGACAGAGAGAAATGGCCTCTCGATGCAGTTTCTTTCGTCTGATGCCTCACTCGTAGATTGGGTTTGGACTGTGTCTACCTAACACAATTACGGCCTGAAGATGATTGCGAGGATTGATCGTCGATTCGATCCCAAACACTCTGCTTCTGCTGAGGGAGTAGGCTCGTGTCGGCTTCTCTCTTGGTTCGCATGACCGATTTCCTGGCTCATAGACTTCTGTTGCTCGGAGTGGACAGATCGTCAAGGTAGATCGGCTCCTTCGTTAAGAGAAGGGATAGGAAGAACAACCCCAGCGTCGGAGGCTGCCTTCTTAATAGCGTCTCTCTCAGCAGTAAGAGTGGCGTTCTGTTTCGCCAATTGCAGCAGTTGAAAATCGAGCGTCGAGATCTGATAAGTTGGCGGATGATCTTCCGTTGGTGTAAGAGTAGTTTGACCGATTGACTATCGAAATGTGGTGGGGGAATCGGTCGATCGATCGATCTCCCATTTCCTGAATGAACTGCTATATTGGGATGAGTAAGAGGAAGTCCGAAGTTAAGTCGTTGACTCATTGATCGTGTTTTCGGGCGAGGTTGGTTCTATCGAGTGTTACTTCCCTCTGGATGATCCTGATGCCTTGACTTCGCCATTTAGTGAAAGCGGAGGAAACAACCAGATTGCCAGAGTTCGATTGGTTGTCTACTCAACCGAGGGGGCTGGGAAGTATGGTTATCAAGATCAGCTATCTGCTTAACCAATCTGATATTATAGTAGAGCGAAGTGAGCTTCTTGTTGGATCCCATAGACGGTGCCAAATTGTGGGGGATGATCTCCGTACCGACCCGAAGACTCCGTCCAACTAGTCAATCTAGTCGAGTCGAAGGTCTGATCAAACGTACGTCTAGTCTGCAGGTTCGGAGGTTGATGTCTTCGAGTTGAACTTCTGAATGGTCGATAGATTGCTAACACGAGATGTTGTCTCGGAGTTCAGCCGAAGCCTATGTCTCCGTGCTATAAGAAGCAACCTGAATTCACTAACACTTGGATTGAAGTGACCTCGACAGGCCGAGTGTCACTGGTTTCTCTTCTAAAAGAAGATCGAAAGGTAGGAAGGTCAGAGCTCTGGTTTTTTTCGAAGTCTGATTCAGAAATCAGATATTTGATCCTGTTACATTTGCTGGGCCTGCTATTTATAAAGTTTTTTGGAAAGAAACTAGGGTAGAAGGCGGTTCCTACCGCCTTTGTCTGAGTTTCGGTAGAGGGCCGGTGGATCCTGCAGTCATCTCTGTGGACCTCAGGCAGGGCTGGTGGGTCTCCCTGTCGTCTCTGTGGACCCCCAGGCAGGGTTGGTGGATCCCGTTGTCGTCTCTGTTGACCCCCAAGCAGGGCTGGTGGGTCCCGTTGTCGTCTCTGTGAACCCCCAGACAGGGCTGGTGGGTCCCGTCACGGGGCGTTGGCCAAAATTTTCACCCACAATCATCTTCCTCAAAGCCCTACAGAAAATGGATCTCGCCAGAATGTCGTGCATCTCTCCTTGATGTGAATCAGGACGGAGAAGGGAGGGCGATGCGATGACAGTTCTCGAGGAGGAGGCCTTGGATTGCACAGATCTGGCCGTGTCATTGGCGGAGCTCTGAGATCTGGCCATACCATACCTATAGAAGGTGTGTCCGATCTTTTTGAACTGAAAACAGTCCAGGGGGTTTCGACAGATCGAGATGTCACGGTCATGCTCCCCACACTAGAAGCAACGTCGGTCGATCCACCTCCCAGATTTTGCGACCTGTGGGGCGTGGATCTCCGGATCCCCTGTCACCTCCTCGGGTTGCGAACTACCTCCAAGTAAGATGCTAGAGCATTCACCTGAGGGGGGGCTGTGAATGATTTTGGAGGTAGAATGGGTCTCACCACCGAGACTCCTATCTCAGGAATGATGATCACCATTAGTACCTCACCACCGATTCCCCCTGCAACCTGACATTCGTCCTGAGAGCAGCCCATCCCCCCCCAGGATCCGTCGTCAACTCACTAAGAAAATTTTGCTTAAGGTCGTTGACCCACCAATATATGAGACCAACCGCATGAGGTTGTCGTCTTGATGTTTTCAGTGATTGCTAGCAAATGGACCAATAATTTCCTACATGATCTACGTAATCAATTTTTCATTTTTTCATTTCTTTCTTATATTGCGGTTGCGTGGATATTCTCTCATCTTTAGTTCTGTGTCTTGTTTTTGTTCTTAATAGTTGGACATGTTCTTTTAAATGCCCTGATGTAATGAGAAAATTTTGGTTTATTAATAATAAAATTGAATAATTTATTTCTCCTTCTACTTTATCATTATTTACGATCTATTTATTAATATAATAATAATAATAATAATATCCTAATTATCTATATTTTTTATTAATATATTTATTTAAGCTGATGAAAAATCCAGGCGTTACAACAAGCCTTCGGGCTTGGGACCTTAATCGGTATAACAAAAATGAGGCAAAAGCTATCGTCCTTTCCCCACTTTCTATAAGAGTTAGGCTTAGGCCCACTTGAGTTGTGTAGGCAGGCTTATCCCCTAGTCTCCATGTTAACCTCCTCGAATACTTAAATATATAATCGGGGTGTTGGCCTTAATATAGGTGAGATAACAACACCACAGAAGTCTAACTTATAATACCGCTTGAGACTGCGTGGCTACGTACAGTTATTGACTAGCAATTAACACCAGACCAGCACGTTTGGTGAGAGATTTAACTTGTGTAGCCCCATAATCCTGCGCGGCTGGGTTAGAGTCAAGGCGGAGTGGTTGTCTGTTATAGTAGCCTAGTATAGTGAGATAACAATACCACAACTTAGTCGTTGGAAATCTAACTCGTAAATCACTAATTACTTGTGTGGCTGTGTAGAGTTAGGACTAGTAATGATACTTGGCTTGTGTGGCTGGTGGGAGTTTTGGTGGCTCGTGTAGACCCTTGGCCTGCGTAGCTGGGGCAGAGTTGACTCGTGTAGATCCTTGATCTGCGTGGCCATGGCAGAGCATAAGAAATTATAATTGTCCGTTACAGTAACTTATACTAGTTAAGGTGAATACGACATTGGTTTATAATAATGGTTTAGGATACAATTAGTGTTGTGGAGTGCATGAGCTATTCGAGGTACGATATTATTGAGATACGATACTGATTGAGGTATGATTATTATTTGAGATTCAATACTATTCGAGGTACGATATTAACTTATGACATATGTCGGATGTGAATAATACTTAGGCACCATGTTATATGTTATCAATTTTTTAATAAATTATTAGAGTGGCTCTCATTAAGTCACTTAGTCTTTCTAAGTGACTCAAGGTTTATGCATTTTCATTGTTGTGCGCAAACCAGGTACAAGAAGGAGTTAAGTTCGTGGTCTAGGTAGACATACGTGTGTAATGAGATAACGACTTTTAGGAGCTGATGAGTTACTGTGGTGGTGCTGCGGAGTACACCGAAACCAGAGCGGGAATAATGAACTTAAAAGGGCTGGTCTTAGATTAGTTGAATGTTGGAATCATTGTAATACTTATCCCAATAATGGTTTGTAAAGACATTTGATTAATATAGAAAGTTTACTCATATGGATATGTTATTTTGCATCGTGATACCAACCGTTTTTGTTAATAATAATATAAAAATAATCAGTGTAAGGAGCCTTTAAGGTTAATTCAAAGTGGTTGTGAAGAATGGCTTGCCCTTCGAGTTCGAACATCATGCTCCCGTGAGAGCAACACTCTTAGAAGGGTTAGGGATCTATCTCCCTCATTCCAATTGTGATATAATGAACAGTTGAGTGATACGATCTTTTCTCTTTCTTTCTCTCTCATAATGGATTTTATGTCGTCCTTGCGAGGATATGACCGTACGTCGGGTGTCTTTGGTGTTCCACTGTTGTCAGGCTATGGGTTAGTCCCTTTAGGGGCATGACTCTCGATCGGACACCTTATGGTTCGAGCTTACATCTTATGCATTGGGTCAAGCCGAGCAAAGAAGAATAGATTAAACATAAAAGATTTGTTATCCTTTTGCAAAAAAAAAAATGGTAATCATTTCACACCTTGGGTCTGCTATCACAGAAGAAAATTTCGGGCGTGACAATGAGTATCTTTAGTTTACCGCCATAAAAAAAACATGTCGTAGTTGTTAGGATATATCATTGTAGAAGGACGGATGTCAGATAAACATGTAGTACAAAATTTCAAACCAACTAGATTTATGAAGGGATTAGATATGATGAGATATTATTGCACAGCCAAGATTCTTCAATAATTCAAGAGGAGGCTATTGTAGGTACATAAAAATAGACCACCACGTGTCATCATCACATAGGAAGTTGTGAGATGGTATGACAAAGAGGAATAACTAGCAGTGAAATAGAAATGTAGATAATAATTTGCATGACTATTTCCTCTGTAATATAAGAAGCAGAGGAAAATAGTATATAGAAGTGGACACTCTACAAAACATGTATTAATCAAAGAACTCTTTGGATTTCCTCAACACTTGTATACCAGAACTGGGTATGACTTCTCTAAAAAGAGTCGCCATATTTTTGTAAGACTTCTCCTGCAAGATTCATCGGGATTACCTTAATCGTTAAGTATTGACAAGCTAACAAGCAAGTGGTAAGAGGTAATTATAATATATTAACGTGAACAACATAAGTATAACAGAATGATAGTTGTATCGTCTTCTCCGATAAAGATTATGCAAGTAGATGATTGGAGAATATGGTGGTGTGATGAATATGATGACATACATCCTGTCAATAATTATATTTTTGACCATATCTGTAACCACTTTGACCATCGGAGCCTATAAATCGGAGGCCATGGCTCCATTTGAAGGGGACGAATCATGTAGTAAAGGATCCTATAAACGTAGATTAGGAGGAAAGAAAAGGACGTCTGAGAGAGAAGGAGAGTGATAATAGCTGTTATTGTCTCATATTGTTGATCTAAGACCTTGTATTCTTAAATTGTTAGTCGATTTATCTCTACTGTCACCCGTGATTTTTTCCTCTCGCCTGGTGAGGGTTTTCAAGTAAAATCCCTATATTGTGCTATGTTTCCTCGTGATCATTATTGATTTCATCATATCAAAATCTTGATCATTGAGTTAATCAACTTTACACTGATCCTCTACCATTTTGGTCGATATTATTTCTTTGATTGTTTTGTCTGATTTGATCTTGTGACGAACAAGATCCAATAAGCTAATAGCCAAGAGCCAAGACTCCTGAGGCGGGGATGCCAAATTGGATGAGGTGAGAAGTACAAGGCCACGAGTTAGCCCCACATCGTTTGGAGAGAAGGAGATCCTAAACTACTTATATAATTTCCCCTCCTAAACATAAAAGACGCGTTTTAAAACCGTGCGTCACTACGGAATTCGTAAGAACTTCGTAGTTAAGCGTGCTCGGGCGAGAGTAGTACCAGGATGGGTGACCCCCTGGGAAGTTCTCGTGCGGGCACGGACAAACCGGACAATATCTTGTGTATATAGGGCGGATGTTACAAAATGGTATCAGAGCTGGTTCTCCTCGGGATGGGGGGGTCTAACTCTACACGAGGACGTGTAGCCTTAAGGGGGGTGGATTGTGACGACCAAGATCCAGTAGGCCATTAGCCAAGAGTCAAGACTCCTGAGGCGGGGATACCAAGATGGATGAGGTGAGGTGAGGTGTACAAGGCCACGAGTTAGCCCTACATCGCCTGGAGAAATGGAGATCTTGAGCTACATATATAATTTTTCCTCCTTAACATAGAAGACGCGTTTTAAAACCATGCGCCGCTACGGAATTCGTAAGAACTCCGTAGTTATGTGTGATCGGGCGAGAGTAATACCAGGATGGTTGACCCCCCAAGGCAAGGCCCAAATAGATCACCATATTTTTTATGGCAAAAGGTACTCCAAGGGCCCCCTGGTTGATAAGCAACTGAAACACCCTCTTACCCATAAAGAGCATGTTTGAAGAGGGGCCCTGCAGGAACCCACGGGAGAGAGAGAGAGAGAGAGAGAGAGAGAGAGAGAGAGAGAGAGAGAGAGAGAGAGAGAGAGAGGGAATCAAAAATTTGAAATGGGGTGGTTACGGGTTGCAATAGACTTCAAAAACCCAAAAATCCGATACAAACTCAACTCGACACATCGAGTATAGATACATATTTTGTACTCGAAACATGGTTTGGGTAGGGTATGGGTATAGGAACTCTACCCATTGACTTTTAGGTGTGGGTATGGGTATCCCAATACCCATACCTATACCCAAAACCCGATTGGCCCTCTAACCTGTGTATACTTAGATGATAAAGTTCAACTCAAAACCCATTGTCATATACCTAAATTATAATCACTTATATCCCTACCCAAGCTTATACTATGCTAAAACCATTGCAATAAGAAACCAAAAGAGATTCTTAAGATTGTATTGTGATACATTGAATTTTTTTTCTCAAGTAATCTATATAATAAGGGGCGACGGTTTTGTGCTGACTAGACAAGACAGAATAAAAAAGCTGACTAGGACAAGCTGATTGGACAAAAATAAACCGAATAGATTTAACCATTTGTTAAAAAATCAATGCATGATCTCTCCTTGGTTTCAAATCCCAACCCATGCCATTTAAACTACACTAAACCCCTAAAATCCCTACTCATTGAAATTGCACTAAACCTGATCGTTCATCCCGTGATAGTTGTTTGCATCAACGACTATAAACCCGCATGCTGAAATTTTGACTGCCCCAAATTAACCATCAGGTCGATCTCGAGGAATCCGTTCGAACAGAGATAACTGTGATTGATTGATTATAGTGGATGGGGAGTTGGTCGCGCCGAAGGCGGCCGCTTCGTGCCAATCGGCACGAGTGAGGAAATGGGTGTCCCTATGAATGCCGGTGTTGTCGTCGAAAGTGTTTTGTTGGCGTCGAAGACGGCCTGCTGCAGTGCCGACAGGTGTGTTGCTGCCGAAGGTGGCCCGCTGCAGTGCCAACAGGCACTGGTATGCACTAGTACATATATGATGGAGTAAAAGAGAAAAAAGAGACAAAATTAATTATACCCAATTCATATACGAAACCCGAACCAAAACCCGAAACTCGAATGGGTATGTATCCTCTTCTACCCGAATGGGTATGGACCCTGCCATGCCCGAGTGGGTATGGGTATAGGTAGGAGTAGGGTTTGGACCCGAACCCGACCGATTGCCACTCCTATGCTCTAGCGGGGTGGTTGTACTACAGGGGTTGTTTATGTAAATATGCTCATTGTTAAATTGTTGGGTGTCGATAGAGGGACCCGGGTCCGGCTGTCCGCCACCGACTCACCAAACCTCGTTTTTCCGCGCCAGGCCTCCCCTGTGCTTCTACCTCGGCGCGCCATTTCTTGCAAACTGAACCCCCACCCCAACCTTCGCTGATCCGGGAGGGAGGTAGATCAGAGCCCTCGCATCCCTGCTCTTCGATCATGGCTTCTGGTCAGGACGCCTCCGGGACCACCCTCATGGATCTCATCACCTCAGATCCGTCTGCCGCCGCCGCCGCCGCCGCCGCTTCCTCACCGGGACCGGCTCCCACCACCCTCCCCAGGGCGCCGACCCCGGATCGGCTCGGCAAGCCGGTGGCTGCAGATCGGAAGACGAAGAGGGGCACCTTGATGCAGTTCCAGAGCGACACCATCGCGGCCGCAAAAGCTCTCAACCCGGTCAGAACCAATCCCCAGAAACAGAAGAAGAAGGTCAACTCCTTCCCCTCCAATTGTCTATCCCCCCCATTTGACAATGTCTGATTGTTAATATTTCGAATTATTATTATTATTATCATTTTATTTTTGGGAGTAATTGCATCTATTTGACAATTGGCAGCTACAGACGATCTCTAATTGTTACTTGTTTTTTTTTTTTGCAAAAGAATTGTTACTTGGTTGATATAATCTTTTTTCTTCTTATTTTTTCATGGGATTTATGGTCTCCCTAACATTGCAACACCTTTGATCATACTTTGAGTGTTTAGCGCCCGGTCTCGTATGCTCAGTTGGCACGAAGCATTCATGAACTTGCGGCTACATCGGATCAGGTTTCTGTTAGCTTTGCTTCATATGCAGTATTTAGAGCAGATTCACCAATATTTGATACTGCTGTTGTTTGTGTTTAGAAAAGCTCCCAGAAGCAGTTAATTAATCATGTGTTCCCCAAACTTGCTGTATACAACTCAGTGGATCCTTCTTTGGCGCCATCGCTTCTTATGGTATGCCTTCATATCCTCCATTTTTTGACTTTATAACAGGATTTTCTACATACAATCATATGCAGCCTATGAGCGCACTTGTTATTGGCAAAAGATTGGAGGTTTTGAGCATGCAAATTCAGGCGTTAAGCTGAGAGTGGAATTGCTTGCAAATTCATGATTAATCACAGCATAGTTGAGTCATAAATACAAGCATTAAGCTGAGAGAGTGGAATTGCTTGCAAATTCATGATTAATCACAGTATCATCATATCTTCATGCCTTCTTTCTGTTGTTAACATGATCTCTAAGATCGGATGAAGGATTGAACATTGCTTCGTAATCTTGCATCAACAATTTCTTGAGACACTTGGGCACTTCCACAAACTTGTTGGATGAATAAAGGGGTCATGTTTGAATCTTTGATACATAGTTTATAGTACACCTCTCCAAAATGAATTAGACATCACTGTATTGCACACTTTAACAATCATTGGTTTGGTGATCCAATCACTTGTAGTCCACACACTAGAAATGAACAGTTCCCTTAGGGCATTCTTGTGCATATACAAATTATGCAAGGTGAGAAAACTATAACAAATATAGTAACTGCAGTCCGCAAAAGATCTCTGCCATTTGTCTTCTCTCTTTTTTTAAGCAATTCCTCTCCAAGCAGGAGAGGATGGGGTTAAGCCATACCCCAAGCTAGTTGTCTTCTTTCTCATGGCACTAATGAGAAGAGTGTGCCTGTAGACGAAGGTGGTCACCGCTCTTGCCTTGCTTATAATTCCTTTAGACTTCCTCATCCCACTAAGATCTTCAATCATCAAATCTAAGCAATGGGTGGCGCAAGGAGTCTAATGCAAATGTAGCCTTTCATCCATTAGCTATGTACTGATGGCTACATAAGCAGAAGCATGGTCGGTAACCACTTGGACCACATGTTGCTCTCTTATCTTCCCGATACGATGTTTAATTGCTCAAAGAGGTATCTTGCATTGTGTATTTTATCACATCAATGGACTCCAAAAATTTGTGCCTTCAAGAGAATTCACCAAGCAATTCATTAAACTCTTCCCCCTTTTACCTGTCCAACCATTGGACATAAGTGTGCACCCATATTTCTGCCAAGCTTTCATATGCTCATTACACATCTCCTTTGTTCTCCGTACTTCAGCAGCTAGCAGAGGTTCCCTCAACTCATGGTAGGAGGGAGGTTTGTACCCCGGCCCGTTTTGCCATATCGCTTCAACCATAACTTGAAAGCTTGTTAACTTGGCTGTATTGAAAGGTATCCCTACTTGGTAGAACCATCTAGCGACATATTCATTTGCTCTCACTCTTGCCTCTTTCTTGTAGTGATTTTCAATCGTAATTTGGGCTTGTTTTCCACGAGCCTTCTCCTCAAAAACTTCCTTGGGACTTGACCTCACAAAACTACCATAGGCCCTCTTGTAGTTGTATTTGGATTCTGTCTTTGCAAACAAATCCAGCTTGAAGATAAACTTTTTTGTTCAGGATTGATGAATATAACCTCGTTATCTCCTTCATCTTGTTACCATGGGTCTTCTGAAGAAACAAAATTCTTATCCAGCTTCTTCATCTTATTCTTGATCATGTATCATGCATCTCTTTTGCAATCTTAGTCCTTGTATTAAGACACTTTACAATGTTTCTGTAGCCTCTAACCAAATATTCCTTTTGTATCTTGATTTCCCCCCATTGTACGTTTTTCTATAAAGTTCACAAAAAATCGTGTTTTTGTCATGAACATCAATCCAATGAGCATACTTCCATGAAGAGTCCTTAGATTTGGCCTTCATCGTTGGTTGATTAGCCTTATTAACAGAACTAGAAGCTATAGAACCATTTTATCTCAACAACATATAATTAAGCAATCAAGCACAATTGCACAAATATTAAAATATACAATTGATCGTAAGAAACCCTAGCAGTAAAAGAGCCATCGTTTACTCGTCTCACATAAGAATCTCCTCAACCTCATAAGGACCAAGCATTATATTCTTCTACTTTGTATATCTCGTGAGGCGAATTATTCGTCTCACATCAGTCATATGGCATATAAACTCAACCTATCAGCCGAGCCTTTCTCCAGTGGTTCCTTCGGCTTAATTCCTTTTCCCCGAGATGCCCATAGTGTTTTGAGCGTATCCAGAGTGTAATGAACAATATTAAGTTTGTGCTACAAATTTGGGAGCGAAAAGGAATCAAGCACATTACCAATAGTGGTAGGATCGGTTACAAGCTTTGCTACGAGGTCTTGAAGATCATTGTGCATTTCTATATCTAGCTGTGCCTTCAGTGGATCTTGTGCCACCTGTTTTGCCTTTACATTCAACATAGCACCAGAGGCACTTGTTGAGCTCCCACCATCAGAGGAGCCACCACTACCGACAACCTTGCACGAGGAACCTCCGCCACTAGTTGAGCCTCTTCTTGTCGCATCACTTTCTGTAGAGTCTCCTCACCTAGTTGAGCTTTCAACAGAGTTACCACCCGTAGTTTACTCCAGAGAGACGATCCTTATAAGTTATAACTAGGGGTGCACACGGTTCGGTTTGGACCGGTTCCGGGATGAACTAAGAACCGAACCGGTCCTAACGGTTCTCAAATATTTGGAACCGGAACTGGACTGTGGGAGCATGGAACCAGACCGGACCGAACCATATAAAACCGGTCCAGTTCGGTTTGGTTCTCCGGTTCCACTAGTTTTTTGTGCACTCTTAGAAGTTAGAATAGGTCCATCATTGGAGCATATAGAAATAAAAAAATATATTTCAAAACCGAGGAAACAACAAGTAATCCTAAAGCCAGATATATGATACTGTTGTGGAGATCAACAGGGCGTTGCATAATGACCCGACCCACATCACCTTTATTACCCGACCCGTGAATGATGCATATACATGAACCGGTTCGGTTCGGTTCAGATAACCGGCACCCAGAACTGGTAACCGAACCGGTCCCCTACGGTTTTGCACTTTGGGAACCAGAATTGAATCGATCCTGCTAGAAACTGAACCAAACCGTATGGTTCGAACCGGTTTGGTTCGGTTCTCCGGTTCCACTGATTTTTTTATACACCCCTAGTTATAACACGTCTACTTTCTTGGGACAGAGCTGTATGAGCAAATATTTTATTTTCACTCAAGTACAAATTTCAAAGGACTCGCTTAGAGGGAGCGGAGTACAAAATATATATCAGGAGATTGCGGGGAAATCCGTCTAAGATCTTTTGATACTCAATTTCGAAGTACAAAGATTACAACAAGTAAGAAAAATGAAAAGAGAAGAGCGTTGCGGTGCTTGATCCTTCCGGGCTTTGCTCGTGATCGGCTAGGGGCTTTGCTTTACTCTTCTTCTTCTAAAATCTTCACTTGTTCTTCGCTCGTTCTTCGACTTGCTTTGGACTTGAATCTTCAATTTTTATTCTTCTTCTTCGATCTTCGATTTTCTTTGGTTTGCTTCGATCTTCGATCCTTCTTCTCCGGGATTTCTTGGAGCTTTGAAGTATCTTCAGTCGGGAGCTTTTTAGATTCTTGTTGCTATGGCCAAAGATGCTTTCTCTTTTTGTATCCCTCCTTTTATAAGGGTCGAAGTAGTTATTGTAGAGAATAACTACTTCGGATGGTTGAAGCAACTTCCCGGTAGTTTCTATAACTCCCTTGGATGGTTAGAGAAACTTCCAGGTGGTTTACATAACTTCTTGATGATTAGGATAATATTCAAGTGGTTTTGTAACTTCCACTGGTAGTTAATCCTTTTGAGTTTGAGTGAACTGGTCTGATTAAGACGACTTGTGGTTCGGGTCTTGAATCTGAATCGACTTACTGCGACTCAAATTTTAACAAGGTTAACTCTTGATCCGGTCTTTTTCTGACTTGGTGGACTCAACGAGTCTGTTGAATCTAGCGTAAGCTTACTTGTAGGAGCTTGAGTTTGATTATTCTTCGGCTTTGTATATCGGCTTGTCGAAGGATGCTTATCTCTAAGTATTATTCAACTGACTTAGATATAACCTTTGGACGATAGGGATATATCACTTTTCTTACTCTCTCATTTTCCAGACTTAGTCAAATTTCAGAGTGTAACGAAGAATTTCCCTGATCACTAGAGAAATAGTGTCTTCCAGACTTAGTCAATTTCTGAGTGTAGAGAAAAATTTCCTGGTCATCAGGGAAATAATGCTTTCCAAACTTAGCCAAATTTCAGAGTGTAAGGAAGAATTTCCTTGATCATTAGGAAATAGTGCCTTCCAGACTTAGTTAATTTCTGAGTGTAGAGAAAAATTTTCCTGGTCATCAGGGAAATAATGCTTTCCAGACTTAGCCAAATTTCTGAGTGTAAGGAAGAATTTCCCTGATCACTAGGAAATAGTGCCTTCCAGACTGTCAATTTCTGAGTGTAGAGAAAAATTTCCCTGATCATCAGGGAAATAATGCCTTCCAGACTTAGCCAAATTTCTGAGTTTGGGTCGAGATTTTCCTGGTCATCAGGGAAATAATGCCTCCCAGACTTAGTCAAATTTCAGAGTGCAGATTGAGATTTTCCTGGTTACTAGGGAAATAGTGCCTTCCAGACTTTGTCAAATTTCTGACTGTAGAGAAAGATTTCCCTGATCATCAGGGAAATAATGTCTTCAGACTTAGCCAAATTTCTGAGTATAGATCGGGATTTTCCTGGTCATCAGGAAAATAATGCCTCCCAGACTTAGCCAAATTTCCGAGTGCAGATCGAGATTTTCCTAGTTACTAGGGAAATAGTGCCTTCCAGACTTAGTCAAATTTCTGACTGTAGAGAAAGATTTCCCTGGTCATCAGGGAAATAATGCTTTCCAGACTTAGCCAAATTTCAGAGTGTAAGGAAGAATTTCCCTGATCACTAGGGAAATAGTGCCTTCCAGACTTAGTCAATTTCTGAGTGTAGAGAAAAATTTCCCTGGTCATCAGGGAAATAATGCCTTCCAGACTTAGCCAAATTTTTGAGTTTGGGTCGAGATTTCCCTGGTCATCAGGGAAATAATGCCTCTCAGACTTAGCCAAATTTCAGAGTGCAGATTGAGATTTCCCTGGTTACTAGGGAAATAGTGTCTTCCAGACTTAGTCAAATTTCTGACTGTAGAGAAATATTTCCCTGGTCATCAGGGAAATAATCTCTTCAGACTTTTCCAAATTTCTGAGTACAGATCGAGATTTCCCTGGTCATAAGGGAAATAATGCCTCCCAGACTCAGCCAAATTTCCGAGTGCAGATAGAGATTTCCCTGGTTACTAGGGAAATAGTGTCTTCCAGACTTAGTCAATTTTCTGACTATAGAGAAAGATTTTCCTGGTCATCAGAGAAATAATGCCTTCCAGACTTAGCCAAATTCCTGAGTATAGATCGAGATTTCCCTGGTCATCAGGGAAATAGAGTCTTCCAGACTTAGCCAAATTTTTGGTTTTCTGGCTTTAGGTAATATTTCAATGTCTACAAGAGCGACCATCACCAACTTCTCTACTTATCCAGTAGTACTTGGGTATGCATACTTTCAAGTTACTCCATCAGCACACCTAGGTGATCGACTTTTTCATCCTGCACCGATACCATTCCAACTCTTGGTCTCAGTGCATCTCTAGAGGACAGTTTGTGTGGGACCTAGGAGATGACCGTTGTATGCCGTGCCATCCACTATTTGGGCTACATCACTAGATGCCTATGCTATCAGAATCGGGACTAGTCAGCGACTAGTCCCTAGCCGGCATTTTGCCTACCGACTAATTCCTATTCTTTCATAGTTGGGCAGAATCTTGACTAGTCCCCGACTAGTGACTAGGATTAGTCCCTAGACGGTATTCTGCAAGCAATTTTTTTTTTCAACGAGTCTTTTTTGCAAATAATTTTGTTTAGATTTTTTTGCATTGCCTCGAAGTTTTGAGTCGCAACTATGGCTCTTCCCTATAATCATCTGTTGAGGATCTGCGAATATGAGATATAAATATCGACAAATAATTATTGTTTATTTGCTGATATCCAATCAAAATTGGGGTTATTTACAGATTAAACATCAGAAAACAAATATTGTGATAAATTCTTTTTTTTTTGAAAATCAATTGTGATGAATTCTTAGTTCTGAGTCTTCTCACATGGGCATGAATCCAATACAACTGTGTTTTGTTACTTATGTATTTATACCCATGCTGTGAAGTGTGAAAGCATGCATTGTTAGTGACCGACTAATATCATATACTTATTGACATTTATGCTAGTTCATATATCATATAAGTTTAGGAAGGTGGGATGGGTTAAAATAAGTTTTGGTCGACTAGTCCCGAATTAGTCCCGACTAGTCCTAGTCAGCTCTTGGCCGACTATTGACTTTGACGGCATAGCTAGATGCTGACTTCGAGACGTCCCTACAGTGATCCTGATTAGGCATTTAATGCTTTACATGCAGCATAAGTAGGGCTGGGAATTTTGGACCCGAATCGGCAGACCCGACACGACACGAAATTTGCGGGGCCGGGTCTGGGTTAAACGAGCTCGGGTCGTAAAGGGGTCGACACGACTAACCCGTTTAGTAAACGGGTCGGGTCCGGGTTTTGTCTCCAACCCGTTTGACCCGTTTAAAAATCAATGGGTCGTGTCGGGTCGGGTCTACCCAGTATCCGATCATTGTGCGATGAGCTCAACGGACGGCTGTGATCAGGACCCATGATGGAGAGTTGGAACGAAATATATATTTTTTCAAAAAAGAATGAATATTTAAACGGGTCTTATCGGGTCTACTCGTTTATAAATGGGTTGGGTACGAGTTTTGGGTCTAGACACGATTAGCTAAACGGGTTGGGTTCGGGTTTAACAGTTTTGGACACGAACACGACCCGACCTGACCCATTGCGAGCCCTAAGCATAAGTGAATGATGCGGAGCAGGATTCAACGGACATTTTTGGAATTTTTGATCATTTTTGGAATTAATAATTCTTGAAAATTATAATTTTGGCATAAAATATTAATTTCGGATAAAAATAAATACTTTATTTCAAAAATTTTATTTTAATTCGAAAATGGTATATTTTCATATTTATTAATTATGGAAGCTTTATATATCTTTTTAGGAATGATTTGGGTGGATTCAGGTCTTTTATATTTGGGAAGAGTAATATTTTTGGTTATCTTTTAGGAAGGCTAACTTTTTTGGTTATTATCTTTTAGGAATGTTATCTTTATTCTTCTATTTAAAGAAGCCTTACCGCTCATTGTAAGGCATGCTATGATTAATGAAAAGAAAATAACTATTGCAATGCTTCTCTCTCCTTCCCCCGTTGGTGACGACTCCAACAAACCCTAGTGGTATTTCTCTTTCCCTCCCCTCCCCCCCTTCTCTCTCTCTCTCTCTCTCTCTCAATTCATATCTCATTGCGACGATCGTGCGGAAATCCGCGGGATTCGTATTCGTCCTGCATCACTGTCCTTGTTCACTGATTGTTTGTGATAAACTTTAGTCATTTCTTGTTGGTGGTTATGGAATATGTCACTGTTCACTGTTATGTGATGAAATTCAGTCACTGTATTCATGTTATATAACTTTGATCATGCTGACTTGCTACAAATTTGATCATGCTTACTTGCTTGACTAATGGTAAATACTCTGACTAATACCTAAAATTTTTATAAGTCTCTTGAATATATAAACTGTTAAATGTTTGCTACTTCTGTTCCTTTATATAATATGAAATATGTTAATAATATCTGCCCTACGTTGAACAGAGTTTACTTCTTTTTGTCTCATCTCAATTCTGATTGTATTTCTTTCTTTTACCTGTCCATACGAATATATTTGAAAAAAATAGTATCTCATGATTAAGAATTATATGCTTTGTCATAGTTATGCGAAACTTTTTGGTTGAGTTATGATATTTTTTTATAACATTTCTTCATTTTGCTGTCACGTCTCAGAGTTTTTTTCTTTACTTTTCTAGTATTTCTCATTGCCTTATCTTAGATTCTTAGAAGGTAATATTGTTTCGTTTCAACTTTTAATCAAGTAACTTATATCTAAATATCCTAAGTAAAAACCATGTCTCTAGCATCTTTGATTTTTTCTTAGCATCAGTGGAATCTAGGGTAAGCCTCAATTGATAAAAGCATGCCTCTCAACATCCTTGAGTAAAAACCATGCATCTAAAGATTAGTGAATACTTTCGTTATTTAACAAATATGATGAATCACTGATATGTATTTGAGAATTGGGAATATGAGGTGTTCATACTTTGCATTATTGCATATTCAAATGATAACAAACAATCTTAGTTGACTGTATTTTTCAAAACACACACACGCACACACGCACAGGGTGTGCCTAGGCACACCTTAGGCGCCTTGCCTCGGCTTACCGCCTTGCCAACCTTGAAAAGCGTACTCACCACTATTTGGTGATTAGTTTTATACTTTTATTATTAAAGTAGTATTTTTCGATAAGGCAAAATGGTTATGATTTACGAGTCCACACATAAAAGAAATAATATACACGTTGAAACCCTTTTAGTTGCTTTCAAGCACCTTTCTATTTTTTTGAAATGAATTCCTATGGTGGGGTGAGCCACATTAGGATGTAGGTGTAGTCACCTCTTTCACTATCCTTATGCCTCTATTTGGTTGGTTGTGTTGGTATAAACTGACAAGCATTGCATGCGCCCATAACAACCCAACAAGTTGTGACAGTTGTGAAAGAGGTAGAAATGTAGAATAGAAGTAGATATTCCTTTTATATTGGAGAGAAGAGTTGTATCGGCAACTCTCTGTTTAGAAGAAGAAAGACGGACGACAAGAAGGAAGTGTATAAAGTGAGGGAAAAGAAATGGAGAAAGAGTGACATGAGAGGTAATATGATTTAGCGTTCAACTACTATGTTTCACTGCACTTTTATGACATCGTTTTTGTTTTTTTTTCTTTGTTCAGTATCAGGAAAATTTGACCTCAGTTTAAGTTCGTTAGTTTTACATGTCAAACTTGGAGTTATATCATATACTTGTATATGAAGGTGCATGGTTAGTTTGATTGATTTACATTCTTCCCTTTTGCAGCTTCATCAGCAATGTGAGGATAGGAGTATTCTTCGCTATGTTTACTACTATTTGGCCAGAATTTTGTCAGATAGTGGTGTCCAAGGTTTAAGTCCAGGTGGTGGAATTCCCACACCAAACTGGGATGCACTTGCTAATATAGATGCTGTTGGAGGGGTCACCAGTGCAGATGTTATACCTCGAATTATAGGGCAGCTTACTTCAGAGGCCTCCAATGCTGATGTCGAATGTATTGCATTTCCTGCCTTCACTTACGTCGATCTTGTGATTGCCCATCATAGCATCTGTTGTATCTTGATTCTAGAGTATATTAAGAGAGAGAAATAGATGCTTATTAGTTGTTACAAATAACAAATTCTTATGTTTTTGATAATTGTTAGAAATATGAGGCACAACTTGGACTATTATTTTAAGACAAACTGACCCAGCCATGGTTTGACTTACCTGCGTTTTTTTTTTGCAATAGAAAGATTGAGGTAAAAGTAAAACTATAACTAGCCTTAGAATTTTCTAAGAATGTGTCTCAAACTGGTCTTGGACTTGTTAACCATGGCTGTCCACTATTCTCCATAATGTTGACGCTACAAAGTTTTTTGCTTTTTTTTCATTGTTTAGTTGTAAATCCTTCCAATGATTTTGATTATTGGCAAACTGACATTTCCAGGATTTCCTCCATATTATAACCAGAATCTGATTTCTGGGGAGACCACTGAACGCTTTTGATAATAAATATGTTCCTCTGGTTAATGATTGTTAGATTTTTTTTGGACTTGGGCTTTATTATTTCCTTTTAGGCCATCATCACAAGCATGTCATTGCTAACGTCTGTGCTACCACGTTAATTAACTTACGTCATGGTATGCATAGGCATCAAGAGTATCTTGCACATCATGCTTATAAATTATAAATAATCGAAAACTTCTGAAGCACATTGTTCTTGTTAAAGTCAAATTAACAGGTTCTGTATGAAGTACAAGTTGATACAATCTTTCATATATTCATCTTGTAACAAGTGTTGTACGAGATTGAATATTTGGACCTGTATATATGGGTTGTGAAAAAACATTGTATCATACTTAATGTTCCGCATGGTCCGCATGGATAAAAACCTGGCCACCAGATATTTTGAGTAGAGGCAAGCAGGTTACTATATACTGGTTGCCAAGGATGGCACGAGTGATATGCTTAATTCGACTATAAATTCCCTGTGTTTGTTTCTTCACAAGCTTCTTCTCTTTATATTGTATTTTTTACTTCGTTTATTGGTCTTTTGAAGTTCATGCACGAAGGCTTGCAGCTCTGAAGGCCCTTACTGCTGCTCCAGCAAGCAATTCTGAGATCTTGGCCAAGCTATATGAAATTGTGTTTGGTATTCTAGAGAAGGTTTGTTCTATGTCATTGGTCAAAATGCCTCTGTGAATGCTGCCATTTGTTTGTTTTAAATGTTCAAATAATACAAATGAAAAACTTACATGTTTTAATGCCTACTGAAAAAACTGTTTGAACCATGAACTTTCCCTTGCCCTCTATTTATTTTTGCTATTAATCCCTCCTTTGTGGTAAATTCTGCATGGATTTTTCAGATAGAAGATATGCTTCTCACGCACAATTTTCATTCTTTATTAACTTTCAGGTTGCAGATACGAAACAGAAACGTAAGAAAGGCATCTTTGGTAGGCAAGGTGGCGATAAGGAGGTACCAGATTAAGTTAGTATAATGATTTTAAAAGTTCAGGAAACTCTGTATTCTTTGGAAGGGGAGAGTGTTTACCCATACTTATTTTATTATTACTATTACCTTTTTCTGTTCTGTGTTTAGGAGTTCATAATATTGATTGGAAACCGATTTCCAATTGCAAGACATGACTTGCAACAAATCTTGGACATTCGGTTCCGTTACATTCCCCTGTTGTTTTTGCTTAGGGTTGGCATTTTTGATCCGGTCTGCAAACCTGATGCAAGAGCATCTAGGGGCACTTAAAGTGCCTAATTGTGGATCTAATGAATTAATTGGAGGCTAGGAGGACGTTTGAGTCAATTAATAATTTTGAGCTTCTATGTGTTTTTCCCCCCAGTTTTTATGATTTGGTTAAAATCTCTCTGCAAATTTTCAGCAATTTGGAATATGGTTGTAATTTCGGAAACTTGGTGGATATTTTGGTCATTTCGATAGAAGGATAATTAAGGAAATAAGGTATACTTAAAGAGAGAATGGCCATCTATTTATGGATATCTATAATTTTCTTTAATTTTAGTAGTAATACCAATTAAGAAACGAATAGGAGAGTGAAGGCTATCAATCACATGGGAAAGTAGCCATACTCTCTCCCCAGACCCCAACCATTTGTAGTTATGGGAGAACGCCCTTTTCCCTTTTCCCTCTCTCTTGTGAACACTTCCCTTTGGCTTCCCTTGTGTGTGGGTACTAATCCCTAAAAGCCAGGTGATTGCTTTAGATAACGCCCTATCTCTATTATATAAAGGGTATTGGGCTTAAGGTTGAAACCAAACAACACCCCCTATTGCCCTTATCGTAAATCCAAAACAATATTACATATTTAACATATCAAGGAGATTTTAGTCCTTTTTGGATCTCTAATTTGAAACAAACATGAGTAATATTAGATAGGGGTGTGCAGGATCCAAACCAAACGGACCAAACCAAACCAAACCGACCGATTTTGTTTGGTTTCAACACACTCAATGGATCGGATTGGATTGGGTTTTTAAAAAACCGACATGATTGGATCGGTTGATGGATTTGTAAATTTAAAACCGACCTAAACTGAACCGAACCGACATATGTATATACCTATACTATTTTATTAAATATACCATATGTCTTCATATACCCTTGCTACCAACAACCTTTGCAATGTTGTAGGATGACTCAAAATCAATTAGAAATCTTATTTAGGCCTAATGATTTGACAATAATTATTATGTTTTAAGTTGAAACTAGGTCCTAATAGTAGGAGGAAAAAACCCAATAAGCATACGGGCCAAAGCCCTAACCGACCATCCAATCCAATCCAAACTGAGTTTAATTGGATTGGATTGGATTCCAATCTCAGTTCGGTTTGGATCGGATTGAAAATCCTCAAAACCGACCTAGGTTGGATTGGTTTGGGTTTTGCCAAAATAGGTTGGTTTCGAACCGATGCACACCCCTAATATTAGATAACCACCCACCATTTTTGTTCGACGCCTCAAATTCCGCCGTCGTCTTCACATGCGTGCTACGCGAGTGCATGCCTCTAGTATTTATAGAAAAAAGGGAAAAAAGAATATGTTGATGTAAGTTGGTTATTGTCTCCTTCGATAACCATCCATGAATCCATATGTTTCGATTTTTAAGTTAAAATAAATAAACAACCCCAAAAAGGACAAGTCCTCTGATTCTTCTAGTTCATTACTTTTTTCCTTGTTTTTTCTTCTGAAAAACAACAATGATAAAATTCTAAAGACATTTAAAACTATGCAAAAATAGAAAACTACTCGTATAAGTTTAATAGCTTTATTCTAATTAGATTAAATGTCTACTTTATAGACTGTAAGTATTAGTTAGGTTACAATAGCCCTTGTTCTATTTATGGATGGGCTTCCACCCCTCAGCAAGAAATGGATTATCAATAAAAAATCAATGAATTTTTTTATTGCTAAATTTATTTTAGAAGAGTTAAGATCCAATTGATGATGAGTTCACAATGCGACTTCCATAGATAGAAGAGTTTCCCGAAGTTTTCTTTCTCTCATTTCCTCTATTCTCTACCATGGATGACACCTTGTTAATCCATTATCAATTGAATCTTTTCCTTGCATCAATTGGGATGAGAGCTAGCTTTCTTCTTGTTCTATCAAGATGGTTCTGAATCCTTGCTGGGAAGGCGAGTGCGGATAATGGAGATCAACATGAGAAGTTAGAAGTTAGGAATCAAATTCAAAGATATGATAGAGTTGGGGAATTAGATCAAGCAACTCATGCAAGATATTGACTTCTTCAAACAATCTCAGATGGATTATCTCCAACGAGCGAATCCTGATCCTGAAGTGTGCAAGGGTAGGAGGATGGACCTTCACATCCATGTTCGTCGCAAATCCAAGCCCTTGAATTCATCGGGATTAATTCTAAGGAAGACATGGATCCTTCTCCATAGACTGCACCCCCTGAGTCTTCGATTGTTGATTGGAAGTTGCCACCCCTCTTGGATGAATCTACCCTAGAGACGCTCACTAATAATTCTGAACAAGATCCCATAGAGGAAATTGCTGGGAGAGATTAAGGAGGAGACCACAATGACAATCCTGAATGTTATCTTGCCTTTAGAAGATGTCCCGTTCTTTGACAACTTATTGGAATAAGAATCATTTACCATGGAAGAACCCATCATCCTTGATCTTGGACTCAAACAAGTTCAGATGGTGGTGGAGCCTAGCATACAAATTACTGAAACAAATGAAGATATCCGTCTAAAGCTAAAGCTCATGACTGTCGATCAGCTCTAGGATCCAATGGAGCTTCATCCTTAAGATTCCTAATAGTTTATTATGAAGCATTTGTCCAATAAGTTCATGTCTGGACACTTGAATAAATTGTATTACCTTTCAACACCAGAGAAAGAGGTTCAAGCAGTCGGGCGTCATTTGCGTCTATCGTCTTTTAATATGACGCTACTAACTACATCTGTGCCTTGTTGAGTTAAAATTTTTCCCACGTGGGGAATTTGATTTAAGGAGCATCTGTTATGTACTTAAAGTGCCTAATTTTGAGTCTAATAAATAAGTTGTTGACCCTAAGTACTGTTACAAGGTTATTTTGAGTTAGTTTAATAATTTTATAGGTTCTAGGTTTTGTTTTCTTTCTTGTTTAGATTGTTTTGATATTTTCCAGCAATAATTGATATAGTTCTAATTTCGGTCGACTTTGGGGTATTATTGACTGTATTGCGGACGATTAACCTTTGTTGCCTTAATTTTTGACCAAACTACTTTGTGAGAAACCATATATAATCCCGCTGTTAGGTGGTGACCCCGCTTTCAACCCTGGAGATTTCTCAAGTGCATCACATGCAATCTCAAGAACATCTGAAGACCTGACAATCTATCGCACAGCTCTAAATGCTTAACTTAGTGACGTGAGATGGGTTCGATTAGTTGGGGTTACTTTGATTCTCGACCGCCTCATTTATTGTGTGTTTTCAAATTGATCGTTTCATGCTTTTTAAGGACCGACTAAATTGTAAAATAGTTTTTATGATCAAGTCATGAATATTAAAATATTTTTTTATTAAAAACTTCAAAAATGATAAAGTCAACACAGAAAATTTTCAAGTGCTGGTGGACCACACTGGGCATCCGGACAACTATCCGAACCTAGCGTCCGGACAACCGTCCGGATGTCAAGTTAGGTGTTCTGAGTCTTCTGACCTCCCTATGTGTCCTAGCATCTAAGGTCCCTGCTATGTAAGGTGTACGGATAGCTGTCCAGATGACTAAGTAGTACTCATGTATTTCCATAGTTAGGGGTTCGGACAGCCATCCGGATCACTAAGGTTAGCTGTCCGGACCGCATTATACAGGTGCGGGCTGGTTTAGTTTGCTAGCCACTTAGGCTTAAATTTGGGGGGTTTGGCTCACCTTTTTCGAGACTAATTGACTCTAACCAGCTAAGGGTGACCTTTGGCATTTAAAGCCCTTTTCCAATTGGGTTTAGTGTGGAGGATTAGAGAGAAAGGGAAGAAATCCCCTTGCTTTGAGCTTAAAACCTCTTGATTTTATCTCTTTCCCCTTCCTCCCTTGAAGCAAGGACAAACAACTCTTTATTTTATTGCTTTGATTTGAATGCATTTGTTTCCAATTCCATCACCTGTCTCGGGGGGAAGATTGGGCGGTCAGTTATTTAGTTATAACTTTTTGCATGTTTACTATATATATATAGGGGCTGGGTTCCTATAACAACGTCGTAGGGAGTACCCTATGACATACGGGAAATTAGCAATGCTAGAATGTTTAGAATGTGCTGATTTTTTTTGAGGATGATCAATTTACCTTAGATAGAATGTCCACAAAAAATCAAAGCGTTTTAAAACTCGTTGGGGCATCAAATGCTAAAAGCTTTATCGGCCATATATTTTAACCGTTAAATTTAAAAGCATATTTGATGCCCCTAGAAGTTTTAGAATGCGCCGTTTTGTTGTGGGTGTCCTATCTAAGATAGGTTGATCATCCTCATAAAAAAACAGAACATTCTAAATATTCTAAGGTTACTAATTCACTATATGTCATAGGGTACTCCCTATGACATGTCATAGGAACCCATTTTCCTATATATATATATATATATATATATATATATATATATATATATATATATATATATATATATACCATTGGGGTGCCCCGTGCCCAAATCCCCTTTTCTTTTTCCGTACAAATCCTGCGTGAGATTTCTTTCTGCGTGAGATCTCCGTGTGAAAAACTTGGCCGCGGATCCCTTTTTCCCTTCCTTTCCTTCCCGTTTCCTCTCTCCTACACGGACACACATACCGAGGCCTATTTTGTGCGTGTTTTGTTGGCACATCTCCTCTCATCTTTTCTCGCTTGCATTCCTCTTTTGTATTCCCCTATTAGGTTGCCTTCTCTTCTATGTTAAGAGATGAAAACCCTAATTGATGGTTATCACATGGGATTGAGATTGTTTCTCTTGTGAAAGATTGTGAAGAAGGGTGCTTCTTTGTTCTTGATCGACTTCTCGTGGAATTCCTCCGGCTTTGAACCCTCGTTTTCGTCGTCATCTTCTTCCCCGCGCTTTTCATCCTTTTCTGCAAAGCTTCTTCACATCAAAGTTTGCGATCGCCGGTATTATCTTTCCCGCACTTTGTTCTTTCATTGGCTATCATTGGTAATCTCCGCATCCACCTTTTCATAGTCATATATTATCCAACCGTTACTCGGGCTTTATAAGTACTTGGCTTGGCATGTTTGATAATCGTTGTAGTATTATCTTTGTATTTTTTCCTATTCTTTGCATATGCTATTTGCTTAAATTTTTGTTTGCAAAGTCTATTTTAGCTCTAATCTATTGCTATTGAGTTGCTTTCTTTATCTGTCTACTTACAAGCATCCTATAGCTTAGATTGGGCACAAATGAGTAAAGCGGCTGGCTTTCTGGGCCAACGGGATGCAGGGTGCTGACTGGACTAGCTGGAAGAGGAGGGGGGCCAACCCATTTAGTTGTAAGTAAGGCACCTTCTTGCCCCAGTGCACAGCAATCTAGGCCTGGGTCATCACAGCCTTTTGCTGGTGCCCAGGCAGAGGCTTGCAATGAGGACGTTTGTAGAGGCTCGAGGGATAGTGGAACTCCCCATGGTTTGATAGGGAGTAGATTTGCAGTGCTTACTGGGGTTGGGGAAGAGGAAGAATCCTCTAACTTTGTTCTTGATGGGTCAGTTGATACTCCAGTTGAACCTCAAGGGGTCGCACAAGTTGTGGAAGGACAAGATTCATGTGCAGAATCTGTTGTTGTCATGGAGTCTCAACTAGTGGCTACAGTCTCTCATGCGCCTCAAAGAGATGCTGAAGCTGAAGTGGAGCCTCGAGGGGATGGCTCAATTCCTTATCAGTGCTCTGCTGAAGTGGATCCTTATTAAGTGGCTTTTGGTGGTGGAGAAGCAGTGCATGGGCTTGTGCAGGAGACAGTGCAAGCTGCAGATTTTGAGCAGCTTTCTGCTGAGTGCAAATTTTGAGCAGATTTCTGCTGTGCAGAAACCTTTGCAAAATACAGATTTTGAGGAGGTTGCTGAAGTTGTTACTTCTGTTGATGAGGAAGAAGTGCCTATTGCTTCAGGTGCGTCTGTGGAGTGCGGCTTGGTGTTTACAGCAGATGTTGGTTTTGAGATCTCTGTAGATGCAGGACAAAAATCTAAAGTGCAGATTACTGGAGAGCTGTCTAGTGCAGCTGGGTACAATTCAGGGAAAATATCCCCCCCTCGCCTTAACAGTTAGATCAGCCTTAGTGGCTGATCGTAACGTTGGGGGTATTGCCCTATCTAATTCATCGAAAGCCTCTCTGGGTCTATATGGACTTCGCTAGATTGTAGAAGGAAAGCTATGGCCTCACTTGGAAGTGCACAGGGTGACTCCTCTCTCATCTCAGAGGAAGAGGAAGTGGGGCTCAATGGGGTGTTTGGAGGTTTCTACTAGAAATGATTGAGTTGAACATTCAGCTCTGGATGTTGGGAAGGGAGCTTCTGATATGATCATGCCTTCCAAGTCCTCTGAAGACCTACTTCTGGGTTTCCCTTTAGAACCTGACCTCTTGCTGATGAGCTTGGATTGAAGACTAGTGGTGCTATTCCTAAGGTGTCAGGCCATATTGTGAAATCCACCTTCAAATTTGCTCGTGCAATAGGTGCAGTGGCCCCAAATACGAAGAATGTGCTAGAGAAAGAGTCTCCTCACCACCTGGATCCTTCGGGAGAAGGCTCTAGTGAATCTGAAGGCTTTGGGGTAACTGATGGCGAAGGGTTGTATAGTGGCACTGAAGGTAACCCTATATGGAGAGTCCACCCCTACCATTGAATGTTGAGGGACTTGATCAGAACTAGACTACTGAATTGAGAGGTGAAAAATCCTTCTGGATTGAGTACCCAAGGGAGATCTATAAAGAGGTTCATAGGGGTTTTCACGACCCGGGTAACGGTTCAGTACATGAGATTTCTTACGAGGGGTTTGGAAAGATCTTCGTTCAAGACGTTTGGGACCAGAGTGTGGTTTCACCACTGTTAGGAGACTGAAGCATACATGGCCTAAAGGACCTTCTGACAGAATTACCAGATGAGGAGGTAGGAGATGAGAAGCATCTTGGCTTTTGGTTAGACTAGATTGGACTAGTTGATATATTGTAGTGGGGTCTATGGGCAATCGAATTTTCTTTTAGGAAAGGTGGCGCTATGTAAGCATGTGAAGCATCTGTCTGTGAGCTCTCCATGCATAACTCAGCTTTGATTGCTTCCTTGGAGCCAGTGTACGCTTACTCATTCTGAGTAAGCCTGGATCTGTATTGCTCCCCCCTCTAATCCCCTTCTTTTTTAATACATTTTCTGTACCTTTAAAAAAAATTAGATTGTTATCTCTTTATTAAAATCTTTTTTAAGATAGTTTGATTTTGCTGAATTTTATATTTACAAGTCCTAAAGAGACCATAAATCTTTCCGTTAGTAACTAGGCTTTCGTGCTTCGCAACCCGGTTTACATTAATTCCCCCTTGTTTCTTGACTATTTGTGGATTTTCTTGCATCATTTTGCGCCGTTTCCATATAGTTTTCCGCTTGTGGATTGCTCGTTTGCCTTTGTGAAGCTTTGGGGTTTGCTTGTTTGGTTCTTGCTTCCTCACCCTGGCAAATCCTCATTATCGTTTAGGTTCTATCATATGTGCGGGAGAGGTGCTTGAACTTTGCTGGAGGATAATCGGGCATCTAGCATCAAATTTCCTTAGCAGGTTGCCTCAAGGTGGACTGAAAGCGTAATACATCTGGGTCCATTGACAGTTACTCGACAAAGAAATCCCTTAATCGATAGTTGTCACGGTGGAGCACAATAAGTCGTTGGGTGTGCTTTGTCTTGTAATGGGAGCATAATTTGGTGTCTGCTCAGTTGCAATTGGGGGTTTCCTGCCGCGTTACAGATAAACATCTAGAGCCGTTTGTGGGGATATCAGATGAATGAATGCTAGCTATAGGGGGCTCATCGGAAGAGCTTTGGAGGTATCACTTTCGGTGGAGCTGGATGGTTTACTCCTGGGAGTGCTTCTCAAGATATTACTCCTTTGTACCCGGACCTTGAGCTAGTTGATTGCTTTGACCATCTGGTTAAGCTGTTGAAGTTTTCCTGTGTTAGGGTTTCCTTGGAAAAATATTGCTGTGTGCTTTACTTTTTTTTGCAAACGAAGCCTTGTATGTTTGGTCTCTTTAACCAACGTTAATCCATAGGAAGTCGGGAGAGAGAGAACCACTTGACACATCTACCTCGATGATTCATCAAATACGTTTGCAAGAGAGCATATAAGATGCTAATAATTTTGATCCACCGTGAGTCTTGCCTGGTGCTTTCCACCAAGACGACCAGGAGTTTTTGCTAGTTGGTTTCTGTCGTGTGCCAGAGCCTTAGTAATTTTCGGTTAGAGGAGTATTGGATCCTCTCCTGCAGGTGAGAGCCCCCACGCTCTCTCCCATAAAGGGTGTGTTTGGCTGATCTTCCAAAACAGATTCACACGTTAGAAAGCTAGAAGAAGTTTTGTTTGGATGAGCTTCTCAGATGGCTATTGGGCTTCGAGCTTTAGTAAGCTATTTTGTATGTGACTTTCACTTTCCACAGATGCTCCCATAGAAGCTTTTGCAGGATGCTAATTTTGGGTTTCCCGCAAAAGCTCGAAGTCCAAAAGCCCATTTTGGTGAAGCTGTGCCAAACATGGCCAGACACTTCTCTTGTGGCTTCTCTTATGCATGGATTGTAATCCCTAAAATTCGGATGACTGCTTTAAATAACATGACCTACAAATAGAAAAGGAATATGCTACTCTACATGGGTTATTGTTCCCTTCGATGGTTGTCCATGAATTTATTATTTATCTATGGCTCGATTTTCACGTTTAGATAAAGAAACAGCTATCTACTTCTCCTTTTCTTCCAAAAAACAAGAAGAATAGTATTCTAATTATTGTGACAACATTTGTGGAATTTTACAAGTCCTATATTTTATTAGATTGAGTGCCTAGTTTCTAGATTACAAGTCCTAGTTGTGTTTGCAATTATCCTCAATTGTTGTATATAAGGATGTGACCTCCACCCCTTTGTATTAAGTTGTTATCAATGAACCTGAGAGAATTTAGATTGCTGAATTCATATTTCAGAAGTGATTTGAGAAGGCTTCTTTGTCTCTTTCTCCCTGTCTCTTCTTTGCTGTGGATGAGTCAGGATGACTTGTCAATTAGATCTTTGCTTGATAGCCCTACATGACCCCTCCTTTTATTTTAGAAGTGATTCGAGAAGGATTCATTCTCTCTGTCTCCATCTCTTCTCTGTTGTGGATGACTTATCAGTTAGATCTTTGGCTGAAAGCACAACATGACTCCTCCATGCTAAACACATGTATTTGTAGACATCATTTATTGGTTGGGAATGGAACAAGCAATTATTATCCACACAATAAATTAGTTGGCTACGTGCACCCGCACGACCATTGGGTCATTATTTTAGAAAATTATGATAGGGTTTGGGCAGCACCGTCATGACCTATGGGGTCATTATCGTGGAAAATTATAGCTTAAGCATAGTTACCAAAATGAGGAACAACTTTGGATGGGGGAATAGGGGGGGGAGGGGGGAATGGAAGTGGATGTTCTTCTATTTGATGAATTTTGAATAATAATACCACTCAAAATGAAAAAAGAATGACAAACGAAATGTATTTTTTTGGGAAATCTCGATAACTATGGTTTTAAATATAGATTGTACTTGTTATTAATATTGCATCATGTCCGAATGTCCTAAACTTATCTGGTACACATCATGACAAAGTCGAGATTAAAAATTAATTGGTTGAGGATAGTCTGTAAATTCAAGAAAAGTTTGATAAACAATGAGGAAAAGTTTGAAGTTAATATGTTAAAAATGATAGATCGTTTATGAATATTGAGGCATTTTGAAATACCTCAAACAATTCAATATAATACTTGAAACTTTCACATAAAACATTTACTTTTCATAAAATATCACTAATATTTCAACGTTTTTTTGTTGGGTCAGAAGAAAACTGGGATTTTTTTTTTTTGTTGCATACATCATGAATAGTTTGTGAACTTCTCAATAATTCAGAGATTGTTTTGCATGGGTGATATATAACTATACCGGGGTTCCATATATGCACCCTTAGGAGGCAAAAGGAGATGTGCTAAAGACATTCCTATTCAAGTGCTATAATACAGGTTAGGAGGGTCAGGTGGATATCAGGAAGTTAGGCGTATTGGGGTTAGCTGTGAGTTGATTGTTGTACTTTTGTGGGTTTGAGTTGAGCAACAATAATCCACTAGTAGGGCAGGTTGTCCTCCCCAAATACATCCTTTTCTTCGGCAGGCAGAAAGTATAATACACTACTAACGATCAATAAAAAAAGGTAGGTGCAAATTAGGATACATGTTTTGGGAGTTTCATTCTATAGAGAATTTCTTTTGGAGACCTTGGCTTTGCAAGCAAATTCACCATGCCATTAACACTATCCAGTATGTGGGAGTTAGTCCTATTGTACGAGTCACTCTCCAGTATTTTTCTAACACTCAAGAATGGTGTGGATAAAAGTGCCTCTCGAGGTCAATCCTATGTTACCGTGTGGGTAAAAATTATTGTGTTTTCCAGTTAATACCTGGTATCGAGCTGTAAAAGCTAAAATGTTTCTACCAACAATAGAGGATATATGTTATGGGTCTATCTGATTAACTTTAGTTAACCAAAAGATGCTTGCACATTTCCAACACAGTACGACACATCGTTTTACACGTGAGTTTCCCATTGGACATTGTCTGAGCAGAAAATTCATGGTGGTAACATGTATTATCTGGAAAATAAAGACATTAGATGTGTTTGTGGTTCTATCTATGCAAATTTCAGTTTCATTTTTTCTAATTGCTAGGAAGAGCTGCAGTTTGAGTGATAAGCTTCAGCTGTTAAACTTAACTATCTTCTTTATCATGTCTGATACAATCATAATAGTGCTGTAACTGAAATCTGGTATCTCAATTTGCAGTCTGTTATTAGGAATAATTTGCAGTATGCTGCTCTTAGTGCTTTAAGAAGACTTCCTCTAGATCCTGGGAATCCGGCATTCCTCCATCGAGCTATACAAGGGTTAGTAGATCTTTCCTTTTGTAACCGAATGTCAAAGATGAAGGTCCAATTTCCATTAATATGATCCTCCATGATTAGTTCAGAACCTGATTTTCCAGTATTGTTACTAGAGTATTTATTCTTGATCAAGTGGAAGGTCTTTGGATGATTTTGTTGTGAATGGGGAACGACTCATAGTTGTTTTTTTTCCACCAAGAGCAAGTAGAAATTATAAGATGTACTAATGTGAGCGGTCAAGGTTGTCTTTTAGAATGAGTGCTTTTCTCGATGTTATTACTGCCTCAATTGGTTAACCATTTGCTGTTTGTGGTTTTGGATGTCGATATTGTATCCAACTTGTCTAGTAGAAGTACTAATTATATTTATTTTTTTCTTTTGATATTTTCCTAAACTTACCATGGAATTAGTGCATATTTCATGACTATATGCCATAACAATAGAAACGGAAAAAAAGGCCAGCCAGCTGGCCAATCCCTCACCCACCCACACACCAAAAATATTAGGTGCATGTCTTTTTGTGGTGTTCGTGGCCATATGTAGTTAGGTTGTCCTTTAGGCTTTAGGTGAGCATGCACCAAGCACTTATTGAGAGATCTCCAATCTCCGGTGTTCAGTTTGTAGCCTGTCAATGAGGCAATTTGAAAGCAATTTTAATCCAAATGATCCCTAGCACATGACTTCACCAAAACAAACCAAATTGGAGGGCAAGCCTAGACAAAATGGCCAAGTCTAATGAGAAAAAATTAAGCGCTTGCCTTTTTAATAAGTATACTCTGTGAGGGTTATAATATCCATTTCAAAGGAAAGGGAGCTATTCTGAATTGTTTCCAAGGTATAAAGAACTGACATGACAAAATAAGGCCATGCCTCTATTATAAGGATTATGTGAGGACTAAACAATTTATTTCATAGCCAAGAGAGATTCTTGATATACCCCACGGTGTAGGGGACCTAGGTTACCAATTTACCAGCAAGAGCCTATAGAATTGTACAAGCTGTATGTATCTTATTGGGTGCAAGGCAAGAAGCCTAGAAGTTTTTAAAGTGTGGACCTTGTGAAATCTAGTAGAGTTTCCCCATTCAGGAATTGAAATTCTAAAGTAAGAGGCAACGCCTAACGAAGAGGACCGAGTAGTAGAGAGCTGTAAAGCTCATGAGTTGAAGCTAATATACCAAATAAGGGTCTACCAATATCTCCTTAAGTCTCGAGATGTATATTTTTTTTGTAGGAACTCGAGATGTAGATTGGAGGACAAAAAAACCCTCTTTCTGTTAAGAGAAAGGAGAAAATGGGAGGAAGAAATACTTTTGGGTCTTCTAAGTTCTGGAGACTCTATGTAGCGCTATGAGCGAATTCCTACCTTCTTGAAGTTTAGAAGGAGCGTTTTAGGTTACTATCGAGTTCTGCTCAGCTTCTCAATTTTTAATTGAATGTTCATTGCAATTTGTTCCAACAGAACTTGTTCTGGGCCTTCCTCTAGATGCTGTCCTAACAAGTTGCTATGCCGATAGTCTGCTGTGTGCCAACAATTGCCTGGATCCATGTCAACATCATGGGACTCAAGCCCTACCGCAGAGAGCAGACTTTTTTTGTGCCTCACCTATAACCATAGACACAATGAGTTAGTAAAAGAAAAAAAAATAAAAGAAAAAAAAAAAATCAAAGATACATTTGGGATCTTTTTTAGTTCCTTTTTTTCGGTTCTTATTGTGACTTTTAGCTTTAGGGAATTTCTTGTTTTTTTTTTGTTTGATTTTTTCAGTAAGGTTGGACTTAGTTTTAGTTTTGGTAGGGGCTTATATTTATATTCTTAAGTGATACCTTTTAAAGCGAACGTTGATAAAAGAGGAGGTCCAGTGGTCCAAATTTGGTAGGAATCTGATTTAAAACAATTCTTTTTTGGGAAGCAGACTTCTCTCCACGAGAAGGGAGTTAATGTCTTCCTCTCACACGCAGGGGAGAAGAGCACATGGCTCCTCTTGAGAAAAAGGTGCAAGAGTTGGGGGGTGGGGATGGGGGGGATCCGACCACCTGTGTGCTGCCTAGAAGGCTATATAGGGATCGTTTATGAGATTTATTTAGAGAAGTCCTTTCACGTGGGTTTTCTTTTCTAGACTTATTTTGTTCATTCCCCCTCCTTTCTACCTGAAACAAGCAACTGCTATGTAATGGAAGTGTGAAAGAAATGCATGGAAGATTCCTTTTCTTTTGTAATTTTTGTTTGTACTTCTAAAATTTTGATTCCTAGATGGTCCAGGGAACCTATTAGTTTAGTCTAGATTAGGATGCGAGTATGCGACCCCCATCAATGCAACAATTCAGAGTATTAAAAAAAACACATTGAACCTTTTTGAATTCCTTTTAGAAGAGGCTAGTTTTGATTTTCTAGTTCTCTTTTCTCGCTCTCTCGTGCCATTCTATTGATTGTTCTTATTGATTGCTTTAGTTTTTCGGCTCGAATGCACATTACAAGAAATGCAATCTTATCATTGATTGCGATAAACATTATGTATGTACATCATAAGATATGGTTTATATACAGAGGATTCCTATTGACATACAACCATATATGTATAACACTGCTTAGGTAAATGACGTAGGCACATGCAGGATTTCGGGATAGCAGCTCACTTTTTAGCATCCATATGGAAATCCAGGAGGTCGATCGACGATCCATCAGTTTCAATGACAAACCCTTTCAGTTATCTATAACTTTGTTTTATATTTCATATAAATCCAATAAACGGATCAAGAGTTATTAAGTTTTATATTTCATGTTAGCCTAGGTACGGGGGATGTTCGCACCCGACTTGAGCCTAAAATATTTTAAGTCGCGCTAGTCGGTTTTAATAAATCCATTGGATCTAATTTTGGACCTAATGGACGGATGATGGGGATCAAATGAATCCCAATACGAATCCTAAAGAAGCCTAAAATGAACCCGGCCCACATCCTTTTTTCTTCTCTTGCTCCTAACAGTATGTAATCCGTTTGACATGTTTCATCCGCACGTCCTCTCTTCTCTCCCTCTTTCACGATCTCTTCTCTCTCTCTCTCTCTCTATTCTTCCTTCCCTATATAAAATCTCTTAAACCCTAATTTAGATAGAATGTTATTGCGTGAGATTGAAACCCTAGTTTCGAAAATGGGGCCGACGGCATGTTCGAAAGATCTCCGACTTCTTCCTCATTCTTCTCACCATCGGCTTCTTCATCTTCCGCAACGACTTTATGTACGGCCTTCGCGAAAGATACGCGGTGTTTCTTCGCCTTCAGAGATCGTACGTCCTAGCTTCTTCACCCTGTTTTTCGGATCATCCTTGCTCCTCCGTCATCTTCTCTATTGGACACTGGGAACACATCGAATATTGACCAAGGCACGGATTAACGTTAATCTTGTTTCTTAGCCGTAATCGTCCCTAATGTTTACCATCAACATTCCTTTGGTTACTTTTGGATCACCATTGGCTTCATTGGTCTCCATCATACTTGGTTCTATTGTTAGATCTATGTTTCTTTGATACATTAGCCTATTTATTTTGTGATTGCAACCTTATGTGTTTGTTACGTCTTATAACCTTAAAATTACGCTTATCATTATTGAAATATGGTTTGAACTTGTGGAAATCATTGTTGGACAATTGCATGTGATATCCCCTCTATTTGTGAGGGCTGAAATTAAATTATTAATTACTGAAATCTGATTTTTTTGTTAAAAATCTGCACTTAGATTTATCTTAGAACCCGTAGAATCAGTAAGTAAGGTCTTTGTACCTGTTAGGCTGTTACTCAATGATTCTTGGTGCAGTTCAAGCTCAGTAAATACTAGGATGCTTCTAATGTGATGTCATCCCTATGATGGTCCCTCACATCTTACTATAGAGGTCTTCGCTATAAGATCACGAAGTCATCCGCAAACAACAAAACCGACACCTTACCTTTAAAGATCTAGGGCTATTGCATGAATTTGAAACATATGCATATCAAGGGTTTGATGGAGTAGAATTCAGCTCTGCATTCGGAGCACACATAGTGGTCTAAGAAGCAATTCAAAGCTTAGAGCCGGGAGACATACAAGATGTATGCCTTGGTGATGCGGAAGCATTTGGATCGCCTGCAAGTTTCGGCGCACCAATGGACCACACCTATCATTTGGCATGACCAGCATGCTTCACAATGCGCGACGAAGAGAATAAATCATTTTCAGATTAAATTTTTTCAGAAAATGCTATTTTTGGATTTAAATAATTATTTTATTTTGAAAATATTATTTTAATCCGAAAATATGATCTTGTAAGAATTTATTAAATATGGCTAGTTTAAATTATGCGTTTAGGTGTGATTTGGGATAGATCCAAATCTTTTGGGATTTAGAAATTTTTTTATGTTAGGAATGTTATATCTTTTATTAATTTATGTTTACTTGATAACCAAATAATGTAAGTGTTGCTTTGATGTGTGTTTTCATGTGAGGATCCGTGAGGGAGAGAACCACCCGGGGCCTTCGACAGGAATCTCCGTGAGGTGAGAGACCTCGGGCTTCGGCCAAGATCTCTATTACGTGTACTATTATTCTCGCAACGACCGCCATCTTCAACCCTCCTCCGATCTTTCCGTATCTCCACGACGACGAATCGAGCCATCTTGTGGGACTCCCGGGTTGTCCCACATCATTTTTGGTATCAGAGCGGGCTTCGACGAATTCCACTTCCGTCGAACGACCGTGACATCGGTGTCTTCGTTTGCGACTCATCACCGACAACCGTCATCATCTCTGCTTTCGTTGTCATCATCGTCGTCGCCAATTGAGCCCGCTATCGCCTCGCCATCGCACTGCCTGCAGGTCCTGCCATCTGCGGCCGTCCTGCACCCCCATCCCGCGCCACCTGCAGCTGTCGCCCGTCCCTGGCCCTGCTGCTCCGGTGTCGGCTGTATGTGCCACCTGCGTCCATCCAGCTCCGTTCGACTTCATCCAGCCCTGCCGTTTGTCCATGCCTTCATCCGCGTCATGCTACTTCCTGTGCCATGTCAGATTGCATTATTGTCTTTTTAGTATAAACTTTTGGTAAATCCATTACCCACAGATCTCAGACAGATGTATACATTGATTTTTATGTGGTCACGAAGACCCTTCCCCGCACCTTGTTGCCAAGGTCTGATCTGGACGCAGAGCATACATGTAGGGGTGGCAATGGGTCTGGTCGGGTCGGGTTCGGATCGGGTTGAGATATATGTATAAGGGCAAAACATCCAACCCGAACCCGACCCGTTTAATAAACGGGTCAAAAACTTAAACCCAAACCCGACCCGCCTAATAAACGGGTTGACCCGACTCGACCCGTTTAACCCGTTTACTAAACGGGTCGGGTCGGGTCGGGTTGGCTCGGGTTGGGTCAACAGAACCCATGTAAACCTGTCGGGTTGGGTAAAGACCAGTCGGATTGGGCCGGGTTTGATCGGGTTGGGTCGGGTTGGCTCGGGTCGGGTCGGGTTGGGTCGGGTCGGGTCGACACGACCCATTTGTTAAACGGGTCAAGTCGGGTCAATCGGGTTATAAGTACAAACCCGAACCCGACCCATTAAATAAACGGGTCAATCGGGTCGACCCGTTTATGACCCGAACCCGTTTAGGCCAAACCCAAACTCGCTAACTTCGGGTCGGGTTCGCGGGTCGGGTCAAGAATTACCACCCCTACATACATGTGAAATCGCAAGACGAGCCACTCATCTGGATTTTCTGACTCAGCCATTTGTCCAGTGGTATCTCCTGGAATCCTTCTGATTGGACCCAGCTGAATAGGTACCGTTGTACTATCATCGTGTTCAACGCAATTGAAGGCGAATGGGGGAAACTGGACCCTCGAACGCCTCTAGCCCAGCCCCCACCATTAGAGGTGCATATGCAGCTATCTATGCCACCACCTGCGACACCTACACCGCCGGTCTTGCCTCTGTCTCCTGCGACACCTGAGGAGCCCCCACCAGTTGTGGAGCTTTCCCCTCCACCAGTACCTCTAGAGGAGACTGTAGCACCTTCCGAGGATCTTCTGCCAGCACCTTCCATAGTGTCATCGCTTTCAGAGGAGCACTTGCTGCTAGTCGTGCTACCATTTGTAGCTGGCTACATTGATATGGTTCTGCCAACCAAGCTGGTTTGGGTGTCGATGTCAGCGCACTAGTCTCGACGATCGACTTTATCGAGCTAGATCTTCCACCCTCGGATGTGGCTACTCATCAATGTCACCACCACGTGTGTATCTCCTTCATCGAGCCGCTACTGCATTAAGCCCACGCGATTGTCTTCATCAGTCTGTGCTTGCACCTCTCTGATTTTTGGTCCCCACTCGACGGCAACACATCTTTCGCAAGGGACCCGAGAGATACATATGATGTGGTGTGATCCCACTTATTCGGTTTCCATCACCAACTCTTGACACCGGCTTGCTACTGGGGATACCCCGGTGATCGAGGTGGTCCCGCTCCCTACCTTGGCCCCATGGAACTCGAGGTCGATGTTCTTTCGCAACCGGGGAGTATAATGCGGGAGCATTTGGACCGCCTGCAAGTTTCGGCGCACCAATGGACTACCCATACCATCCGGCAAGCCCAGTATGCATCGCAATGCGTGACGAGGTGAGTAAATCATTTTTAGATTAAAATATTCTAGAAAATGCTATTTTCGGAATAAAATATTATTTTCGGATTAAAATAATTAATGTATTCCGAAAATGTTATTTTAATCCGAAAATAGGATCTTTTAAGGATTTATTAAATATGACAAGTTTAAATTATGCATTTAGATGTGATTTGGGATAGATCCAAATCATTTAGGATTTAGGAAATTTTTGATGTTAGGAATGTTATATCTTTTATTATTTTATGGTTACTTGATGACCAAGTAATGTAAGCCTATTTCTAGGCATCCGTATGATGAATAAGGGAGTGGATGATTATGAATGAAAATTGAGGTTTTGGTTTGATGCGTGTTCTCATGTAAGGATCCGTGAGGGAGAGACCTCAAGCTTCCAAAATCTCCATTACGTGTGTTATTATTCTCGCGACGACTGCCATTTTCAACGCTCCTTTGATCTTCCCGTACCTCCGCGACGACGAATTGAGCCATCTTATGGGACCCCCGGGTTGTCCTACATCACTTGGTTATTCCAGAGGTAAAGGATAAGCCAAAGCAAGATGTCCGGACTGTCTAGCCATTTGGGAGTCACTATATTAATTCTCTTATTTGATTCCCGAGGAGTCACGATATGAGTCGTGACTTCTTTGTGGCATCTAACATGTCAATTTGCAGAATTTCCAACGTATCGTGCCAATCCGACAACAAATTTCTAACATAGAAGATAAGGCGAAGAGCTCTCGTAGAATTCGTTTATCTAGGAGAGTATAAGTACCTATATGGTACCTTTATGGACATCGAGAAAGATAGGAGCTAGTAGATGCGTGTAGATGGCTGTCTTATCCATAAGGTCATTGTCAGGTATTGTTTTTTGGCGTTTATTGTAAATGCTTGGCATGATCTTTGGTTCCACCATCTTTTCAATGGTCGATCTCAATAGCGGATATCGCCAAATCCATACTAGGTCTGTGATGAGTGGAAGACAACTTTCAAGACAAAGGACGGACTCAATGTATGGTTGGGCTTGCCTTTCAGCTTAACCAAAGCACGGAAGTATTTTTTGTGAGTTTATGATAATTGTTTTTGGTGGAGTGTTTCACGTGATCTACTCCTATCCTATGGCATCCTCGTCTACAACAAAAGCAACATGAAACATGTTGAACCTTTGTTAGGTGAACGCAACGATAAGTTCTTTATCAACTTGAAGAAGTGTATGTTTCTGAGTTCATGGGTTTATTTTTCTGGAATTCTTAGTTTCTTCAAGTAGTTTGAAGTGGATCCAGAGACGATTAAAGCAATCCTTGTTTGGCCTTTACCTACTAATGTGCATGAGCTCCTTTCTTTAGAAGGCTCATAAAAAACTTCAATACTATCGTAGATTCGTACACACATTACTGAATGCTTGAAAAAGGATATACTTGGGTGGAATACTGTAGCTAATAAGTCTTTTGACAAATTAAAAGTGTAGATCATTGAATCACTTGTATAATCACTTCCAGATTTCTCTAAGGGGTTCGATGTTAGCATGTGATGCCTCACATGTAAGCATGAGGGGAGTCTTATGCTGGAAGGGTCATCTTATTCTGTGAGAATTTGAGACTCGAAGTAGTACCCTTCTCCTGTCATGGAATTCTATGTTGTAGCTTAAGCCTTACAAAACTGGTGCACAATTTGATCGGTAAGGAGTTTATTATCTACTCAAATCACGAGGCACTCAAGTATTTGAATTTTTGGAAGGGACCAATGACATGGCAAGTGGATTTTTTTTGAGCAAGGTTATCCTTACATTCTGAAGCACAAATAAGGAGTTGAAACCAAGTGGCAGATGCGCTTATTAGATGGTCTCACAATCTCATTTATTGGTCTCATAGTCTCATTTAATAACCACTTTGATCAAAGAAAATGTGAGGTATGACAATGTCAAGATGAACTATGGAGGAGGTAAGGGTTTTAGGCGAGGCTATGAAGACATCAAGACAAGACAACTAGCAAAATATCCTAGGTACATTTACTCGATGGTTACCTTTTCCTTAATGCGAGGCTATGAAGACATCAGCCATGTGATCTTTACACGAGTATAAATTCTAGGAATTACATTTGGTTGATTAGGAGAACTTTGGTAGGGAATGGAGTGCGCTTTTTACTAACCTAGCTCGAGGAAAGATACGATGAAGGCCATTAGCATGTGCCACGCTTGTCAATTAGCTAAGGGAGTGAAATAAATGCATGGTATGTACTCCTTTGCTTTTGCTTGTACCGTAATAAACCTTTGTAGGACCTACTTATAGACTACCAAGTCTGTCGAAAGATTATTGGAGGCCATGATTCCATTTTTTAGTGGTGTCGGTCGATTTTTTCAAGATGGCAAACTTCATATCATGCTAAAAGAATGCTTATACCTTAAAGGTTGCCTCTCTCTTCTTAATGAGGTAGTTCGTTTATATGGTGTTCTAAAGAAAATTGAACCTAACAAAAACTTGAGGTATATGTGCTACTTGTGGAATGCTTTAAGGAGATTCATGGTAGTTTTTGAGTGACTATCTTATGCAAATTGATCATCACATGGAGGTAGCAAACTAATCCTTGACGTTCGATTTCTAGTTTGAGACTATGTTGTTGCGTGAGATGAAATTCTACCTTGTTGAGTTTGCATACAGTAGCTTCGTGAATTGATCTACATTTAATTCTGATTTTTCTCCAAATCTCACCCAAATTCCGAAATCCACCGAAGTTCTTTCCCTCCTGCCCCACTTCCGCTTTATCCCCATTAATTTATTCCTAATGAACAATTTTCATTTGTAATGAGTTCACTATTTAACAAACAATGAAAATAGACTTCGAGCTGTCATAATGTAACGGAGGTCATTGACTTACATCTTAATGTATATGCAAATCTACGTTTCCTTGTGTTTGTTCGTACTTCGTAGCCTATTCCTTGTATTATAATTTGATAGGTGTATATTAGTGGGTCCTGCTTATACATCGAGTAGTAAAATACCAGGATATTTGGGATCTTTTTGACTACTTTGGTACCTAAACATCCTTATTAAGACGTAGTCATATTTTGTTACTTTTTCCTTGTAATTTGCTTTATAATAATTTTACTAGGTTTCTTCATTGATCTATAACATTTTTAGTTTAATTTGACTGTAGGGTTTCATTTGCTGATCCAGTTGCTGTGAGGCATGCCCTGGCAATCATTTCTGATATTGCTACTAGAGATCCCTATTCTGTAGCGATGGCTTTGGGTTAGTTCAATTATTTACTGGAAACCATTATATGTAATGGTTATTATTGTCTAAAATGGTCCAGCACATCACTTTCATTTGCACTTGCACACACAAGGATCATGTTGTATTTGCTAAGGTAGTTAGTCTTCATGTGAAACGTGCTGTCACATATATTAGCACACCATGCACAAGAATTAGCTTAAAAACAGATACATGTGCCATGCTATCTGATATGATGGATAACTGGGCCCTATAGTAATATCATGTTCATTTTTTGTTTTCAGGAAAGCTCGTGCAACCTGGAGGTATGCTTTGATTTTTATTTTATCTCTAAAATCATGATCGATCTTTTCCTTGAAAAAAATAGCGTAGTAGTTCAGAAGTTTTATGCCATTTAGTTATATGTCCAGATTATAAATTTATAATATGATTGTTACCTTGTTCAGCTATAAATGATCATCTAGTTTTTTTAAAAAAAATTGAAGAATAGTCGTCTAGCTTCACTGTTTTAATTGTGGGAGATGCCCTCTTTTATGAAGTTCAAATTCATGATTTTAGATTATGTTTTTGCATGTTGTTGAACTTTCATGTACTGATTTTAGAGTAAAACCAGTGCAAAAGCGTCTATAGGCAATTAAAAGTGCTGAATTTTGTAACAAGTTAGCCAAGTGGAGGTCTGATTAGTGATTAGGGATCATTAGGTGTCGTCGTGTAATTAGTAGTGTTACGAAGAGAGGGGGAGAGAGAATAGGATTGGGGAGAAAAGCTCCTTTTATTATCTCATTGATCTCAACTGCATTACATAAGAATACCTCTCTTTATATAGAGAGAGAACTCACACCATTACGTTACCACAACCGAGGTGGGACTAATACAATACTAACACACTACATCTAATACCCCCCGTCAAACTGATGTAAGGTATAAACCGACATCAGTTTGCTTAATAAAAGGAAGGAGAAAGAAAGAGAAAAAAAAAAAACTTACATCAAATAACCCTTTTTTATGTTTTTCTGAAAAGTAAAGATAGTGCCAGGGCGACCTGCAAGCAAGTCGTCCTGGAAACCCGATTGACCTGCAAGCAGGACAACCGGGGGAACCCGGCCAACCTGTAAGTAGGTCAACCGGGAGAATTAGCAATGATCACTAAGGATTGGAGCGGAGGAAGCCGACGGTGATGGAAGCCGGCAATAACGGAGGCCGAAGGGAGAGATAGCGGCTAAGAAAAGATGGGAATGCGTGAGACCTCATAAGAGGAAAGCACCCGGCCGAAGCAAGTACTTGACACCTCGTAGAAGATCTCAATCATCACAGACAAAGAAGAAGGAGAAGATGAAGAGTCATAGCTCTGATAGGGTCACAAGACCAAGGAAAGGAAGAGGATCTGAAAGCCGGCACAAAACAAGTGTGACCGGAACTAGAGAGGATCAAAAGCCGGCACAAGACAAGTGTGACCGGAACGAGAAAGGATCCAAAAGCCGGCACAAAACAAGTGTGACCGGAACTAGAGAGGATCAAAAGCCGGCACAAGACAAATATGACCGGAACGAGAAAGGATCCAAAAGCCGGCACAAAACAAGTGTGACCGGAACTAGAGAGGATCAAAAGCCGGCACAAGACAAGTGTGACCGGAACGAAACCCATCAAGTTTAGATCGCATCAAGTTTTTGGCTTTTGACGACCAAACCCATCACCACCGGACCTTAATTTGCCATCCACCACTGAACCCTAAACATCACCTTACACATCCGAGCCGCCATCGTACCATTGTTCGAGCCGTCATCCGTCATCCGTACCATCGAAGCCGTGTCGCAGCCGAGTCGAAGTGAAGGAGCATCGATCGGAGAGGAGGACAACGAAGAGCAAAAGCGTATTCCGAGAATGATCTGTATCTTGCTCTTCCCTTCCCTTACTTTTGATGTAATGCAATTCATGATGAACTAAACATATTGCTAAGGCTGAGATGAAACCCCGGTTATAAATATTATTTAGGTTTATTTTATGTGATCTATGCCAATGCTCCTTAATGTTTATGCGATTCAATTCTTAATTAATTGATGATTCAATTTGCTCTCACAATCCATGCCATGTATGTTTTGTAGTTAGCGCTAAAATTAATCATCATGCAATTAGGCCTATTTTAATCGAAGAATTAAAACCCAGATCTTGCATGCTTAACTCAGACATCGGATGCTCTGCTCATGTGCTTTGATCCGTTGTGCTTAACCTAGATGTGTGATGCTTCGTTTTATTACCCATGCTTGAGTTGAATCCAATATTAGATAATTATATTTAACGCTTTAACGATCGCATCTCGAGGAAGCACGGGATTTGTTTCCCGCATGCTACTCGCATAAGTTTAGAACATCATAATTTAAACATAGCATCTACGATGATCTAGCGGTGGATTCGACTGCCTTAGTATCTCATCCATATCCGAACTTCCATACTGCACCGCATTACATTAGTTAATTTGCATGCTTTAATCCTGCTTAGTTACTTCTTCATCATAATCTCAAAACAATCAACTTCCATTAAACTATCGTTTAAAGTAATTTAGGTTAGATAGTTAATAACCTTAGATTAGATCGCTTCCTCATTAGCAATCCCTGTGGGATCGACCTCGTAATACGTACCGCTCCTACAAAGCGATTCGTGCACTTGCGAGTTATAATTTAGATCAAATTAACCCCTTAATTTAGGATTAGTTTAGATCGCATCAAGTTTTTGGTGCCGTTGCCGGGGACCTTAATTTGCCATCCACCACCGAACCCTAAACAGAGTTACGAAGAGAGGGGGAGAGAGAATAGGATTGGGGACCTTGTTGTTATGAGTTAATTAGATGGTCTTAGAAGTTTTAGAATCTTTTCAGCAATTTTGGACCTTGTTGTAATTAGGGTCAAGTTAAGGGGTAGTTTAGTCTTTTAGGAATTATAAATAACCTTGATATTAGGCAACATCCAACTGCAATTAATAGATGTTTGAATCCTACTAAAATAGGACTGAACAAAGGGGATAAGAGGTGCCAAGTAAAAATCCGTGAACAGAAACTTGTAATCATTCTATTGATGGAATTAGAGGCCTAGTTGTGGTAAATGAGTCCTAGATGAGTCTATTTAAAGAGGGCCACCCTATCGTTACGTATTCAATTTTTATTATCAATAAAATCAGAATTTTGGTGTGTTCTATTTGATTGTTTTAGAGGTTTTAGTTGTCATTTTTATTCTTTTAGATTTATCATCTAGGACTCGTCTAGAATTTTTAAAGAGGGCTACCCTACCCTTACGTATTCAATTCTTTTAGATTTATCATCTATAATTTTTATTCTTTTAGGTTTTAGGTGTCATTATTTTAATCTTTTAGGTTTTAGGTGTCCATCTTGAATCCTAGATTTATCATATAGATTTGTCATTAGGTTTTAGGTGTCATTCTTTTAGATGTCATTTTTTTTGTTTTAGATTTATCATCACGTGAGAGATTAAATTCTTATCTCCATCTTGAGGCAGGTCATATTTGATGAGTGATCCAAAGTTTGGACCGTGGCCATACAAGACGACGGACAATCATATATGTTGTCAACTGCAGCCCCAAACCCCTGAGTTCATCATATATGTATTTCAAGAAAAAAACAGAGTATTCTACTCCATAGGTCATCTACTCTTTGATAAATATCTCGAAGAGATGCCCATAGAGGATTCTAAACAAGAGTCCGTGAAGGAAGCATACAAGTTGTTTCATAATTGTCCCATGAAGGAATTTCCAGTCATTGATTGAAATTTGCCTCCCTTTTTTACGACTATCCTGAAGAGATTCCAAGCCCGTGGAGGACTCCGATGTTGTGATCGTGGGAGTGCCAGAGGAGGATTCCAGATGACAATCACGGATTAGTATCCAACTTAGGAGGACATCCCCTCGTTTTTAGGAGATCATGGAGCGGGCTCCATCAATTAAGGAGTCCATCCTGGATCTCTGATGTCAGTAATGATCAGAGGGAGATTGGACCAAAGTTTCCAAATCCGGCTGCCGAGGCCTACAAACTTTGGGAGTTGAGGTTCATGATTTTTTTCATCATTTTTGGGATATGATGGATTCTCATCCTTAGATTCCAAGCAGTTCATTATGGAGCCTTCATTCAAAAAAAATTCAAGTGTAGGCTCGAGAACACACAAATCTATTTTTCAACATTGACAAAAGTGGTGTTCGACCTGTCTTTTAATGTCGGTACACAACAACTAATTTGGAGATTTAGTACATCTTGATCGGAGTGAAGAATTTTCCCATCCTAGGAATCTGATGCAAGATAACCTATAGGGCGCTTAAAATGCCAAATTGTGTAACAAATTATCCATTTGGATGCCTGACTAGATTTCATTCGACGTCATTAGATGTGATTACTTGGTTATTACGAGTCTATTTGATTGTTTTAGAGGTTTTAGGTGTCATTTTTATTCTTTTAGATTTATCATAATTTTCCCATAATAGGATTTGATCGCAGCTAGGGTCGAGGGGTAGTTTGGTTATTTAGGGAGGTGTTTTAATTCTGAAATAACTCTTAATGTTTAGGTGGCATCCAATTGCAATGATCAGAGTTTGAATCCAACTAAGATATGTCAAAATTAAAACCCATAAACCGTTACTCGTGAGTAGTAACCCATGAACAGTACCATGTGACAGTGGATGGATATGTTTCACAGTTACTTGTTGTGTATATAAGTCATAGATGAAACTATTGACAGAGTGGGCCTCCACTCTTATGTATTCAGTTTTTATTAGTTGTAAATTTGAAATGTCAGCATTGCCGATTTTCTTGTAGAAGAGCTGATTGGCCGTCTAGTCTCTCTTTTCGCTCTCTTGTGGATTGCTTATTGAAGTACCCTTATGATTCGGTACTCTCCTTCGCGATAAGAACTTATCATTTTCATCTAAACATGTGAAAAGTTGAAAGACATTGATACTCAAAATACAAATCTTTTATAAGATTAATAAATGATTGGAAAAATTATTAGACATGTTAACTTAGATTGAGCATTTTATTTTAAGGTTTTTGAGCATGTTACCTTTTTTTCCCCTTACATGTACAAGTTAGCATTGTGAGATCATTAATTATGAATATTTGAGTCTTCTTGGTTGATATATCTATACCTATGCACGTCAGTTTAGGTCATTGCTTCTACATTTGCAAGTTACCATTGGTATGATGGTTAGCGTTCTAACTTGCAGTTAGCTTTGAACATGTGCATTTTACCATTTTGACATATGTAGGTAAAAGATTTTCCTTTGTTAAGCGCACATGGAGTTGACTGTGATGCGCATGTCATCGTTGTGCACTACTGGATCTGTTCATAATCATTACACATAAGAAGAGGACATCAATGTATTATTCAGAAATATTACAGTAACTGTTGTGTCGATGTTTCAAAGATCTGGATATCATAATTTCTTGAATTGCTAAAAATTGAAATGATCATATTCTTACCAGGCAATATGTCTACCAAGCGACGATGAAATTTAGCTCAAGGTGGTAGTCCAAATTGTATGAGAAGGTGCTCATAAAATGCACAGTGGAAGACATATCGCTAAATGCTAATATGTCCAAGTTGTCCAACAAAGGTATCTGTCTTCTTGTCCAACTTTCTGGATAAATCATGTGATTTTCCCTAAACCTTCTGGATAAATCATGTGATTTTCCCAATGAGGTCGTTAGTCCAAGTGATGAGAGGTGGTGGCAGTTTCCTAACCTCTAGGACTTCATAAAATGGGTTTTTGGTGCTAAACGAGAGGGACCAAACATCAAACTAAAGGGGGTCTTAAGATAAAATATATGTTTCAAGATTTTGTGGCTAAAAGTTTGTCTCTTGATGTGAAATGGGAGAACCAAAATATCATTGCGTTTAACAAGATCTGTATATTTTTGATGGGAGGACCTTTGTCACCTTCATAAAATCAGATTAGCCATTGGGTGGGTCCTATTCCAAGTAATGGAGATGAGAAGAGTTTGGGGTTAGGGTGAGCTTAGGGTTGATGACAACCTTGTGGTTTAAAATTACTGCCAAGGATGAAAACAAAGTCAAACTTGGCAAAATTGGTTTAGTTGGATAAGTAATTCACTAAGAATTGGTTTAAAATCATTTTGGGGGGTTGGAAGAGGTCAAATAGGATCAATTATCAAAGTTGAATTTTCTCTTGGCAAGGAAGGGGTGCAATTTTCCTTAGTGAAAACATCCAAGCTGAACTTGTGGAATTCCCACAGGCTGTAGACTTAATGGATTAGATCAAATTTATTAGCAACTAAGATCCATAATTTTAGAGGGTGTGGTAAAACTTGCCGGTCAATCAAACATCAGGAAGAGATGGCTTTACTGTCTTAAGCACTGATTGCTTATTGGACACTAGCGGGCCGAGGCTTTGGATAGTGGCTGAAGATTTGGGGTGAAACACATACAAGGAGGCAAGTTTGTGTATACGAAGGTAATTTTATATGAGATTGGCAAGATTTGGTTTAAGAATTTAGAAGCTCACTACTTTTGGGCCACTGGTTTGACTGGGAAAAATCACGAAGGTAGAACTTGATTTGTAGTCTACACAGAAACTGCTGGCAAGGGGTTCAGTAAAACCGGTCATTCCATACAAGGTCCAATTATGTAGTTCTAGAGATTGAAATCAATCGCATGGGATTTGAGATTCATGGATAGTTCATTTCATTGCCATAAGGCATAAGATAATTGAATCAAATTATTAGGCAAATATTGTCGACTGTGCAAAAAAAAGAACCCAAAGAATATAGGATAAAGGCAATCTATTACATATCATAGTCTTTGCTTACACATCCAGAGGTTATTGCATCGATACAAAAGTTTTTACAACACAAAAGAAGACCTAATACATGTTCCCAGTAATACAAACTAGCACAAAAGGAGATAAGAAAACTACTACATGATGAAGGCTCCTTGGGAAAATCAATCATGGGGCCATATCTAATAAGTTGTGGCATATAGCTTATGAGTTTCATCAAATCCAGCAAGGGAAACAATTCGTACAAGAGAGAAGAATTCATATTTAATATCAATAATACTTGGGCTAGACGCTAGTAGATACAAAGTAATTCACAATCATAAAAAATGAAACTAATCATTCCCTCCTCGATAACTCAAACATATCATCATCCTCATATTCAAAGTAATCTGTCATAATTTCATTTCTTGTATAGCAATTCATCAAAATCCTTATGCATAAAAGAATCTTCTTCTTATGATTATAATAAAACATAAATTCTAAGGAGAGCAAGTGTGAGGAAGACTCAACACTAAGGCATATCATGTTTAGTTCTATGTAGTATATGTTATCACAAGAAACACCTATAAATAATACTCTAAGTTTGAATATGTTCCCATTGCTATTCATCTCTAAGTGAACCCATATGATTTGAGTTAATATATACCTACTTTAGTGTAGGAAAAATTCTCTTTCAGATTAGATGTAGAACCTTCCTCCTCTTCTTCTTTCCACCAAGAATCTTTCTTTCTTCCTCTCTTTTCCCTTATTTGTGCCTTTTCCTTTCTTATTGTTTTGGACGAATGGAGATGGCGAAGTGCTAGTTCCTTCCCTCACCTCTTATTTATATATTTTCTTAAGTAGCTTAGTGTCATTCTTTTGGGTTCTTTTGTTGACGCTTAGCAACTAAGTGTCATCTTGCATGCAATTGTTAGCTAGAACATGATTCCTAAAGCATGAGTGTAAAGCACGAGGTATCTAAGAACAATATTATTGTTATTTGATGGGGATCTGAGTTCACCCATAACACAGATGATGAGTTCACCATTGGATCTTCAGACCTTATGTTTCCACCTTTGGATCTTCCTGAAGACAGCTATCTACTGCTAGATTTGCCAGATGAATACTTTACATCGAAGGAGTTGTTGGATCTGATTTATGAGAGTGCCTGCAGATTCAGAGCAGTGTTTTACCAAAAGAAGTATCATTTTTTCTTTTTATTAGTATTATTTCTAATATATGGGTATTTATTTGGTAATTTGTCCTTTTTATTATCCTAATTTTGGCAACTGTCAAAACCCAACTTACAAGGGTTGTATGAGTGTTTTTAGGTATCCTAGTCCTTTACTTTGTCAAAACCCAACTTATACGAGTTGTAGGAGTAGTTTTAAGTGTCCTAGTTTTTTCTTTTGTCGGACTACAACTTTTGTGTGTTTATGTAATGCTTAAGGCTTAAAAAAGGACCTCCAAACCTCTCTTTTATTCTGGACGAATAATATTGATGATTTGCTTATATTTGCTTCATGTGAGAGAATTCGAGAGCATGAGGCGTGCTGGTGAGAGATCGGCTCGATCACCGGCGAGTGGTCGGGGATCATTACCTTTTTTTTTCTTCTTTGTTTTGATTACAACCCTCTTCGAATTATACATCTATCATCACCTCACAACCACTATCAACATCGTTGTCACCATCAACATTTTCATCTTCCTCGCCGACATCACCGAGCGCCACCGCCATCACCTCCATCGTCATTCACTTTCATTGAAAATCTAGAATACCTCCAGCTGAACCTTAAATTTATCCTAAATCATACCATTCCTTATCCGAAATCCTTCAAACTTGATGCTAAAGAAGCCCCTCTAAACCCTAAACACTCCTATATAAAAAAGCCCAATTCATAGGATCGAATTGAATCCTAATTTCGAAAAATTCCCAAATCTGGAAACTTAGTCCAGATCTGGTAATTCCTTGATCTTTCCACATCCAACGGTCCGATCAAGCTGAAACTTATACAAAACCTTCATAACATCCATACCTACCTACCCACCAAGTTTTGTCGGAATCTGAAAAACTGAACCTATTGAAAAGATCGAAATATCCCTCGACTATCCAGAATTTCTGCACCTTTCCAAACTAAAAACTTCCACCTAGAGCGATAATTTATGCTTTTGTAGGGCCCCCGTAGCCTGTCCTGCATCATTATTCTATTCCCATGATTAACATAAGTTATTTTTTTAATTAAACTAATATCTGATGCTCCAAAATTTTGAGTTGTTACAACTTACAACCTACCACCCGAAAAGTAATTTCTTCCTCGGAATTTGTATTTTCACACACATTTGGAAGAACTATGAAGTCCCAGAACTAACGGAACACTTCTGCATGGATGGCTCCACCTTACTCCTAGCAGCCCTCTCCTAGATTGCCCTTTCGTAGACTCAAACACAAGTATAAAAAACCAAGTGAGAGCCCAAAATATCTATTAGATCAAATGGTTATATAAGGATTCTAAAACAATTGTATTAGCATAATAGAATATATGATAAAAGAGAGTGAGTAGTTCAGATAGTTACATCCTACTCCCCTTCAAAAATTTCACCCTTGATATTTCAGATATCCAAATATATATGCAAGTAGAAGAACTATGAAGTTCCGGAATTGATGGACGCATCCAATCAGGTCTCATGATCATTCCGGATTGGGATAGGTAACCAGGTTCCCTCAATAGGCATCCTAGATGGCTCCACCTTAGATGACTCCACACTGGTAATTGGCAGTCCTTGTTCATTTGAGGGGCATTTCCACCTAACCCCGTAGCTTTTTCCTAGGTAGAATTTTCCTACAAACTCGCACCCAAGACGTGGTGATTGGCTGAAATTTCTTTTGACGAATAAATTCATTCGAAATTCGCAAACGCCAAGGGCACTTTAAGCATACTCATAGATCGACCGCTCAAGTAGAACTATCCCTATGTTCCTATCCCTAGTTTTAGGCCTCTTGGCTCTAACACAAGTAGATTATCAATGGGCTTGCTTACCACGCTTCCGATGCGATACTTGATGATCCCCTACAATAAGTTTCCCCAGTATTTCCTTCATGTATGCTGTTTTACCAGGTTAATGTGTGCCTACTGTCAATATATTATGGTTCGATGCACAGATCATACCAAGTTCTCACTAGTACTCAAATCCTTGTTTGCAAGGTAGTCACTAATAATGATGTTGATTTGAGAAAAACAGTTAATGTCGCTGAACCAAAAATATAAATCTAAACATTCAATTGGATAATTTTATGGACGTGACCTGAAACAATAGGCATAGGGGAAGATAGTATCATAGTATTAAATTTAGGGAAGTGTAGACTGAATTATAGTGACCTAAAAGAATGAGTATGTAATAGTCCAGGGTCCAGTGGTTTAATAGAATGGATGGATCTATTTTTAGTTGACTTTATTTGTTTAAGGTGTAATTAGTGGGAGGAAAACTCAAAAAATTTGGTTTAAAAGCGCATTATTGTTGAACCATAGCTGAAATCTGATTATAACTTTGAAGAAAGAAAAAAAAATGAAAGTGCGATTAAAGAAATATTTGATAATAGTTATTTTCAAATTTATTAAATAGTTCCAAATGAGCGAGAAACACCAGAAATGAAGAAGAGGCCAATAAGAAGCCTTAAAAGGAATGAAATAACAAAAAAAAAAAGATGGAGGAAGGGAGAAAGAGGAGAGGGAGGAAAAGGATCATGAAGAAGGTTAAATTGGGAAATAGATACACTAAAGGTAGTGCATACCAATAGCCTGTGTTATGAAAGTTTCTAATATTTAAAAGTTTCTGATCAATTCACAAATATCTTCTTGCCAACCTATTTTTGTTCGCATTGATGGACACATGTATGCATGGATAGATGTATATATCCGTACATATATCTGATGGTTTGAAAAGGGCTCTTTTGACAATCTAGCGGTTTTCTTCAAGTCAAGGTACCCTTGAGCATTTTTTCTACTGTACAATTGAGCATATTTACCAATTTAATAGTATTTCTTCTGAATTTTTGCAATTCAATTTTTATTTCTCAAAATGTGAAAGACACTGCAATTCTATATTTCTATTCTAGACAGTTTCTTAAGCTGTCAAAAGTTAACAGTTCAATATCAGCTTGGACCATGTAACATATATTATTTTCCAGACCTTTTGGTAAAACTTATATAAGTAAATAATAAAAAAACAAGACATAAAATCTGATAAGTCATCACATTTGTTTGAGCTGTTGAGGCAACCTTCTCATTTTGTGGGAAAACACACTAAAAAAACATGAATATAAAGGGCAGTCCAAATTTATAGAAAAATGTTGATATCTTATTGGGTGTTCTCATTCTAAGGAAAAACAATAGACAAGACAAAGGTATATATATATATATATATATATATATATATATATATATATATATATATATATATAGGCTTAGATTAACAAACTCCAACGTCCCAACCATAAACCATAAGGATTCCAAGATTGCTCCTATCTTATAGGTTTGGCCAAGTCACTTCAGCTCGTTCTATTGAAACTTTATCATTTCTAGAGTCCTAAATAGTGTAATTCAGTTACCCTAGCTAGATAATCTACTTGCTCAATAAATGACTATAAAGCACTTTGGAGGATTTTGTGCGTACCCTTGGCGGGGCTAAACAATTATTTGAAAACAACAGTTTAAATTGATGTTTTCAAAAATTACTTCATCTGACTTAAAGGGTTACTTTTTCTTATGTCAGTTTTTGCTGTTAATTTTGGAAGTTTTACTGTTAATCAAGTACTAAAAAAAGAGTTCTGTAGGAAGTGTTTAAACTTTCAGGCCTATAAAAGCTCTATAATAATTTGTTATTTACCATAAATGTCCATGAAATAAAAGTGACAAGTGACAGCTGAAACAAATGAGGTTATTATCATGATAAATTGTTTTGGAGAATGCTTTTGGACTTTTGGTGCATGACTAATTATATGATACTAGTTGTTCTGCATATTTCCTTTCAAGTGTCCTTCAAAATGAGTTACTATTTTGAAATATTTGATGCTTATGTAACTAGATACTAGGAATACACTCATTTTGACCCATTGGGACTATTATTTCCTAATAAACTTGTAATACCTTAATAATCTAATGTTTTTTAATCTTTAATATTTGCACATGATTGAGAGACTTGCCAAATGTGAATCTAGATGCCAGTGCCAAAGATAGTTAACATATAAAGATTGCGACTTGTGAATAGATTCTCCATTATGGTTTCTTGCCTTCATGCCCAAACTATAAATAACTAGGTTACAGAGTGATTGGAATTGGTGAAACCAGTAACTAGTGAATATTGGATTCAATATGGTTTCCATTCAGTTCTAATATTATGAAAGTACAGACTCATCTTGGATGACTCACGAAGAAGCTGCAGTTAAGGCGAATAAATATGAACTGTATTTTATTACTTGTGAAAGTGGGTTTGTATAAGAAATTTGTTGGCTACTGGTGGAAACGCCTTTGAGAGACTTGCAGTCTGCAAAGGGAAAAGGGTATCATTAAGGGGAAAAATATGTAGAACTTTTATGTTCATTAGTTTCCTAACAATTATGCTGAGATGGAATACTCCTATAGGAGGGCTGCCATAATATTTTCATCTGTTAGGACGACAAAATAGTATATGCCTTGACCTATTGGGCTTTCCTTCTCCTTTTTGTTATAATGAACTGATATGTATTAAACACCTCACCTCCTAGTGAAATGATGTTTCTTCATGCTCTGGATGACCATGCGCCTAGCATGCTCAGTTCATGTTTGCTAAGTAGTTGTTCTATGAAACAGGTGCTTTGCAGGATGTTCTTCATTTGCATGATGTTCTTGCTAGAGTTTCCCTAGCTAGATTGTGTCATACATTATCTAGAGCCCGTGCATTAGATGGTATGTGCATTATTTTGATATCATCACGTCTAAATTATCTTTGTATATCTAATCTTTTTTTTTAATTTCTTAATAGTGTTCAATGGGTTGAAATATTTTTTTTTCCACAGAGAGGCCTGACATTAGGTATCAGTTCACCTCTGTCCTCTATCAACTTCTTTTGGATCCTAGTGATAGAGTTTGTTTTGAGGCAATACTTTGCGTATTGGGAAAATCTGACAACACGGAGAGGTACTTGTGTATTTTTTTGTAATAAATTGGATATACTGCATGAGTATATTTCCGCTTCTGATTTGATGAATGCTTCTTCCAACCGATGGAAGTTATTTATTCAACCTGACTTGTGTATTGCAGGACTGAAGAACGAGCTGCTGGATGGGTTCGATTAAGCAGAGAAATTCTCAAGTTGCCTGAAGCACCATCTGTATCTTCAAAGGATAGTAACGATCAATCAAAAGATGCCCTACCACTGAAACAAAACAGCGAGAAACCTGCTTCTAAGTCAAGGCGTCCACAGCCTCTTATTAGACTTGTAATGAGAAGGTTTATTAATTGTTATTTTTTGTGATATTTCTTTGATTTCTAATGTCATGTTTCTAAGTCCTCACTGCTTGTTGTTAAGTTGTAAATGTCACAAGGACATTTCTATGGTCATTTTAACTTCTGTCTCTGTTGTAACTTTTTTTTTTTTAAATTTTAGATTGGAGACCTCATTCCGTAGTTTCTCTCGGCCTGTGCTTCACGCGGCAGCAAGAGTTGTTCAGGAAATGGGAAAAAGTAGGGCAGCAGCGTATGCATTAGGTGTTTATGACATTGATGAAGGAACTCAGCTCCATGTATATTCTGACAATGTGGAGTCTGTAGAATCAGATCTCAACGAAAGCTCACAATCTGAAGGTATCTATAAATTAATTTATTATCTGCCCGTGCAATACTCTAAATAACATAGGCAGAATTCCTTTTCGTACTCCTACATTTAGCTCTGGACTTATGTTTTACTGGAATAAATTGAATTTGTTTTCTTGGCTTGGGACTTCTGCTTTGATTTTATACCTATCAATACGAGTGGCTCATATATCTTTGACAAGGTATAACTTACACTGATCAACCAACAGAACTTGTATATATACCTTTTGGGTCTCTTAGGTTTCTTGTCTCAAATACGGGAAAGTAAAATGGTTAACAAAGGACTGGACAGGGAAGCTTGAGTAGGATCTTGCTGAATCTAAAACAATTGGTGGCTTTATGCTGTTCGTAGTTTTCATTCTAGTGCATTTTTGATAGTGGAAAGGGGATTTTCCATTTTAAAAAAGGTCCTTGTTAATGAATTTATCAAGACGTTCTTAAAGAGTGGTTTTGTAGGCAGCGACATTCATGGTTCATCTCACTGAAGGAATTTAAGTTATGGTTCTTTGGTATATGTGACTTGTGAAGATTTTTTAGAGCTTAGCGGGTTAGAACAATCATTCACTCAATTTGCTCAGAGTTTAGCATTTATTCTATACATGTCTGTTGGAAGATGGTCTGATGCTCTATTAATGGCTGTACCCTGGGATATGGAGTATTCAAAGAATGAAGTAGTATTTGAATCTTTGTTGCTGTGGAGATTGCTGCTTTCTGCCAGTAGCAAACCTTTTATCTAAAGTACTTTATAGATCTTGATTCGCGAAGTTTCCTTACTATGCTGGGTTCGCTCAAGAGGGTGTAGGAAAGAATAATGACTCCTATCAGTTTGTTGAGCATGTCAATTGGAACTGCCTTTTGTGGTGTGTGGTCGACACAACAACAGCATGTAGTGATAGAGTCTAAAAATGATTTATTTATCTAAATTCATATTAAGATGGCCCTAAGGGGGAAGTGCAAGCTGCGTAACAATCGTTTAACAATGTATAGGCAGGAAGCATTCAGATTTTTTTGGCCTTCTTTTGCTTCAATATAAAATGGAAAGTGAGGCAGTCTAGTTGCGTGTCTCCTTATTTATGGGGCCAACTTCTTCTATTCAGCTGGTATCTTTTCACCATTATGTTTTATATTAAGGGAATAAACATGTTCTCTTTTCCTTATTCTGTACAATTTCAATGCTTCTGAAAAAAATTTAAACCGGTGTGGATACATATCCCTGCTGTGCACCATCAGGTAGTGCGACTTTGTTTTGGCACTTACTATACGGATTTCATTATTTTGGAGGCTTTGATGCTTTGGTGTTGGTGAATCTATTGGTCAAGGACCTACATCATTGGGCGATTGCATGCAATCCAACACAATCAATTTTTAGTGAGCTTACTTAAAATGCATAAGAGAGCTGCTGGCTTTGGGCTATGTTGTTAGTATCATACGATACACGATACGTATCGTACGATACGATACGATACAGGAGAAAAAAGATAGGTATCGTGTTTACGTGTCGTTTTTCACCGTATCGTACGGTACACGATACGATACGATACGTGATATGCCCAATACGGTGAAAACATGTTTTTATTTTGTTTGTTTTGTTTTGAATCTTTAAAAATGTTTTTTTTTCTCTTAATTTTCCAAAGGACTATATAAGTCACTTAGACTTAAAAAAAATACTTAATAACCTTTTCTAACCTAGAGTGAAGAGAGACTTGTTTTTTTAGAAGTTTATAGAGGCTCTACAAATCTTTTCCTAGAGTTATTGGAGCCGAATGCCATTTTTTAAAAAAGTTTTCTAAAGCTTGGGGCACCAAATATCTACAACTTTTCTAATGATTCCATTTCTATCTATAATACATATAAATACATATATATATTTATATTTATGTTACTTTTTTGTAGTAGGGCTAAATGATCCAAGTTCACAAAGGAAGGCTAAAAGAAAGAAGTGGATGATTTTGATGAAGAAGATGATGATGTGAAATTGTGAATGAAGATGGAGAAGAGGTGCAAGAGATAGAAGAGGAAGATAAAGAAGCAAGTGGTAATGAATTATCTATTGGTGATGATCAAATTAATGATGCAGATGCAGTGGAGATTAAAAAATGAGGCTTTCCTACATTTTGAGTTTTTGTTTTGTCTTCATTGGCTATTCAAATATTTTGAGAACAATATATTGATAGATCATAGATAACACTTATATATGGTTTCTTTTTTATAGAAATATATAAATCATACTTTTTGTATAGGCCAATGTTATGTTTGGTGCAAAATTATAGGGAATGTCTTACTATTCTACTTGACTTTTCATAATTAATATTTTATTATGTTCTTTATATGTTTATTATGTATACATATATATAATATAAATTTAACCATATCTTACGATACATGATATGTTACGATACATGATGTATACAAAATAGGGAAAACGATACACGATATGACAATGCCTTTGTGAGTCAATCTTATTTCGACATTGTTGATGAAATATCGGAGAGAGGAGTTATCTTTGGGTAGGAATGGTATATCAATGAATGAGTTGCTAAGGATAATGATTATCATGGAATTTACTCAATAAATGGTTTTTTTTTTTGTTTCTTTGTCAACTTACTACCTAATCAGGAGAGGAGTAGGAATCCTTTCTCAGAGTGCAGTAAACTGAGAGCATTGTGCATTGTTTCTTGGTCTGAGGCACTAGGTCCCTACAAGAGATGTTCCCAAAATTATTGGGGGGGTTGAATTTCTCCTAAAATCCCTAGAATAGGATTTTGCACTGATTGGCCTATATGGCTTCGTAATTGAAGTCCGAATAGAGGACGCATGGCATGAATGCGTGAGAATATAGGATAAATACAATGCTGAAGAAAAGGAATAGATAATTCTATAATAATTAGTGATGAAAATTGTTTAAATGTAATTTGAAGGAATTTTAGTTTTAAACCTTATAAGAGGAGAAAAGGTTTTTATGAAAAACTGTAGAAGAATTCTATTGGACCAAAATTGTTGAAAGATTCTTCTACGGGGTGCAAATTGGCGGTATTTGCTATAGTACTTGCATGATAGAATGCTACAACTGTGCAGATGTCATTTATGATTGCTTAATTATCTACAATTCCCAATTAAGTAAGGTTAACTAAAGTTTTCTTAATTATCGAGGATACCTACTCAATTTTTTTAGTGACTTGGGATTCCTTGTTATGATAGTATTCCCTAATGGGCTATAATTTTCATGGTTTGGAGTTTCAGCAAACAGATTAGTTTCGGTCGGAACCGGTCCCGAAACTCTCCAGTTTCGGGTTTTGGAACTCAGAACTCAGTAAAAGCAAGATTGGGTTCAGGATAAGGTGTATTTCAGCATGACAGTTTGACAGCCATATTTACATAAAAAAGATTTAAGTCTCCATTTACTTTAAGTTATTTTATGTAAATAAGCAAATACCCCCCCCCCAATTTGGATTTAATAAAAATATTAGAAAAATAAAAATCCAAAGGAATCAAAATGTAATTTTTCAGTTCCTATACAAAATCAGACTTTACTACTTTTGGCCAAAAAAGAAAATTCTGAAAAAAAACCTCAAGGTATTTTGGATCGGAAAAAATCTTAGAAATCTAGAAGTATAAGATCAACTTAAGAGCCCAAAGTCCGGTAAAATATTTTGAATCTATAAAATAATTCTTTCACAAGAAGTCTTTTTCCTCCTGACTTAGCCAAAATTCAAAATCACAAATTTTTAAATTTTTGACAAAAAGTCGGGATAAAGCAAAAGCCACGCTCTTTTGAAAACAAGACCACTATGAAGTGGGTACCGATATAATTATTTTATATTATTTTTATATTTTGTAATTATTTAAAATTTAAAAAATGAAACTGAAACCACCAAACTTTCGCAACCGATCCTCGGTGGGCGGACCAAAACTGAAACCGAAACCTTCTATAAGAGACATGAGGTAAGGAGTATAAGTAGAAGGGGGACACAAGCTTGTAGAGATATTTAATATTTATTTCTACCAAATATTATTTGCTGACTCGTAAAATTTGAGCCCTTATACTGATTTTGTCTTTTTTTTTTCTCCTTCACTTATCTCTTGTGGATAACATTTACATTGATCTGTCTTTATTGCATGACATCGTGCATGATTTGGTGTAGAGCTTCATTTGTTGGTATCAAACCTGCATTGATTGGTATTAGAGTGAGGTAATCCTTTAGTTTTACTGAAAGGAGTACTGCTAAAGGTGATGGCTATAAGACGATGTGGGGATTGTGGTGAAGAATCATGTTGATCTAACAATAGGAGTTGGCATGATTCAAAGGCAGATCAAGTGGGTCATGTGGGAGATTGGAGTCTACTATAGCTTCATCATGTTTTTGATCTCTAATTCCACTGGATCATCTCATATGACTGTTCTATAGCTTGGATTGTGACTTTACCGGAGGATTTATTTTGGTTCGGATTGTATCTTCATGGATTGATTCCGAAGGATTGGTTTTGGTTCAAATCTAGAATCCTTGATGAAGAACACTAGGTTTTTTCTCCTTTGATGCGGGAAGGGATGAATATGAGAAATATATGACTTGCTCGATAATACATAAGGTTTATATAGGTTTTAGAGAATCTGAGACATGTTTACACAACTGTTGGACCTGACTGGGTGTGAGTCCAATGCAAAATAATCCAATTTATCAACACATGACTCAGCCAACATGCTTTGGCCAGTTTATGTAAATCTAGAACAGTGTGATCATGAACAATGTTCTAGATTTACATAAACTTGCCAAAGCACACCATAAAAGGGAACATGCACACGATACATAGAATTGTTTACACGAACATGATCACGATGTAAGCCCTTTGCATACACTGGTTGTCAAAAGAGTTTTCAGGTTCATTCAGGAAAACGGTTTGATCCTCAGTCTTATTTACTTAGAAAAAATAAAGTAAATAATTGAAATTAGTTTACGTAATTAAGTAAAACCTCCTCATTTGGATTTAATAAAGTATCAAAAAATAAATTTCCAGTTCCTATAATAAGTCAGTCTTTTCATCGTTTTCGAGGTTTTCTAAAAAAGTGTGGTGTTTGGAAACCAATTAATTGAAATATTTTTGGCCGAAAAATTCAACAAGATGTAGAAATATAAGAAAAGTAGAAACACTGAAGTTGTGAAAAATATTGACTGTAAAAAAAACATCCTTTGTAAAAACATCCTTTCCCCATGCTTAGTTAAATTTCCAAAACGTCAATTTTTAGCCCATTAAAAACTTAGTAAAAATTTAAAAAATCATTGAAAAATCATTTTTTTGTCATTAGCAACATGATTTACAAGATAAACTTGAAACATTTTTTTCGGAATAAATCGTATGCTTATAAGGTTAAAAACAAGCATCTATGTATTGGGAAAAGCAAAGTCCAATCCATCTAAGAAAGGTATTCCTCCCGTAGTATGGCGATGGAAGTTTGAATCCAGTCTTGGTGATCTTGAATGTACGTTTGCACTACTTCGAAGCTTCATGTGGCCTTCTGGATTGGGGAAGCAACATGGACATGGAGACTAGAACAAAAGTACTTTACGATCACCGAAAATGACTTGGCACACAAGTTTTGCGGAACTAGAAGATGATTCCTCTTCTAGAAATGGGTCCAAAATCAAATCCAAAAAAGAGCCTAGACCATTCCCACGAGAGGGGAGGGAGTTTGGGACCCCCTCTCTGTGACTACTGTTCACAGGTGAGGGGAATATTGTGACTCGTCTCTTTGGTGTAAGAGGGTCCAACTATCACCCGGGTTATAGCTTTAAATCCCCAAAAGGGGGTTGTCATACTAATTATGAGGAAGGGCCCTATTCCACACGGGCTTGACAAAATTCTTTTTTATTGACCCATCTTAGTTGGATATACTTCCAGGCTTCCAGCATTAATTATGCTCATGTTATTGGGGTGATTCTTTGGGCATTTTATTTTTGAATTTCTATAGGTAGGGATGGTAGGGTTTACCCTTGGTGGTTCCTTGAAAAGGCCTAGGAATTTTGTGATCTTTGGACAAATGATGCTCTCTTAGGCATATAAAAATGAAGGCTATCGAAATATCTTATGTTTCTAGTCTGGCACTCGGGCTTGGGCTTTGTTCAGATAGAGACTCATGGAGGAAGTTCTCTCATTTCCGGTTTATCTATCTGTCTTCTCTTGCAGCCATATATGGGTAAAATGCTTTATTTCAGTTAAAGAAAGCAGTTTGCATTGACTAGGCTGGCCGATAAATGGTAAAGGTTGCATAGAACTAACTTGTGGATTTTGTTGCATAAAACTTGTCTGTTAATTTTTGTGGCTAATTTTTCTCATGTATAAATAGTCTTATACTTCTGCAATGCAAAAATCGTCTATAAAGGTTGCAGTGCTATATTAATTCCTTTCAATGGTCCTTTCAAATTCTGATTAGATTCAAAATGAAAATGATACATATCAATTTAAAATGATTCCAGTGCTCTTTGTTTTGGTTCATGCATGTATCCAGATTGTCAAGTATCGTTCTGACAGAGTGTGATTTGGCTATGATCTAGCTTCCTGGCCTTCTCTATATCACTAGACTTGTTGCTTGTGTTTTTCTTAATTTATAGGCATGATTTATGCATCTGTAGATCCCATATTAGGTAAAGAAGAAACAGATTACATGATGTGGAACCCAAATATAGCACACAAAATATGGACTCCACCGAGAGATTACCTTTTTGATGATGTAAACTTAATCGAAGATTTAATAATGCTTGTGTATCTTAATGGCTTTCTTGTCGCACAAACATGCACTTAATTTAAGATAAGTTTTTGTAAACAAGCGTTAATCCCTTTGATTGGGATTGCTTTGGCTATGCGATGTGCATATGAATTAAATGTATGAAAATGCTATAAAATGTTGAATTCAAGAGGATTTATAGAAGGATGAAGTCTTCCAAGAATGTGGTTGAGACTTGAAAAGGTATTCACTTTTATGTCATTACCTTCTCAGTTTTGATAAAGATTTTGTTTGAACATTCATGAGGAATAAGCTTCATATTCAAGCTTATTATGGCAATATAGTTGTCCTATATTATTGTGTGCTAATTTTCATGCCGTTGCCTTCTGTTTTTACATTGATTTTTCACTGAACTATACTTAGAGTGTAAATCACCCCTTATTTTTGATTTGCAAAGTGATCATTTAACATCATCATGATAGAAGGATGATAAAATTGCTCCAATTGAATGCACTTGATGTTCTTTGTTTCTGCAGCTGCCCGAAAGGCATTGCCACTGTCAAATGGGCCAGGTGGTAAGGATACAATTGCAAGTTTATTAGCTTCACTATTGGAAGTTGTGCGCACAACCGTCGCATGCGAATGTGTTTATGTTCGAGCTATGGTAATCAAAGCTTTGATCTGGATGCAAAATCCACATGAATCATTTGAAGAATTGGAAGCAATCATTGCATGCGAGTTGCCTGACCCAGCTTGGCCTTCAGCATTATTGAACGATATATTACTTACTTTGCATGCTCGCTTTAAGGTATTTCATTTTCCGAGCACTGATAGATCTTCTTTCATTATCTGCCAATCCATACTTGCTCTTAAAAGGAACTTTATCTGTGATACCACTCATGAACTTGTGTGAATAACATCCGGTGATTAATTGATACACATCAATGAATTAGAAGTTCTGTACAAGTTTCCAGTCTCTAGTTTTTGATATCCATTTGATAGCTTCATAGCTTTCATTTTATTTTATTTTATGTTCATTGGAACTTTAATTGCTGCACCTGATTTCTCATGTCATGTAACTTTCTATTTCATCATCATCATCATCATCTTCTTTTCTTTGAGGCAACACAATTTAATTTAGAGAAAAAGATAAGATATATAGAAGAAATAGCCAACATAAAAAACAATAGATTTTAGGCCTATAAAGGACCCAAGCAGCAGCAAAATAATAAGGACTATACCAACCACATTTAGGAATGATTCATGGGTGAGAAAGCAACCAATGATATTTTAATAGGTGAGAAGATTTTTCAGTTATGGAAGGAAAAGGGAAATTACTTTAAATGTAGCGAGAGATCCCATTAAAATGGTTCTGTATCATAACGTAGATACAACCTGAGAACTTGAGCTATAACATGTGACAAAAGTAGAAGAGCTCTATGAAAAATCCAGTAAAGACTTTTATATGAAACTGATTCACTAATATTTTATTTTCAACGAATTGAGGTTCTATTTTTTTGTAGGCTCAGCATATGAAATGTACAAGTATCTCATATGCAAACAGTAAAAACTAGGAACTTGAAATAAACTAAAGTTGGACGCCTAAACCATTGTAAGGCTCCTTTCTAATTTTGTGTATTTTCTTCAGAATTTCAGAAGTAGGCTAGTAGAATTCCAACAAAAAGAGAATAAAAAGTTATAATAAAAGGTTAGGAGCATCCTTGGAGGAGTTGGAGACCACTCAAGTTTTTTCTCTAACTAAGTCGCCCTCCAATAGGCTAAAGGTTTATAATTCGGGTATTGGTATTGGTATCGATTGGCTCCGGATTGTGTCATACCTGTGAATTGACCGATATCGATCGAAACCAGTATTGGCCAATTGTTTTTTGAAAAAATAGCAAAAATTAAAGAATATAAAATATCAAAAAATTAACTATATATATATATATATATATATATATATATATATATATATATATATATATATATATATATATATATATATATATATATATATATATATATATATATATATATATATATATATATATATATATATATATATGGGGACGGGGAGCCTGGACCTCAGGTGCAGCGTCAAGGCTGCACCGGCACGGCATGGATGCCGCGTGTCCGGAAAAAAAACCCAGAAATCCTTCCGATCGGCTGTAGATCTGCCGGATCAATCCACAACCGTCCGATTCCTGCGGGATATTTGTTTGAGCCGTTCCGATCGTTGTTTGATCCTGCGAGATTTACTCGCACCCGTCTGATCGAGTGAATCGGACGGGTCAAAACAATCTCGCGGTTACTGTAGCGGCTACAGTAACCACGAGATTGATTTGGCCCGTCCGATTCAATCGATCAGACGGGCCAGATTCACACATACAGCATAACAGCTGTTTGATCCTGCGAGATTTACTCCCACCCGTCTGATCGATCGAATCGGACGGGTCAAAACAATCTCGCGGTTACTGTAGCGGCTACAGTAACCGCTAGATTCATTTGGCCCGTCCGATTCAATCGATCAGACGGGCCAGATTCACACATACACATAACAGCCGTCCGATTCAATCAATCGCAGGATCTAACGGCTGGAAGTAAATCTCGCTGTTACTGTGCCCGCCACAGTAACAGCGAGACTCAGCCCGCGGGGGAATCGGATCCGTTGGCTGCTGCGATTGGATGGCTGTGGATTGATCCGGCATATCTACAGCCGATCGGAAGGATTTCTGGGTTTTTTTTTTCCGGACACGCGGCATCCATGCCGCGCGGGTGCAGCCTTGATGCTGCACCTGAGGTCCAGGCTCCCCGTCCCCTATATATATATATATATATATATATATATATATATATATATATATATATATATATATATATATATATATATATATATATATATATATATATATATATATATATATATATGGGTCGGGATCGGCTGACCCAGCAAATTTTGACCTAGCAATAACCCAGCACCCTTTGATGCACCTAGAGGTTTTAGAATGACCTGAATTTTTATAGACATATTGTCTATGGTTTGTTGATCATCCTCACAAAAAATTAGCCCATTCTAAAACCTCTAGGTGCATCAAATGCGCTATTCAAATCAACGGTTTTCGACTGTTAATTGTAACCGTTGATTTGAAGAGCGCATTTGATGCACCTAGAGGTTTTAGAATGGGCTGATTTTTTGTGAGGATGATCAACATACCATAGACAACATGTCTACAAAAAATCAGCCAATTTTAAAACCTCTAGGTGCATCAAAGGGTGGTGGGTTATTTACTGGGTCATCCGATATATATATATATATATATATATATATATATATATATATATATATATATATATATATATATATATATATATATATATATATATATATATATATATATATATATATATATATATATATGAGTTGTAGGTTTTAGGTTTTAGGTTTAGCCTTAGTTTAGGGTTTAGGGCTAGGATACTGGAAAGTATCCTAACTTTATAAGAGTTATCCTTTTAAATGAATTCTTTGCGTAATTTTGGCCTTTTGTATTGTCACGTCTGTTAATTTTGTTCCTATTCGTCATGAACATTTTGAATGCAAATGTTTATGGGTTGTGTTGGATTCGTTTCACACTATTCTTAACATGGTAAGCATAGGTGGATTATGTACTAGGAAAAGCTAAGGGATGTATGAGCATGTATATTGACGTGTAAGGAATTTTGCATTTGACTTCCATGGACTTTTTAGAATGATGATCACATGTCACAATGCTAATCATGCACCTTTGTTTAGTCCACCTTGTACATGACTATTATTTTTTCGATGATTAATAAATCATTCCTATCTTGATGAAATTTATTTTCCTGATAAGCAAATTGATAGGTGGCAAGTAATATATAATTAAATTTTTTAGAAATTGCATATATTCAAGTCTTACTGGTTGATACCTGCCTAACTCAATTGATATGAACCGATATGGGCAGGTTTCTACCGATACGGTGTTTTATGCTGTTTTGATTCCTCGGTACTGACCGGTAAGACTCGAATTTTTGCAATAGTAGAAATTGTATAAATTCAAGTCACAAGATTCCTCTCACTTGTGAACAATAGTCATAGAGAGGAGGTTTCAAACTCCCTTTCTTTTTCGAATTCTAAGTAGTCTTTCACCATAGTGGGCTAGTAGTACCTCATCCTTTTGATTTGGAAGTGGAGCTTCGACCCGGATTGATGTGTGCTACATTCCGGCATGGACTTCTTGCAGTGACGTTTGTGTTTTTTCCTTCGGTAAACATTTCAGGAGGGTGTTGTCGTAGCCTCGACGGTACAACTTGCTGTTAAAGTGGAAGAACTTTAACGCTTGCCGGCGAATGTCGACTTTTCGCTTTGGATTGTTTGGGAGTTTTCTGTGAGCAAGGTAATACACAAACGACTGCCTCTAGTCTTGTTCGTCGACTACGAAGACGTAAACGACGTTCACCTGCTGTGAAATCCCTGTAGAATGTCTTCTTTGGTTATCACCAATCTTTTGCAAATGAGAACAACGAGCTGATTTTTCTCTGAGAACGAAAGTATAGCCACCTGGTTCGTGAGTGCATCTACCTGCTGGTTGAGGCTTCTGGGAACATGCTGGATGGAGGCTACTTTGAGAGCGTTCAAGAGTTTCAAGGCTCGTTGTGTAGTGGCACGAGGTCTTCTTTGTTGACCTCGTATGCCCCTAGGATTTGCTGGACAATGAACTGAGAATTGTTGAAGATTTCGAGCACTTGATGTGTCATGTCGTTTGCGAGCTCGAGGCCAATGATCAAGGCTTGATATTTTGCCTTGTTTTTGAAGCACGGTTCTGACAGTGAAAAAGAGAAGGGAAGGACCTCGTTGTTTGGAGTGACAAAGACTCCCTGCACCCGCCACTTCATGCCTTGCGGCGCCGTCGAAGAATATCTTCTATGAGGGAGCAATGTCGACAAAGAATACATCATTGGCAACAAAGGTGACTATGGTAGGCATCTAAGTCAAGAATCTGCCATAGAAAACAGTCCATATCGGCCTACATTCGACGAACCTACACTAGGCAAGGTTTCCCTTTTTGAGATGATCTTCAACAAAAAAATTTGTTGGGTTTGACAACATTTCTATCGTTGCAGAAAAGCAACCAGGCTTTGGCATTGCTCCGTTTGAAAGTCTAACGAGCACACCCAAGGAGGAATTTGGAAACGAATTCACATCCAACACTTGAATCTCTTTAGATGTTGAATTTCAGTCAGTTAATGTCCAAAAGTAGGGGGAAGTGATGGCACCTGATCCTAGAGACGAATATCATGATAACTTGAGAAATATTGGAAAAGTGTCTCTAAATCTTATTGTGGCCCTGAGCCAACTATATACAATTAGACGACTCGGGCCATATTTGCGGCTATGCTGTATACAATCGTGATGGGGCATGTAGACTTACAAACTCACGTACAGGAACCGGAGTGAACAAATACACATGGAATTATGCATACATACACAATACACTTCTACATATCTCCAACTGTGTGTAGAATATACATGTATGCATGCATGTTGACGTACATACATACATATATACTTCTAGCAATTATTATATCGGATGATGTACAGAAAAGGACCAAGTATTGTGAACAGATATAATATACTGATCAAGCCCTGTCCCATTTAATTTGATTTTCACTTTGTGAATCTGCCTTCCCATATATTCACAAAATGGGGATCGATTGACTCAATTCCATATATGTAAGGTATGCAACAGATCAATTCTTGACTAAAGAAATGAATATTCAATGTTTTTTTTTTATGTAAATGAGATTAAGTTCTAGGTGTTGATGAGGTTAAGAATCTCAGAATATTATGCTGAGCTGCTGCTATGTTTTTAGCAAGGTGTTCTGAAGTTGTTGTTTTTGGCTGAAAGTTTAATTAAATATGTTGTGGCCTCCTGCTTTAGCATTTTGTTTGTTTGACTAAGATAATAGATTAAGAAGATGAAAAGTATGGGACACTTTTTTTTCTTGAAAAATATATTCTTTGTAAGTTGTAAATTTGTAATACCTAAGAGTTTCACCTATATGTAACAAAAACATGAAAATAGTGTAAACTCAAGTCTCAATCTGCACATGCCCCATAGAAGGATTTGGTAGTTACTCTCAAAGTCATACCTTAATACGACCTTTGCACTCTCTGTCAACAAAATAGTATACCAGCTGAAGAAAAAGTGATAGCATCTCAGAATTATAACACTACTTGAGAGGTAAACAGTGGTCCAAAACTTTTCCTGCAATATATGCACTTCAGCAAACTGGCTTCACCACAGAACATTAGCCTTGTTTCTATCTTCATTGATTTGGCTCTTTCCCTTTTGAATTCTTCAGTTACATGAATGGCTCTTATTGATTTTATTCTACTAAAAGTAAACTCCTTCCATATTTGAATTTTGATAAACAGATCTGTTATGACTAATCTTTTATGTTTCATTTTTGCATAACAGGCAACTCCAGATATGGCAGTCACGCTTCTTGAAATAGCCAGAATATTTGCCACGAAAGTCCCTGGAAAGATTGATGCTGATGTGTTGCAGCTACTGTGGAAAGTGAGTTCATACTATTGTTTTTATAGAGCCATCCTTTGCTTTATCAAAATTTTTCACCTACTTCAACGTTTCTTTCTTGCACGTCCTGGATGGGATTTTTCATACTAAGCATAATTCAGTTTCACCCAACGATTGTGGAATCTCCTTGCTTTTGTATGAAATGGTTCTTTGCTTTCACATGGTTTACCTGTGAGTCCATTTGGTTTCGTTGCATCTTGACTATCACAGTTTAAAGTTTGTTCGAAAATTGATTCTATTCAAGCTTCAAAGGAAAACTGTGGAATTGAGGTTCACACGAACTTTTGATGAGGTTAAGAGAATTATTATCTAAATTATCTCCTTAATTAAAGAAAAATTCTATCCCATCTGGGGGAGATGTAACCAGGTCTGAATGGAAATATTTTGCGTTCATTCAATATTTCGACTTTGCATGATATGGAAATTTTGCGTGAAAATATTTTGACAGTATGAAAATATTGCAGTTTTTTTGAGAAATGATGTAAATAATAGTCCAATGATGGATTTTTTTAAAGAAACTCTAGACAATCATAAATCAAGCATAGATACACACATCAGAACAATTAAATAATATTTCTACACTATCTTGGAGTGTGGAGCTCCTTATAACACGTACCTATTGTGGTGATGCATAACAGTGTAAATATTAAATGATGGGATTTTCAAACGAAACTCTAGACAATCATAAAACAAAAATTGATACACACAATAAAACAATTAAATAACATTTCTTCGCTATCTACTGATTTGGAATGTATTTTTATGCATGTGTACACATACATCAAAGTCTTAGATCTACAACATATGCAAGATTCAAGGTCTTTCATCGGCATTAACGCCGAATTTCCTGATTTTTTCAGGCCTCCTAACTTTGAAAAGTAGATTTGATAAATGCTGTGATTACTCCCCAAATAAAGTGAAAGGTTTGTTTTTATAAGTCATGTTTTCGATTAAACAACTGAAACTGAATTATTTGCTCCCCAAATAAGGTATGCTTATTTGTTTCTTTTGAACCTATAGGGGACTATATTTTTATTTTATTGACTGAATAACTCCAAAATTTGTAGTAGAAGGGAGATCTACATCCCCAAAATAATGTGTCTTAGAAAATGATGCCGGAGAAGTCAAATGAGATGCTCAGGGAGTTTAGAATTTCAGAGGTTAGGGTTTAGGGTATAGACATTTTAAATTTGGCTGAAATATAAATTTTTTTAGGAGTTCACACCAATTTTTCAATTCGAATATTCGACCCTATCAATTTTATTTCGAGGGCGTAAACCATAGAAACATGTTGAGAAATTTTAAACCCTGTTTCTTGTTCATCTAGATATATTTAACCCAATGTTTATATATTTTACTAAATTCTAAAATTTTCTTATTTTTTGGAGAAAAGGAAAAGCATCATATGATCTATATGACCGAATCCTCTGTTCAATCCTATCTAACCTGTTCAATGATTTACGATAGAAATTTGACACTGACAACATTTCATTATTTTTAAGGGCTACTGCATGAAATGACTTGTTCACACATTTGAAGAGTTTGGTGGAAGTAGTAAAAATTGGAGTCACTAGAAATTTCGGAAACCTTCGATTAAAACTAACCAAAGTAGGATCACAAATAGATAAGGTTAGAGTTGTTTTCTATATTCATGTAAATTAGTGGACTAACTTTCTTGGACAAGTCGTTGTGCTTCATAGTGAACCGATTTCCGCAGTGAACGCTTCGTGAAAGTTGGAAATGTTAAAGTTAGGCTTTAGTTCATTAGATGGAGTTTATGATGTGTTGTACAATAGTAGAAGACTAGAAATTGTTAGAGATTCTTTGGCTTGGTTTCATGTCGGTACAAGGTGGGGTGATTAAATTAATGCTAATAATTGATCGGCTATCTTTTATTTATTATCACGTTGGGTACATTGATAGTGTATAGGCTTCTTTTGATGTCAAATTGTCATATGTGGTGGATGATTCCTTTACAGAAATATTAATTGGGGACAAGGTTTGCAATTTCGATTTCAACCAATATTTTGAAACTTATGGAAATATTACGTGGAAATATTCAAACAATGTGCAATAGTGTGAATTTACGTTGAAATATTCACACTTGGATTATATTTCTACCCTATCTAGGTGTGTAGAGATTCACATAGCATGTATTCTATGCATCTTATGCACAACAATGTTAACAATGAAATATTGAAAATATTGATGTAAGCAAGGAAGATTTTTGGAAACCTTTAATGTTGAAATTTTGATCATGTATCTAAGATCTAGCATGCGTCATGTTAGACCTAACAAGAATTCTGAAGTACAAAATAAAGAAGCATGAAGAAGCTAGAAAATTTGAATGTTTGCCCAAAAAAATTTAATGCTAATGGATAAGGAACCATCGTGCTATCACCCACAACCCCCAAAGCGTCAGAAATACATACCCACTGACTGTTAAACATTTGAGAGAAAGCACACTCGAATGCCCCCATTAAATAATAGATCTTGAGAAATTTCACCGAAATCTTGCGAAATTTCGACTAGATTTCATGGAAATTTTGTTACTGGCCAGCAATACCCCATGGGAGTGACTTTCGATGCGTTGTTTGTGCTTTAACATGTGCGGTGGCTCAGTGTTGCGGACCTTGCGGTATCACAAATATCGACTTGATGAATATTTTGGTCGATATAATGTGATTTGTCTGCAATTTTAAAATTGGCTGATATTGAAGGGTGTATTTCTTTTCGGTTCACAATATTTCGTGATATATTTCGTTTTGTGAACCTTGGTTGGGGATATATTTCAGCACTTTCTAGAGAACTAAGAGGATTGTTCTATGGTAAGATGCAAAGTGTCTAACCTTCTATTAAACTAAGGGGAAATGTACTCATGACGTATTCATCGAGTGAATAGAGATTCAATATATGCATATTCCAATTTGGATTCATATATTTTGGCAGATGCAGATATGAATACAGATAGTAATCCTATATTAAGTTTACTACCCATATTTGTGAAACTGACTATGAATACAAAGCAATACTTATCTTTGGTGAAAATGACTTATTAATGAATCATATTGATAATAACCACCATTCTTTAAAAGAAAAATGTAGGAAATTAGGTCAAACTTTTCCTTTTCTAGAGAAATAGAATCTTCCTTGTCTAGAGAAATAGAATCTGGCTGTGTCAAAATTCAAGATTGTTGACTCGACTTGCCCTTGACATGGATGGGTTATTTTAGGGGATCCAAACCCTTTTCAATTCTAGTTCAAAAAAAAAAAACCCTTTTCCAATGGCTAGTAAAATTCAGGCTCCCCTCTTTAGGCCATGTTAGGAACCTGCTACATATTTTTTAAAAGTTAAAAAGATAAGAAGTGAATATCATCTAATGTTTACTAAATGGCAAAGTCTTTAAAAGTTGGAGAAGTTCATGAAAGTTATGATTATTTAATTTTATACACAGATTATTCGGGATTTATATCAAAACATTATGGAAATATCAATGAAGTCCTGAATTATAAAATAAGTATGACATATTGGAAAATCTTGTCATTACGATGCTTACCATTACTAGCTGCTATAAGGTCATGAAGCAATCTATATCCAGTAGCAAATGGACCATTTTTTGCTGTACCCCATTTGATTGAATAACACTGCATTTAAATTTTGTTTGTAAAACTAATTCGTTCACCCCACACAAATTATTTGATTTGTATGTTGTGTTTTGCTTAAGTAGTCATTTTTTGTAGTTCAGGCTTAAACACATCTCTCTCTCTCTCTCACACACACAGACACACACACACACACGTGTGCGTGTGGAGACTTGTAAATTGCTTTTACATATATATTTTTGGTCCTTTTGGAGATAGAGATTGCTTGTGTACTTATATATTGCCTGGTATGATGACATGACTTAATTGCTGTGCAACAACATTATGAGACAGCCTTCATCTGGATATATATCTTGTTTTCTTCCAGACATGCCTTGTTGGAGCTGGACCAGATGGGAAGCACACAGCATTGGAAGCAGTCACAGTAGTTCTTGATTTACCACCTCCTCAACCAGGATCGATGTCAGGATTTACATCTGTTGATAGGGTGTCTGCATCTGATCCAAAGTCGGCTCTGGCATTGCAACGATTAGTGCAGGCTGCAGTAAGGATGATTTTGGCTTTGTTGACATTTGTTTAAAAAATCTAGAACTCAGAATTTTGCATATAAGACACACACACACACACACACACACACACACACACACACACACACATATATATATATATATATATATATATATATATATATATATATATATATATATATATATATATATATATATATATATATAGGGAAATGAGTTCCTATGACATGTCATAGGGAGTACCCTATGACATATGTTGAGTTAGTAACCCTAGAATATTTAGAATGTTTTGAATTTTTATGAGGATGATCACCCTATCTTAGATAGGACCCCCGCAAAAAATCGGCTCATTCTAAAACTTCTAGAGGCATCAAATATGATTTTCAATTTAACGGTTAAAATGGATGGCCGATAAAGCTTCTAGCATTTGATGCCCCAACAAGTTTTAGAATGCTTTGATTTTTTGTGGACATTCTATCTAAGGTAAGTTGATCACCCTCAAAAAAATTCAGCACATTCTAAACATTCTAGCATTACTAATTCACCATATGTTATAGGGTACTCCCTATGACATGTCATAGGAACCCAGCCCTCATATATATATATATATATATATATATATTACTCATGGCCTCTTACTCATATAGTTACCTATGATCCGGGCCGTCCATTAGATCTCGACGTACGGTTCGGATTAGATGGGGAGTTAAAGCAATGGTGTCCGCATTAAATGCCCCCCGCATTTAATGCGGACACCATTGCTTTAACTCCCCATCTAATCCGAACCGTACGTCGGGATCTAATGGACGGCCCGGATCATAGGAGTATCCCTCCCCATATATATATATATATATATATATATATATATATATATATATATATATATATATATATATATGGGCTTGATATAATGCGGCATTGGGTAAGTGCGGCACCACACTACAACTGTTTGATGCACCGCTACGTGCATGCGATGGGGAGGGATACTCTTACTCATGGCCTCTTACTCATATAGTTACCTATCATCCGGGCCGTCCATTAGATCTCGACATACGGTTCGGATTAGATGGGGAGTTAAAGCAATGGTGTCTGCATTAAATGCCCGTATTAAAAGCATGCATTAAAACCTGTATTAAAAGCCCGCATTTAATGCGGACACCATTGCTTTAACTCCTCATCTAATCCGAACCGTACGTCGGGATCTAATGGACGGCCCGGATCATAGGCAACTATATGAGTAAGAGGCCATGAGTAAGAGTATCCCTCCCCATATATATATATATATATATATATATATATATATATATATATATATATATATATATATATATATATATCAATGTTATTAAAACCGGTCCGGACCGGGAACCGGCGAACCGGTAGGGAAACCGGTCCGTATGCGATATGAACCGGTGTTGGAAAACGAACCAGTATTGTACCGTCGGGCCGGGCGGTTTTAGGTATAAACCGGACCAGGCTAGGCGGTTTTAGGTATAAATGAACCGGTTTTTTTTTTGGGTGCACAAATGCTCTCTCTCTCTCTCTCTCTCTCTATCTTCTCTGGGTTTGACTGTGTTTGTTGGGCCGGTGAACCGGACCGGCCGGCCGAACCGGACCGGTATACAAACCGGTTCGTCCTCCGGTTCGGTTCTGACAACATTGATATATGTATAGATATATGGATTAAATTATCGAACTTTGTTGCTAATGATTCACAGGTGTGGTTTCTTGGGGAAAATGCAAATTATGCTGCATCAGAATATGCTTGGGAGTCGTCAACACCTCCTGGTACTGCATTAATGATGTTAGATGCTGATAAAATGGTGGCTGCTGCCAGTTCTCGGAATCCTACTCTTGCAAGTGCATTGACACGGCTACAGAGATGCGCTTTTAGTGGGAGTTGGGAGGTACGTATCTTTATAAAGTTTACCAAGATTTATTCATTTTAAAACCCGTATTACTTTTTCGTTTTTCTCATTTTTAGAATACCCACTCAGGTTCGAATAGTCGCTGCTCAAGCCCTCATCACTATGGCAATTAGGTCTGGGGAGCCTTTTAGATTACAGATATATGAATTTTTACATGCTTTAGCTCAAGGTGGAGTGCAATCACAATTTTCAGAACTGCAACTTAGTAATGGAGAAGATCAAGGTGCTAGTGGTACTGGTCTTGGATCTTTAATAAGTCCCATGCTGAAGGTCCTTGATGAAATGTATAGAGCACAAGATGATCTTATTAGGTAAAAGAAGAAAAATTGAATTCCTTCTGTAAAATGGCAGGTTTCGATTTTTATCTTAATATGTGTTTGATTATTATGGTGGTGTGCAGAGATATGCGCAATCATGACAATAACAAGCAAGAATGGACAGACGAAGAACTCAAGAAACTTTATGAGACACACGAAAAACTTCTTGATTTGGTTTCTTTGTTCTGTTATGTTCCAAGGGCAAAATATTTACCTTTAGGGCCTATCAGGTAATATTTCAAATTAAGCTGTTATAAATTTTGAATATGAATTTCTGTCCTGCGAAAAAGGAGCTAAATTTTGTAAGTGTCTATATTGGAGAATTCTTTGAGATGCATAATATGATTTGTCACCTGCTTCTCTCACGTGAATTATGCTTAATGATTTATACTTGTGCCCTTAGAGATAAATGCAATTCCATATCAAAGTGTGCATTGTTCAGTGTTTGTCTAGGCTCCTCCAGGTTTAGGTGAACATTGGAGGACTGCTTCTGTGACATGAACTTAAGCTGCAAGACTACTAAGATAGTTTATCATGTTATCAGTTGGTCTTTAATGTTTCATGACAGGCCCTAATGCATAATGTTGCTTGGCCAGGAATTTGGCATCAATCCTTAGGTCATAAAACTTCTCAAACCTTGATGGTCATACTTTAATCCATAATCCGACCTCATATGATAAGGCTTGATAATTAAGGATATGAATTCAAGATGCAGGAATTGGGTTCAATGTTTAAAAAGGCGTTCGAGGCTTACGCCTCGAGGCGAGGCGGTCCTGTGTTGCCTCGAGGCGCACGCCTCAATAGCCACATATAAAAAGCCTACACCTCTGCATCAAGAGGCGTACGCCTCTTATTCCAGGCGTGAAACATAGGGCGGGGAGGGGTTAAAACCAATGTTTGGTGTGGGGGGCACTAAGGGTTTGTATGTAAATCTTCCCCATGGACTCTTTTTTCACCCATTGAAACCTCCTAAACCTTTTAGATCTTTTTAGGTTTTGAAACTCCCTTATCTCCAAAAACCCAAAATCAAGATCTAGTGCTCATTTCTTTTCCGATTTTGATTCCGAAGTTGTATTCTTCTTCTTTGTCGATTGTCTACCAACTACAAGTGAGAGATAAAGATTTGTTTCAAGTTTAGAGGTATGGATCATGATACTGTATCTTCTATTAGGTTTTTCTATGTTTTTTTATTTGTATTTTATCATTCTCATGTATTTGTATCATTGTTTGTTTGTTTTTGAATCTAGACAATGTTAGTCCTATATTTGTATTTTATTGTTTGTTATTACTTGTTAGTTGCTACTTTAATTATTATCTTGAATATTAAAGAATTAAGCGTGTTTAAGAAATTTGACTTTCTATTTTGTTATTAGATTGCTCGATAGAGTCCTCAATCGTGTCATATAAGATATTTTCTAACACATTGTGATTTATTATACGTATCTAGTTCAATTATTGTTACACATTCAATAATAGTATTTATTCTGATTTTTTTCTTTTTTTAACTTTTTTTTACCAAAGAGCTTCGAAAAAATTCGAGGCTTATGCCTCGGTGTGCCTTGAGGCTTATGCCTCGCCTCTCTAGAGGAAAAACGCCTTGATACACCTTTCGTCTTTTTAAACATTGATTGGGTTTGGAGTTGATTCACTTTCATTTAACTCAATAGCACGTTACAAAGACATCTCTGAGTCAATTGCTATCTTGTAGTATATTTTCTGGAAAACTTGAGCTTTAGCTGCTCTACAATAGAACTGGCAGTAAAAGGAACTTGCAAAATTGTTTTGCATGAAATATTGATATCTTAAAATTTCTTGTGATGAAGCAAGAAGGATAGGGCCAATAGCTCCTAATGCAATGCTCGGGCATTTCATTATAATGTTATGAAAGCTATAGATCTCAGATTGTGTCTATGGGCATCCTCACTAGAGAGGATAATTCAGAAGGGTAAAATGTCATGATTTGGTTAAAACTTTGGGAGTGTGTAAATCTCCAAGAGAAGAAAATATTGAAAGAGAAATAAAGGTACCATAAATATTTTCCGAAAAGGGAGGTGATGAACAGAAATTAGAAAAATTGTGATTATTTAATGTATAATTTACAAATTCTCCCGACCTTCGCAATTACTGAAAATTAAATGACATGTATTTTGTCGAAGGTCGCCATAGAAGTTAGGCACTTCACTTAATACTCATCTTATTGCAGGACTTTACAATCATTTATCTTCTGTTCTTTTTCTTGGAATCTCCGTTGCAATAAAGCATATACTAAAAGAATTTTGAGCTACAATTTATTAGAAATTTATCAACCTGATCCATTTTCAAACTTGCAACTGAATATATGTTGTATGGTTTTGATATTAAAGTATGGATTGTAAATTTTCACTGGCTTGAACCCCTCATTCTTTTTGGGTAATTGTACTTTCATTATATTTAAATTTGTTCCCGTTCCCTAGTTATATTGCCTTTTTTCTTCAAAATATTGTCAACTGTTTGTATAGAAGATAGTATACTATAAGTATTTCCGGCATGATATTTTACAAGTATTTACAGGTGTGTTTTGCTTAAGTGGTCGACTGAAATTTCTGCTTTTACACTCCTAAAAATGAGAAGAGTGCCAACCCTCCTGGCTTTTGCATACAAAAAGGTTGTTTTTAGGTATTTTAATAAATGGAAAATATTATGGAATTTTGCTAAAATGTGCTTTAAATGTCTCCATTCAAAAGGTCTCAAGCCTTGAAGGTCATACCTTAACAATAAATCCAACCTCGTATATTGGTAAGGCTTGGCCATTAAGGATTTGTGGTCAAGACTCAAGATGCAGGAGTCGGGTTTGTTATTGGCTCACTTTAAATAACCCACAACAACATGTTTCATAGACGGCTCTGTGTTGCTTGTTGTATGTAGTGTATTTTTTTAAAAAAACTTGAGCTCTACATTGGAACCTGCAGTAAAAGGAACCGGCAAACATTTTGCATAAAAGTAGGAAATCTTAACGTTTTTTGGTGATGGAACAAGAATGATAGAGCCAAGAACTCCCAATGCAATGCTAGAGCATTTCATTGTGATGTCATGAAAGATAGTGTTCTTGTTGTTTCTATGGGCATAGTCACAGTCAGATACAGAATAATTCAGAGGGGGTAAAAATGCATGATTTGTAAATTTTTTGGGAGAGTGAAAATCTAGGCGAAAAGAAACTAAGAAAAATATATGAGAGGTGTGATAAATATTTGGCGAGAGGGTGGAGAAGAACCTAAATTAGGAAATTTGTTAAATATTTTGTGAATAGTTTAGAAAATTTCCAGACCTTCACATGCTAAAAATTAGACGACATGTGTATTGCAATCATTCACGTTTTGAATTATTTATTTTCTTGGAAATCTTTATTTCTAGAAAGCATATTTTTAATAATTTTGAGCTACAATATTTTAGAAGATTTTCAATCTGACCCATGTTCACACTTGACACTTGCAACTGAATATGGATTGTATGTTTCTGATATGACAGTAAGGATGTAATTTTTTTCAATGACTTGAACCGTAGTCTTTCTTTTTCCTAGGTAATTGTGCTTCTATTAAGTTTGTTCCTAAGTTCTGTTAACTTTGTGTTTTGAAAGTTTGATAGTCCTTAGTATCAGCTCTTAGATCCAAAGAGGAAAAAGAGAAAAAAGGATTTTGGGAGTAAAACCTTGATGTTACTCATTTGGGCAATGGCCCTATATAAGTCTATACAAAGGATGGAGTCACCAAAGGGTGAGCATACCCAAACAAGACTAACAAGCCTAAATAAGTGTTTACACTAACACCCCCCTTCAAACTCAGGGTGGATCATACACCCGTTTGCAAAGAAGATATCGAAAACGCTGAATAGTGTGCGTCTTCGTAAAGAAATATACAAATTGCTCTGTAGAAGACACATGTGGAAGTGAGAGCGTCCCGTCCTTGTAGCGATGTCGAACATAATGACAATCCAGCTCAATATGCTTCGTGCGCTCGTGAAAGACCAGATTACTAGCAATCTGAAAAGCACTCCGGTTGTCACAGTGGAGGGGAGTCGAAGAGGTCAATTGAACACCCATATCTTCGAGTAAACAACGCAGTCAAACGACCTCACACGAGGTGCGTGTCATAGCACGATACTCGGCCTCGGTACTAGAGAGCGAAACGATCTCCTGCTTCTTGCTTTTCCATGAGATGAGCGAATCATCGAGAAAGATACAGAAGCCAGTGGTGGAACATCGATCAATGGGATCACCCGCCCAGTCTGCATCAGAAAAGGCGCGAAGCTCCAAGGATGAAGAGGACAAAAATAACAAGTAGCGAGTCACCGTGCCTTGAAGATAGCGAAGAATTCTCAGTAGTGCGGCATAGTGAGCTGAGTGAGGAGCGCTAACAAACTGACTAAGAACTCGAATGGCATGAGCAATGTTCGGACGAGTGATTGTCAGATAGACAAGAGCATCAACAAGCTGACGATAGCGTGTGAGATTCGTAAGTGGCTCGCCATCAGTGGGACAGAGCTTCACATTAAGCTCCATTGGAGTATCCACAATCCGTGAATCAACAAGTGCAGCCCGACGTAGTATATCAAAAGTAAACTTCTACTGAGAGACCAAGAATCCCCGGGGAGACAAAGCAACCTCAAGACCGAGAAAATAACGAAGTGGACCCAGATCTTTCATCTCGAACTGCTGCTGGAGGTGTCTCTTCAGAGAGTCGATAGTAGCAGTATCATCACCGGTAATGATCATGTCATCAACATATAGAAGCAATATCGCATGACCACGAGTAGAGGTGTCAGTGAACAAAGTATAGTCATACATACTTTCTGTAAAGCCGGCTTCAAGCACCGAGGACCGAAAGCGCTCGAACCAAGCTCGCGGGGCTTGTTTGAGTCCATAAATGGCCCGTTGAAGACAACAGAAATACTGCGGAGGAGTCAAAAGACCAGGAGGAGGACGCATGTAGACCTCCTTAGAGAAATCTCCGTGAAGAAAGACATTTTTCACATTCATCTGGAAGAGTGGCCAGTGACGAGCAGAGGCAACTACTAATAGGGTCCGTACAGATGTCATCTTTTCGCCCTCGTAGTCGATGCCATACTCCTGGGTGAAACCACGAGCAACTAGGTGAGCCTTGTACCTCTCAATCGAGCCATCTGAGCGAGTATTGATGTGATAAACCTAGCGACAGCTGATAGGATCCTTCCCTGGGGGAAGAGGAACGAGCTCCCAAGTGCCAGTCTTTTGAAGAGCCTGCAGCTCCTCGGACATAGCCTACTGCCAATGGGGTACCTGGATTGTCTTACAGTAACTTTGGGGCTCCTGATGGGAGTAAATAGCGGCAAGAAAGTCTTGAAAAGTAGAAGAGTAGGAGGCAATATGAGAGAAACCGTATCGATCTGGCGAATGCCAGTCACGCTCAGGGTAATGCTGTGAGAAGGTAGGAGCAGAAAAACCATCGTCAGGGCTAGACGAAACTGACATCGAGCGTAGGACGACAGGAGAGTCTGGAGGAGGAGAGGGAGCTGCTGGGACATGCGGACGACGCGTGTAAGTGGAAGTGACTGGTGGTCGTGGGAGCTCAAGTGTTAGAGGAGGAATAATAGAAGCGTCTTGATGAACTGGTGATTCAGCTGAGGGAGATGGTATTGAAATCCCGGAGGAGGGAGAGAATGGAGGAGGGAGTGACTCAGAGGAATGAAGAAAGGATAAGTCCTGGTCCATGGAGACCCCTGAGTCGAAGGGAGTGTCCTCAAAGAAAGTCACGTCACGAGAGATACGTATACGACGAGCAGAGGGGTCGTAGCAACGCGAACTTTTGTGCTCAGAGTTATACCCCAAGAAAAGACATCTAGCGGACCGAGGAGTGAGTTTCGTTCGCTCACCAGGAGGGAGCATAACGAAACATGTGCAATCAAAGGTTCGCAAGACACGATAGTAAGGAACAACAGAGTACAAGATCTGAAAGGGTGATTGACCAGAGTGAGCAGAAGAGGGAGTACGGTTGATTAAGTGGACTGAGGTGAGGACAGCCTATGCCCAAAAATGACGAGGAACAGAGGTAGAGAATAAAAGAGATCGAGCAGTCTCTAGAATGTGACGATTCTCTCAGCTACACCATTTTGTGCAGGCGTGTAAGGACATGACTGCTGTGGGAGAGTACCCTGAGAGAAAAAGAATGTCACGAAACTCAGAAGAAAGATACTCGCGAGCACCATCAGAGCGAAAATTTTTAATACGTTTACCAAATTGAGTGTGAACCATACTTGTAAAGTCACAATATACCCGACAAACATCAGATCGACGATGTAAGAGAAACACCCAAGTAAAACGAGAGAAATCATCAATGAAACTAATATAATAAGATAATCCAGAAAGAGATACAACGGGAGCAGGTCCCCAGATATGCGAATGCACTAAATCAAACACAGAAGATGACATGGACACATGCACGGAAAATGGCTGAGTTGGATGCTTGGCCAAGCTACAACTGACACATGGGGATGGTGGAATGAAGGAGATATCACCGAGTGCTCTGGACTGAAAGATAGTACGGAGACGTGCAGTTGAAGGGTGTCCCAATCGGCGATGCCAGAGATCCGAAACAGCAAAGGTGGTATCAGCAATGGATGTAGGAAGTGGTACATGAAGATGTCTCAAGTGGTATAGACCGCCCACCCTACGCCCAGTCTCAATTGTCTTGCCCGTCCGAGGATCCTACACAAGACAAGATGAGGATAAGAAGGTAGTGAGATAGCCCAAGTCAGCAAGTCTACTAATAGAAATCAAGTTAATGGACAATGAAGGAGTAAGAAGCACGCCAGGCAGAGAAAAACGACCACTGGGGTCAGAGGATGTGGTAATGGTCCCCTGGCAAGAAACTGGTAACGGGGAACTATCAGCAGTGCGAAGCTGGAGCTCAGGAGGAACACGACCAGTAGCAGTGAGAGCGGAAGCGTCACAGGTCAAGTGGTGTGATGCACCCGAGTCCAGAATCCAGGCAGCAGATACAATACGGGTAGTTGGAGGGCCCTGTTGGAGGGTGAAAGCATGCTGAAGCTGCTGAACCTAGGCAGCAAGCTGAGAGAAATCAGATGTCGAGGTGGTCGGAGCCGTAGTCTGTGGCATCTGACCGAGCTTTTTGAGGCGCTTATAACAAGTATCTTTGATGTGTCCTTTTTTTGCAGTACACACACCAAAGTTTGCCAGTAGATCACCTCTCACCAGTGGGGCGATGATCTCCGGTGGACCGACTGTCACCTATGGGAGCACGAGATGTGAAGGAGGTCGGCGTAGCAAGAGCACCAGGGTCTGAGGCTGGAACACGATGTACAACAAGAGTGGCCAAGCGTGTCTCTTTGGCAAGTTGCTCAGATAAAGCCTCATTGAGGCTAGGCAAGGGATCCCGATGTAATAACTGACCTCGAATAGGCTTAAACTCTGTATGAAGTTCCACCAGGAATTCAAAGACGTATTGCTCATCACAATGGAGTCGACGGATGGAGACTGCATCCGGAGGATAGCCATGCTCCAGTGCTTCAAGTTCCCTCCAGATAGCGGAGATCCGGGTATAGAACTCACGAATGGTGCAAGAACCTTGGGTCATGCCCTTGAGCTCACATCGAAGCTAAAATGCCCTTGCACCGCCAGTCTGAACGAATTGCTTTGAAAGATAGCACCACATCCCCTGAGAAGTGGGAAACTGAAGAGCTTCGACACGGAGTTCATAAGATAGAGGCACCAATGTACGAGCGAATGATGGCATCAACATCATCCCATTCTTTGGATTCGACGGAGTCTAGAGCCGTACTTGCAGTGGAGTTATTAGAGATTATAGGAGTGAGCTTCGTGCCATCCACATACTTCTAGAGTTTGTGAGCACCGAGATGCATGCACAATGTGGAGGCCCATAATCGAAAATTTGAAGTTCCAATGAGAACAACGTCCATCTTAGGAAGTTTGTCGGGCTTCAAGGAGGCAGTCATAGTGATATCTCGAGAGGAAAGAGACAAGATCTGATTGACTAGTATAGTTGTGCCTCGAGAGAGTCTTGTTGTGTGAAAATCTGCTCACAGAGTTTGCCCTGGGCCACTGTTTGAATCAGAGAAGAAAATTTGCTCACAGAGTTTAAAACAGTGAACCGAACCACTCACTGCTGAGTTAATCTTTCAGTTATGTTCTGAACCGAACTGTGAACCATGACTGTTGAGCAGACCGAGAGCGAACCGAACTGACCCGGTCCACTACTGAAATAAATAGAGCTGACTCGGTCCGAGAACTGAACTGGTGTCTGCTGATTCAAACAAAACTGACCCGGTTCAAACAGAACTAACCCGGTCTGAGAGCGAACCGGTGGCTAGGCAAAGAAATATAAGTTGATAAGATTTGACCGTAGATAAAACGAATGGTCAAGATGTTCGCTGAGGTCACCCTATACGTAGGGTTTTATACTCACTTCAGCGCCGCCGCCGTACTCTTCCGTCCTGTTTTTCAGCCGCTCCGACAGACTCCCTCAGCTCCGGTGAAGAAGCATATGAAGAAGCCGGCGAAAACAAAGATCTCAACTCAGTGCCGCCACCGTGAAGAAGCCTGTGATACCAAGCTCCGGTAAAGAAGCCGATGAAGAAGCGAAGATCTCAACTCAGCACCGCTGCCGTCCTCTTCCACTGAGCGGATCTGGATCTGGATCTTCGACGACAACGATGCAGTGAAGGCTTCGATGCAGGATTGCGATGAAGGCTTCGATGCAAGTCGAGATGAAGACTAAGGCTTAGATCCAGGTTGCTACGATGACGGCTATAAGACTTCGATGCAGGAAAAAGGTTTGATAAAGGCTTCGATGAAGCTCTGCTCTATCAGATGAAGCTTCAATGTAAAACAACAATGAAGTAAAGAACTGATCTATCAGATGAAGCTTTGGATTGAAGAAAGCTCTCTACCAGAGACCCATTAGGGCTCTGATACCATGTTAGATCCAAAGAGGAAAAAAGAAAAAAGGATTTTGGGAGTAAAACCTTGATGTTACGCATTTGGGCAATGGCCCTATATAAGTTTATACAAAGGATGGAGTCACCAAAGGGTGAGCATACCCAAACAAGACTAAAAGGCCTAAATAAGTATTTACACACTCTTAACATGAGCGAAAGTACACTATTAAGTTTTTCTGGCATGATTTTTCGCAAGTGCATGCAGATGTGTTTTACTTAACTGCTCAACTGAAATTTCTGCTTCTGAACACTTAAAAATGGTGAGTATAAGTTGAAGTATTTTATCAACCCTCCTGGCTTTTACATCCATGAAGGGTTGTTATAGTTATTTTCAGAATGATAAAAGGTAATTGAATTAAGCTGATAATTTGCATTAATTGCCTCCCTTAAAATAATATTGTGTTACTTTCATAGTACATTATATTATTTTATCTATTTCTGATTTGACTTTTACCTTTTCTTGCACTTCGATGACAGTGCCAAACTCATTGACATCTATCGTAACCGGCACAATATTAGTGCATCTACTGGACTGAATGATCCAGCTGTTGCTACGGGGATATCTGACCTTGTGTATGAATCCCGAGAAACACATAAAGATCCTAATTCCATTGATCCTGAATTGGCAATGGCTTGGGCAGCCAACCTAGAAGATGGCTCATGGGAAAGCAATGCACCAGCAATGAGTAGAGTGAGATATTTAGACAATCTAGCTTCTATGTTCTTTGACATAAATTCAATATAATTTTTTCTTTATAAATGAGTAATTATTTTTTTATGAGAAGTGACTAGTGAGAACCAAACTGAAGGAACTGACGCTGCAATTTATCAGAGTACCTACATGTAAAATGACTTGCAGTATCAGTTTCCTGGCAAAAATTATCTATTGATGTTTACCCTGCATTCCCCATATTCTTTCCACATCAGGAGTTTGTGTTTGTTTATAGACTGGAGAAAAAATTATTCCATTTCTACTTCATGCTAGGTGAATGAGTTTCTTGCTGGTGCCGGTACTGATGCACCTGATGTGGAGGAGGAGAATATAACCTCTCGGCCATCGGTCACTTATGATGACATGTGGGCTAAGACGCTTCTAGAAACTTATGAAGCAGAGGTACAAGTAACATGAACGTTTCAAGTTTCACTTTCAAATGGGTGTTCCTGAAATAGGGTTTTGAATGGCCATTTTCTTTATTTCAGGAAGATGACGCAAGGTCATCTGGGACATCATCCCCAGAGTCAACTGGCTCTGTTGAAACTTCCATCTCATCCCACTTTGGTGGTATTAGCTACCCGTCCTTGTTCAGTTCACGTCCATCGGGCTATGGGGTTTCACAACAAACGGTAATTAATCAAAATTTCATGAAATTAAGTTCCTCCTTTATTTTTACTTCGTGGTTGGATGAATGCATCTTTTCTCTGAACCTATGGTGTTGGACGACTTGGACGGGCACCCTCGTGGCATTTTGCTTTTCCTTATTTGTTTTTGTATTATTTGAATGACTGAATAACATGTTATGCATTGGTACATGCATTAATAAAGTAAGTTTGATTGTATTGCCTGTTTGTTACTTGAAGTACTGTATGACTTAAATTGAAGGTGGGATATTTTAATGAAAAATGGCTTGTGGTGTCTTCATTTAATAGCATTCAATTTTTTTTTAGTTTCATTTTTTTTTTGAGGGGATTAGTTTTTAACTTTTTATAAGGATGTTGATTAGATCTTTTGCCAGTTACCATGCCTTATACAATTTTTGTGATCTATTTTAGGACCTGTTTGAAAGATAGGCAAAATTAACTCACGGTAAAATCTATTAGAATTGGTTAATGCATCCAGGTAGATCCTAGGGAATATATTCCTCGATTTTTTTTAGAATTTTGTTGTTTTTATAATTGTCCAATACGAGGTGGTGGGATTCAAGGGAGGGTGTGTAGAAGGGCAGTATGTGAAAGGGGCCAGTGAGAGAGTAGGTGACAGTAATGGAGGTTCCCGAGGCTGTTGGTGTCACTTCTTGATGGAGGTTGTCAGAGGTGGTTGCAGAGTGGGTGGTTACATGGGGCTTCAAGGTGAACTGACAATTTATGATTTAAACTCATTTGGTCTGATCCGTTTCGGATCGGTTTCGATCGGAACCGGTCCCGAAACCCTCTAGTTTCAGGTTTCGGAACTCATCACTTAGTAAAAGCAAGACAGGGTTCAGGATAAGGTGTATTTCAGCATGACAGTTTGACATGCATATTTACATAAAAAGCATTTAAGTTACTTTAAGTTATTCTATGTAAATAAGCAAATACCCCCCATTTGGATTTAATAAAAATATCCGAAAAATCAAAAGATAAAGGAATCAAAATGTAATTTTTCAGTTCCTATACAAAATCAGACTTTACAGCTTTTGGCTAAGAAAGAAAATTTGGTGAAAGAAAAAACCTCAAAAGTAGTTTGGACCCGAAAAAACTCAGAAATCTAGAAGTATAAGATCAACTTAAAAACCCAAAGTCCGATAAAATATTTTGAATTTATACAAAAATTCTTTCACAAAAACTATTTTTTCCTCCAGACTTGGCCAAAATTCAGAATCATGATTTTTCAACTTTTTGACAAAAGTCGGGGTAAAGCAAAAGCCACGCTCTTTTGAAAACAAGACCACTATGAAGTGGGTACCGATGTAATTATGTTATATTATTTTTATATTTTGTAATTATTTTAAATTTAAAAAACGAAACCGAAACCTCCAAAACTCCGATCCGAAACTTTGAAACGGATCCTCGGTGGGCCGACCGAAACCGAAACTATAAACCTTGGTTAGAATAGCCGGTAACTCGAAATAGTTTGCCCCAACTTGGAGAGACTTCCATAGTCTAAGTCCAGGTTTAAGTACGATTCTATGGGACTCTATGCTACTTAACACAAAAACTTCATTTTGCATCATTGATCTACTTTGAATACTTCCTTAACCTTCTTGTATTATATGCTCTGGATTATCTTTCTTCCATCTTATTCTATCTATGTACCTGCAAGCATAAATTACCCTGCACGTAACCAACTCCGGGAAGTCCATCGAGTGATCTTAGACAGGCCTAAGCCCTAACTTCCCTTCTTCATCGCTCATCCCTTCTAGCACCTATTGCATACCAGCGCAGAGGAGGAATTCACTTTATCAGATATTGTGTTATGACCCATTTCTGGATTATGAGATTCTCTTTTGGTGAATTTCTGGGATTTCCACTTCATCACTTTATATCAGTCTCCATTATTGTTCCGGAGGTTCCATCAGCTTTGCCAACAGCTCCACCACCACTTACATAGGTTTCACCCTATAGTATGAGCATAAGTAGTTGAAGAACTTGCACTTTATGTGCTTTCCCTTTTTGTGATTCCTCGGCTCCTTTGTGCAATCGCCATGTTGTTATCATAATAGACAGTAATGGGTAGCTGTACTAAAAGTAGCAAACCAAGGTCCAAAAGAAACTTTTTGAGCCAGAATGCTTCCTTAGCTGCCTCCGAAGAGGCAACAAATTCAGTTTCCATGGTAGAATCAACAATACAAGACCGCTTGATGCTCTTCCAAGTAACTGCTCCTCCACCCAACGTGAACACATATCCAGAGGTAGACTTTCTACAGTCTATGTACCTGGAAATCAGAATCCGTGTACACCATTGGAACTAAATTCTTACTACGATAACCAGAACATATTACTTCGTACTCCTCAAATATTTAAGGATGTTATTGACTGCTACCCAATGCTCTTCATCTGGATTAAATTGATATCTGCTGATCATGCCCATTGCATAACAGATATCAGGTCTAGTGCTAAGCATAGCATACACCAGACTTCTTACTGCCAAAGCACAAGGAATACCTCTCATGCGTTCTACCTCCTTGGGAGTCTTAGGAATCTGATCTTTGAAAAGAGCAATTTCATGTCTGAAGGGCAAGAAACCTTTCTTAGAATTATGCATAGCAAACCTGACTAGAATCTTATCTATGCATGCAGATTGGGATTAGCAAAACATTCTGTTGTTTCGATCATGTAGAAGCTTAATCCCTAGAATGTAGCTGACTTCTCCTATGTCCTTCAGATCAAAATGCTTAGACAACCAAATTTTGGATGTTGACACCATTCCTACATCGTTCCCAATGAGTAGTATGTCATCAACATACATGACTAGAATTACCACCACGCTTCATTCACTCTTATACACACGACTCGTCCCGATTTTGATCAAAACCAAAAGTTTTGAATATCTGATCAAATCAAATATTCCAACTTCGGGATGCTTGCTTAGCTCCATAAATGGACTTTTGTAACTTGCAAACTTTGCTTTCTTTCCCTTTAGTTATGAACCCTTCTAGTTGTATCATATAAATGCTTTCTTGAAGATGACCATTCAAGAATGTTGTCTTGATATCCATTTACCAAATCTCGTAGTCGAGATGAGCTGCAATCAAGGTTCGAAATCTCCATTTCGGTCGAAATTTTGACCCTCTGAATATGGAAATATTTCGTCAGTGTGAAAGTATTATGATTTTATAGAAATAGTGAAAAAATTAATTTTTTAATAAAATTTTTCAGTAAAACTCTGGATAGTCTTAAACCAAGTATATATACACACTTTGGAACATTCAGATAGTATTTGTAACCTATCTAGGTGTGTAGAGCGAGCTTCACATATAATGTATTCTATGTATTTGAGTCTGTGATGCAGGCACCAATAAGGCACACTACAATCCTGAACCCTTTTAGGGTTTTCTTTGGTCAATGACTAGGTTTTATTTATCAATATAGCGACGTATAGATCAAAAGGACAGCAACCAGAAGTTATCTTATGCAGTTATAAAGTTTATGCAATCAACATAAAGCAGGGTTAAGACTTAAAACAATTAAAGAGCGCAATACTATCACAAAAAAACTGATTTCAGCACATAATAGGGTCAATCGCAGCAATAGATATGTAAATTGAACAATAGGCATGCAACAGATTTTCACTAAAATAGGTTACGAATACTTGCTAGGGTTACCGACAGACGATATATGGCGAATCTAATAAATAGGCAAAGTTATGGCTTCAACTAGCGATGAAAAGGATGATGACGGCTGCGATGCGGAGCGGAGGCAATGGAAACTAATGAAAACGAAGCGGATGCGATGGGAAAATAAAGGAAAAGGAAAGATACTGCCTGGGGTTTCCCGCCGTGGGTCGATTGCAAGGATGCGCCGACGATCCTGCACACGGAGCAAGGCCGGACGTCGGGAGAAGCCGGAACCTTCGGAAAACGAAGCCCAAAGCCTTCACGAGGCGAAGTCGTGGAATCGGCGAGGATCGGGGACTCGAGTCTCACCCGGAAGCGCTCACGAAGAGGCACGAAATTCAGCAACTATCAAAAATCTGAAATCTCCTTCAATCTTCCCCTTTTTGTAGAACTAGGGTTTCTTTTTGGATGGCCAAGATCAAAGGGAAATCAAGGGGGAATGGTGGGGATGCAATAGGCCAAAAAAGGAAAGGAAAAGAGAGAGAAATAAGGGGAAAAGAGAGAAGTTAGGGGACGGAATAGGGGGCGGATTGGCTCGGTTTCCGCGCGGGCAAGGGACGGAAAAGCCCTAATTGAAGCCCACATAGCCCTAATTGAAGCCCAATTGATGCCACATCATCAAATTTAAGTTATTTCGCCATCTAACCGTCGGTTTCGAGATCTAATCTCGTCCGTCGGTGCCCCGCAAACACACACACCCATAATTTTATTAATATCATGCTGAAACTCACCCGAGAAGACCCGGATTCAATCCGAAAAGCCCTCGGATGAGATCATGGACATCCCCCATGAACTGGGCAAGAACAGAAATAAAACTAAATGCTGACATAAGGCCAAAAACAGGGAAAAACGGCCAAAAACTGAAATAACGTCTAACAAGTCCCAAACGGATACGAACTGAAGGTGCTGATCAGATCTTCATCAATCGCTTCCGCTGCGAAAACTCGTCCTCGAGTTTACGCCGGAAGACATCGCCGGTAGCAGGAGGGAGACCACCACCGTGGGAACGTCGCTGTGTCTGGATCTGATGATGAATTCCCAACAAGTGATGTCTCGGGCAGTCAACAACCTCTGGGCCTCTCGCGAAGGGAGTGCTGGCGTCGAGCGAGGGCCAGAAGGTACTGAAGTACAAAAACAGAAGCGCACGAGCTGTAGGTGGTCGGTCAGTCCCGACAAAGTCAAAGCGCGCAAGGGGCTTAGCTGTCTGAAGCTCCCCAACTGGCTCTGACTGTAGCTGTGATGGAAGCTCCGCGAAAGTTGGAGGCTCCACGGGTGTCTCTGTTGTAGGAAGAACTGCAAGTGGAGGTGTCTCCTCTGTAAGCTCTGTGAAAGGTAGGAGAAGCCTCTCCGTAGTCACTACCGGAGGAAGTGGCTCCTCTGTAGGCACTGCTGAAGGTGGAAAGAGCTCCTCTGAAGCCACTGAAGGAGGAGGTGGCACCGCTGTAGGCACTGGAGAAGGCGGAAGGAACTCCTCTGTAGTCGCTGACGGAAGAGGTGGCTCCTCCGTAGGCATTGGCCGAGGAAGCTCCACAGTAGGCGGATGCTTCTCAAGTGGGGCCACTGGTGGAACCGGGTACTCCACAGGAGGTGGAGGCTCTGCTGGAGGTGGTGGCCTGCTGTATCGGGCAAGCCTCTGGTTCTGCTTCTCCCTCCATGCCAACTCATCCTCAATATCATCAAGTAAGAGCTGGGTTCCGATATATCTGATTTTCAAGGTTGGCACTGAAGGACTCCGTAAAACCCATTGAACAAAAGGTTTAGAAGATAGATCCAGGTCATGGGCTTGATCTCGAATCGAAGAGGAGTATCTACGTTCCATCGAAGATCTCGGGAAAAGGGTAGGACATGGCTCAAGAGATTTATATAGCCTGACAAATTGTTTATAGGTGTGGGTATCTAGTGGGTCAAGCGAATAAGGATGGGATCGGACGCGGCGACAGGACATGGCGTCAGATACACGATGCAATCCTAACGCTAGACGTAAACCTAACACTAAATGCAAATCAAGCACGCAAGACGATGACCTATGCAAAATCAGCAAAGAAAAGATTAGGGTTTGCTGAAATTCAGCACTCAAAAGAAACCCGAACAGGTTCTTTCGAGCTCTGATACCAACTTGATGCAGGCACCAATAAGGCACACTACAATCCTGAACCCTTTTAGGGTTTTCTTTGGTCAATGACTAGGTTTTATTTATCAATATAGCGACGTATAGATCAAAAGGACAGCAACCAGAAGTTATCTTATGCAGTTATAAAGTTTATGCAATCAACATAAAGCAGGGTTAAGACTTAAAACAATTAAAGAGCGCAATACTATCACAAAAAACTGATTTCAGCACATAATAGGGTCAATCGCAGCAATAGATATGTAAATTGAACAATAGGCATGCAACAGATTTTCACTAAAATAGGTTACGAATGCTTGCTAGGGTTACCGACAGACGATATATGGCGAATCTAATAAATAGGCAAAGTTATGGCTTCAACTAGCGATGAAAAGGATGATGACGGCTGCGATGCGGAGCGGAGGCAATGGAAACTAATGAAAACGAAGCGGATGCGATGGGAAAATAAAGGAAAAGGAAAGATACTGCCTGGGGTTTCCCGCCGTGGGTCGATTGCAAGGATGCGCCGACGATCCTGCACACGGAGCAAGGCCGGACGTCGGGAGAAGCCGGAACCTTCGGAAAACGAAGCCCAAAGCCTTCACGAGGCGAAGTCGTGGAATCGGCGAGGATCGGGGACTCGAGTCTCACCCGGAAGCGCTCACGAAGAGGCACGAAATTCAGCAACTATCAAAAATCTGAAATCTCCTTCAATCTTCCCCTTTTTGTAGAACTAGGGTTTCTTTTTGGATGGCCAAGATCAAAGGGAAATCAAGGGGGAATGGTGGGGATGCAATAGGCCAAAAAAGGAAAGGAAAAGAGAGAAATAAGGGGAAAAGAGAGAAGTTAGGGGACGGAATAGGGGGCGGATTGGCTCGGTTTCCGCGCGGGCAAGGGACGGAAAAGCCCTAATTGAAGCCCACATAGCCCTAATTGAAGCCCAATTGATGCCACATCATCAAATTTAAGTTATTTCGCCATCTAACCGTCGGTTTCGAGATCTAATCTCGTCCGTCGGTGCCCCGCAAACACACACACCCATAATTTTATTAATATCATGCTGAAACTCACCCGAGAAGACCCGGATTCAATCCGAAAAGCCCTCGGATGAGATCATGGACATCCCCCATGAACTGGGCAAGAACAGAAATAAAACTAAATGCTGACATAAGGCCAAAAACAGGGAAAAACGGCCAAAAACTGAAATAACGTCTAACAAGTCCCAAACGGATACGAACTGAAGGTGCTGATCAGATCTTCATCAGTCTGTAAGTCTTTTGCAGTCTTGTTTGGTCATGTTTTGATCTATGTTGTAATAGTTTTTAATCTTTTTTGTGAATAAAAATGTTTTCAAAATAAGATTAGTTGATTTAATTGTGATTTTATAGAAATGGTGGAAGTATTAATTTTTTAATAAAAAGTTTTCAGTAAAACTCTGGATAGTCATAAACCAAGTATATATACACTTTGGAACACTCAAATAGTATTTGTAACTTATCTAGGTGGTAGAGCTTCACATATCATGTATTCTATGTATTTGAGTCTGTATGTCTTGTGCAGTCTTGTTTGGTCCTGTTTTGGTCTATGTTGTTCTAATGAGTTTTAATCTTTTTTGTGGATAAAAATGCTTTCAAAATAAAGATTAGTTGATTGTTAAAATAATGCTTCAAACGATTTTGAAAACGGACTAAAACAAGAAAGTTATGCAAGTTTGAAATCGTGCAAAAATTATGCTGAAATACGAAATACTGTTTTTTTACTAAGCCTGAAAAAAAGAGTTTTTATATAGGAAAGTTTCTATTCATTCAAAATTCCCTTTGACAGACCATGGTTTTCTAGATTTACTTATAGACTTGTAGTTCTACATCTTGTGGAGTTTTTTGAGCTAAAAAGGAGTTGATTTTGTTTTCTCCTACTAAAACTGAAAGTATGCTTTTTGATTCCTTTGGTTTTTGATTTTTTTGATATTTTTATTAAAATCAAATGAGGGGGTATTTGCTTATTTCTAAATAATAACTTAAGGTAAATCTTAAATGTTATTTTATGTAAATAAGTTGCTGAGAACTGGTCCCCAGTCCCATTTTATAACCTGTCAGTGTCATTTCGTGCCAAAATATCAAAATCTCCTGAAATTTTTTAAAATTTTCTGCAATTTCGATAATATTTTTTATGAATTAGTGTCTTCTGGCATGATATATCGTGATATTTGGCGTTGATGAATATATTGTGCGAAATATCACGATATATCACAATATATTCGTGATTTCTGTACCGTCTGAGATAGCTATGAGAATTTCGTGTCGAGGGTCAAGGTTTTGAAAAACCGAGATATTTCACAAAATATATCTAGTTTAGTACCTTGGCTGCAATAGATAAAAGAATCCGAATAGACTTAAATATGGCTTTCAACGAGAAGGTTTTCTCATAATCGATTATCTCTTTCTGAGTAAGGCCTTTCACAACAAGCCTAGCTTTAAAGGTTTCAATTTTTTTGTTTGGTCCTCTCTTTCTCTTATAGATTCACTTGCATCCTATGATACCAGTAGGTAGTTCTACAAGATTCCAGACCTGATTGGAGTACATGGACTCTATCTCAGTTTTCATAGCTTTACGTTATTGTCTCGAGTCCGAATCTAAGACAACCTCTTTGTAGTTATGGCGATCGTCATTATGATCTTCTGGGATAGCCTCATAGGTGTAACATCCGTTCTAAACACACAAGATATTGTCCGCTTTGCCCGTGCCCACACAAGGACTTCCCAGGGGGGTCACCCATCCTTGTACTACTCTCGCCCGAGCACGCTTAAGTGTTAACTACATAGTTCTTACGAACTTCGTAGTGGTGCACGATTTTAAAACGTGTCTTCTATGTTTGGAAGGGTAAATTATATAAGTAGCTCATGATCTCCTTCGCTCCAGGCGATGTGGGGCTAACTCGTGGCCTTGTACACCTCACCTCATCCATCTTGGCATCATAGCCTCAGGAGTCTTGGCTCTTGGTCGTCACAATCCACCCCCTTTAAGGGCTACACGTCCATGTGTAGGGTTAGGCCCCCCCATCCCGAGGAGAACCGGCTCTGACACCATTTTTGTAACATCCATCACAAACACAATATATTGTCGCTTTGCCCGTGCCCGCACAAGGACTTCCCAGGGGGATCACCCATCCTAGTACTACTCTCGCCCAGTGTAGTCAAGGCATCAAGGCGTTGCCTAGGCGATTTGGTCTGCCTAAGCGAGGCCTAGGCGATAAAAATTAAATATATTAAATAAATATAAGTCATATATATACATAAGTAATTTGTGATTTTATGCATAATAAAATTTAATTTCTAGAGATATATATGGTCGAAATAATACTATTTCATAATGGGTATGATCTAAAGCGTATGGTAAACTAAAAAACCATTATTATTGCATCAAATAGGAATCACGCGTCAACCACAATAATTATATATTGCAAATATTAATCACATATCAACAAGAGCAACATATCCCTATCATAGCCATAAATTCAAACAAATAACATAAGCATAAATATAACCATATTAGATAATTTATTGTTATTGGAATATTTCACAACCACGTATCCAAAAAAAAAAATAATTAAAATTACTCATCTAAATCACCTAACCATCTATATCATCGTCACTTTTATATGAATAATCCTTATATATCTTTCGACTTTTTCCTCTTCAAACTCTGAGAACATGGACACAATATTTTTTTTTCCCATTATGATGCATGGTGTTAGCCATCGATAAAGCAACATGGACCTATAAAACCAAACGGCATTTAAGAAAACTCAATTTGAATTGACTATGTAAAAAAAAAAATTACAAAACGAGGCTCCTAGGCTGTGGCCTAGGCGACTGCCTAGGCATCCGCCTAGGTGCTAAGGCGGTGGCCTAGGCGGCCGCCTAGACTCCACCGCTCACCTAGCCATGGCCTAGGCGGTCGGGGGTCCAAAATGCCTAGGCGATGGCCTAGGCGGCGCCTTGACTACACTGCTCTTGCTCGAGCATGTTTAACTACAGAGTTTTTATGAACTCCGTAGTGGTGCACGGTTTTAAAACGCATCTTCTATTTTGGGAGGAAAAATTATATAAGAAGCTCATGATCTCTTTCTCTCCAGGCGATGTGGGGCTAACTCGTGGTCTTGTACACCTCACCTCAACTCACCTCATCCATTTTAGCATCATAGCCTCAGGAGTTTTGGCTCTTGGCTATTGGCACTTGGTCGTCACAATAGGTTTCTCCCAAGAATATGAATCTCTCAGGTTGCATCATTATCCTTCCACCACAACGAGGTACCAGTGTACAAGTAGATGCTGAATTAGTAGTTACCATATTTTCTACTTGTATTTCATAGTAGTCACAATATTCTCGACTTGTGCTTCATTAACAAGAGCCTCATCATCAATAGTTAAAGTTTGATCTACTTGATGTCTATCAATGTCTGAATTGGTACTTTCAGATGTCTTTGGTAGTTAATTCAGTTCTACTATTTCTTTAGGTTTGTTGTTCATGATATAATCCTCTTCAAGGAATACAACATTAGTGGTGACTGTCACTTTCTGATCTCAAGGATTATAAAATGATTAACCTTTGGTTCCTTTGGGTGACCCACAAACTGACATATCTCTGATCTTTGTTCCATATTATTGAACTCGCCTTATCAAACATAGGTAGGAAAACCCTGATTTTTGAATTTTGTAGCCTAGGCTTGCACCAAGTCCACCACTCTCGGGTGTAGTTACTACTGATTTTGATGGAGCCAAGTTCAGAAGATATTGTGCAGTTTTCAATGTGTGTCCCCATAAGAATGAGAGCAAACCAAAAAAAACTCATTTTCAATCTCACCATATTTAATAAAGACTTATTCTCATTTCTGCAACACCATTTTGTTGTGGTGTGCCTGGTGCTGACATTTGGGATACAATCCCCCTCTCTGTTAGGTAGTTCGGAAAGTCACTTAGGAGGTATTCCTCTTCGATCATATCATAGTTGTCAAGACATCAAGGTGAGGCTAAGCGCCCGGAGGGAGCCTAGGAGCCTAGGTGCGCCTAGGCGTGGTCTTATGTGCATAGGCGTGACCTTATATGCATTGGCATTATCCAGGCATGGGTATATATGTATAGTCTATACTTGCAGGTATATATGTAATAGGAAGCAATATAACACCTTACTAACATGAAATTGATTATATTATAGTCAAATGCATGCAACACAATGACACACACATACTATAAACAAGTAAACAACAAAAGGAACTAATAGAATACAAACACTTGCTAACATAAAATTGAGTATATTCTAATCAAATGAACACATAGTATAAACGAGTATACAACAACAAAATGAACAAAGAAGATGGGGGCGGGTTGGCTTTTACTTAAAAAAATTCATTGCCTAAAACTAGGCATGCGCCTAACCTAGGTGTGCCTAGGCTGCCGCTTAGTGAGGTGCGCCTCGGCGCACTGGGGCCTAACTGTCTCCGGGTGCCTTGTGCGCCTAGGGGCGCCTTGACAACAATGGATCAGATCAAAGAGTTTTTAGGCTTTTTTCCCATTTGCTTCCCCGCTTCTATATGAATTTCTTTGAACTTGTCAAAAGTCTCATACTTGTGGTGCATCAAATAGACATAAACATACCTCGAGTAATCGTAGATGAAGGTGACAAAGTACTCATATCCTCCTCTAGACTTGACATTAAACGGGCCACACACACCCGAGTCCACCAACACTAACAAATATTTGGCTCTATAACCTATTTTAGAGAATGGTCCCTTGGTCATCTTACCTCTAAAAAAGATTCACAGAGTGGAAGTGGTGAAACTTCAAGAAGTCTTTTACCAGTCTTTGGATCCTATTTAGATTAATATGACCCAATCTTAGATGTCAAAGGTATTTTGATTTTAGAAAGAAGCTTTTCTTTTTAATGGTAAAGATATTAAAAACCTACTATAAAGATGATAAATACCTATTCAATGGCATTTAATGGCCATTTGATGTTAATTAGTACTTTTATTTTTGAAGGTTAATTAGTATACTCTCTCTAACAAGTGAATCACACTCTGAAGGTGGCCATCCCGAGTGCCAACGGGCACAAACATTTACTCAGTCATGGTCCAAAAGTGTTGGTAGCGTAGATTGATCCATTCATTAATGGCTGTAGGGAGGATAACAACTCTGATGTTCATATCTATCCTGTAAGGATTCCCACAGGTCCAGGGGGTCCTCCACAGTCAGGTACTCACTCTTCAGGTCCCCATGCAAGTGGCGACGTAAGAAGACTGTTGCCTTTGTTTTATATTCTGGACTAAGGGCTTCTGTGGCTACAGTTTTCACGAGCTCATTACCTAGCTTGAAGGACTACAGGTGGAGCGTCGCATCCAGCCTCCATGCCAAGTAGTTTTTGCCATTGACCTCGAGCGTAGGGAACTCTAGTTTTATGAGATTTGCCATCTGAGAACACAAGGGGAGACATGGTCGGGGATATCAAATAGCAGATTATAGTTACCGAAGTCTAGGAATACTGAAAACCTATCCTCTAGGGAATTATTGGTCCCCCACACATGGGATTACCTTATTCAAAGCATTCATAGCTATATCGTTCTGTCTCGGCTGACTAGGGCCGAGCTCACACACAAAAAGGAAAAAAATATCTGCTATTTAAGGATTTCTTTCCTCGTGCTCTCCTTTCTTAATCAGTAATATAGAGATTACGGATGCTGCACTTAATTCTTGCATTTCATATGACGTCCTGAGGACACCTACGAGCAAATGAGATGTATCAATCACGTTAACAGATGGAGACATGAACTAAAATGCCAACATGCTGTCTGTAACTTATATTCTACCCCTCGATTGCCATATAGAATGTCACTAGAGTATATGTGAGCATCTCAGTGATATAGGGGCAAACAGAATTTCATTTGATTATTTGAGTAGATAAAGGAATCTTTATCAAAACAAATTTGGCCAATACAGGAGAATAAGTCTGGAAAATCTGCAAGCCGGTTCAGCGACACGTCAACTGGTGCTCCATCGTCAAGTTTTGAGGGTCTAGGATCTCCGGTCAGCATACCCCTTGTTTCTGTTTTTTTTTTCCCCAGATATTGTCAAATTCTTATTTTTTTATCTTCGGACCACGTTCAGGTCAGTGAGGAACCTCCTTCGTACTCGACATCGGTTATGCAGAGATTTGAGTCCTTTGAGAACCCTTTAGCAGGGCGCGGGGCTCAAAGTTTCGGCTCACAGGATGACGATGACGTGGCTTCTTCTGATAATCAACGGTTCGGGAAAGCACTATATGATTTCACTGCGGGTGGTGATGATGAGGTATGCCTAAATTCTGCAGAAGCTCGTTTCCCACACTTGCCAGAATTGTAATAACTACACCATTTCGTCCAGATGGGATTCTTTGAATTGATCCTGTCTTCTGGGTTTCTTTATCTTGCAGTTGAACTTGACAACGGGAGAAGAGGTCGAGATCGATTATGAGGTCGATGGCTGGTTCTATGTAAGCTTAAAAGGAATGCCCACATGAGTATTTCTCTGTCGAACTGAAGCTGCAGTGTTTAAACAAATCATGATTCGTGGTTGTTCCGGCGCAGGTGAAGAAGAAACGACCTGGGAGAGATGGGAAGATGGCTGGACTGGTTCCGGTTCTATATGTTAGCTCGTCTTGATAGATACGACATCGGATGCTCTCGTGCTACTCACCACAAGCATCATGCACTTTCATGCAGCCTCACCACCTGGCCTCTTCCATCTGATCCATTGGCAGTCCTACTGGTTGCAGAGCTTCTCACATCTTGGTTTCTTACCTGATTCAAGTCGGCTTTATGTAATGTGTGCTTTAGTGAGCACACGTGTAAATGGTCCTTTTTTGTTGTCTTACTGTTGGGGCCATGTGTTGATAATGATTTTGAGAATTTGTTTTTTCTTTTTCTGTTTGATCTTATCTGCGTTGATTATTTACTAGTACTGATACCGGTGATTCTCTCTTTGTGCTCCACTTACTGATGTAATGGTCCCACTGCTGAAGGGGTTCTTGACCCTACTATCTTTGTGGATGATTGGCTTCTGATTTCTATAAACAAGAGATCATGTGATTTGTTTGCAGAATGTGCTCTCTACATGAGCTTTTTAACTGTAAATTCTTTCCGTCTGGTCTCAACCTCGATCAATCTCATGAGATTGCTACAATGCTTCTGTTATCTATGAAATAATATTTCAGTTTTCAATATTGGAAGTAATGATTTTTTTCTCTCTTTGTTTGTTTAACTGTAATTACTGGTTGCAGTCCAAAGACGGTATTCATCATGGGAGGTGGTGAGGGGTCCGCTGCAAGGGAGGTGCTGAAGCACAGGACCATCGAAAGGGTGGTGACTCATGTGAGACATCGGCCTGACCAGGTCCGTCGTACTCTAATCTAGACCCATGAATTTAATAAAATAAACGTTTTAAAAGTAGCTCTGTGCAGTGAAAATATAGTTAATAATAAAAAGAAGGCATTGGCATGTGCGGTTGTTGTGGTAGAGGTAGGAGCTTTCCCGTGTCTGGAAAACTTTGCTGAGTTGTCAAGAACTAGCGGCAGCGAAGATATGATGGGGCCCCATCAGAGTCTTCCTGTTAGTAGCTCCGACGACAAGAGTGTTTTCGCTAGCTAGCTAGCTGGTTCATTGTGGCTTATAGTGAGCACACATTTCCAACATGGTAGATAATGTAGGTATCATATTCATACCGCAGATGGTGCTGCGGTTTCAGTTTAATATCTTGCCTCACTTATGCTTCAATGTTATAGTTCTGTTACCTATGCTCGAGGTTTCATGTGTTACTGTTTGGACCAGTGTTTTCAAAACCGGGCCGGAAGGCGAACTGAAAAGGCATCTGGTTCGGTTCAAACCGGTGGTTCAACCATTTGAACCACATGAAAATATGTTTTTCTAAATAGATTTTTACTAAATCCTTTAATGGCAAGGTTTGATTCCTGGGTTAACATACAAATCGGTTTATTCAAAGACCGAACCAAAACATGTTTCGGTTCCTGTACAAACCGGTTGAACCGCCTAGTCCGATCCAATTTTCAAAACACTGGTTTGGACTGCATATGGTTGAGATTTTCTTATATCAGATTTTATTGGAGATGTAAGACGATTATGACTTACCCTTCTTATATAGCCAAAAATAAGATGGAAGATGGTGAGGCAACCTTGGATGGTCCCTTGGCACCCTGCTACGGCCATGCATTGTTATGTGCTAATAAGGGCATCTCTGGGCCTTGACATCATAGTAACAATATTATCTGAATTATTAAAAAATTCATGAATAATTTGCTAATTCAAGGGCAAACAAAATATTCCGCAACATAGTTTAAACTTGAGTAACTCACGAGTTATTCACGAATTTTATGGATTTTTCTATTTTTTGTGTGTGACCTATTTTATTCTAGGTATAAGTATATATTTTTATATCTATTAATATAGATTTACTAATGTAATTGTAGACACACAAATTGTGTCTAACCCGAACCCAACTCGCATGCACTAATTCGGAGGCAAACCCGACACACACTCAAACCCGGATCCGACTCGCGTGCACCGATTCGGAGGCAAACCCGACACGCACTCGGACCCGGACCCTACTCGTATGCACCGACTCAGAGGCAAACGCTCGGACCCAAACTCGACTCGTATGCACCAACTCGGGGGTAAACCAGACGCGCCAAACAAGAGGCCGGGTGGGCCCCATCCTCAAGTGGGGCCCACCCGGCCCCCTTCTAGAAATCCGAGCCCCTTAACCGCGTAAGGGGTGGCCGGCCATGCAAGGAAGAAAGAAAAGAAAGAAAGAAAGAAAAGAAAATGAAAGAAAAGAAGAAAAAGGAAAGAAAGACCGCCATGCGCAGGGGGAGGTTGCGTATGACATCTACATAAGCGTAGATCTGCGTCGGTCCCTCGATCCGACGGACAAGAAACGAAGACTGGTCACCATCGACTTTATGTGCAAGAATCAAATAAATTCAAAAATGATTGAGGCATAACTACTCCGCCAGAAAAGAAAGGGAAATAAATGTTTATTCCCCTTTTCAATGAAAGAATAAATCTTGGATAGTTATGTGAGAGATATCAAAGGGATTCAAATAAATCTTCCCATATCTCTCCCCTCTCCCATTCACCTATAAATAGAGGGGGAGGGGGAAGGCTCAAAAGGTCGAAGTCGAAGTTGGAGCTGAAGACAAGACGAAGAGGAGACACGCCCTTCATCGACCCAAGGCTTCACGAGGCACAGGCAAGCCTATCCTTTCGAGACCGGCTTAGTCCATTGAAAGCCCTCATCAAAGTAAAGACCCTTGCATAAGAAGATCAAGCCTTCGTGTGACGACCAGGATCCAAGAGCCAAAAGCCAAGACTCTTGAGGTGGGAATGCCAAGATGGATGAGGTGAGGTGAGGTGAGGTGTACAAGGCCATGAGTTAGCCCCACATCGCCTGGAGAGAAGGAGATCCTGAGCTACTTATATAATTTTCCCTCCCAAACATAGAAGACGCGTTTTAAAACCGTGCGCCGCTACGGAATTCGTAAGAATTCCGTAGTTAAGCGTGCTCGGGCGAGAACAGTCCTAGGATGGGTGACCTCCCTGGGAAGTTCTCTTGCGGGCACGGGCAAAGCGGACAATGTCTTGTGTGTTTGGGGCAGATGTTACACTTTGACTCCATGCACGAAGAAAAAAGCTCGGAGAAGTAGAACCCTTCGACTCTGAACACGCTAGAAGCAAAGGTCGGAGAAGAAGATCGGAGCGGCATCACCCCGTCGTCTCCAACAACCCCTCGACTTCGAAGACGCTAGAAGCAAAAGCCCGGAGAAGAAGAACGAAGCGGGATCACCCCGTCGTCTTTAACAACGCCCTCTCTATTCACGAAGAAGAAAACTTGGAGAGGAACCCCCGGAGCGTCGCTACACCCGTCGTCTTCAAAACAAAGCCGACGTTACAACTGTCGCACGGAGACCGGTGCTACCCCTGTCGTCTTCAAAGTAAAGCTTTCGACTCCGATCATGCCAAAGAAGCTCAGAGAAGAAGAGAAGCAAAGTCGACACTATAACCGTCGCATGGAGATCGGTGCAACCCCCGCCGTCTTCAAAAGAAACCTTCGACTCTGATCACGCCAAAGAAGCTCGGAGAAGAAGAGAAGTCAAGCCGATGTCATAACCATCGACGAAGCCGGAAGAAGCCTTGAAGAAGTAGTCATCGCCGTTCGAGAAGAAGATCGAGTCAACGCCGAAGCAAAAGCCAACGCAAGAAGCCAAAGCAAAAGCCTGGTAAAGCCCGCGCCAAAGCAACGCAAGTGGCAAAGCCAAGCAACTACGCTGGTCACGAGCAAAGCACCGCACGTTCTAGCCGATACGACTCGAAGTCCGGAAGAACTAAAGCATCGCAAGTCTCTACCCATTTACGTTCAAGCGCAAGCGCCAAAGCAAAGCAAAAGCCAGAGCCACGCCAAAGCAAAGCCAAAACCGAAAGCCAAAGCCAAATCCGACGCCAAAAGCACGATCGACGCCCTAAACTGACGATCAAGGACGCCAAGGTCTAGCAAGGATCGAGGAAGACACGAAGATCGAGGAACGAAGCCGAAAACCCCTAGCCAAGAAAGCACGAAGCACGGAAGGGACAAAAACAACGGCGGATATTCCTTAGCCTCTCAAAGAACCCTCACCCTGTAAAGACCTCTGTCATGGGCAACCCCTTCAGAGCTTTCGCACGAATACCACGTGGAGACGCGGATCAAAGGGACCCTCCAGAGGATCTCTCCCACAATCTTCTGATCAAATATTCGCCGCACCCGGCTCACCACCCCCGAGTCCCCGGGTCCCGGCATCTGTAATCTCGTGTGTTTTGCAATAAAGACGACCCGTATCTTTTTTCTGCGCATACAGTAATATAATATATTTTTATTTTTTGTTTTTGAACTTCTCCCAAACTTATTCCAAATTTTCTAGATATTTTCCGAACTCCAAACTTTGCCTATCGCCGATTTATTCCCAAAGGCCAAATTTGTTACTATGCTTGACATGGTGATTGTAGATAATTTACTATCCTGCCTAGGTTTTGGGATATAAAAAAGAACAAGGATCTAAAAAACAACTTGACATAGATTACTTGAAGGGGTTTATATTATATGTTCATATCATATGAAATAACTAGTGGAAGCCCGTGCCGATAGGCACGCAAAACACGATCGGTCAATTTTGGCGTCAACACACACCTTTGACGGCAACACCCGGTTGCGGTGGTCCTGCCCCGGTGGACCAGTGATCCCGACACCAACATCTCTGTCCACTGTCAAAAAGGTCGTCACCCCTGAAGCGGTCTCCTTCGACGACAACACCCGGCTCCGGCAGCCCCACCCTGGCAGATCGGTGACCCCGACACCACCAACACCAGCTGGCCACCGTTGAGACCAGAGCCGCCACCATCAGCGTTGTGAGAGAGAGAATGTGGGTGTGGGAGGAAGGGGTGAAATGAGAGCAACAGAAAAATCAAAGAGAGAGAGAGAGAGAGAGAGAGAGAGAGAGAGAGAGAGAGAGAGAGAGAGAGAGAGAGAGAGTAAATGGGGGAGCATTTTTGCTATTCGATTGCTTTGCAGCAATTGCTTATGACCCAATTGTGGTATGCCACGTCCAAAAGAAAGGGCATAATGGGGACTACACTTGCCCATTACGAGGACCACGGAGAGAGAGATTTCAGTGAAAGAAAAAAGGGAGAGAACGGGGGACCATGGAAAGAGATTCCAGCAAAAGAAAAAAGGGAGAGAAAGGGATGGGCAACGTGGCATGTTCTGATTGGGCCTAAGGTATTTAACCATAGTGGAAAAACGTGTGAACAATAATTCTATTACCAAACATGTCCCCAATTTTTTACCAAAAACCCCTCAAATGTATTTTGCCATATATTATTTTAAAATCAAGTTCTTAAATCATATGTTAATTTCCCCCACAATTATATCCCTCTATCTCAATTTCATTTAAACTCAATCATTCTTATCCCCCTTCCTAGGTGAATCACACTCGTCTTAAGGGCTAACTCATTTGTTCCCTATAAATCTCAGCTCTTGTCCATATGGTTGGAAGGTCTGAAATATCAATGTATTAGTGTCATGCTTATAAATAAGTCGAACACGTTGTAACATGTATTATAGATATTAATTCCTTCACCGGACTTACATGCCCTAAGGTACCCACTTGGCCCCTTCAGATCGATCGTTTAAAGGTGTTTATCAAGATTCTTTGTAGTCGATGTGTTTTTGAAACTTCGATGGAATCTGATGTAAATATTAGTTCCAGACGGGAGACTCTAATATGGATTTGCTACCTAGTGAAGATCTATCTAGTTTGTTTTATTTAATTTCATATGTAAATAAATATATCTCGAGATAAACATTTTGTAATTGTGGGACTAACTTATTTTTGTAGTTTGATGTTGCAGTTGTTGGTCCACTCATGACTTCTCCCAAATTCTACGTCATTTTTGTAGGTCGAAGGGCAAGGATTTATCATTCTTGCAAGGAGAGTCAGGAATAGGTGGCTGGTTGGTTATAATGGAACAAGTTATTGTTCCTTTCGCTTCTTCGAGGAGTTTTTTTATTTTTTTGAGAATCTCTCTCAGTGAATGAGGAGGGGTTCGGCCGTGACCCCTGCCAATATATTAAACAATGATAGTAATTACAATGGATGGAAGAAAAAGAGAGGGGAAGGAAAGAGTACAATCAGTAGCAAAGCTCTAGGCTTCTATGAGGAGGTTAAAGTATGGTCCTCGTAACTGTTAAATAAGGAGCTAACTTACCACAGGCCATCATAAAAATTGCACCCAAAAATTGAAAAAACTAGTGTTGACATCGGTCAGTCTTCAACGACCGCACCCCGAACTTTCAAGAAACTACTTAGTGAATGGGATTTTTTTTTTGGGCTCTTTTGTACTTAATATTTTCATAATAATCTTTGTAATTTGACTTCATGTGTTCTGAAACAAGAGGTTGCTGAACAAGTTTTATTTGTTTAATGTGAAATGTTTTGTGCCAAGTCAGTTTGTGATATACGATCCCACTGCAACTTATGAAACAAGAAGTGGTGGTGGGGCAAAGTTCATTTTAATTGTATGTATGATATGTTAAGAGGGAAAATATTGAGAGTAATTGTGGGGGAAAAATCTTCGTGCTGATCCGAAGACTTCGCCTCTCCAGTCAATTGAAGTTGAGTGGTAGATCTTTGTGTGATCTGTTGATTGAAAGATAGGTTTGAATATCCATGCCTTAGTGATTTTGAGTTATCACTTTCGATATGCAAACAGAGAAAGAGATGCAATCAGAGAGAAGGTTGACACAAAGTGTGATCTCGGAGTTCAGCCGAAGCCTACGTCTCCGTGCTATAGGGAGCAACCCGAATTCACTAACTCTTTTATCAGAGTGACCTCGACAGGCCGAGTGTCACTGATCTCTTTGAAAAGGAGATTGAAAGTAATGGAAAATCAAAGTCAGAGCTCTGGGGTTCTGGCTTTTGGGAAACAGTTCTCAGAGTTTGGTTTTTTGCTTTGGATCTGGGATTCAGGATCTCGGATCCTCTTTCATTTGAAGGCTTTGCTATTTATAGGATTTCCTGGGGGGAAATCTGGGGCAAATGACGGTTTCTGCTATCGTATCTGGGGGATCCCCCAGGCAGGGCTGGTGGGTCCCGCTGTCGTCTCTGGGGATTCCACAGGCAGGGCTGGTGGGTCCCGCCGTTGTATCGGGGGATCCTCCAGGCAGGGCTGGCGGGTCCTGTGGTAGTCTCTGTGGGTCTACTAGGCAGGGCTAGTGGGTCCCGCAATAGTCTCTGTGAGCCCACCAGGCGGGCCTGGCGGGTCCCGCGGTAGTATCTGTGGGCCCTCCAGGCAGGGCTGGTGGGTCCCACGGTAGTCTCTGTGGGCCCACCAGACAGGGCTAGTGGGTCCTGCGATTTGTTGGCTTCTTGCCAAAATTTGCACCCACAGTTACCCCCTCCAAGTTAGATAGAGGTCATCTTGGCTGTCTTGGATTCTTGGTGCAAAACTTCTACCCCCTGTCAAGAGCATAGTCAATTGATCAAAATTGACCGATCGGTCAAGTTCGATCGATCGGTTGATTTTGACCGATCGGTCAACTTTGATCGATCGGTTAAAATCAACCGGTGGAGCTTGAGGTGATCGGTCAAAAAGCAACACTCTCCGCCCGATCCATGAGAAATTGAGCCGATCGGTCAATTTCGATCGAACGGTCAAATTTGACCGATCGGTTGAAATCAACCGGTGGAGCTTGAGGCGATCGGTTAAAAAGCAACACTTTTCGCCCGATCTAGTAGAAATCTAACCGATCGGTTGAATCTATCCGATCGGTCAAGTTTGATCGATCGGTTAAATTCAACCGGTAGAGGTTGAAGCGATCGGGCAAAAACCTAAGTATTTTGCCCGATCCAGTAGAAATCGAACCGATCGGTTGAATCTATCCGATCGGTCAAGTTTGACCAATCGGTTAAATTCAACCGGTAGAGGTTGAGACGATCGGGCAAAAACCTAAGTATTTTGCCCGATCCATTAGAAATCTAATCGATCGGTTGAATCTATCCGATCGGTCAAGTTTGACCGATCGGTTAAATTCAACCGGTAGAGGTTGAGTCGATCGGGCAAAAACCTAAGTATTTTGCCCGATCCAGTAGAAATCTAACCGATCGGTTGAATCTATCCGATTGGTCAAGTTTGACCAATCGGTTAAATTCAACCGGTAGAGGTTGAGGCGATCAGGCAAAAACCTAAGTATTTTGCCCGATCCAGTAGAAATCGAACCAATCGGTTGAATCTATCCGATCGGTCAAGTTTGACCAATCGGTTAAATTCAACCGGTAGAGGTTGAGGCGATGGGGCAAAAACCTAAGTATTTTGCCCGATCCAGTAAAAATCTAACCGATCGATTGAATCTATCCGATCGGTCAAGTTTGACCGATCGGTTAAATTCAACCAGTAGAGGTTGAGGCGATCGGGCAAAAACCTAATTATTTTGCCCGATCCAGTAGAAATCTAACCGATCGGTTGAATCTATCTGATCGGTCAAGTTTGACCGATCAGTTAAATTCAACCGATAGAGGTTAAGGCGATCGGACAAAAACCTAAGTATTTTGCCCGATCCAGTAGAAATCTAACCGATCGGTCAAGTTTGTCCGATCGGTTAAATTCAACCGGTAGAGGTTGAGGCGATCGGGCAAAAACCTAAGTGTTTTGCCCAATCCAGTAGAAAACGAACCGATCGGTTGAATCTATCCGATCGGTCAAGTTTGACCGATCGGTTAAATTCAACCGGTGGAGGTTGAGGCGATCGAGCAAAAACCTAAGCATTTTGTCCGATCTAGTAGAAATCGAACCGATCGGTTGAATCTATCCGATCGGTCAAGTTTGACCGATCGGTTAAATTTAACCGGTAGAGGTTGAAGCGATCGGACAAAAACCTAAGTGTTTTGCCCGATCCAGTAGAAAACGAACCGATCAGTTGAATCTATCCGATCGGTCAAGTTTGACCGAACGGTTAAATTCAACCGGTGGAGGTTGAGGCGATCGGGCAAAAACCTAACTATTTTGCTCGATCCAGTAGAAATCGAACCGATCGGTTGAATCTATCCGATCAATCAAGTTTGACCGATCGGTTAAATTCAACCGGTAGAGGTTGAGGTGATCGGGCAAAAACCTAAGTGTTTTGCCTGATACAGTAGAAAATGAGCCGATCGGTTGAATCTAACCAATCGGTCAAGCTTGACCGATCGATCAAATTCAACCGGTGGAGGTTGAGGCGATCGGGCAAAAACCTAAGTATTTTGCCCGATCCAGTAGAAAACGAGCCGATCGGTTGAATCTAACCGATCAATCAAGCTTGACCAATCGGTCAAAGTCAACCGGTGGAGGTTGAGGCGATCAGGCAAAAACCTAAGTATTTTGCCCGATCCAGTAGAAATCGAACCGATCGGTTGAATCTATCCGATCGGTCAAGTTTGATCGATCGGTTAAATTCAACCGATAGAGGTTGAGGCGATCGGGCAAAAACCTAAGTATTTTGCCCGATCTAATTGAAATCGAACCGATCGGTTGAATCTATCCGATCAGTCAAGTTTGACCGATCAGTTAAATTCAACCGGTAGAGGTTGAGGCGATCGGGCAAAAGAGCCTATTTTCTGCCCGATCCTTTGGAAAATTACCCGATCGTCTGCCTGTCGAACGGGTAAAGTCTTTGAATGGCGATTGAGGTTGAGGTGATCTGGAGTTAGTAGTTTCTCCAGCTTCTTTGGTTTGCTTGAGCCAGTGGTTCACATGGACCGGTGATTCTTCTGAACCGGCGGTTCACTTGGACCGGTGGTTCGCTTGGACCGGCGGTTCATCTGGTTCGATGTTTCGTCTGATTTTGACAGTTTGCCTAGAAGAGCGCTTCCTTCGGATTAACGCCACGTGTCCCTTCTGAAAACACGACTTTTGACCTGGTGATGCCACGTGTCTTTTCCTTTTTCGCGCCAGTTTCTCCGGCGTTTATAAGCATTTTCTGGATTTTATTTTGGCCTCACGCTTCCAAAAAATTTTCAAAGTCCTGAACTTCTTGCATCCGAGTTTCCTACTTTTCGTGTTTTCCTGATCGATTGAAATGGCATCTTCCAGTAGCATGAAGATCAAGAATATAGTCCCGTCCAAGAGGGGGACGGAGAAGGCTCCGGTGTCGCCAAAACCCATCGGCAGAGGCAAGGGTAAGGGCGCCTCGGTGTGCTTGACAAGAGGCACATGGGCGTTGTGTTTGCCTCTGCACCTTCGAGGCCCGAGCACATCCCGAAGGCTAGCTTCGTCTTGGGCGTCTTATGCCATTGTCGGAGGAGCCCGTCTTCGAGTATAACGTTGGCGGCAAGCTCACTGATGTGAAAAGGGCTAAGTGGCAGAAGTTGCTCGCCTGCTTCACAGAGGGGAATCACCGATCTGCCCTCGCAGGAGTCCAATCCGCTTTCGGGATCGACAAGCGGACCGTCTTCATGGGGGTCGCTAGCAAGAAGCAAGTGCTGGGGACGGTCGTCACCATTGGCCAGCTAAACTATGGGCTGCGCCTCCCTCTGCTGTCTTTTGCTGCCCGGTTGCTGAACACCTCGGGGCTTTGTCCAGGGCAGATATCGGGGAATGCCTGGAGGATAATCTATGCATTCTGCCAGGTGGAGTCGGACTTCCAGGAGGAGCTCAGGGCATGCTACTCTAGCATCCCTGAAGGTGAAGTGGCCAGGATAGAGTTGGGGTACTTCGATCTTCTACCACTACAAGTGGGTTTCGAGGAAGGACAACCCTTTTTTATATCTACATGGCGTTTCCGGGCTCCGCCCGATCATCGACACCGTACCTTTCGACAAGCAGTATACCGACTGGCCGATCTCCGTTGCTGGGGCATGGACTCCCCTTTCTGTGCCTGAGACTCCTCATTCTCAGGTACACAAAGAGGTCGATATGTACGCTACAGGAGGGGTCTTTGCTTGGTCATCGGATTGAGTCGGGGCCCTCGATAACCTGTTTCTGGAGTTGACTTGCGATACCCGATCATGGAAGCAGTTTTCAAACTGCCCAGTTTGGCATGGCAACGCCAACCTCTTCGATAGGCTGCAGGCCAGGTACGAGGACAATGATGTCTTGTATTTCGATTATGAGGAGGATCCTCAATCGGGCATAATAGTCAGAGCCGTCCGGGTCGAGAAGAAGGCGTACGGGGTGAGGCGCCGCTTGCCAACGGAGGAGAAGCTGGTGGTGACCCGTAGGGGTCAAGTAAAGAAGAGAAGAGTCTACAAGGAGGAGGAGAAGAAAGGAGAAGAAGAGAAAAAGAAAGAAGAAGAGGAGAAGAAGAAAGAAGAAGAAGAAGAAGAAGAGGAAGAGGAAGAAGAGGAAGAAGAAGAAGAAGGAGAAGAAGAAGAAGAAAAGAAAGAAGGGGAGGAGGAGGATGAAGACGACAATGACGATGGCGAAGGCGGTGGTGATGATGGTGATGATGATGGGGATGACGATGGGGAGGATGAGGAGGAAGGTGGAGGAGACGGTGGCGAGGAAGAGGTTCCTCCCACTCCCATCGACGAGGCCAAGGCCCGTCGGATGGAGGACGTCATGGATGCGGTGGGCGACGGCAAGAGAATATTGCCCACCTATCACTTCGAAGAACTAAAGCGCCCAACGCACATCAGGATAAGGTACTCGGGGAGTGATGTGGTTGCAAACAACTCCACTCCCCTCAATCAAGTACCCCTGAGTGTTCCTCGCCTTGAGGGCGCCTCGACAAGCGGTGGGTTGGAGGTTGAGCAACCTCCACCTGCTGTCCGTCCTTTGGCTGCCCAGATGGCGGAGGAGACGGCCGCCCTCATGGCCAGGCTTCAGCAGGCCGGTGAACGTCCGGAGGAAGGGGAGATCACTCCGCCATGCGATATTCCTTCCCCTTTGCAAAAGGAGGGAGGGAGTCACGTGGAGGCTGGGACACCCCAACCTCTGCCAGTGGCATCTCCCGTGAAGGAAAGGTCGACCCCCGGGGGTAAGAGTTCCGATCGGGGGAAGGGCAAGGCCGAAACATCTCGAGCCGACGCCACGGGTATGTTACTGCTAACTTCTCTTCTTCATTGCTTTTGACATTCGATATTCTAACTGTTGAACCTTTGTATTGCTTGCAGATGTTCCTGTTGGCTCCGCTCCGCTGCTTAGGGAATTGGGTGAGGTTGACATCAACCACCCAACGGGTGTGATCCGGAAGCTCTGCAACCTTCCAGACGCTACCCTGAACGAAGCCTACAACAGGCTCGAAGTAGTGGTAAGTTCATCAGCATGACTTGGTTTTTGAGTTGTATCTTCCGAGCCATTTCTGACTTTCTCTTGGTTGTTGGCAGAATTCGGCGGTCCTGAAACTCGCTAGCAGGCTTTTCAGGAGGGCCGGAGAGCGGGGGGCTTTGGCTGAAGTCTCCCGATTGACTACCGAATTGGAAGCCGCGAATGAGGAGAAGGAGAAGCTGAAGGAAGCCTTTTCTGCCAGCAAAAAGGTTGTTCGTCAGGAACGGCTGGAGAAGAAGAATCTGAATGCCTCCTACGTCGACTTGGACAAGGAGTTTTTCAACTTGAAGAACAGGTTCTTCAAGATGGAAACTACGGCCTTCAACCGACTAACGGAGATCAATGAGCTGAAAGCGGAGCTTGCTGCGAAGGTGGTGGCTCTCGTGAATAAGGAGGAGAAGCTCAAGCAGGCACTTCACGAGTGCGAGAGTTTAAGAACAACAACATAGAAGGCGGTGGAAGCCCTCAAGGCTCATGCTAGCGGCGTCCAGTCTTCCAAATCGTCTGCGGGGAGCAAGGCTTGGGGCGGATCTGAAGGAGATAAATCGCACACTCCAAGTATGGGCAAGCCCTAATGTCATCCATCTTTTTTCTTTCGTTTTTGTATCTGTAAACCTTGCACATCTAACAGCTCACCCGTACTTGGAAATTTTTGAGAAATAAAGACTTCTTTTTGGTATTTGAGATTGAATGTCTCGTGTTGAACTCTTTGAATGTTTGTGTTTTGAATGGAGTGTTAGAATGTACTTAATATTTGCTTGCAAGGGGTTGAGTCGCAACTCGATCACCCAAACATGTCAAGTAACGTAGTAATTGAAAATCGAGTTGTATCATAATTTGAAATCGCTTAACATCTGTCTGTGAGGGGTTGAGTTGCAACTCGAGTACCCAAACTTGTTAAACGATTATTTATTCGAAGGTTATTTAACATCTGCCTGTAAGGGGTTGTGTCGCAACACGATCTCCCAAACTTGTTAAATTGACCTGATAACTTGAAGGTTGTTTTGATTCACAACCCGAAATCATTTAACATCTGCATGTAAGGGTTTGAGTCACAACTCAAGCTCCCAAACTTGTTAAACGACCTAGAAATTTGAAGGTAGATAACTCGAGGCTGCTTGAGAACTTGAGTAGACGAGATGGATATTTGAAATGCAATCTTTATTCAGCATAGAATTTACATCAAGGATAGAACATTTTGAGATGTCTAGCATTCCAGGCTCGTGGTAGTCTGTCTCCTTCTGGCGAAATCAGGCGATAAGATCCTTTGCCTCCTATTAATTCGATGATGTAGGGTCCTTCCCAGTTGGGAGCTAGTTTTCCACTACTGCCAATTGGGAACTATCTTTTGCTGACCTTCTGATCGTAGGCTCGTTTGATCCTTTGTTAATACTTGGCAACACGTATGGCTGCTTGATCTCATAATTCTTCAGAGAGATCAAGGTCATTGACTCGAAGCTCTTCATTAACCCCCTCTTCGATTGCTCTGGTCTTCAAGGTGTTTGAGATAGTTTCTATTGGGAGGACTGCTTCTGACCCGTATGTTAGGCGAAAGAGTGAGAACCCAATTGATCTTCTTGGAGTGGTTCGGTAGCCCCACAAGACTTCAGGTAGGACTTGCTCCCATAATCCTTTCTTGTCATCGAGCTTATTCTTGAGTAGACCAAGGATAGCTCTGTTGGAGGCTTTGGCTTGACCATTGCACTGAGGGTACCTTGATGTTGAGTAAAAAAGCTTAATTCCATTGTTCAGGTAGAACCCTCAGAACTTGTCGGAGTCGAATTGAGCTCCATTGTCAGCAATTAAGACTTGTGGCATGCCAAACCTTGAAAAGATGTTATGTCTGATGAACTTGATGACTTCATCGTCAGTCTCTCAGAAGAGTGACACTGCTTCAACCTACTTAGTGAAGTAATCTGTGGCCAGTAACAGATACTTCTTCTTGCTTGGTGTTGGTGGGAAAGGACGTAAGAAGTCCAACCCCCATTGATGGAAGGGCCATGGACTTGCTAGTAGATGGAGCTCATCTGCTGGGAGATGGATAGCTCGAGCGTGTCGCTGGCAATGCTCGCATCTTTGAACCACTTGGTGAGCATCTCTTGCCATTGTCGGCCAATAGTAACCTTGAAGCTTTGTCTTGGCTTCAAGAGATCTCCCTCCCGAATGATTTCTGCAGGCTCCGGAATGGATATCGATTAAGATTGCCTTTGCTTGTAAAGGACCAACGCATTTGTGCAACATCCCGTTGTGCGATCTGAAATATAGATATTCTCCTTGGAAACTATAGCATGGAAGCTTCCTTTGAAGTCTTCTGGCTTGAATTGAATCTTCTAGCATTCTTCCTTACTTGAAGAAGTTGAAGATTGGCCGTCTCCAATCATCGGGTTCAAGTGTTGTGACATGATTGGAAGTTGGCTGTTCTCCACCCCTAGATCTTTCTGTAGTGGCGATGACATGTTGCTCGAGGATAATCTTGGGCGATTCTTGATAGTCGATTTGTATTCGCCTTTCCCCGAATGAGTCTCCAAGAACCGAGGTAGCGTTAGCCAAGGCATCTGCCTCTCGATTTTCTGCTCTCGGGACTTGGATGAACTCGGTGCTAGCAAAACATTGTTGGTGATGTCGCACTAGAGCCAAGTAATGCTGCATTCTTTCTTCCCGCGTCGTGTACTCCCCGTTGATCTGCTTTATGATTAGTTGGGAGTCACTGTAGATGGTGAGTCGATCTACCCCCAGGGATTCAGCCATCTCCAGCCTGGAGATGAGTGCTTCGTACTCGGCTTCATTATTGGTAGCATTGAACTCGAGGAGGATGGCCATTGAAGATGATCAAGTTCGGGGGATACCAAGACTATCCTAATTCCCGAACCGATCACGCTTGAAGCTCCATCAGTATAGAGTTTCCATCGAGCTGGCGAGGTAGCAGGAGTCTCAAGACTTGGATTGGTCTTTGGAGCCAGATTGAATGGAGGTTCATCTTCGTCTTTGAGTCGTATATTGACGTCTTCCTCCCAGGTTATGGGGTCTTCTACTGGGAAGTCAGCAACTGTCTGCCCTTTGAGTGAAGTGCGGGATTCAAATTGAATCCCGAGAGCACTAATCTCGATTACCCATTTGGTCATTCGACCTGCCTTGTCGAGGATATCTTTGAGTGGGTGCTCTGAGACGACTGTGATCGGGTGGGAGACAAAATAGGGTTGAAGACATCGTGATGCGGAGAGCAAGCTAGGCTAGTATGACCTTCTCAATCTTTAAGTAGCGAGTCTCTGCCGGGAGAAGTGTATGGCTGATGTAGTAGACTAGATGCTCAGTTCCTTCTCTTCTGCTGACCAGGACCGCGCTGATTGCTTGATCGGTGACGGCAAGATAAAGCCAGAGATCTTCTTTTGGGAGCGGAGCTGTTAAGATGGGAGCACGTACAAGATAACTCTTGACGTCTTAAAAAGCTTGTTCGCAAGTTGGACTCCACCCAGAGGTATCTGCCTTTCGCAACTTGTCAAAGAGCGGTTTGCATTTGTCGGAAGATTTCGAGATAAATAGATTGAGGGCAGCTAATCTTCCAGTGAGGCGTTGCACTTCCTTTCGATTGGTAGGTGATGGCATATCGAGGATAGCTCGAATTTGATCGGGGTTGGCTTCGATACCTCTCATGGTCACAAGGTGACCCAGGAATTTACCCGATTGAACACCAAAAACACATATAGCTGGATTGAGCTTCATGCAGTAGCTCCGGAGGATTTGAAATGTTTCTGCCAGATCAGAGAGGTGGCTCTCACGATTGGAACTTTTGGTGAGGAGATCGTCGACATAAAGTTCGACGTTGCGTCCAATTTGATCTTCGAGCATCTTTGTGACTAGCCTTTGATAGGTAGATCCAGCATTCTTGAGGCCGAAGGGTATTACGTTGTAGCAGTAAAGTCCTCGGTCAGTCACAAAGCAAGTCTTCTCTCGATCGTCTGGATGTAGCAGAATTTGATTGTACCTAGAGTATCCATCCATGAAGGATAGGAGCTCGTGGACAGCAATGGCATCGACGAGTCTATCTATTCTTGGCATGGGGAATGGATCTTTGGGACAAACTTTGTTGAGGTTGGTGAAGTCGATGTACACTCTGACCTTCCCATTTTTCTTTGGGACATCAACTATATTAGAGATCCAAGTAGGATACTCTACTTCATGAATAAAGCCTGCTGCGAGTAGCTTACTAATCTCCTCTTGAACTGTGACTTGTCTTTCTGGTCGGATTGTGCATGGTTTTTGCTTGATGGGCTTCACTCCTTCTTTGATTACGAGTCGATGACACGCGTTATCTGGGTTGATCCCAGGCATATCTTCGAAGCACCAGGCGAAGACGTCGATGTTGGATTGAAGGAACGATACCATGTCTCGCGCTTCTACGTCGCTGAGACCAGTACCGATGAAGGTTTCCCGAGGGAGATCTTCACTGTCGATGTTGATTGGATTGATTTCTTCAATTGAAGGTGAAGCCTCCCACTCGATCAGTGGGGGTTCGGACAATGGGATCTCCTTTGATTGCTAACTTGAAGAAGGGCCAGCTTCATCTCTTGGTTGCTTTGGGGGAGCGAGATTTATTCTGCGATCTGTTTTTGCAGCAGCCGCTTCGCATGATCGCCTAGTTTGTTGATCTCCTCGAATGCAGACAATACCCTCTCCCGTTGCAAATTTGAGGAGTTGATGGTAGGAGGAGGAGATGGCATTGATCTGATGGAGGAATGGTCGACCAAGGATGATGTTGTAGTTGGATGTCCCTTCGACGATTGCAAACCTTACCGAGACTCGAGTCTCTCGGCTGAGGTCGAGGGTGAATCTCGATTCTCCCATTGTTATACTCTGCTCCCCGTTGAAACCTGTGATCACCGTTGGGACAACTTCAAGACTAGAGTATTTGTGTCCCAGGCATTTGAAGCAGTCCGAGAACATGATATCGATAGAGCTTCATGTGTCGATGAGGGTGTGGTTGATAGTACTCCCATCGATGATGAGCTTCAAGACCAGGGGGTCTCGATGTGGAGTATGGACTCCTTGAAGGTCAAAGTCATTGAAAATGATGGAGGGCCAAGTTAAGCCCTTGACAGGTTTCTCGATCCAGATATCTTCCTTGTTCGCTGTAGAGCGAACGTTGAAGATGCGTCATACTTGTCGATCAACTTCTTTCCCGGTCAATGCCTGATTGTGCAACGACCCGTGAATGCCAAAGACGTTGGCACGCACAGTGATAGGTAATTGATCGGTAGAGATTTGATGGACCCAGCAAGCTTCTTTTCCCTTTGCGGAAGGTCGGCGTTGATCTTGTCCGCACTTGACGAACTCTTGGAGATAGCCTTCGCGTATCAAATCCTCAAGATGGTATCTCAGTCGATAGTATCGGTCGGTAGGATGGCCATGGCTGCGGTGGAAATCACAGTAGACTATTTTATCAGCTGTGACTTTGGTATCAGGCTGTATAGGATTAGGCCTTCGTAGGAACTCTTTATGTTGAATTCAGTTGAGGATTTGCTCGATCGGTAGAGTCCAATCCATGAAAGTAGTCTCCTTCGGGGGGGATCTACGTCCGTCGTTCCTTGATCGCTTGGATACAGGGGGAATCATTGCCTCTGCATTGTGAGCTTTGGCAGCGTACTTCGGGACTTCTCTTTCGGCTGGTCGCCATTTTATTTATCGCCCCTTTCGAGCGACCTGGTCGTCTTCAACTTCGATCTCCCTCTGGATTCGATCGAACATCGAACCCAGGGAAAGGGGCGGATTGCGGATGAAATCATTGTAGATGTGCAAATCGAAACGGAGGGCGTTCTAGAAGGCTAACATGATAGCCTCGTCATCCAGATGTCGTCCTGAGAGAGCGGCGTGTTCATTACGGAATCTTCGCGTGAAGCTGCGAAGACTCTCGTCTGCACCCATCCTCAGCCTATAGAGGGAGTCTAGCTTCTTCTCCGGCTTCAAGTTAAGCTGATAATGTTGCACGAAATGGTTAGCCAAGACTCCGAACTGGGTGATGGATCCAGCCCGGAGGCTATGGTACCAATCGAGGGATGGCTCATCGAGGCTTCCGGCGAAGGTGCGACAGAGCACATTGTTCTCTTCCTCGTGCGGTGTCAAAGCTTGCTTGAAGGCCAGTATGTGGAGAGTCGGATCTCCCTTGAGGCACTTGAATTTGGGGAGAGTTGGAGTTCTCTACCCCTTTGGAAATGTTGATTGAAATAAACTCCGGTGAAGAGGTCCAATAGAAGAGTATCTCTCTCCACGACCATGCCCTCGACCTGGATGCAGATCAAGAGGTAAGATCGCGAGGTCTTGTCCGGGCCTTTAAGTAGTAGCCGGATGGAGTCGGTAACGGAGATCCATTCCAGCGTCATGTTGGAGGGGGAGAGATGGAGAAGCTTTGCCCTTTGAGGGTACCCCTTTCATCTGGTGCCTCCTTTGCAAGTTGGGCTTTGACATTGTCCGTCTGGCACAATTGCGACCCGAAGATGATTGAGAGGATTTATCATCGATACGATCCCAAACACTCTGCTTCCATGGAGCAGCAGAGGGGGTTGGGTCGCGACGAATCCTCTCAAGGGCGGCGGTGCCCATTGACCTCCGTGGTTCGGAGTGGATCGATTGCCATGGATATCCGCTCTTTCGCCGAATGAAGGGATGGGGAGAGCAATTCCGACCTCGGAGGCTGCCTTCTTGAGAGCATCCCTTTCAGCTGTGAGGGTGGCATTTTGTTTAGCCAATTGTAGCAGCTGAAAGTCGACCACCGAGATTTGATAGGTAGATGGCGGGTCTTCAGCAGGAGCAGGGGCAGTCTGTCCTATCGACTGTCGAGGAGGTGGTGCGACCGGTCGATCGACCGATCTTCCACTCCCTGAATGAACCCCCATTTCGGGGACAGCAAGGGGCTGCCCGAAGTTAAGCCATTGACTCATCGAACGAGTCTCCGGACGAGGTTGACGTGTGTTACTTCCCTCTGGATGATCCTGATGCTTCGTCTTCGCCATTTCGAGTGAGCGAAGGATTCAACAAGATTGCCGGTATCCTAACGGTTGTCTACTCAACCGAAGGGGCTGGAAAGTTTGACTATCTAGAACGGTTGTCTGCTCAACCGATCTGATGCTTGTTGCAGAGCGAACTTGGCTTCTTGCTCCATCCCACAAACGGTGCCAAACTGTGGGGGAAAAATCTTCGTGCCGATCCGAAGACTTTGCCTCTCCAGTCAATTGAAGTTGAGTGGTAGATCTTTGTGTGATCTGTTGATTGAAAAATAGGTTTGAAGATCGATGCCTTAGTGATTTTGAGTTATCACTTTTAATATGCAAACAGAGTGAGAGATGCAAAAAGAGAGAAGGTTGACACAAAGCGTGATCTCGGAGTTCAGCCGATGCCTACGTCTCCGTGCTATAGGGAGCAACCCGAATTCACTAACTCTTTTATCAAAGTGACCTCGACAGGCCGAGTGTCACTGATCTCTTTGAAAAGGAGATTGAAAGTAATGGAATATCGAAGTCAGAGCTCTGGGGTTTTGGTTTTTGGGAAACAGTTCCCAGAGTTTGGTTTTTGCTCTGGATCTGGGATTCAGGATCTCGGATCCTCTTTTACTTGAAGGCTCTGCTATTTATAGGATTTCCTGGGGGAAAATCTGGGGCAAATGGCGGTTTCTGCTGTCGTATCTGGGGGATCCCCCAGGCAGGGCTGGTGGGTCCCGCTGTCGTCTCTAGGGATTCCACAGGCAGGGCTGGTGGGTCCCGCCGTTGTATTGGGGGATCCTCCAGGCAGGGCTGGCGGGTCCCGCGGTAGTCCCTGTGGGCCCGCCAGGCAGGGCTGGCTGGTCTTGCGGTAGTCTCTGTGGGTCCACCAGGCAGGGCTAGTGGGTCCCGCGATAGTCTCTGTGGGCCCACCAGGCAGGACTGGCGGGTCCCGTGGTAGTCTCTGTGGGCCCTCCAGGCAGGACTGGCGGGTCCCGCGGTAGTCTCTGTGGGCCCACCAGGCAGGGCTTATGGGTCCCGCGATTTGTAGGCTTCTTGCCAAAATTTGCACTCACAGTAATGGTGTCGAATATTTCATTTGATTGTTAGAGAAGTTTTTAGAGAGCAAAATTTGAGTCACCTGAATTCTAGGGAGAGTGGTTGGTTATAAAGAGGAATGGTCCTTCATTTTGAATTCTAGAAGTGTGTGTGTGTGTGTGTGTGTGTGTGTGTGTGTGTGTGTGTGTGTGTGTGAGAGAGAGAGAGAGAGAGAGAGAGAGAGAGAGAGAGAGAGAGAGAGAGAGAGAGAGAGTGTTTATTCAATTAAATTCTTAAAAGAGAAAATGTTATTTTTGGAGAGGTGGTTGAGTCACCTGAGTTTATTGAGCGAAAGAATGCTACTTTTAGAGACATTAGAGAGTAAAAATAATACTTTTGGATAGACAGGGTTAAGTCACTTGAGTTAATTAAGATAAATAATATTTTTTTACAGAGTTCTCTACCGCCTCTTGCGGAGAGACGGGTCAGAAGAAGACACTCTCCTCTTCTTGGAAATAAGCTATAAAAGAGAGATGAGGAGTTTAAAAGAGGGGGTCAGTAAATCCCTTTAAAGACCCAAAGAAAGAAATCATCTTGATAGTAAAATAAAGGTCATCACTTCCACTGCATTCTGGTGACTACTCTCTTTCTCTCTCTCCAAGCAAGAAAGAGGATATGAGGTCATCTACTCTAGGAGCCTCTACCGTTACTTCACCCTCATTCAAGATCGAAAGCAACCCACTTGGATCCCACGCTCTACAGCCTAAATATCTACACTGTATCCCTCCATCTTGTACCTACTTCCGACTAGAGAGAGGAGAACGAAGTGAAGTCTAGGATCCCTACTCCCAGTGAAAGAAGACACTGATCTTGTGGGGAATGCTTGCTCCAAAAAACCGCACCCATAAGATATTTTCTAGTTGCATATTTGCATCTCGCTTTTTACAAAGAACAAACACATCGTTGGAGGTGTCCGAGGTATGAATTGAGCTCTCTTGCAGGGAGTCGAGCATTCGGAGTCGTTACAGTGATCTAGATCACAAGTAAGTCGTATGGAAGAGGCACTCGAGGAGCTTAAGAGATTGCCGGGAGGAGGATCATCACAGTGATTGCTGATCTTTGGTGCCAAACTCTTGTGGGGTTTGTGGATGTATTGCTCGCTTTAAGGGTAACACTATGTCTTTTGATTGTAACTCTTATGTTCTCTAGTTAGGGGTGTAAAACGGGCCGGGCCACGGGTCAAGGGTTTGAGCCCGGGTATGTTTTTAATAAAAAAAATATGTACATAGTGGGGTTTGAAAGCTATACCTCTAAGAGGTTTATAGAAGTCATAATTGCTACACTAAATTTTCTTAGTGATCAATGTACCCAGTCTGTATATATATAATAAGTACATAGTAATTATATCGGGCTCTTGGGCCGAGCTTTTGGGGCTCCTTTCAGGCCGGGCTACGGGCTCAAGTTCGCGGCCCGAGCCCGGCCTATGGTATGTTCGGGCAAGGCCGGGTTGGACTGTTGACCAGGCCGGGCAGGGTTCGGGCTGATGGGCTTTTTTTACACCCCTATCTCTAGTAGATTGTTATGCGTGTCTGAGCTTGGTTTTGGTATTGTAGGGAATCCTTGAACCAACTAACAATCGTGTGTGTGCTTTACTTATCGTTTTATGATAGAGCTTGTATTATTCTACCCTATGTCGTATACCCGACTAGATCTTTACTCCGATCTTTTTTCGCACAGTGAAAAATTTATTTTACCGTTGATATTATCCCTTACCGCACAACTCTTAGCCTCCACACCTTACCGAATACCGTCTTGCTCCTTAGCTCTTTGCTAGCCTCATGCTTGACCGCATTGGAAGAAGAGGAAGGAGGAGGAGGAAAGAGGGGGGTGATGAAGCAGATAAAGGAGGGGGAGGAGGGCCGATTTGGTTAGGGTTCTAGTGGGGGAGGAGGTGGAGGAAGGAGAAGAAGGGGTGAAGAAGGAGGAAGAGGAGGGGAGGAGCGGTAGCAACTTCTAGGGGGTTGGTGGCGGCGGCGACGATCTTCACGGGCCCTGTGTGAAGGAAAGGAAAGGAAAGGAAAGGGGTAGGAGGAAATGATGAGGTGGAGGAGGAGTTGGATGCGAGGGAGGGGGAGGCTTTGGGGTGCACTATCAAAACGGGCGCATTACTAAGTTTTAGAATCCGGCTGGGGTGTGCCCAAGAGAGTAGGGGTGGTAGTAATTTTGCGGGTGCAAATAGCAACACCCTGCATCAAAAGAGGTTTTTCCCAAAATGAGCACCAGTTTGACCAATTACCCAAACTACTGCAGTTTTCTAAACCGTAACTTTTTTGCTCTCAGACATGTGACAAATAATTCACATGAGGCATTTAGGATTTTTAGAGACCCTTTTGCCCTCTAGTCAAAAGGTAAAGAAACTGAACCTTTCTTCTTTCTTCTTCCCTCCGCGACCTCCCAAACCCCACCTCCAACCTGAGCAACCTCATCGTCGGCACTCTTCCTTGGCCAGAGATCGTCGGAAGATCGTCGGAAGATCGTCGGAAGATCACCGGAAGATCGCCGGAAGTCGTCGGAATCTTCATCCAAGGTAGTGCAAAGCCTTTAAAGATAAATCTTCGAACCCTAAACCACGATTTAACAAGAAAATTTATTTTTTTTACCCTAAACCCTAAATCATGGGTGAAATTATGACAAATTAAATTTCATACCCTAAAATCTTGAATAAAATGGTTATTTGAGGTTTATTCGATTTGGTAACTACTTAGGGCTTTCAAAAAATAGGTTTCAGATATTATAAAGATGTGAACATGATATCAGGGCTTTTAATTTTCAAGATTAAAATTAATTTTTAAAAAATTTATTGTAATTTTCAAAATTAGCTTTCACCCCATTATCAAACAATTTTGTTATATGTTTCAGACTGCAAGTCATACTTGCATCGAATACAAAAATATTTTCATAAAATTGAGATCCAATGCAGTAAATTTGTGTATGCAAAATCAATGGGTCTATTGTAGTATTATTTGCGCTCGACACAAGTTCACTTGAGTTCGACGCATTTAAAGTTGTGTACTGCATGAGATGGACTTACATAAGATCATCTCCAGCACTTACTGAAATTTTTTTATAACTTTGCGTATGTGTGGAGATGATTTGAGATTCATGATAAAGATTTTAAAATAGTGAATGCAAGAATCAACTCAATAATATTGTGTTGGATACAAGATCATTATTTTTGAACATCTTCTTTATAACATAAGCATGCATGCGTTGGATGCTACATTCAAAATAGATACTTACATACAGCTCAACTATTTATGTTAGGACTTGCTTTAACTATTATAAAAATTAATACATTGTGCCTTATGCCAGTTTCATTCGCGTATCATTTTCAGGCATGGATTCACTATTACCGATTTTATGTATCTATGATGGAGAATTCATTCAAGTCAAAAATAAATACCAGCACCAGGGGGAATATCCAAAACTTTTCTTTTATCTTCATCAAGCGACTATGACCAACTTATTCAGAAAATCTATCAGATAACAAAGTCTGACGTCGAAGAATATGACATTTCTCTTAAAGCTTTGTATCCAAATACGATCCCTTGTCCGCCTATAGAGATTGTGGATAATGATGATGTATGCGCGTTCATTGCCCACAATATACGTAATGTGATGTCCAATATCCCATTACTAGTAACAAGAAACCGTAAATGCTCCAAATATGTTTCTATTCCAATATCTATTTGTAAGAGGAAGATAGACGAAAAAGAAAAAGTTTTTCCCAAAGTTTCTCGGTCTCATGCTTTTTCCGTTTCTTCAATTGCTAAGATAGAAGATTCAGAAGAATATTTGAATGATTCAGCATATATATCTACTGCTAACATTGCTAGAACTTCTGAAGATACAAGTATTCATAATTGCAATCATTATATTAAGCCTAATATCACTGTGAAGGAATCTTTAAATGACAGTCTCATTTATGACACTACCATGGATGACCCAGCCATCGATGACGTTGCTATGGAAAAGAAAAGGTACATTATTATACCTTCTACTTTCAAATACTCAATATGAACTATATTTTTCAAATTATGATATATGGTTCATATAATTGTAGGTTTTCTTATGAAGGTGTGACACGTGGGCCGATTATATCTGATGATCACCACTTGGATATAGATCTAAATGTGGTTCCTAACGATTGTTATGATGTACTAAATGCATTATTTGCTGATGTTGTTAAGAATAATCCAGTTATTGTGAAAAACCCATCAGTTGATATAAAATTGCATCCAAAAGACACATATACAAGCACTAAATCCTGGAGTAAAGCCCCAATGCCATCACCGTCAGCCTTCAGGTAAGGATATCTTTATGCTATTATGAAGGTCTAAATATGTTTTCTATGCTCCAACTTATCGTTTTATTTTTGTTTGCAGGACTTGTACCACAAATGATCCGACATATATTGAAAATTATAGTTGGATAGAAAATATTCAGATTGAACAATCAGTAGTAGAACTGGCAAAGATTGAGCAACCGATAATATCTGATTCACTAGCAGGGTTCGAAGATATATATGTTCAAAAGGAATTTTCGACCGATATACAAATGAAGGATAATTATCATGAAATCCACCTCCATCAGATGTTTAAGAACAAGGGGAGCATGATTAAGGCGCTAAACAAGTATGCTTTATATTCAAATTTTGAGTATAAGGTTTTAGATTCCACTCCAAAAAGATATACTATCATATGCAAAGGTGAAAACTGTACATGGAGATTGCATGCATCTATACTTAAGGGGACTGCAGTATTCCAGATTAAGTCCCTAAAGAGTGAACACAAATGTTCGATGGCAAAACGAGGTGAGGATCATCAGCAAGCTACAAGTGATCTAATAAGTGAGTTTGTAAAGCATCGATTAGAGGGAAACGTATCGTATGCTCCGAAAGCAATTATATGTGATGTGCAAAAGGAGTTTGGTGTAAAGATCAGTTATAAGAAGGCATGGAAGGCAAAGGAGATTGCTATAAAACTTCTGAGAGGGTCATATGAGGAATCAAATAAGCAGCTTCCGGCATACTGTCACGAGCTACAGAAAAAAAATCCTGGAACCATTACGAAAATTTTACGAGAAGGAGGAAGATTCAAACGTTTTTTTTCTATCTCTCGGCCCATGCCTACGTAGTTTTCAAATAAATACCTTACGGCCGGTAATCGCAGTTGATGGGACACAACTTAAGGGCAAATATAAAGGTATAGTATTTACAGCGACAACATTGGACGGTGATAATCATATATTCCCAATCGCTTTGGGAATTGGAGAATCTGAGAACAACCATAGTTGGAGATGGTTTTTGACTCACTTGCGGGATGCCTTGGGTCCTATGGAGAGGTTAGTGATAATATCAGATCGACACAAGGCTTTACTAACTCAAGTTCCTGAAGTCTTCCCGCGTGTATTTCATGGTTATTGTGCATTTCACATAGCACAAAATATGTATGCCAAATTCAAGCTCAACAGGTTATATCCTTATTTTTATACAGCTGCGAAGGCAACTAGACCTATAATTTTTCATCAAATGATGGCAACCATAAAAGATGTGCATAGTGATGCTTATGAATGGCTAAATGAGATTGATAGAGAGAAGTGGACAACGACATACTTTCAAGAAAGAAGGTTTAATATTATTACAACAAACACTTCTGAAAGCTATAACAACGTTCTGAAAGATGTCAGAGTATCCTATCACCATGCTTATTGAGGAATTCCGCTTAAAGCTTCATGGTATGTGGTTCAAGCGTAGAAATATGTCATCCGGATTGACAACAAAACTTACAACTTGGGCTGAAAATGAGTTGTGTAATGAAATGAAAAGTGCACGTGCAACGGCTTGCCATCTTATTAATCATGATGAGTTTACGGTTAGATCATTAGAATTTGAGGATCAAGTTATGTTAAGCAGGAGAACTTGCACTTGCCGTAAATTTGACGTAATGGCGATATCATGCTCTCATGCTTTAGCTGGAATTTCACATTTTAAGATGGACCCATATTCATACTGTGCCCACTATTATTGGACGGATAATTATAGATCAACGTATGAAGAGTCCATCTATCCAGTTTCTGATAAAAATCAGTGGGAGATTTCAGATAACATAGTTAAAGATGATCAATTGCTACCACCTAAGGGAAAGACTCCACCAGGGAGGCCAAAGAAAAAAAGAATATTATCACAAGGTGAAGAACGGAAGACCGTAAAGTGTGGCAGATGCAAACAGACTGGGCACAATAGAAGAGCTTGTAAGAAACCAATCGAGCAAGGATAACTATATTTTACTTTATTGAGAGATCTTATTTTGGCTGACTTGTAGTTGGATACAATGACTTTTGAAATTCTGGTTTCTTGTAATTGGATGGTTGTGCAATTTTGGTTACTTGTAATTATATACAATGACTTAGATAATCGATATCTTTAATATAACTATTGCGATTGGATACTGTCAATACTGCATGCTATAATAGGACTTGCGTTGAAAACAAGCAATGACACCTTTTGCAGAAAACAAGCAATTGCATCGTACACAAATAGAGTTTGTGTTCAATTACAGTGATGATGATTCTAGTTAAAATATTGCATTCGATACAAGCCATACTTGGGTTCGACACAGTCCATCTTTGTGCTCAATTACAGGAATGATGAATCGAGCTAATTGCAAGAAGCATGAGAAATGAAATAAGGGGCATAAGAAATTTGAACAATCACAGGCAACAGTATTTGAGAATTTGGACAGGTATTAAATAAATTATTTAAGTAATCAAAGTTAAAAATTATTAAACAAATTATATTGCAATCACCTTACTATGCTGTTATACAAGTGTGGCTTAAAATTATTTTAAAATAATATTATTTTTGAACTAAAACAAAGGGGATCTATTTATGGCACCCCATACCCAAATTCAGAAAAACATTACAACATTTTTAATCAGTCAACTCTAACGAAGATAAATCTTGAAGTAACGACAAACTATCCATTGCTCCATCAAGCATTTTTTGCCGCATTTGTTTCATCATCATATGACACTCATGGAGTTTTCCCTTCAACCCCTCGACCTCAGCCTCCAAGCGGTGTATCGTCTCCTCGCACGTGCATTTATGAATAATCATCTTTTGAATTTCATCACACCACATAAAAACTGACATCGATTGCCCTGCAATCATGTATTAACAATAAATGGATAATACAAATCTATATCTTATTCCAAGGGCATATATATTATTCAAAGTAAATTATGATGTACCTCTGGTAGTGGGCATATATAAAACAATCTTCCAGGATTTTTTGATATGCGGGATGTCTTTATCTTACAAAAACCAGCACCACATGGACATGTGAAATTTGGATATATCGTTGAGCTCATATTTAAGTCTGTTTAAAAAAAAACCACATAAAAAATAACAATCAAGATGACACCATCTCTTTAAAAAAACCATATTTGGATCTTACATATTTGGATGATACATATTTGGTACAGAAAAAACTACATAAAAAACCACATAAAGAAATACCTCCATGCATGGTACATATTTGGATCTTACAATTGAGATGGCACCATCTCTTTAAAAAAAAATCTTATAGGATCCCTCTGTAGCAGTCAATGGATAAATGGGCTGATCTCGTTAAACAAGAACAAATTAGTTTTTTTTAAAAAATCTTATAGGATCCCTCTGTAGCAGTTAATATATTTAAACAAGAAGAAATTAGTTTTTTTTTTAATCTTTAAGAATGGAGAATAAGCATATGATCTAGTTAGATCTAAGGGGGCGACTAAACCATTTGTGAGTAAAACAAATGGCAAATACCTAGAAGAAGAAAGGGGGGAGTTATGAAGGGTTTATGACCTAGAAGGGAGCTGCCCCCTTCCCTTTCTGAAGTGATCAATCCAGGGGGATGCGATCATACCTCCAATGAGAAGAAGTCTGATCTGTGTGGCCACGGAGGAGAAGAAGTCTGATCCGTGTTCTACCCCTCCGCGTCGTCCTCTCCAATGGAAATCGCAGAGAAGGGGCCGTCGACTACTCCTCTATGAAGAAAATCGCAGAGAAAGGACAGGGAGGATAGGTTTTTATAGAACTGTTGAGAACTATTGTGAACGCAAGGAGCAGTGATGAGAACTGTTAAAAAAATTGCATCGTACGCAAGTATCGTTTGCGTTCAATTGCAGTGGTGATGATTCTAGCCAAAATATTGCATTCGATACAAACCATACTTGCGTTGGACACAGTACACAAGTATCGTTTGCGTTCAATTGCAGTGATGATGATTCTAGCCAAAATATTGCATTCGATACAAACCATACTTGCGTTGGACGCAGTACATATTTGTGCTCAATTGCAGGGATGATAATCGAGTCAAACCATACTTGCGTTGGACGCAGTACATATTTGTGCTCAATTGCAAGGATGATAATCGAGTCAAACCATACTATTTGAATCCATCTGAGTAGGAGACACACCCTCATCCTCTACATCCCTATAAGTTCAGTGTGGTGTAATACAAAAGTCTTGAATGAGGGATTCCTCGTGTCCCAATCTCTCCGTTCTCTACAATATACAACCAATCATTTTGTAAGTATTCAAATAAAAAATTTTAATACATATTAACTAAATACACTTTAAGAATAAAATTTTACCTCTTGTTGGTATTCCACTACATGCACTTGAGTAGCCGCACCAATAAGATCATCCAAAGTACCAATCGGATTGAAATCCTTGTCATCCACATTGGACAAAGAAGGTGGAGATGAAAAAATTTCAACCTTGCGTTGCCCTTTAAGTTCATTTATTTCTTGTTGGAGTTCATTTATTAGCTGGGTTTGTTTCACTACAATCTCCTCAAGTGAGGAGATTCTTTTTTGGTGTTCCTCTACCACTATTTCTAATGGACATTGTGAAGTTGGTAAAGAATAATATATAGGGATCCCCTTATCCCCTTTCGATTTTTTCTCTTCAGCATTGTCCTCAATTATTTTATCCTCTTCATTCTTATCCACTTTCGGCTTATCGACTTCCTCTTCCATATCCCTTTCCATTGATCCTTCTATTGAAGTAGATAATTTACGGCCATAGAAGGGACGGATGATATTCTCCTCCATTTCTACTTTTGATGGAATTAACTCTTCCAGAATTTGAACCTATATATCAACCCAACTAATTAATTAGAATATTATTAATATATATATCTATATATAAATAAATATAAACTCAAGTTTTTTAAACTTACTTTTCTTTCTTTAAAAAACTTGAATACTCTATCGTAGGTGACACTTTTCAAATCGCACCATCTAAGAATTCTAGGATTCGTATCAGTGCTCAGCTTTCTTGCGCAAAACATTCCAAGAAGGGGGATCCGTTCAAATATCCACACCTGCAAAATATATGTGCAACCAAATAATCAAGTGTTATTACATAATAGACAATATGCTATAACATACTAATTAGTTTAAAAAGTAGTCATACCTGAAGTGCATATGCACAACCAAAGATATTATATTTTTTTGGCCTCTTATCTCCCTTTATTGCACCTTCCACACCGGCCTTCAAACTGTTGTAGACCACATTTCCCCATGGGTATTTATTGAATTTGTCCAAGTCATCCACAAGTTCTAAATGCATCAAAGGAATACTAACATCGGGATTGGCTCCAAGAAAGTAACTATCTAATAGAAGTAGCAATGCCAACTTTACTGCATCGACATCATCTTTGCATTCTTTAATTTTTTCCACCAATAACTTCTGGGTTACCACCACCTTCTTACCATAAAAATATTTATTCTTCAAAGGACCACCAATGCTGTCAGTATCTAGGTCTGGAGGAGGGGTGGAAACGCTATACCTAAGCCCTAGGATCAACGTAAACTCCAAGGGAGAGAATTTCATCATCACACCATTAATATTAAACTTAAAGTCTGACTCATGTCTTTGCCAAAAGTAATGTGCAAGCATTGGAAGAAACATATATTTGGTATACCTTAGATCTAAAATATGACCAAAACAAAACTTCTTCAACAATTCCATCCGATTAGTATTATCTCTAAACATCTCAAGGATAGCATCAAGGAATGAGACACTGCACCTAGCTGATGGTTGAGCCATATACTCCAACCTATTAACGGGTGCATTGCTTATACTTTTCTCTAATTTGGAACAATTTTCAGCGTTTGATTTCTTTCCTCCTTTTCTCGTAGAGATTTCCGGCTCCTTTTCGAATTTCTTTGCAAGTGACTTGGGGGGCTTTTTGTTAGAATTCTTGATAGGTTACTTGGATGACTCCCTTTCAGATTTCATTGTAGGTGAACTGGATGCCATTTTTCTAGATCTTTTTGCAGGTGGTTTGGAGGATAGTGTCAGTGGCCTCTTCCGAAGACCTTCACGTCCCATCTGTAAAAATAATATTACATAATACTCAAAAGCTGCTCAAGTCAAACTCATATTTATACCAAAATGAGTTTTACTCATTTTACACCAAATCAGGGGAGACTCGATCCATACCAAATTCTTAACGATCATCTCCAAGGACCTCCATATTTACAAAATTATCATTCAACGTTGAGTTTTTACTCAAATCTAAGTAAAAACTCCAAAATCAGCTCCGACCCTTACTCAAACTCATACCAAATTGAGTTTTAACTCAAATTTGAGTAAATGGTTGGAGTGTTCTGTATCAAATTGAGTTTTTACTCATATTTGATTAAAAATTTCAGTAAGTGTTGGAGATGATCTTATGCAAGTTCATCTCATACAGTACACAACTTTAAATACGTCGAACTCAAGTGAACTTGTGTCGAGCGCAAATAATACTGCAATAGACCCATTGATTTTGATACACAAATTTACTGCATTAGATCTTACTTTTAAGAAAATATTTTTGTGTTCGATGCAAGTATAACTTGAGGTCTGAAACATATAACAAAATTGTTTGATAATGGGGTAAAAGCTCATTTCAAAAAATACAATAAATTTTTAAAAAATTAATTTTAATCTTGAAAATTAAAAACCCTAATTAATTAATCATCAACAATATCCTGTTCACATCTTTATAATATCTGAAACCTATTTTTTGAAAGCCCTAAGTAGTTACCAAATCGAAGAAATCTCAAACAACCATTTTATTCAAGATTTTACGGTATGAAATTTAATTTGTCATAATTTCACCCATGATTTAGGATTTAGGGTAAAAAAAAATAAAAAAAAACCATTTTTTTTGTTAAAGCGTGGTTTAGGGTTCGAAGATTTACCTTAAAGGATTTGCACGACCGTGGATGAAGATTCCGACGACTTCCGACGATCTTCCGGTGATCTTCCGACGATCTCCGCCAAGAAAGAGTGCCGACGATGAGGTTACGGAGGCCGCAGGTGGGGTTTGGAAGGTCGCGGAGGGAAAAAGAAAGAAGAAAGGTTCAGTTTCTTTACCTTTTGACTAGAGGGCAAAAGGGTCTCTAAAAATTCTAACTGCCTCACGTGAATTATTTGTCACGTGTCTGAGAGCAAAAAAGTTACGGTTTAGAAAACTGCAGTAGTTTGGGTAATTGGTCAAACCTGGTGCTCATTTTGGAAAAAACCTCGCATCAAAAACCCCTGGGCCGTAGCTGGACCCGCTGGGCCAGAATCTCTGACCCAAGCCAACCTGTTTACTGGCTTGGCATCCATGCCCGATGGGATGGGGGTAATCAATCCGATCCCTGTCTTCTTCTTTCATTTCATTCAGCCCAATCCCCTCCCGAATACATCATCACACATTGGGCGGCGATCTCGTTAATTTCAGTGGTTTGTGGGGGTAATATTCTATTAATAACCTCGGCCGTCTGAGCTGAACCCCCTCACCGTTTTCTTCTCCGATTTCCCTCGATCGCCCCTGTGCCGGAGTTCCCACCGAAACCCTAGCTCCGACAGCCGAACCCTAAAAGAAGAAGGCTCGATGAGGCTTCTCGTCTTCTTCCTCCTGCTTTGGGCGTCGTGGGATGCCAGCGCCTCCGATTCCAAACCGGAGAAGGCGAAAACGAAGCACAAGTTTAGAGAGCGCGGAGCCACTGATGACATGCTTGGATTCCCTAACCTGTAAGATCAATTCAATCTTTCTATTGCTCATCTTCTTACAATCGGGTGTGCCCAAGAAAATTCGCTAGTGAGATTCTCTGTCTTCATTTGATGTTCGATTTTTTTTTAAAAAATCAATAATTGATCTCCAATACTAGACATGGCTTTCGTTGGCATTCATAGATAGTATGTGATGATGGAGCACCAAAAAAATGCCACTTTTTGGTGTTTGGAAAGCATGAATCCTGTATTGGACTGTAAATGATGGGCTCCAATTGTTGCGGTTTGTATCTGGATTGGACCGTAAGCTTCTAACTCTATGCTCGCGTGTCCCAATTCTTTCTCATCAGTAGAAGATGGATGAAGAAAAGAAAAGATGAGACACAAAATACACTATGTTCTTCAAAAATTCTTGGAAAGAACCTTCAGCCTTGGCAAGGGAAAAAACCACAGGACGATCGAATCTAATATTTATTGTCCTCATGAATACAAGGCTCTAGTCTCTCTTACTAACAACTTATACAAGGGCAGGGGGTACAATACAGCCTGATCGACAACCGTACCCTTATTTTTTTTAAACGCTGTAATATATTGTTAATAGCAGATTTTTGCTATTAGTAGGCCTTATTTTTAGTTTTTTATGCTATTTGTTATGAACATTACTTTATTTTTTAACCCTAAATTAGCGGATGCCCACAATCACAGTTGGGTGGCTTTTGGATGATTCCGGACGAACTCGGATGTGTAATCAACTATTTATTTAATCAAACGGCTAAATAGGTACCTGCAGGGCCCCAACGGTCAAGATCAGATCTCGATCGGCCGATTGGTTTCCGAACACCTCTATTCCGATCCAATCCATCTAAAAATCAGCCCTAGAATCATGTATTGTTATTGTTAATTTGGTATTTGGTTAGTAATGTAATCTCATTTTATAACTTTTGAAATAATTATTTTAAAGCTGAAGCTAGATCCAAATTAAAACAAAGAAAAGCTTAGTAAGCATATGGGCCAAAGCCCAAACCGACCATCCAATCCAATCCGACTTTAATTGGATTGGATTGGATTCTCTAGTCTCAAATCGGTTTAGATCGGATTGAAAATTCTCAGAACCGACCTATGTTGGATTGGTTTGGGTTTTGCCTAAATAGGTCGGTTTCAAACTGATGCACACCCCTAATCTAAAGGCCCCCATGGCTTGTTTATCTGAATGAATTGATGAATGAAAAATTTTCTTTGTGTTCCCGCTCAAAGGATGCAAATCTCCTCGTTTGTGCTGACTCCAACGAAACTCTAGGTATCACCTTCTAGATTTCTTTCTCCCATCCCTCTCTCAAATTCCTAGTGTGAAAGACATGCAAGGAAGAAGAAGAAGAAGAAGAGGAAGAAGAGAAGCAAGAAAGAAGGAGAGGAGATTTCAGCCCCAAGGCCCCCAACCCCTCCCTCTCTTCTTCCCCTGCGAAGCCACGCCCTAGGCTCCTCTGTTTCAAGTGTAAGGGAGCGTTCCGGCCACTCTGCCCGTGTGACGAAAGATCTTACCCGGCTCCCTTTCATATGCAAAAGACAAGATTTTTTTTTAGGGCAGCCCTGCAGTTAACTATTATCTGAGGACACCCCAGGTGCTACTGCTTGCTGCAGGCACCCCATTGGATGCTGCTGCTTGTTGAGGGCAACCCTGTTTACCTAGATTGCTGCGGGCACCCCCTTTGCGGTGTTACTATTTTCCGAAGGCACCCCTAGGCCTCTCAAGAATCCTTTTATTGCTGTTGTTACTGATTCAAAACCTTCTCTTCGGGAGCATCTCGGCCATGGGCCATTTGCTCGCATGAGAATTCATCAAGGTGATATTCTTCCATGAGTAGTCTTCTCTTTCGCATGATTTAGGGGTGTTTTCTTTAATTCCGCGGACCCCCATATTCGTCCTTCATCACATAGGCTAGCAGATCTCATAATGCGGGATTATTGTGTCCTTATGTTTAAGGGGAAGCACGCCACTCATTGTTATCTTATGATAACAATATTTTAGATTATATAAAAAATCTGAAGATGTCAGCTTGTCTTCTACATCTTAGTAAATGAAAAGCATTCCCATCTAATTCTAAGATTTGATGTCTTTATGCTTATTGTTTGGTTGAGCTTTATAAGGTCCATAATATCTCACTTTTGCTGCTCAGCACATTTAACAAACGACATGATCTCCCAGTTCAGATAATTCCTTCTTGGGAAATAACAATTCATATGTTGCCAAACGATGCATATTTTTGACTTTCTTTCCTGCATTCATTTCTGTCACACAATTACCAATTAAACCAATGCCCATGATGTTTAACGTTTATCGGAACTATGGTGTTGTTTTGTTTTCACCTTCTTGCAGAGATGAAGATTCGTTGTTGAACACCAAATGTCCGCGGCATGTAGAACTGAGGTGGCAGACTGAGGTTAGCTCTAGCATTTACGCAACTCCCTTGATTGCTGATATTAACGGGTAAAGATCCTCAACACGTGGTCGACCTTTATATTCATGTTCACACCCACTTTGTTTTTGAGTTGCATAAATTTTCTTTGTGTATGTAATTCTTTTTTCTCATTTGTGTCTGTGTGTATGTCTTCATGCAAAAGCTCTGTAATTTCTTATGCCATCTCTTGCTTTTTATATTCACTTTTGACTTCTTTGTATTGATGTAAACAACATCAATGGTTTTTAGCCTTCTTAGCAGCTGTACTTGGAAAATTGAATGTGGTTCCGAGCCACAGAAATTTCTGTTGCATTCCTGTTCCATTGCTAAATCATTCTAATGTGCCCTGTTTGCTCTATTAAATAACTTTCTAGATGAAGTGCCGCTAATGGGGAGATATGAGTTAATCTAGCTTACTTAATTTTCTTTAAAAAAAAAAGCTGAAGTATTCATTTATTGTTCTTTTTTTATGGACAAAAGTGCCTTTTTTTGGCTCATCCTCGAACTCTATTATGGATGTTTTAATTGGTTGAGTATACTACTGAAATGGACTGCTATCTTCTATGACAATTCAGTGATGGCAAGCTTGAGGTGGTGGTGCCATCATTCGTTCATTACTTAGAAGTGCTGGAAGGGTCTGATGGAGATAAATTACCAGGTGTGGTTTCAAGTCCTTCCCATTCTCTTATACGTTTCTCCATTGACAAAGTTTGGAAGCAACTCTTAGTAATCAAAATGAACTGTCTCATCAAGTAACACGTAAACTTGGTAACTATGTCTGCATGAACTGCATAATTTTTTCAAATTACACGATGAACTCTTTATCTTCTGTAACCAGATTTCTAATACTTTTTGTGTTTGGCCTGACTTGTCATTGGAAGTGTAGGTTGATTGTTTTAACTTTTAACATCAATGTTACATGTTTGTTTCAGGATGGCCTGCCTTCCACCAGTCAACTGTTCATTCCAGTCCTATGTTGTATGATATTGATAAGGATGGTACCAGAGAGATAGCTCTGGCCACCTACAATGGTGTAATTAACTTTTTCAGGTAAGCTGCTCAATCCCATTGCTTTGTGAACTTACAGCGTGAAGCTTAATTTGATTCTCATGTAGGGTCTCAGGTTATATGATGATGGATAAACTAGAGGTACCTCGAAGAAAGGTTCATAAAAACTGGCATGTTGATTTGTATCCAGACCCAGTGGATCGTTCTCATCCAGATGTTCATGATGAATCACTTGTTCAGCCGACTCCTGGTATGAATTCAATGTCTTGTAAGTAATTTACATTGCCATAGTCCCCACATATTGCTAGGGTTCTGTGATGACCTGTTAACCATTTTCCAGATTTAATCTAGTTATAGATATAGGTTCTGTGATGACCTGTTAACCATTTTCCAGATTTAATCTAGTTATAGATATAGTCTTCCATAGGGTTTTAGTCTTAATGAATTTATTGATCTGCAATATGGTTTGGACAAAGCTGACAGCTTTTCATTAGTAATTGCAAGCTGCATTAACTGAACCTACAATGTTGTTCAAAATTTGAGTAGCATAGCCAGAATGTCTATATAATTTTTGTTTCTGTGACCACTTCAAGCAGACCTATTTCAGCAATTGAGATATGTTTTCTTTCGAGATTTTTTTAAGGTTCATTTAATTCCAATTCTACACCCTAACTTTAACACGGGATTGCTTCAATTTATCAGTTTAACTTTTCAACCTTAAAGTATATATCAAAATTTATCATAGACGCGCCAGATGTTCAACTCGTTCGTTTTTGTACAGGTATGAATGGAAGCACATCAAGATTGAATACTTCTGCATCAACTAGCGATAGAATTGGCTATTTGCTGAATGCATCTAAGTCAATGGATGAAGTGAAACATGATTCTGCTCAAGTTGATCAAAGTGGGTTGTCGAAGAATCTGGATAATACCACTATGAATGACGCTTCCTTGCGAACTGTTACGGTGGAAAACACCACACACTCTCAGAGGAGGCTTCTTGACGATACTGTTTTAGGAGGGGCTCGGGAGGAAACTTCTGAATCTCATGACAATGTTGATACTGAAACCCATGCAGCAACAGTGCAGAATGATGAAGACCTAGAAGAGGATGCTGATATATCTTTTGATGTATTTAGGGATGCAGAAGACCTAGCTGATGAGTATGGTTATGATTATGATGATGATGTTGATGAATCTATGTGGGGAGATGAGGGCTGGACAGAAGCAGAACACGAGAAAATTGAAGATTATGTGAACATAGATTCACACATCTTGTGCACTCCGGTACGTGTGATATTGTGAATTTTTTTTATTGTTTAAGTTTCCCATGTACGTTATTATCAGTAAGAGACAATTCTGCATGTTTTCAAGATCTAATTGTAATATTTCCCCTTTTTCTAGGTAATTGCAGACATTGACAATGATGGCGTACAAGAGATGATTGTTGCTGTGTCCTACTTCTTTGATCACGAGTAAGCCTTTTTCCCTCTGAGATATTCTTTTATTGATAGAATGGTGAAGAAGTAACCATAAATCTAATCCAGATTTTCAGAATGATACATGCTGGATATTGTTTATTTTTTCTTTTTATTTGCTCTTCAGTAGATGCATTTTTGCATATTTCTCTGTTGTAAATGATCAACTTAGTACCCTTCAACTGTCATATTCTTTAGCAACCTTGTCACAGCTGCTTAAGTTGTTGAAGAAGGTTGACTGAAAGTGTGGTTTGGTCTTATTTCTTATCATTTCATTTAATTGGAAAATATACTCTCTTTGCTAAGCTGGCTAGTCAGTAGGTTTACACAGATCTCTTTGAATTTAAGTTGAACATTTTTTATGACTATGCATGCAGATGTAATCTTTCTTTATTTTCCATTAAAATATTTTTTTTATAACTTGGAATTTTTTTATTGATCTATGTATTTCGTCCTCTATTGAATATGGATGTGCTGATGTAGGCATCGAAGATGTTATCTGTTGTTGTAAGTTAGTCGCTGACGATTTGGTGTTTAATAGATCAGACTGCAACATGGGTGGATATGAAATTAGAGTTATGGAGTAATATTTTAGAGGAAAAAGGGACTGCAGAATAGTAGAATAGAAAGGGTGTATGGAATATATCTTGGTAGTCTAAATAGAAAGGTATGTCAAATAGTCAATAAGATACCAAGAGTAAGATGCAGGACAATCGAATAGAGGGCGACTAGGATGCTATGAGATGCAAGCAAGATATGGTCAAAGAAACCCTAAAATCTATATGCGATAATGCAATCAAGAAATATGCCTAAAACCAATGTAACTGTATGCTTTGCAATGATATGATTTGTTGAAATTAAATTTAATATGCAAGCAATGAAGGTAAATAGTACTTCAATGCAAATTTGAAGATATTGAAATCAGAAATAGACCAAGATTAGAAAGACCCCTCTTCGAAGATCCTCGGATACATTGATTGGATGGATGTTCATCACAAAAGTCCACCAAGCTCCTCGCACTTCGTGTCATGCCTGGGGATGTTGCAACATGAATTCGTCGCCGATAGCTTGTAGGTCAATTCCGAAGCCTCCTTGGGTAGTGTAGATTTTAATGGCAGCAAGCGGTATTATGAGGATTTTTTATCTAGGTGCGATGATTGGATTGGGACCTAATTTGGAGGGTTATAGATCTAGGGATTAGGAATTTATGGTCCGAATTTTGTAGGATTCGGATAAGGAAAGATAGGGTTTTCCCAAAATCTGGACTGGATGCCCATTGTTGAAGTTCGTCCGAATCTGAACTGGAACACCATATCGATCCGGAGTTTGGTAGTTCTTAATCGAAACACCACCCGAACTAATTCAAATTCGGTCCACTGTTGCAGTTTGTTTCTGATCTTGTTTGCCTTGATTTGGATCTTGTTTGTTGGTGCCGGCCGGTCTTTTGGTTGGATCCCCCTAAAAACTGTATGCTCGTGTTTCCTTCATAGGATTATTGGATTCTTTCCTATAAAATCAGCTGTCTTTGAAAATCCAGAATAACCCCCAAAGGATTGGTACTTAGGTCTTGAACATGTTCTGATACCGATAATCCCCAAAGAATATATCCGACTCCAATCCTCTGATCGCCCATCCCAGCCGTCCATCTCAAGATGGAAAAGTGTGTGCGAAATAGCATACGGAATCTAACACCGTGCAGCCTCAGCCACACGAATGGTGGGGTGGGAAATTTTCTTGGACTTTGCCGGAAAGTAAAAAAAAAACCCCTCAATATACCGGCAAAAGTTTGCAAACCAAACCTACGGGTCGGATTCTGATCGGATCTACTGGACCCATAACACTGAATAGTTTTTGGATTCACACTTGGGTCGGATCTCAAGCTAGGGGTGTCAACGGGTCGGGTCGTGTCGGGTTCGTGTCGTGTCCAAAACCCATAGACCCGGAACCGACCCGTTTAACTAATCGTGTCTAGATCCTAAACCCGTACCCGACCAGCTAATAAACGGGTAAACCCGATAAGACCCGTTTAACACACGAGTCTATTCAGTTGACCCGATCCGACCTGGCCCGATAGACCCGCTGGTACTATATATTACAGTATCGGATTGCGGGTAGACCCGACTCGACACGACCCAACACGACCCGTTGAATTTTAAACGGGTCTTCTCGGGTCTATCATGTCCAGAGCCTAAACACGGACCCGACCCGTTTATTAAACGGGTCTATCGTGTCAACCCGTTTACGAGCCGAACCCGTTTAACCCTGACCCAGACCTGCTAACTTCGTGTCGGGTCGTGTCAGGTCCAAAATTGCCAGCCCTATCTCAAGCTTTAGATCCCCATCGGGTCTATTAATGAATTGGGTCGGGACAAATTTAGATCCTTCTCAGATACAAATTCAAAGGGCTCTACTTAAATGATTGAGATCTCTCAAATCGAATTTGGTAATTTATTCTTTGTATCTTCATTTCACAATTGTGAGACTTGCTCGTTTTCAAAACAATGCCGTCTTTGTGGGTGATTTTTTTTGTACATACACCGCCCTTGTTGATGTGAGCTCCTCCACTCGAGTCCTCCGAAGGTACCTACAAGAAGATTCGAGCTCTCTTCAAGCCAAGATCCCTGTGATGCTCAAGTCAGCACACAAAACACTCTTCAAAGTATGACGAAAGAGTACAGAGTTTCCACAACCAACCCTTCGCCCGGCATGATGGTTTATTTATAATACATCAGAGAGACTCTTAACAGTTAGTGCTGATATGGCTCCATAATCCCATAAGATTACGGATTACGTAATCCCACGAGATTAAGTCGAGTAGTGTCCACATCGTGTGCTCTAATATCGTCATACTAGACCTTTTATCCCTTGGCATATTCGGAGATACCAATCGTAATTGTTTGGTGGTCGCATTATCATTGCTAGGTCTGGGCTCGAGATTCTCTCTGGGACACCCTGAGCCTCGTCTCCCACATGCTTATCACGTGATTGGGCTCTCCCTATGGCACACTGATGTGGACATCTTTGCACTTGCACCGAATCATCGAGCCCGCTTGCGATGATGATAGAGGATGGCTACAACATTATCTATCTAGTTGGGCGACTAGTAGCCAAAATTACTTTATTTTCGTTATCTTTACTTTAATCGTCTACGGATGAATGTTGTTAGTGTTTGCATGTTTAGTCTCATATTGGTTGTGGGGACAAACTGTAGTGCGTCTGGTCTTATATAAGGAACCCTGGTCTTCACTTTTTTATGAAAAAATCGATGAATGAAAATTATGTGTTTATACATTCTCATGTGAAATGAAGAATCGAGCGAGAAGTCTCGATTCTTTGGAGTGAAGCCACTCTCTCTCTCTCTCTCTCTCTCTCTCACTGACTGCGTGCAACCTAGTGCGCGCCCTCCTGTGCAACCCGTGTGGTCGCCCCTATGCCCCAGGCTATGCACCCGTGCGGCCCGACCCCTGCGCCTGTGCACGACCCCATGCTCATGCAACCCAGTCATGTGCTCGACCCTGTATCCGAGCAACCCAACCCTGTTCCTAATCCCTTTGTCACGTACTAGAAATTGATGAGTCGTGCTTCAGACCCAAGTGGTACCTAAGCCACAAGTGCGTGAACCCCTAGTGTTTTGGCACCCACGTGTGAACACTTGGGAACCCTAATTATTTTGTGGAGGCTATTTGCACATGCAATGTCGACTCTCGAAGTTGACCTGCAATATGAATGCTTATCATGTTTGGTTCGTGATCTCATATACATGACGATTCAGTCTGCTAATTCAGGTTTTTTTCGTTTTCGTTTCGTTCTTGTGATCAAAGACAAACTTTTAAGTTTTTATTTCGGCCAACCCAAAAGCATGATAAATTAGAGCTTATTCTTATCATCATAATTGTTGGGTTGATTTAGCACTGCAAAATTACATGAGTATGTGTCATTTGAAATTAAGCCAAAATTGAGCCTATTATATTTTCAAATCCTTACATGCTATAAAAGAACCCCGTTGATAAACGATCCACCATAATTCCTTCAGAAGTCCTATCTTTCCAAACAATTCATGTTTTACTATTTTAAATTTGCTTGATTGGTAGGACTGCAATCTCATATTCTGATAGTACATCATCACTGAATCTTGATTCCAAGAACTCATAAAATCTATGTTAACTTTTAATTTGAAGTTATTAATTGCAACCTACAAGGATCTCTTGCATTAAGAGTACGTGTTGGTTCTGTATCACACATGCATCTCGGTTCCTAGGAACTCGTCTTAGACCTCTGGGCTGCTCGGGGGAGTACCTGAAAGTTGTCATGCATGTGCAGCAGAAGGATCAAATCGCTTACATGTTTTCTATTGGATCATGGGGATGAACACCATAGGTGACAAATAATAATAATCTAGTGAATATATATAGAAGATGATACCACACATATCCAATTAAGAGCATGTAAGAGAGGTATAGAGTTTACAAAATACATGATTTTGGAACGATTGGAAAAGCCACACAGGTGGTGGTTCCTCTATAATATATATAACCAACAAGCTCAACAAACAATCCCACCAATGGAGGAATATACAACGGTTTGGATTTACATAACAACATTCAAGTTCAGGTGGTTGCATGGTTAGAGATATGATTCTGCTATCAAAGATGACTTGACCTCGTAAAGACAACTCCTACGTCCCTCGAACAAACCACGATCTCGAGTTGGTGGGACCTCTCTTTCCTTCCTTTTCTCTTCCTCTTCTTGAGACCGGCGTCCTTGGATTCTACCTTGTTGTGGGGATGCCCTAATGTTCGGTCAGGAAAAACTTATAATTCCCCTTGTGGTCGACCTCCGTAGGGTTCCAAGTTTGCGACCACTTGTGGAGTTTACCCACGCCTTGATTCTAGGGGTCTCATTAACTGAGACTGGTAGAACCATTAGGAAAATTATGGCCAGCCACGTATAGGGTCCTATTGGACTCCTATGGCTGGTCATATTATTTCCCCTTCACTTGAGAAATATTAGGAAGACTAGGCCATTCATCCCTAACTTAACCAAGTCACTGAACAGTCCCAAATCCCATGTCTCTTCTCTCCAATTTTTTTTTGGTAACCTCTCTTCTTTCCCATCGTGGTGGTAGGCTTGAAACATGAATTTTTTTTTTTTGCAATAAATCAAGGGGGTTCTATTCATGGCGATCCACACCTAGAAATAAAATCAATACAGGCCTAATCATCTTAGTTAAAACCCACAGAGGAAGACTCTTCCTCGATTGCAGACTGATAACAATCCGAAGAAACCAATTCAGTGATGATATCCGGTAAGACAATAGGATTATAATCATGTCTCAGCTCCAATGTAAGAGCCGCAATCTGGTGAGCAACCTAATTAGCATCTCTGAAAACATGTTGAATCTGCAAACACGAGAACAATTTCAGATATCTCTTGCACTCCATAATAACATGGAATTGAAAACTAAAGAACTCCCTTTGCTATGAGGTTACTACTCACCCCTTTCCCCTTGGTACTAAGAAATGATAAATGCTATGCTGCCAACCCACTATGCCAACTTTGGTTACCAACTTAACTTGGCATGATCATAGTCGTCCATTGCACCACCCTGATCAATGAATCGTACTCACCCCTACTATCAGGCAAACGGATCACAGTGATATGGTGCCACGTCAAGTTGGTAACCAAAGTTGGCAGAATAGTACTGCTCTTAAGGAAAATGCTGCATTCTCTCTCTCTCTCTCTCTCTCTCTCTCTCTCTCTCTCTCTCTCTCTCTCTCACCCTCACCACAACTGCACCTCCAATCCAAAAGGCTCATCCTGTTTCATGTGGGACACACCAAACAAGCCAGCATCAGGTCACATGGGTTCTCCGACCAGCCGGTCCACCAGTCCCATCCAGCCCCTTGTTGTATAGTACACTACCCAAACTCTCCCCCATGCTACTTGTAAAGCTTGTGGGGCTAACTAAAAAACCTCTAGCTATATTTTACTCGGAAAAAGCTATGTAGCCAACTTGTTTGTCAACTTCTTGTTTGCCAACTTGATGTGGCACGATCACAATCGTTCGTTGCACATAGCCTCGACCAATGACTTCACACTGGGTCCTAACTGTCGGATGAAGAGACCACAGTGATCAAGTGTCAAGTAAATTTGGCAACCAAAAGTTGGCAAATGAGTTGTCCATAGCATGACTCATTTTACTCGTTGCCCAATAGCTTGAAGTGTTTTGTACTTGAAATTAAAACTAAACTAGTAAAAAACCCAGGCAATGCCCGGATGAACTTGATGTATGCCACTGGGCATAGATGACATCATAACCATAATAAGAAGTCTGCAATCTGGTGATTCTGGAGTGAGTGTGATTCAGTCATCGGGGTTTGATTCAATTGTGCGAGAAAGAGATATAGTGCTAATGAGTTTCCTAATTAACATCAAATACCATTAAATGTCATTATTGAGTATTTATCATCTTTATAGTAGGATTTTAATATGATTTTATGAGAGAGAACCATGTTCACACATGGGAGAAGGATTTTGGCTTTTCAAAGAGGTCCACATGATTTTAGTATTATACTAGTATAAAACCGGGGCAATACCAGGTGGAACTTGATGCACGCCACTTAGTATAGACGACATCGCAACAGTCTGAAGAAGTGTAAAACTTGGAGTGAATGCGATTCACTCATCCATGTGTGATTCACTTGTTAGAGAGAGAAAGAGAGATAATACTAATGATTTTTCTAATTAACATCAAAGGACAATTAAATATCATTGCATGGGTATTTATCATTTTTATAATAGATTTTATTAGGATTTATGGGTATTTATCTTTAAAAATTGTCCATGTGTCACAACAAGGAAGAGAGACCACCATTTTAGTATTATACTAGTTAGAAACCCGGGCAATGCCCAGATGAACTTGATGCATACCACTTGGTACAAACAACGTCACAGCTGTCTAAAGAAGTGTGCAATCTGGAGTGAATGTGATTCACTTGATTTTTTTGGTAGAAAAAAAAAAGATTCACTAGTTAGAGAGAGAGAGAGAGAGTACTAATAAAAATTTTTTTCTAATAACCATTAAATGCCATTTAACGGATATTTATCATCTTTATAATAAGGTTTCAATAGGATTTATGAGAGAGGGCTACGTTCATACACCGGAGAAGGATTCTGGCTCTTCAAAAAAGGCCCACGTGCCACAACATGGGAGAGAGGGCTTTATTTTAGTATTATACTAGTAAGAAACCCGGGCAATGCCCGAATGAACTTGATAAACACCACTTAGCAAAGACATCACAACTGTCCGAATAGGTGTGCAATCTTGAGAGATTACGATTCACTAATCCAAGTGTGATTCACTTGTTAGAGAGAGAAAAAGATATTACTAATGATTTTTTTAATTAACATCAATTGATCATTAAATATAATTGTATGGGATATTTATCATCTTTATATTAGGTTCTTAATGAGATTTATGAGATAACCGCGTTCATACATGAGAGAAGGATTCTGACTCTTTAAAGTGATCCACTTGTCATTGAACCGAAAAGAGAACTCCATTTTTGTCATCAATGTCCGGATGAGCTTAATGTATGCCATTTGGCACAGATGACATCACTTGTTAGAGAGAGATTTTAACATTAAATCCCTTTGAATAAGTATTTATCATCTTTATGGTAGGTTTTTAATAGGATTTAAAAGTGAGCCGCATTTACACATAGAAGAAGGATTCTTGTTTTTTAAAAGACGTCCACGTGTCACAACACGGGAGAGAGGCTTCCGTTTTAGTATATAATATAGACTAGTAAGAAACCTGGGCAATGCTTGGATGAACTTGATGCACACCAGTTGGCACAGATTACATCATAACTGTTCAGAAAAGTATGCAATTTGGAGTGAGTGTGATTCACTCGCCTTGTTTGAGAGAGAGAGAGAGAGAGAGAGAGAGAGAGAGAGAGAGAGAGACTACAAATGATTTTCCTAATTATCATCTAATGATCATTAAATACCATTGAATGGCCGGATATATATTATATTTATAGTAGATTAACATCTAATGATCATATTTATATAAGATTATTAATAAGATTTATAAGAAAGAGAGTCGTGTTCACATGCGGGAGAAGTATTATGGCTCTTCAAACATATCGCAACACGGGAGAGAGGCTTATATTTTAGTATAGATATATAGACTAGTAAGAAACCCGGACAATGCCCGAATATGCTTGATGCACCCCATTTGGCATAGACGACATCGCAACCAATGCTTTAAAAAACGAAAGGCAGAAGGCAGGCGGCCAAGTGGTTTCAAGGCGGAAGACGAAAAGCGGACGACTAGGCGGGCGCCCAGAGAAAAAGGCGGGCGCCCACCTATATAAAATATATTCTATATATTCTATATGTATGTATATATATAAATTCATAATTCTATATAAAAAAACAATAATAGAAAGTTTTACATATGCAAACATCAAAACAACCAATCTGAATATAAAAGTTTTATGAAATGGAAAGAGGGGATCGGGTGGGGTCATCATTGACTGCGAGGCAGGGGAAAGAGAGCAGCTTTTGAGTCTTTGGGATATCTAGGATATCTAATTATGTAGTGAAAAAGGAGGAGGGGATCGAGTGGGGTCGGTGTTTTATGAAAAATTATTACTAATATGCCCGCCTAAAGCCCGCCTGCATGGAGCCTGCTTGGAACCCGCGTAGGCACCCGCCTTTTACCCGCCTAGGCGCCCGTCTTTGTTCAACTCGCCTACAGTGCCGCTTAATGCTGAAGCGGAGCAGCCAACCCCCAAAAATGCTTTTTAGAACAGTGATC